>OY754327.1:133792411-134992411 GCA_963573305.1 Pyrrhosoma nymphula
GAGGTATTCGTAACTGAATGCCTGTGCTGTACCCAGATAAAGGGGGGTTTTGGAAGTATTCGTCGAGCGGCGACGACCTTACGTGACCGCAGCGACGGTAGCCTCGACCTAGAGCAATATTGGCTCTTGTGACTGCAGGCTCCTCCACATCAGGGTTGTAGCGGCTTCTGGCACATGATGCCCTGGATTCTCCTTTTGGCCGTGGTTCCTTCGGGGAGGGGGTCCCTTGTCATGGACCGTGCGAGGCAAATCAACGGCCACGCAATGCTGGTAGCACAATTCTCCTCCTCGAGGTCTTCCCTCGAATGCCCGATCTTTCAATCTGCGAACATGCGTACGTCACGACGGGCATAGGCTCTGCCCGCTAATGTGTTTAGTCAAGAAGTAGTTTATTTTGCGTTTTTGCCGCTCGCCTTTATACCCCTCTAACTGACGGGGTGGGGGTTTCATGGTGGGGGAAAATACACAAATGGGAGGGGAGGTTTTTACGTCATTGGTAAAACTCCAATGTCTCACTTCACTCGTTTGTTGTTTCTCACTCACTCCATTGACCTTGACAGCCTCACACCCCACTCATCCTCACACATACCGTCTCACCCTTCTCCACGGGACGAGTTTTAGAGGGGGTGGGGTAATGATATGTTCTGGCCGAGGAAGGTTGGAATAAAAAAAATCAAGTGAGGGAATAGGAGGTGTAATGGGGTAAACCATTACAATACATATACTTTCAATATACATACCACCCACGAGCAACTCATTGGGTGAATTAATCGCAGTGTACGTCACATGCCGCCCTCTCTCATGTTAGCTGTTCTTCTTAATCACGTATTAACTCCAAGCTTTCCTGGTGAGACATTAACGGTGAGGCTCCGAACTCCAAAACCAAGAAGGAAACATAGAGCCTGGGCATTTAAAGGCAACAATAAAGTTTGCACTATTTTATAATGCTAACCCTAACAGCAAGATTGGCCACTGCGATCATGTTGGCAGCAGAAGTATTTTTGCTTACAGTTACATGTTTGTTTTAACCAACCCACATATCGCGTCCACTGCAAATTAAAATCATAAAACTCCAAGATAAAATGTATTATCATGGCCATAACATGCAAAATATTAGATACTCTCATCTAAAGAGTAAGCAACTATTGGCCACAACTTATCCCATCACGACCGGAAAGTGGAAAATTACTTCCTTCTGTTTAAAACAGTAATCATCATAAAAGATCTTAGGCTCTCCCAGCGAATAATATTAGTAAAATCTTCTCAGGTTTGCCACCGGGTAAGGCCCATTCTACACGAGCGTGAATCCCGCGACGGGATTCCCGCGTGACCGCGCCAAAATTTTGTGCATACTACACGTGGCGGGATCCCCGTTGCGTGGTGTCCGCGTGAAACCCGTCGGGCCATTCTACACGAAGCGGTTTAGACGCGAGATGGACGCGGTGGAGCTAGGTTGTGTAGCTGTGGTTGTCCAACTCCAGATATTCGAACTGCGATACAGAGCAGGTTGAGCCTCTATCTCACAAATAAACTTCTCTGTATCGAACATTACACCGCACCGTGTTGAACCCAACTTGATAATGGATGCGAAGTGAAGTGAGCTGCAGCGCGCGTTGACACAGCTTCGTGTAGAATGGCTGGGCGGGATTCCCGTCGCGGGATTGACGCATACGTCCGCGTCAGCTCCGCGCTCCCGCCTCCTGCCGCGTCCTCCCCCGGCGTGATTCCCGCTCGTGTAGACACGTCAATTTAACTCAGTGGTTCCTGTCGAGCGCGCGGCCCCGACGCGGGAATCCCGTCGCGGGATTCACGCTCGTGTAGAGTGGGCCTAAGGCTTTTAAGACCTTTAACAGCCTTACCCGGAGGCAAACCCGAGAAGATTTTACAAGTAATCATCATACTAATATATAAAAATTGAATGGTGTCTGTCTGTTGTTCAATCACGCAAAAACTACTGAACCGATTGAGCTAAAATTTGGCATGTGGTGAGAAAATGTACCTGGGTGTAACATAGGCTAAATTAAAAAACCCTCAGGGTCCCCAAAGGCACCCCTGGTGGTCCATGCTAAGCATTGGGTTCGGTGAAGTGGTTTCATTTTTTGCTTTTTAAAATTATTTACACTCAAGATAGAGATTTTTTTATTTTTGGGATTGGGCTGGTTTTTTTAATCGGATGGTTTAATAATTGTTGTTAATAATTGTTTCAATCGATTTTCTATTACGATTCGTAATTGTCTGAATATCATGTTTTTTGCTGAAAATCTCACATTTTTCTCTGAAATCAACAATAGCATATTTCCTTGACAACCAGAGATTTGATTTTCAATGTGTATTCACGCCTCAAGCATTGATGGCCCATGTGCAGGCCCATGATAGCACGTAGATGTAAAATCTGTATAAGAAGGGTCCAGAGTCCCAAGGGCCTCATGATAGATTGCTTCGGGGGTAATTGATAAATTCAATGCATATTTACAACAAGTATACTCTTCAACGTTTATTCTCAAAGTAGCTCTCATAGGGGCACTGTATGTATATGAGAGAACACTTACGTAGTAAACGATACATATAAAGGAATTAAACGTGTAAGAATATTCGTGTTAAGCAAATATTAATGGTTGGTATATAATGGTATTAATTACTGTTGCTACAACAAACACAGCGTTGTTTATAATCGTTTAATACTCAGATGAATTACACGTAGTGGAACCGTCTGCCTCTCATTACGATTTCGAACTGCTTTTTAGACCAATGCCCACATCATAAACGTTATGAGTTATTTAAATATGTTTAAAAGTGTAAAAGTTCAGTTAACTTACATTCACTCAATCATCAAGTTGCCTATTAAAGAGTCTCACTCGTCGCTGTTTCCCTTCCTTGAACTTAAAAATATATCCATCAACATGCCAAATAGAAAAAAGGGTAACATTTCGAATCAATCTTCTAGAGCAAGAGGGGTGTGTTCTTTGCGAGAAAATGAGCCCTTGCAAGAAAAGCGACAAAGGTTAGACATGGATGGTCGAAGACATGCCCACCAGCGATCTCATGATAATCTCCCCTTGGTGTTTCCCGGGTTATGCTAAGAACCGCACAAAAGTTCTTCCTAACGCAACCTACGGACGGGTTACCAACAATAAATCTGGTTCAAATATAGACCCATCTGTTTCGAAACTTCAGTTTTTATATGGCGGAAATTATAATGACGTCACTTCATGCTTCTTACCCGAAAGAAGAACGGAAATTTTGCGCAATGAACGACATCAGTGCATGAAAATCGACAAGAGCATTAAAAATCACTACAGATTTTTCATTTAGCAACCGAAATCAATGGTTATGGCTACCCTTTATGCCGAAGGCGCATTCCGGGTAATGGAGTATCGATAGGTCAAATAAGCATGGCTTCTGCTGAAAATGTTCCTTTTGACGTTGTCAACCGCTGGATTATACTCTACTCTCCTACCCTAATTAAGATATTCAACGCACATATCGATGTTGAATAGCACAACTTAATTGAGTCATTGAATGTAAATATATTTATATATACAAGGGAAACCATTAACCCGTTATTCACTCAGAAGACGACTCAAGAGAACTGGAGGGACGAGGTGACCATCTATCAACCTGGGTGCTATTTAAGTAGTAATGATTCTGCTGGGCCCATTTTTGTGTTTCCCGTGCATGAAAGAGAACCAACAGTCACCCATCTCCCCGTGCACCTGGAAAACGGTTAGCATATCTACTACAACGAGCACAACATAGAATATAGTTTACTAACTCCTCAAATGACTACGCTGACAGTATTTTTCAGGCTTTGTGGTTTTCTTATACAATGCGTTCAATGTTTTTCACACCCGTTGAATTTCAACGGGTACCTCCCTCTAGTAACTCATAAACATCATAAAAAAATAATACATCATACATAAATACCCTTAATAGTCAGACACACCACATATATCCTTCATGAAGGTGGTCAGGTAGTCACCTCAATACAGCCAGACAAATTGCTTTTAGCACATGGCCCTATTTCTTCCAGCGCCCATGTACGTAGTCGTAAAAAAACTTCTCTGGGTTTCAGATTTTACCTTTCTGTATTTTTTCGTGTTTCTTTATTCGATTAGCATTTCAATTAGATATTTATACTAAAACGTGCAATTGATTTCATCTGTTTGAATTGTCTGATTCCGTATATTTCGTGCAAGAGAGATTTTTCATAAGATGCAAAATCAGAAAAATTGCTTTACTTGTGTTGAATTCTCAAAACGTTCCTCAGATAAACCTTAAGCTTTGCTTTAAAATTTTATATATAAATAACGATATGATAGTTGATTACTTATTCCTGTGTACAAAAATCATCCATATAATTCGGTATGTTATTAATTATTGACAATTTATTGGAGAATACCTGCCTTCATTCTCCTAACTTCGAGTACATTTTAAAGTTTTAACGAATATGTTTTCTCCACCTAATGCTCCTCTTATGCTTTCCATATCATTTATCTTCCCTCATGTTCATTATTCCTAAAATATTACTGATCTTTCCCGTTTACTTAGCATTCCACCAAGTACCGCCCTTCTCAATATGCCTCCGAATTGGAGTCTAGAATTTAGAGCCATGAATAGAGGCATCTTCTTGGAGGATTTCCAAGAAAGAATTGAATTCGAACGTAAGAAGAATTTTCTCCAGGGGCCCTTCATTACGTTATCCCACACCACGAAGGTAACTCACTCAGAGTCCACAAAATCATTCGCACGTCAGAAACCATTGACCCCCAAACGATGAATGATACGGCGAGCAGCGTAAATCACGCAAGGATTCCGCTCGCAAACTGACGACTTCAGACATTCCTTGAATATGCATCCGCCAAGTCAATCAACTTGAGCGCCCTTCCCTTCGACGTTACCCGACCACCCAATTCTCACACCATAGTCGTTTGCGGGTGACAACCAAAGGTCAGACGACCAAAGCTCACATCAACTCAACGCTTCTCGCTCCAGGGTGAACTTGCGGCATTGAATCCATTCACAAAGCCTCAGGTGCCCCCTTAGCTCAACACATCCACTCTCTTCAACGACTCCAATTCCACGCTTGGCCTGAGATATCCGTTGAATTTCCTTCCCGCTCTCGTCCCTGCCTTCCCAGATCTCATTTGGAGACTTGGAGGAGTCTCCCGTGACCCAATCCACCCCTTTAGCCCAACCACTCCATGTTGGCGACCCGCTCTCACCCTAGACGTCCAGACAGATTCCGGCGACCCAAATCTTTCTCCATCACTCGCAGGCTCAACCTCGACACCATTCCCAGCACCCCGCCGAGGTGTATCTCATTCTTACTTCGCCTTCACATCTCTTCCTCTTTCCCCATTCATATCATTTTCCTATCCTCAAGCTAAATTAAATCGAACATTGCCTTAAACTATGAAGCGCGTCTGAAATTTCGGAAAGTCTCCTCAGATATTTATTAAAACTGGGCTAATAATTATTCTATCTGAAAATGTGTCACAAATATTTTCTTCCACGCTCGGAATTTAAGATTCCGCTCTGCTCACGGAAATATATCATACTTAACCTTTTGTGCAGTACAAACATCAATTTACGTCATCGTCCTTGCCGGCTACGATCGTGTTTGTATGGCTTACTTAAACTTTGAGCTGGATCAGTGAAGGCGTACAACGAATGAATTGGCACCGCCACTCCACCATATGTCCTCCCTTCATTGATCCCATTCCTAAACATACCGCTTCCCATCGTAAAACCTTTAATAAATGTTTCTCTCTATATACATTAGAAGCCCTCCCCGAATCAGCAACAAATATTGAATTGAGGACTCGAGAGATGGCATTCATCTGGTTCTTAAGAACATTTGAATCGCCCGGGCTAAATTTGGCCCACTGACCAATAGCAACCCCTTGCTCCCGCTCCCCACCAGTCCCCTTCCCTTCTCCAGTTCCGCCTCCCCCCCCCCCCCGAGGTAACAGACCACTAGTCAGTCTCTTGTCGCCGTATATATATATATATATATATATAGGAGGTAGGAGAAAGAGAAAAAGATAAAGAATTCGTTCTTACGGGAACGTTTCGGACCTGTTTCGGACCGGACGAAGCTTCGTCACTTCTAGAGCTGACGAAGGACCAACCGGTCCGAAACGTTCCCGTAAGAACAAATTCTTTATCTTTTTCTCTTTCTCCTACCTCCTGTAAGTTATAAAAACTTCGTCACTAGGGTGACTAAAAGGAAAAAAAACACTTAAAAAAATAACACACGGGTTTTGAATATTTCGGCCCTCTCCTCACTGCTCTCTTCCCCTCACCATCCCCAACATATCGTCTTCATTCTTCCTTTACCTCTCGCTGAAGAAGGTGGCGGTGACCACCGAAATATTCAAAACCCGTGTGAGTTATTTTTTTAAGTGTTTTTTTCCTTTTAGTCACCCCAGTGGCGGATACATATGGGGGGCGCGGGGGGCGCGCGCCCCCCTTGCGGGGCCGCCCGCATTGCCGCCCCCGCCAGTCAGCCCGCACGATATTCGTTCGTTTCTTTCGTCAGTCGACTCTGTGTCGAGTTATCGAGTAGTTGTACTTTCTTATATAGCACGCGCGCGCATCCGCGTCATCGTATTTTATACGTTTCTGTCTGGCACATAGATAGCTAACCTACGAGAAAAGTCGCGGCCATTTTAGTGATCTCGATACGTTATTCTGTTTGGCATTTGTTCGAGAAAAGTCGCGAATATTCTGTTTGTATTTGTTCACACTCCATAAAAGTCTGGAAGCGAACATTCTGGCACCGAATGTTCTCGAAACAACCGAGCTACATATATAAGGGAAGCAGAGTCGCTGCGAGGCAGTCAGTTTGAAAGCTACAATCGTCGCGATAACTTGCGCCCCCCCCCCCCCCCTTGAGTTTTTTCTGAATCCGCCACTGAGTCACCCTAGTGACGAAGTTTTTGTATATATATATTTATTCAAACAACGAAATTCACACGTGGTGAAAATATATCTAATAAGGAGTCACAGGCGTGACAAGTAAAAAACATAGTGGCACAAACAAAAGAAACTCACACGAATGGTTTAATTTTCGACAGCATTCATCTGTCTTCTTCCGAACTGGAGAGAGTCTAACATATATATATACACACATATATATATATATATCGCTAGAATAAGAGTCACCATTATTATTATTATCGTGTGCTGCCATCTTCCTTGGATGAGTGTGATCTCTATGAGCTGTATATAGTTTCACTGAAAACTTAAAAAGTTCACTAATCAAAGGGTGAATGGCTAGTTCACTCGATGCATGCACCCACACTGGTACATCTAAACACGGCCCTGAGAGCAGCCACATTGGCGTGTGGCAGAGGGTGTTAGTGTACCAGCCATGAAAAAAAGAGGGGATAGGGAAAAGGAATTGGAAGAGGGAAAATAAGAAAGTGAAATATTTATATACAGAGTAACTTATCACCTATTTAAGTTTCCGTTGTGGTGAATAATAAGACGTGGGAAGGATTTCTTTATCTAGCAGAACGGAAATATATTTTCCTATTTCGTAGCTATAAACAGTTATAGAGATATAGCCCATATAGCAAGGTTAAAATAATTTCCTCAAGAGTTATTCTGAAATTAATGCGATTTGAATTTTCAAGTGTGGCAAAGCGTGCGGAATATCTTAGTATTTTGTTTGTAGATGCATGAAAACACAATAAAACACGATGTAAACTATGATAAGAGACTTTTCATGAAGATGTGTATGCTCATTCGCAAAAGTTGTCGTACTTACACAATGCAGTGTTGAAGGAACAATAGTTCCAGCATTTACTCGCAGAAGTACGTGTATCGTCTTAACTAAACTTACGCATGTTCTCAGTCACGATGTCTTACGGATTTAGCATCAAGAGTTCATCAATTATTTAAAACGGCAGAAACGCAGCAATATGCGAGCTAATCTGGAAACAAGTATGCTATAAACGTGCGAGAATGGAGTCTAAAACCATCATTTTTAAATAATTTCTCCTTAACCTTTAAAAAGAATCGATCCACGATATTTTCCCAGTACAGTGGCTTTTAAAAAGCCGTATCAAATGGATTACCTTCGCATTTCTTGCAGCCCTGACCTATGATAAAAAAACAGGAAAATTCCCACTGCATCCACGAGGTGGCTATTATGTGACTCCCTGTTTTTTAGCGGAACAATCTCCCAGACGTAATTACCACGGACGCACAGAATCAAAGCACCCACTCAAAATTGCGCTGCACTCAAAGAGATGTTACAAGGGGAAATTAATTATTGGTGAATGTGGCGCACCACTTGGTATTCGCACGAGTGACCCTATCGCTTAAGCCCTCTTTCTTAGGTGGAAAGTAGTTCAGAGGATGCCCTTTCTGCTAAAAAGGTAATTCTAGAAACAGTTCATAAGCCGAATTTATTTTCGCTTTTTTAAATTTAAAGTAAAACAGCTTTTGGTGAATAAGGTTGTTAACTGGCTTCTGCTGACTCTTTAAATTAAAATTGTAAAGATTCTCCACGTCCCTGAAACATTAAATGGACAGCATTATCTGAAATGTTTCCATTATGATATGCTCTTGAGCATATAAAAAAAGCTAAGTACAATGAAGACATACATTTTGACGTTCTGAACAAGCAAAAATGACTAGGTTTAGCAAACAAAGCAGACAAATTAAAGAATGATAATTTTTAGTACATTATCTAGAGACATTAATAAAAGCTTCTCTGGGTTCTTTCATCCAATCTCGCTCATTGCTCTCCTACTTTTCTATTCAGAGACAGAACTCAAATAAAAGTGGCTATGGAGCTTAAACTCTTCACCTTGGTGACACAGTATTCCAACCTTTCCCAATCCCTGGAGGCAAGGCAAACAAAAACCAAATCCTTCTGCTTTTTATGCGTAGTATCCAAGAGGAAGTCTTGGGTAGAACAGACGAGAACCAAGAAGAGATTACATTGCTGCCACTCAGTCTATTCGCAGTTGACCCTCCAGAAGATTGCTCCCGAAAAATTGTGTAAACACTTTGAGAGAGCGATCCGCACAAATCGATCGATGAAACAAAATATTTGAACTGTGGAGTTTGGGACTCTCCAACCTCGATTATTCTACAAATATAGAAATTATAATTCAACGTTGTTAGGTAAAAATAACTAAATAACCGGATGTTATGACGGTTTTCCTATTTTTCCGGGATTAATATTTTGCTTCGTTTACTTCTCGAAATTATTCTTGCGTCCCAGAAAAATTGCAGCCACGAGTGAGAAAACATTCCTCACCGCAGGAAACCGAATTGTTATGAAGCAGAAAAGACATTGATGGGAAAAGACCGTCAGTTTTTTTCAAGCGTAACCAACCGTGGAGATCGGGACGAACGCATGTAAGAGATGGAAGGAAAATATATAAAGAAAATGTATGATATTATCGCGACGCCCTTGGAAACAAGGTAAAAGGAATCAAAATTAGAAGAGAGGAAGGTTTGCGTTCATTCCCCAAAGTGCTGAGCCTGTTGAGTTCAAGGAAAATATTTGGAAAAACTGGGACTATAATAACTGGGACGTAATAGAAAGCAAAGAGTGGAATCACGGAGGGAAGGGCAAAGTATAGCGATGAAGCTCCTTTCATGTACCTTTACGGAGATCGTGGGGACATCACAGCATCCGACAAGAGGCGCCAATTACCGCACTAACGTTGGCTGCGGTGAAAATTACAAGGTGCTATTTGGGGACAGGGAGACAGGGGTTGAAAGGGGAAGGTTAAGCATAAGGAAGCTGCCGGGCATATCAATATTTAAAAAAGAGAGAATGGGGCTCGCTTAGCTATGACTCTGGGGAGTGGCTGGATGAAACTGCCATGATCAACGGTGCTATTCAATAATCCTCGCCCACCGCCAACAATTTCTTCTCCCGCTCCCAGCAAATCCACACAATATCCCCGGGAATTAAGCCAAACACAATGCTAATTCTCCTTCCCCTCAGGTCAGACATCCCCCTAAACAAACCTTTGCCCAACTCCTTTCTCTCAATACCAACCAGACCCCCTGAAAACTCATTCCAAACCCGAACCTTATTCCCATCTCTAGCGACTTGATTCCAAATTTGGCTACACCAGGTCGAAGGCAGGTCCACGACAGTCCGCCGCACCACGATTCCATCAAACCAATATTCACTATCAGAGTCCTCTGGATTGCCGATAATACACAACCCTATGACGGAGTAGTGTTGAGAACTGCCATCCAGAGGACTCTGTTCACTATGTACTTTTAGCGCACTCTGTTATTAGTCTCAGAAGCTTCAACCCGGATACACTAAAGTATAGTGGGTTTAGGCCCGGAGTTAAAACCCGAGGTGATGCCGACAATATCACATTTAATCCTCACTTCAACCAGGACTTATAATCCCGACAAACCCGAGTTTGAATGATGTGAAATCAGTGAATTTACCTGCAGAGGACATCTTGTACCCACCGCCATCCTCTCCTCCACATCAAGAGTCTCTGGAGCCTATTTATTTTCTTCACTATCTTTTCCACCCACGCATCGCATCGCTTTTCCATCTCTTCCCCGTATTTCCCGAAAAATGACGGCCTATTTCCTTCCCGTCATACCTCGCGGTTTATTGAGCGGCGGTCTCGAGGGAACAAACTGAAAAAGTGGCCCGGAAAAAAGTCTCTCGTTCGCAAGTCAATCCGCGGCGAGACTCTCGTAAACCGGCAATAAATGTTTTTATTCCTGCATTTTTACGCCCACTGTATTTTTCGCCGAATGAGTATCCGATGAGATATGCTCTCTGGTTTCTGTAGAAGGAACGCTAAGAGCAAAGGATGCTCCCCGGATGAAACGAGAGATAGAGAAGGTGTGACAAGGCCTCCACTGCTTTCGAGGACGCAGAATAAGGCAGGGAAGAATCCTGGCTCGGAATTGAAATACTTCCAAGAGATTTTAACTATTTTTCATTAGAAGTGAATATCGATGAGCATTTCACAAGTTCACAATTTTTATTCTCATTTATGGTACCCCATATCGCCGTTAGGATGCCCACCTGGGCATCTTATTCATGACGTGAAATTATATGCATTAACTGAACAAATGCTTAAAGGAATGCATTTCAGTCTGTATCCCTCTTTATTCAGTCATTTTGCACTGAGTTTTAAATTTAAGGGAAACGAGAACATTTTGATCAAATGAAATAATTATGGTTAGGCAGTTAATTGAATTTAGTACCTTACAAAAACATATGAATGAAAAGGTTGAAGCAATTCTGCCCATTAAGGTAGTTTCCTAATTTTTAAAAATTGTCTTGATCATAAGTTTATAACACCTGGGGTGGGGTGGGGTGGGGTTCTGGGTGCCTCAAGTCGAGTATATTATAACGTATCCATTCCTACTTCCAATTGTAGCGCATCTCGGGTAACAGCAGAAGAAACAGAATCGCGCTCGGCGCAACCCAAGCGCAGGCAATCGTTATAATATAGCGGCGCTATAACAACGAATGTGGAAACAGAATCGCGCCCCTGTAGTACTTATTTGAAGCCTTTCGATTAAAAAATGACGTTAAGTATTTTTTGTAATTAATGGAAAAGTGAAATATTTCAACTACGCGAAAACGTGACAGTAAACTATTGTAAGGTAAGGAAAGAAGCCTTTGTAAAGGAAAACGAGTGGTATAATAACTCGTTCCATGGAGTTAGCAGGAATTTATTCTACGCCCATGAAAAGAGAGCTTTAAATGACTCTAGGGAACAGGCAGTCACGTAGGAAAAAATCCAATTCCGCTGCACAAAGTTAGATGGGCACTAACATTCATAGATTGCTTTAACTGTATAAGGCACTTAAATTGCAAATATCTGAAGCAAGTATGGGAAAGGAGTTCCTATAACCAATCATAAACTCCTACAACCAATAAATCTTAACTCCCATAACCAATCATTAAAAATATCCTTTTTTTAAAGCTTTCTTTTTCACAAATTAGATGGAATACGACTATGAAATAACTTCATTCACGTTTTTTTTAGCACAGCTTTCACAGTATCATACATACGTTTTCCTAATTTCAAATACTTTTCCTGAGGTCCCGAAGCAGAAAACATTCTTGCGAACAGCTCTCTGCACAGAGCTTAGGAAAAATTCTGAGAATCGTACCCTTTAGACTTTCCTCATAAACTGAGAAATAACTCATTTTCTCTCCTCCTTCACTTTTTCGTAATTCCTTTTGAAACTTTTCCCTATTCAACTTTATTGCCTTAGATTTACACCTTCGTTCGCATTTTTTCATATCAATTTCCGTATTAATCGTCCGTTCTCTTTAATTACAAACCACTGTTCCCAAAACATCCTCTTTCTGTTTCTTGGTTTACTTTCTTAGAATCTTGCTTACTCGTAAATTCGAGAAATAGTTGAATATTGTTGTGATGTTGTCTCCAACTCTTTTATGATGAAAAAGAATACCACGAAACTTCACCTCATTCCACGGTTATGTAAAACTTCGGCAATGATACATTTCAATCATTTCTTCATCAACACTTATACGCAAAGTAATAATTTATTCTTAAAAATGCCGAAACCATGGTCGGTTATCAGAAATTGAAAGTGTAGAACATTACCTAGTCTTTTTACTTAACACGTTTGGGTCAAGAAAGTTGGCTGCTTCTTCTTTTCAGAATTTTCTTTCTCGTATGTAGATATGCTATCTCCAATTCTTCGTAGGACTTCATCATTAGGGTTTGTTTTTAGGTTTCGCGGTGTTTATCAGTAGATCTCTACATTGAAATCACAAAAAACGCCCAATAACATCAATAGAGAAGAATAATACCTTATACATAGTACTTTGAAGGGAGTTCTACGAGGAAGAACTAAGTGGGGTGGGTGCGGAACTAAGTGGGAGTAGATAAAGGCGGTCAAAATCCTAACCCGGCACCTTAAGACCTGAAGACGCTGGTTGGCACACCAGCGAAACTGTCGTCTCCAAAGTCAACGCACGCGATGAAAACCCGAAAAAAATGGAGAGAAGATCTTCGTCATTAGTAATTATTCCTGTCCATTTAATCTCCATCATTTTATAGCATCACGTTTCCTTTGCCTCCAATCAGCCTTTCCGATGGTGCTGCTATCATTCAAGCCTCACTATCATATAAGAGCATTCTGCAAATATATGCATTGCTAAAGTGCTTCCTTACTTCCAAGCTTGTGTTGTTGGCTTTTCCGAGAATATTCTTCTGGTGATGGCCTTCTTTGCTTGGGCAATTCTGTTCATAACATCTTCCTTCTCCCTTCCATCACCAGTGATCCTACAACCCAGAGACCGAAATTCTTTCACATGCGAAAGTTTGCGCTTGATAAAAGTTCGCGCCTTGTTCAACGGTGATCATATTCAACGATATCCATCGAAATGTAATGGAGTAATTATGAAATTAAGTAAATAAAACTTGTTTCTATCCACCAAATAATGGACATGATATTCAGTAGACAGAATCAAGTTTTATTTATTTAAGTTTTAGCGGTGACTCTGTCTCGTTGATTTCCTCTGAAAACCATAATTTTGGTTTTATTTACTTGATCTTTAAGTTCTTGTCTTCATAGTTTTTCCATAGAGTTTAGCATTGTCGTCAAATCGCTTTTCTTCTCCTCCCGAATTGCTATGCGATCAGCAGAGCTGATTTTTTCTCCCTGCACCAATAATTCTCTTTTTAATTTTGATATTGTTTAATTATTTGCTTTTTAAATTCAAATATAAGGTCATGTGTGGAAAAGTATATTCTTGCCGTACTATTTCTTCGTTTGTGTTTTCTCCGTATTGCTGGTAAAGCGATTAGAGTAACACAGAGAATGGAGTGCAACTAACTCTCAACGAATATGATGATACGAGTCATATCGTAGCCATTGAGGAATCAAAAAATGTAAGTATATTGATTAAAAAATAAAAGCAGTGACGTAATGAATTATATACTAGCAGACCTGCTACCTGCTTTGCAGGCAGTCTCTGTCTGGTTTGCTCTTGAGGTGCCCCACTGGCAATTTTACTTCCCCAAAACTGCCAGCACGGGAGTAATATTTGGCATACATTAACAAATACTGGTAATGAATTATCTCCGAGGTCATTTTCTCCCACATTCATATAGCATTCGTAATGGTATAAGTAATAGTTCTAAACATTCGACATGAAGATTGTACCAATATTGAGACAGCGGCACACGCAAATGTATTGAAACGTTTACGACATAGGTATTTATCCAGACAATTTAATGCATGGAAAACTCTTGAGGTTCATTTCACTTATGCTAGCTAATCGTATATCTTATGCAATAAAACCAAATCAAGGGAACGGCAATATCAAAACACTTAATTGATTATATTAATGTTGAGTTTACATAAATTTGACATGAGCCTTCTTGCTTTGGGAGTGGCATACATTTAAACATTCACCCCGATAATTTCTAAATATCTTCACTAAATAACTTCATTCGTGTAAAAGTAGCTATAGGTATATCACGGGAAATAAAATAAATTAAAATAAAGTAATACAGATATCATAGTGCAATCAACATTTACCTGAAAAAGATAAATTAACAACTTTTATAAGCCCATACGGTTTGTAACTTAACTGATTGTAATTTAATGAGTACTGATTGTTTACTTCACCGTTGCTAACCCAAATGCATTCATCGTTGTTTAGCAGATTTTACGAATTATGAGCTTAATAGCCACGGTTTTTTGCATTTTTCTTTGAACCACCAACTGCTAAAACTCCAAAACTACTACAACTCATACAGACAGAGAATCCACATTTAATGCACCAAACCTCATTTCTCTAGCTCAAAACGTGAGAGAGAAATAAAAAAAATGGATACAGAATGACTGACTCACACGCTGCATAATTAATATATATAGATTATAAGAATTATATAGATTACAAAGCCTTCAAAGGAAATGCTGGAAGGAATTTCCTTCCCCTTTTCTTTTCGTGCGGTCACCCTTGGTGAGAACATACGGAGGATTATCCTGGTCTTGAGGAAACTGTCTTAAAATCTGATCATAGTTTTTGAAAGTGAATAAGCTCTCACGTTGGGTATTTTACGATTGTTTTCCTTCAAAAGAGATCTTAAACCCTTAAAAAGAACCCTTTTGGCTTATAAGGCGTTCCAAGTCAGCTACCGGTTGTGTATCCACCCTCTGGATACGAATTTTATTGGACAGCTCTATAAATGGGCTCGAGCACACATATGAAACCTATATCTTCCTTTTCTGGCGTTCTGTCTGGAAAGAAAAATATCAAGTCGAATTTGAATTCTAGAGAAAGCTAACAAGGCGAGCTTGAGCAGACATATCTAATAATAAACGTACAAAATTTTCTCCTCTCTAGAGTTCACAGTTTTCTTTATACCAGGAGACTTACTGATTTCTGAGGAAATTGATTTTTACTTTTTATCCCATTTCCGCATTTTATCCAATTTCCTCTTTTCGAATAAAAAAGTCAAAGTCGATCCTCTCTCCAGAGGGGCACGTTTTTCGCATTTTATTTCTTTATCTCTTTATTCAAGGTCAAATGAAAAATATGTAAGAGGAAAGAATGCCTTAAAATACTCCCTCCGTGAGTGATTTTTTATTTTAATTACGGAAAAGCTCGCGGAAAGATAAATCAGAAGTACAAATAAGAAAATTAAAATTGCGTCTCACTGAGATATGAATCAAATAGCTGCTTGCATGAAGTATATTAGAAATATGTGTCCAAACTCGCGATATTTCGTTTTTCCT
Organism: Pyrrhosoma nymphula; assembly: GCA_963573305.1. Lineage (NCBI taxonomy): Eukaryota > Metazoa > Arthropoda > Insecta > Odonata > Coenagrionidae > Pyrrhosoma > Pyrrhosoma nymphula. The sequence goes on from OY754327.1 coordinate 133,808,159, forward strand.
TAAATATGTGCCCTTGACGAATATGAGCAGTTCTGTTAAAGGAGCTATGACTGAGTTCACTTTGAACGCTTTATCTTTCGCTAAGGAGAATCAGTACAGCTGAAAATAAATGTATAGGATTGAACTGAATAAAATATGAACGTGAGATATAACTTCAGAGTATAAGAGCACATTAATTGAATATTTCGACAGGGAGGATGAGAGAAGAGCGGGCCCAAGATAGCATACGATATCGCGAAACACGCTCCAATCGCTGAAGGTTACGTGAATATATTTTCAGAGAGACGTCACGACAAGAGTTGTTGTGAATTTGACGCGATAAACCGTCATGGGATAACCGCTGACAGCGTGGACATCCTAAACCACCATTGGGTGGAGGAAAATCGAGGGTATGCAAAAACTCGGAACGAATTCCGGTCACAGGAAGGATGAAGGTCAGACAAGAAACCGCTGACGTCACCCGCTGAGCAAGGGGTTCAAATGGCCGTGTGGCCGTGTTCGCTGAGGAGAGCAATTATTTTTTCTCATGGGGAGGAAAATGGACGGGAAACAAAACAGCATTTGGAAAACGAGCGGCCATTTAGTGAAACACGCCAGAGGCGTATGAAGGGAAAGCGCACGCTAAACGAATTGGCCGAAAAAAGTTTTTCACGGTAGTCTTACTGGTTAAATTTAATTTACTAAAAAAAAGTTGAACGAGTCGTCTTAAGAAAGTGAAGACCGAATGAACTTTTTCTTTTAAATGTAAATGAAAGCAAGGATGATGCCATTCAAAGATGACAACTTTAAATTCATTGATGCCAAACAATCATGCCCAATGGATCTGAGAGTGTATTGCATTACGGCAATTGCATGAATATACCAAGACATAGTAAAGGTATTTGATTCATACAAATTCACCGACCATTACTAGACGCAAATTTACATAATATAAGCTTTTGGACATGAAATTCGTCGTGATTCATCAAGTCATCCCGAAATGATCCGTTTGCCATTGGCTAATAAATATAATACTCACTTTTGGCCAGAAGATTATTTAGACAGGAAATAGAGAAGGTACCATTTCTATTAAAAGTCTTTTCTGTCCCAAGTTGGAGGCCACCATTATATATATATATCCAGTACTACATAACTTCGGCATCTTTTCATTTTAGAAAATATTCAGCAGGAAACATACGTAAGAAATGTCATTTAAGCTGCACCTCAGCATTTAAAGACAAATTTTCTTTTTACTATTTTTACAACTAATTTTGTGCAATAAGTTCATTTCCAATAAGAATATATTTTCTTACTGCGGCCAGTAACAATTTTCGCAGTAATTTATCTCATCTACTGACTTCCTGCCCCTCATGGAATTTTAGCCTACCCCATTTGATCTTCTTCGATGGTGTTTATTCTTATTACTCTTACCAGCCGCATTCACCCCTTTCATCACCTTACGCCCACGTACCGCGGTAGTTTCTCTCCCCCCCCCCTGGGGGCACTTCACCGTTTCTCCACTTTGCCTCTCTCTCTTGAGAAGGGTTCCTTGTAAAATTTCATGACATATCTTCATTTGACATGAACAAATAAGTGATAACTTTTCACGCTATTTTGAACTGCAAGTTGAACTTGAAATTTTATGACGTTACATGCAAGAATGGGCGAAAATAAGGAAGATAGCAGTATTCGATCAAATGTAAATGGCATATTCGCGAAAAACTATTTATGAGAAGAAAATACTACCTAGGAATTGAATGGTAGTAAAATTTAGGCTCCTGCTCATCTTGTTTTGAGCGCTGCATTAAATTACTGCAATATGTGGTCAATTAAATTGAACCGGCTCCTATGTACATTGAAAATATATAAGGTTTTGTCCCTTTATTTTGTTTCCCAAGAGCAAAGGCATGTCATCAGTGAAGGTAGTATTTTTTAAACATGTAAACGATAAGGTGATATAAAACATTGGTTTTGACTCACAGAGTCACTAAGGAACTTCTCTAATAAATAATCCGCGCGCCGGCTAACACTCAAAAGCCATACGCCGCTTCCCGCACCTTCCTCACCCTCCGGCGCCGCCGCTTAAACGGAGAGAGCCCGACAGTATGAGGCCTCTCTCTCTGCCGGCTGACGAGTTCTCTGCCTTTTTGTTCGGTCTGTCTCGTCCGTGCTAAGAGTCAAAGTCGTTGGGAAAGTTGAAGGGCGGTGCGGTCATAAAAGGAGTATCTTCCCACCGCCGCGCCGGTAAGGGTTTGAGTGGGGAGAAGAAGTTGGGGAAAACGAGGAAACCATCTCACCCTCTCACCAAGTCTTCCCTTAGAGAAAAAGTTACTGATGGCCTCGATCACCTGATGGATTTCGTGAAAGTACAGGACGTCGGCAATGGGTGTGGGGATGGAAAGGATAAAAAGTTCCTCTTTTGAGTCTTCACTCCATTCGCGTTGCGTCATCTTGCCGTGCAAGAAACCCAATTTCATTTATTCTTAATTTTTGTGGCGACGAGTTCTTAAACTGCTCGTTTCATCTAGACCTTCCTTTTTATTACGTTACGGGGAGGTGGTAGCTCATGGAGCTCAATCTCAAGGAATTCATTTAGAGGCTTCGAGGTGTCTCTTGTTCCCTTCGCATGCCCCGGGTCGTGTAAGAATCTTCATTTCAGCTGAGGAGGTAATGAGGCGATTTCATTCGCAACGGGTGAACTTGGGTGCTTTAACTCCATCGCATATTCCACAGTAATAACGGAGAAAATTCCTCGGCGCAAGTACTATAATCTGATTGATCATTTACGGAAAAAATAACACTTAAATAGTTCAAGTATCCCAAACAGAACTGGGAAACATAACTTAAGCAAAGGAAACTGATGGTGGTACAAGCTCCAACCATCTCCATAAACCTAGAAGCGCTTCAACGTGTGATAATATTTTGCAGGAGCCCAGTAATTATAAATATCAAGAACCCGTGACCTCTGGGATAATGCATGAGTATTTTTACTACATAAAAGGGCGAGAAATTCATTCTGTAGATATGTACTATCGTCACCTAATTATATAACATAGTGTGAGTAAACTAATGAGCAAGTTATGTCCCAACAAACGCAATTAGTGAGAGTATTTTGATATCATTTATGCGAAAAGGACAACCAACAGACATATGAATGATTCAAAAGCTGCGTAACTGTTTTCCATATGTTCTAAACCAGTCATTCAAATGGGAACCAAACAGTTGCACTAGTCTATTACGCTTACACAAATAGGGGTGAATGGGAATGATGAGAGAGATGGTGAAGCGTTTGATTCTTTGTAAATAGAATGTTCAGCGAACAATGGGTGAAATGGCTATTGCAATGCATGGCGTTGTATAAGCTTCCGCAGTTGAATTTATTTCAAAACGGGCCCTTTACTCGTTAAGGATCACACAGAGAAAGAGATAACTTCCATGTCCGCGATTCTGCATTCTCGTTCCCGATTCATTGCGCTACTTAGTATCCAATCAGGGTAGCCATGATTAAATACCTCAGACACTCCTCATGGTGTTAACTTAACTCAAAAAAGATAGTTAAAACATCTCTCTGATGATGTTACTCTCTGGCCTGCGTATATAAACTAATATGACTCTCGTGGAATTTTTGGTAAAATTTTCCACTAAATAGTTAGCGACATTTTTGCAAAAATAATGTTTCAGTAAAAACTCATTTTTGAAAACGTAAATTAAAAATCTTTCCGGTGCGATATTAAAATTTTACCTCGTGAACAAATAAGAAAAACAGATTTGCCCGGCATAGTCCCGGAGACAAATATGACCTACGGTACTATTAAAAGCTCCAGAACTTAATGTTCTGTTCCGGTAATTACCCTATTGAAAATAAGGATATAAATTAATTTAAGTAGTCATATATATGTTAAGAGTGAACAATTAAACGGCCTTTGCATGGATAAACATTACATTTTCCCAGTCTTAGTCGACCGTTTTTACGACACTCGCATTGAATTTCATGATGTCTTGCCAAGAAGTGGACGCTTATCCGCGGCAATGAGGGTAGGGAATTGGAGCTTATCCGAAAATACGATTGGAATTCTTCATCTCAGGGGTCATGAATATTATGGCTTGGCATTGCTATCAGAAGGCAGCAGAGCGCGAGGAAGAAGGGTCCTCAAAGAAGACAGGATGAACGTCACTTAGTTCTGAATGCATAATATAAACAGTCTAATGGTGACCCTCCCGTGATGCCTTTTTCATGATCCCGGGAACTGACACCTGAAGTATACTCTTCGTAAGTCTATCGCGCTGATAATTGCCACAACATTTGGCGATAACCTGATATGCTACACAAGTTAGCGTTTCTGGCTTTACTGTGCGGAATTGAATCACATGAAATTACTTATCACTTTGTAAATTCCACGCTTTTTATTTTTGACGACCATACAATGTCACATAACGTCATTATCAAGGTTAAAAATAAAATAAAAAGCGGAATTCACAAAGTAAAAAATCATTTCATTTGATAAGCTATACTTTAAATCATCTACATAGGTTTAAATGAGAGCGAGAAAAGTAATTTCCCAGAATTTAATTCATTTTTAGAAATTTTTCAGCACGTCAGCACCGTTTGTTTTAGTTCTTTCACACTAAACTAGGTTCCGAGAGCTGAGCTACTTCGCTGAAATAAGTATTTTCACGCACCAACTCGTTTTAATCGAGCGCTGAAAGTGCAAATTAAATGTCGGAAAAGCACTCTTTCAGATCTGATAGGTAGGGATGTGGGTTGGTGAATGGATTATATTATAAAGAATTATCTTGGACCAGCCAGGAGAATTTTAAAGCATTCACTCACCAGGCATAAGCCAAAACAATTTTGCTTAATTATATACATGACTTTAGTCTGAGAATGTCTATTTAGTGTGTTAGTTATTGCTGGAGCAAACATCGTATCTTTGAATTGAAAAATCTGAATATTGCCTCGGTTTATCAAAAATATGTCTCCCTAGAGTATATATCTCCCTGATTTTATAAAAATGCCGCTTTCCCAAAGCTTCCATCAGAAGAATGCTTACATCCTTCCTTAGCATTAGTATAAAATGAGTGCCCATAAGGGTCATGATTACACCACTTGGTTAGTAAAACAAAATCTGCCCACGCATATGTCTTACGTGCTGGAGAGAACCATACATTATTGATGGCTTAATTTTCTCTATTTACATTTTCAAATTAATCCTGCGCACCGAAGTTAATTTCTGGGCGACAATGTTGCTATACATCTCTTGAGTTACCTATTGTCACCATCCTTTTTTATTTGAAGTCTTTATCGTTTTCGCTGATCAGTTTGTAAAACAATCCATACATTTTCTGGTTATTTAGATATTTCTATTTGTTGAATCCCATACTTTTCAGCAAGCCTTATCCCTTCAATCATTCATTCCTACTCAGGATTGTAAATAGATAACTGGTGTATTACGTGTTTTTAAGTGTTAATTCACATGATCGTGTTAGGACCCTAATTTGAGGGATCGGATATTCTATTTAAAAAAGTCCAAGACCAACTACATCTTTTTCTGCAAGGCAACCAGATGTGACGAGTCTTCATTCCACAGAAGTCCATGGCTAGTTGGAGAACAGATCATAAATTACGAATATCACGTTTACTATATCCAATTCCAGAAAACATATCCACTATTTGAAAGCCGTGATTGAATTGGCCTTCGTGTTTGTAGATCACATTAAGGAATGTAAAAATATCTACTTCAGAAAACTTTAAAAATTAAAGTCAGAAAGAACAAAGTAATAGCTACAGGCGGAAATTGGACAATATTCATGCTTTTCTTAAAACTCAGAAAGAATTTCCACTTTAAGAAATCGATTGAAACAATAAATACAATGAAAAAAATGTAAAAGAAGTGGTATAGAAAATCTGAACTATTTCTCACTACGAAAATGTCATGAGCCTTCGATTGTCATTAATTTCACGCTTAAACTGCCCTAACTCCCATCTACATAGTACATCGAGAAGGGTCTTAAAGAGAGAGAATTGGTCTTAAAGATTTCTAAATAAATAAAGATGGAGATTTTCCATCACAAAAAGAGAATTATTTCTAAAAGAAACTTCTATAAAAAATTAAGCAACGCCTGTACATACATATATATTGGTTAGATTTAGTTAGGCAAGCATTCCTCTTTCCACCAGTAAACATTCATTTATTTAGATTTCCGAAGGTGCCGCCAAAGATTTCCTCCATTTATAATGCATTAAAGGATAAAAAATGTTTAGGGTGCACCTACTGATAAAACAGTTCGCCGGATACGAGAACACCCAAGGCATATAACTCAAATATGCAATCTACAGGTGAGGTTTCCAGGTACCCTTTCAAGCCAAACGTCAATACACTACGCTTTTTATCCATTCCTTTTAAGTAAAGCGGAGATAAATATCACCATGTATAAAGCTACCCCGAAATTCCACCGAGTTAACTGAAATTAAGTAAGACCCCAATCTAAGCCATAAATCCGCGAAATGAGGTAAGACAAAAAAGGTATGTATCTTTAAATGCATGTATATATATGTGCTTTGCGACTCAAAGTTTTCCATTGTCCCCAAGTGGCTCAGTCAATCATCCTCACTCGAGGGATACGATTTCACATCACGACCTCGCGCGGCGAACCAGAGAAAGTGATAACGAAGGGCGAGGGGAGGGGTCGAGCCCCGTTCCGTTTTCCGCCAACTTGCACCCGCGCTCGTAACTCTAAAAAGATAACCCCGAGAGAATTTTCACCTCGAGAAGGAAATGTTATCCCTCTCCTTCTCAACTCTATCTCCACCTAGACATGGGCGATCGAACATTACTCTCTCTTTCTCTCATCCCTACCCACCTCTCGTTCTACACCCTTCATCCCTCTCACAATTACGGTCAAATTCGCACCTCCAACCAATCAAAACTCTGTCCACCGGACCCCAAACCCACCCCAGGGGTATCACCGCGGCTTATACCAATAGAGTCATCTAACTGCCACCACAGCAATTACCTGATAATTGCGGTGGTGGCGTGTAGAAGACTCTGACATCCATCTCCCACCGCCGCTTACACCCCCACAACCGCCCACACGGTCGAATGGATCGCTTTCCCCATCCGTCAACCCACCCCACCACATCCATCTCCACCTCCACTCTTCCACCTCCTGCCACACACCCTTCCTTCCTCCCCCTAACATCTGCCCCCCACGATCCCCTCCACCCTCAGGCTTCCCATTTCCTCCCGTCGCTTACGTCACTCAACTTCATCCTTCCTCACACCGCACCAATTTTCCACTACCAACCCTCGCACTCTATCTTTCAACATCTGCACCACAATCTCTTAACAACCTCCCTCTCAATTTCGTTCACTTTCCTTTTAACTAGAAGATGATTTCCGTAGAATTTCAATGAGATGAAGAAAAATATTATACTCTCTCGAAGGATTAAATGATCCCTCCCAAAATTAAGTGAAAAGCTCATGCTCTATGCAGCAGCAGTTAACCACACATGGAGAGGTTGGGTTGAAAAATTCCTTGACTAAAATCTCGCTAAAATTCTGTTGTATTTATCGTTTTACCAAAGTCATAAAAGGTTTGGGCATAAATTACCCTTTAAAGTTAATGCTGCGGTTGAAAGTAAATACAAATTTCTATTGTTGAAATAGTGCAAACAGTGACGATTTAGGAACAAAAAATTCAGATTATGTGTGAAAATAAAAAAAACTAATTCAAGAATTAAAAACTTACTTCTTTCAGTCATCCGATACATAAAATCCCAAGTCTAAATTATTAGTGCAAGCACTTTTAAAAATGCAAAAAAGAAACCTTTGTAACAAATCTCATACTTGTAGAGGTCAAATTTGATTAAAATAGAGCCCCAAAACGGGGGCCTCTGGGGCCCTTACATATACACACAAGACGTTGACAGGAAAAGAGCCGACAGACACAAAAAAGAGACGAACAATTAAATTTCAGGCCTCAAGATTTAAAAAAATTTACTGTTTTAATTAAACGTTCAAAACGTACACCTGTTAATTCTGATAATAAGTGACATATACGAAATAAATGGGTTTATATTAACATCGGGTGGCAGTCGAAGAAATCCACATTCAAGACATAGCTGTGTATAGCAACTTTCCAATAAATTACGGCCGTTAAGATGCAAGCAAGCCCAATGTTGTAATTTTCTGTCTTTATTAGCATGAGAAGTGAAGGACTTGTCTGCTTTATTAAAGGCATCGAGTACATTGGTAGTTGATTTGAAGCTAATTATGAAATTCAGTAACGTGCAACAGGAGAGCCTAGTATCTAAGTAAAGAGTTCTACGTTCTAGTTCTCCTTTTAGCCCTCTCACTCTTTTTTATCTCATTTTAGTTAAATTCAAGCAAAGAATAACAATGACAAAATACTAATGCATGAAAAAATTGCTAACTATTAGCGTTTGGTACGACAGTTACTAAACCATGAATCTGTCAAAATCTACATCTATTTCGAAGAAACGCACTCATGAATATACAAGGTGCATGTAAAGCAGGAGTAGTCGACTAGCAGCCATTTAGTAGGAATTGAGATACTATAGAAGAGGTTTATTTAGTTTTGAAACACTTTGGCTGAAATTGATTACCTTGGGATACTTGGATAGAAGTCGGGGTAAACATTTTATAAAGCTGGGTAAAGCATTCGGACTATTTAAGTTAAGTCATTCATCTATAAACATAAAATATTTCTTGCAGTGCGTTAGGCCTTCAACTGTCCATACCAATATGTTTATTAAGCACTTGAGATATTACAATGTGATCAACATCTAATGTAAGTACTCAAGTAGGAAATCTTTCTTATTCTGGATGCAGTTCGCTCCACATTATCTTTTCAGTATCACATTGATAACTAGTTTTCAATATAAATTCTCCTGGAAAAAAGGGGGGTGACCATAGAAGCGAAGAAAAACACTAATTGCAACCGCTGATTGTGAGTAATACTCTGTCAGATGATGAAGCTGTGGTCCCCGGAATGTTACAGATATCCCCACAACTTAGAAATTAAACAGCAAGGAACAGCTATGGTTTATGATGTTTTTCGTCTCTTTGCTCCAAATTATTATTTTGCGGGCTCCTAAAATTAGGTTACTGGATTAACTCAAGGAGGTTGCTAAGTCGTTAAAAGGAATAGATTCAAGGAAGAGCACTCTTAATAATGAACTCAGCCCCAATTATGAACGTTGACAAGGCGGTCATAATTCGAGAAAATCCGGACGCTAGAGGAGAAGGAATGTATGTATTTTAATGGGATAAATGAAAGAGTGATACTGAGCCCCTTAGAGAGACAAGTAAAACCAGCCAGCCCGGGGATCTAAAAGATGGGGTTTTAACATTACGGCTATATATCATCACTCACTCCACTCTCCAAGCTGAGCTCCTTCCGTCCCCATAGTGCTAGCGGTACACGGAAAAACATTGCATTTGATGAGGCAAGCATGCAACTTTGTACAGTTGTTCCTTGGACCAATCTATGCGATTTTGCCTGGAGTACCGTCCGACCCACCCCATAGGGTTCGATTTCTGGGGGGTGGGGGAGGGGGGGGGGTGAATTATGAACAATTATTATTTTAACATCAGATTTCTTGCCTGGGCTTGTCCAAGGTGTCGTTTCTGGACAAGTCAAGCCCCACGGCAACTATGATGAAGTTCAAATTTCACTCCGACGACCGGAAGTAGCGAAAATGGCGCCATATTTAAAGATGGCGGCCATTTTGGCGAATGGACAATTTAACGCTTTTGTTGAGGTGTGGGGTGTCGTTTCTGATGTTTTTGGGGTCGCTGAACACATTTATAATGTCAAAAATACGTTATATGCATTTTCTTGGCCCATTGTGTCACATGTTACAGAGATCATTTGCTCCTCAAAACGGAGGAAGAGTGAAATTTTGCAAGAAACAGTATGACGAAAGATATCATTGTCTAAAACAGAACTGTAGGGTTTATAATATATTACAGATGTAGAAAGTTAGCCATGTACACAATAATATAACGAGCCATCATTGAAACATTAAATTACAGCTTTCAGATGTCCAAGTTTCCTGTGTTGTGATTGCTTGTTACGTGGTCATTGCGTATACCTACTGCGTAACGTGTTTGTGTACAGTTTTTCTCGCTCTACACGATGAATTGTGTCCATTATCTGAGAGGGACTAATTTTTCTCACTTTCTGTTGAATAAAAGTGTGCAATAAAGGAAGAAGGGAGTTCTATCCCTTTGCTGAAATAATGTCAGAATCAGAGTAGCAGGAGTAGGCAATTCTGCCAAGAGTTTAAGCCACATAAATATGAGAAAAACAGTTGGATTTCTGGCTGTAACTCTAACAATGAGTTATACTGTTTCCCTTGCTTCCTTTCTGCTAAAGATTAGTACGCGACATGGACAAAAGTTCGATTTAGGGCAGTTATATTTAAAAAAATAAAAATCATGGGGAATCTATTAGACACATGAGCCAGTTTAGATATTTCAGTTTTGGGTAAAAAGTAATACAAGAACAACTGAACAGTGCATTCAGAAGGGAAATTGAGAGACACATTGATGCCGTAAGAAAAAACGGTATGTATTGTCAAAAACTATTGACTGTAAAATTTTTTGCGGAGAGTTTGAATTTGCTCTCCGGGGCCATGATGGCTCAACCAACCAACCCGGGAATATTAAGAGGCTTGATTAATTTCACATCTACACTAGACAATCTTGTTTGAGAACATCTTAGCAATGCAACTGTTTTTAAGGGTAACTCAAAAGATATTCAGAATGATTTTCAGAATGTGTGACGTGATAAAATATCGGCTGAGATAGCTGCTGCTGACTTTTTGTCAATTATGACAGATAAGACTACGTATATCTTCAAAACTTCAACTAGTGGCTGTACTTCGGTACACATTACCCGAAGGAAGACCAGTTGAAAGGTATTGGAGCTTCATGAACCCTGTTGGACACGACGCCCCTACTTTGGCAAATGTCATTAAGGGTGTTCTTAAAGATGTCGTTCAGGAAAATAAAGAAAAAGTAATTTCCCAAAGTTATGATGGTGGTAATGTCATGAGCGGCCGGAAGTCAGTAGTGCAAACGATTATCAGACACGAGTTTTCTTATGCTTATTTTGTACATTTGTGTTCCCATAAATTTAATTTAATTCTGGCCCAAGTAGCAAGTCAAAACAAGGAAGTGGGTGTGTTTTTGCTAATGTTCGAGAGATACCATTGTTTTTTGCTCATTCACCCCAAAGGGTTGCCATCCTTGATCAGGTAGTAGAGCTAAGAGTTTCACATGGCATTAGGTGGAATTTTAATTCCATGACTATTTTCACCGTATATGAACTCAAGGGTTCTATAATTAAATGTCTAGAGCAAATCGAAGAGACGAGTGGACAAAGCACAACTATCAACCAAACATAAGGGCTACTCTTGAAAACGTATCAGTCTACTTTCAGCTTCTGGTTAGAATTCTTTTACAGAATAATGCCATATGTTGATATTTTATAAAATCAAGTTCAGAAGCGAACAGCTGATTTGGTGTCAGTTAAAAAAGCTACATTATCCTTCGAGAAAGAATTATTATAAATAAGAGATGATGTGGACACCATCGCTATTGAAAAAGATCCGAGGGGAGAAAGAAGAGGAGCTGCGAAGAAATACACATGCCAAGGAATTTAGCTGCCAAAGAAGTGTGTGACGTCATCATAAGCCACGCTAAGGAAAGATTTGATTTTTAAACCAATTGCTAGGTTCGAATTTATTCGAGCATAAAAAATTCCCCTAATTCTAAAAGTAATTTCCCGAAAATAATCCCATACATGTTACATATTCCTATCCTTGTTTATATAAAAACAAATTAATAACGGAGCTGCAGATTACGTATTCGAGGGACGATTGCAAGGAAGTGACAAGTGTGACTGGTCTTTTAGGTTTCTTCATTGAAAACAATTAAAATTAATCTTTTGGAGAAGTGATAAGATTATTGAAGTTAGTAGCCACAATTCGAATGAAAACCTCCGAAGCGGACATGTGTTTTTCGGCTTTGAAAAGAAGGAAGACATTCCTAAGAAGTACTATGGATGAATAAAAATTGTCTGTACTTGCAATGTTGTCCATCAAAAAGGAGACAGTCAACCAGATGAAAGACTTCAATAACAAAGTGATTGACAAATTTGCGGCCAAAAAGGAGGGAAGGATGGAATTTTTGTGCAGATATTCGGCGACAGTCTTGCCAAAAATATCATCTCTGAACAAAATACTTTAAGGTAATTGACTTATTTTTATATACTTATTTATCCTTTTGAAACAAATAAAGCTAACGGAATTACAGTGTAATTCGGCCTCTAATAATGCATATGGAGAAATATAAAGCAGGCATTTAGATAGAAACTCAATTGTCGTAAATCTGGGGATCTTGTATAATATAGGCATGTACTGATTCAATACGAAGTATTTATTTCCATATTTTTACTGATTTTGACTGCGGTTGTTGTGAATGATCCTACAAACATGTAAGCAAATACTATATACCAGTAAAGCCCACTATTTTCAGCCATATCCGCGGCTAATTAAGAATAAAGTATGCGATTTTTTAATGAACCGCCAGTTATTTTAGTCACGCGCCGCTACTGCTTACAATGTAAACCTTTTGAATGAATATTTTTTCCCGTTTCACTCCCCATTATTGTCCATAGCCTTCCCTCCTCCCATTTAACCTCAAAATTAACGCCAGCAATTTAATGAAATGATGAATAATTTAGTTTTCCGCATATATTTTATTTACTTCACGACCCGGGTTTCGTCCCTTCACGACATCATCAGGTTGTCACGTCAGCAATTTGTTTTCTTCCTTAATATTCTCCCCCCCCTGGTCTTGTAATACGTAGGATTTCTCTGATGTAACTGAAAGCCTCACTCAACCATCCTGTCCTTCCCCTTCCGTCCATCACCTTGGTATACCTTATTGAACCCCCCACTCCTCCCCCCTTTTCATTGTCTTAGGCATTGGCTATTACTTGTACCTAGATAATGCCTGCAGAGCAGTCGAAACCCGGGTCGGAAATAAACTTTTAAGTGTGGGCTATACGAAGTCTTTTCTTTTTTGCTAAGTATGCAGTACCTCAGAGTAACGCCTAAGACTATCAAGTTTAGAAGTACTGAGGGCCTAGGGAACTTGCTTTGCTTGTGGTCTGGAAGCCTCTATGCCATTCTAGAGCAGTTTCATCATTGTTTAGACTAGTAGGATCACGCGTGATGCATAGGAATACCTCCAAAGGAAAGTATTAGGAGCGCGAACTGACGGGGAACGACCAAGGGTCGCGCGCAAGGCAGGAGAGAGGAGGGAGGGGTTAAAGTAAGTACGACTCCCTTGAAAGGAGAGTAGTCTAAAGTAAAATACACAAAAGCCACCGAGAGAGATCGAAAAGAACGTAACGTTTATCTCATGATTTCGTTTTTAGAGAAGTGCACAAAATAATACATAAGGAGACGTATTTCTTAGTAACGTGCATTTCAATAACAGAAACAAATGCAGATAACGTATTTTTGACATTGTAAATGTGTTCAGCGACCCCGAAAACATCAAAAACGACACCCCACACCTCAACGAAAGCGTTAAATTGTCCATTCGCCAAAATGGCCGCCATATTTAAAGATTTTCGCTACTTCCGGTCGTCGGAGTGAAATTTGAACTACACGATAGTTACCGCTGGGCTTGAGTTGTCCGGAAAGGACAACTTGGACAAGCCCAGGCCAGTTATCTGATGTTAAAAAAATAATTGTTCTTAATTCATCCCCCCCCCTCCCCAGGCCCCCAAGAAATCGAAACCTATGGGGTGGGTCGTACGGTACTTCGGGCAAAATCGCTTAGATTGGTCCAAGGAACAACTGTACAAAGTTGCATGCTTGCCTCATTAAATGCAACGTTTTGCCCTTTTTCGAAGTATACCGCTAGCACTACCAGCTCCTCTCTCCTCCAGATTCACTGCTCCAAAACTAAGCCCTCCTCTTTCCCATGATCCCTTTGGGTTCTCACTCCGACCCCCCGAATTCATGACTCCTAAGAAGCACTCAGCCGTTAGGGATGTGTGACATTCCTATTCATCGACTGCGATATGCTACGTTGCGTCGCATTGCAATATTTCTAATTCGGATTATTTGATATTTTGCATTGTGATGCGATACGATACAAGGCGTAATGCGATGCAATGCGATATTCGATGTGATTCGGTAAATTGAATGATGCGAAGCAGTGCGATATGCGAATTGATTAGATATATCAAGTGATGTGACTCGAAGTCGATGATCGATCACTCAATATATCGATGTGATTCGATATGTTGAGTGATGCGAAGCGATGGGATATGCGAACTGATTTGATATATCGAGTAATTCGAAGCTATGCGATATGAAATGATTCGATATATCGAGTAGTGCGAAGTAATGCGATATGGTTCGACAGCTCGAGTAATGCGATATCATATGAAGGCATATACGTCTTACGTCTTTCTTGTCGCACAATTTAATTCACGGAGCGATATATTAAAATATGTAAATCGCGGAGCCCTGAAATAGACGGCCGTTCGTCTCCTCCAAATCTTCCCCTACTCTTACAAACCCTTTTCTTCCACATTGAATGCTTTTCCCTCACTACCAACACCATACGAGTAGACCAGTTGCTCACTCATTCACGGCCAAAAAACTTGTTCTAAAATCCCATGTGATCCTCAGCCTTTTTATTCCCTTTACCTGGGTTCTTCAGGTACTGTTAATTTTCCGAATTTCATTGCACCTCTCTTTCTCTAATTAACTAAAGTCGGTGTTTTTACAATAAATATTTTTCAGAGCCTGCAGTATGCTTATGACATCAGCCGCGTGGACTTCTATTGTTCCCCATTCACTCAGTCATCGTTACGCCGCCCTCTCACTCATTCTTCATCCCTTTAGGCTTGATGAAAAAAAATAAATTCACTCCAGATAAACTTCAGCGTAAACACACGCTTCACTAAGAACTGCAACGAGAGAACAGAGAAAGTAACACTGATGGTAGAACAAGGTCTGCAGTCGCGAGTGACTTGAAGGCTACACCACACTACTTGAGTAATTCACAATGTGTGAGTTTCATGGTGAAGGACATGGAGAACATTTTTTAAAACCCTGTATTATATATCCAGAACTGTTGGAAGAGACCTAAGAGAATATGTACTGCCGAAAAGCTTGGTAAAAAATATCTTACTTCCTACGAATAATTAATGACTACCACAAGAATAGAATGAGGCGCCAAGGCACTACGTAATTACATATTTCACTTTCATCCATTTCTTTTTTTAATCCATTTTCCCTATTCTCTCACTTTTTCATAGCTGGCATCCTGAAAATCCCTGCCACAAGCCCCTACGGCGGCTGACTAGGTAGTCGGTTGACATTTTATTTGCGTGAGTTCCTAGTGCCTAGTGTTCCTACGGTGGCGATTAAAGAACGGCCAATGTGAGAAACTAATACTCAATTACGGGATGAATCAGTGTAAGGTTTAGTCACATTTGAGGCAGCGGGAAAATAATACAAGGGTCCTCTGTCATGGATGTTGTCCCCATAGCTTTTTGCCATTTAGTAGTTGAATTTCCGTCAAGATCGTGGAGGGAAAACATGAGGAGATAGAATAAAAATATTGCATTGTCAATCGCCTAAAACCTATAAACGATTTTCAATGCTAAACGGATCATACACGCCTAGCATTTGTAATTTTTTCCTTTTAAAAGCGAACAGATGGCGTCCACTCCGAGTTAATTTTGTCTATTGTAAGCTCTTTTGTGGTTTTAATGGTTTCACTTTAAACGCACAAGTTGGGGTTATTTTTATTAAATGGCTTGCAGAATTTTATTCCTTTTTTAGTGTAAAGGGAGAAAAATGAACTTTCCCCAAACCCATTTGGATTTTACGTTCTTGCTTTCGGTTACAATGTTTGTATTTTAATAAAGCGTGGAATCACGGGCTTTATTAAAATATAATCAGTGTAACCGAGGGAAATAACGTAAAATCACGCAAAATACCGAAGAGCTAAAACATTTCGATTTTATCGTCTTCGATCCTACCTTTTGTGTTCTCTCTCTTGCCATTTTGAAAATACTCTTTCATTCCCTCCTCCCAAGGAAATGAGGTCCTCGGCTCAAAAGCAAATGTGTGGCTTATGACGGTGGTCTGCAGTTGACGCGGCAAATACTGCTCCAATCAGGTGGCAAATTCGGAAGAATTCCTCGTCTTATCTGCGCTCTGCGTCTAATATATATCCACTAGAGTGAGTTTTTCAATAGACTAGAGCCTTTCCAAAGACCGTCCCGATCCCTCGATAGTCCATGAATAGTCCGAATTCCGACGTTAGTTTATGGCATGGCGTACAAAGGAGGGCCCTTCCCTCCCGAAGGAGACCTTTCTTCATCCTCCTTCCATATCTGAAAGTGCGGCCGGCGACACTTTAGGGTGCGCGCGTCGCAAACGGCAATGACGACGGAATCTAAAAAGAGTGCAGTTAGTAGTACAGAGCGTAAACCATCGTAGCTAATATCAAGCACACGGATAGAACTTATTTACCTCTTCAGCCGAGTCGCTTTCTGTCGCAAGCCTTCATCATCCAGCTTATATCAGAGAATCAATTTTTCTTCACGAAGATAAACTGATATATATTCATTATTAATTAAATTTGATTTTTAAAAATGGATTGGAAATTAATCATTGATGCGGAATAAGTAAAAGTAGTATCTAATTTACAAACACCACCATAGCTTTGCATAGACTGGTACACATAGTTTTATTATTCTAAATATTTATAGTGTTAATGGAGTTGGGCCACTAGCCCTTAGCCCAACTCCAACCAGGAGGCCCGGGTAATGTTTTGTCAGGGCTCATGAGCTGATAAAAGACTACCACCATAGACCACTTCATAATGAGATGTTTTGCACAAATAATGCGATGGTAAGGTCACATAACACGCGTGGCAGAGACAAGATCGAAAAATAAAATTTAAGAATGGACACCATATGAAAATAGACGCAGAGGGAAAGATGGATAAACGATGTCACAGAGGATTTGCTGAGAACGAATATTTCCAACTGGAAGGTACCAGATAAAGATAATAGAAGAAGGTCGGAAGAAGACTGTCGGAAAGGCCAACACCCACGGAGGGTTTTAGCGCCCTAAGACGAAGAAAGAAGAAGAACCATAGTTGTCCTAAAATAGTTAATGAATATATATGCACAGCATACATGCAATGAGGGTGATAAAAATTAAACCATACGAGATTGCCATTTATTCTAAAATCATCCTCTCACAAGAAACGCAAATAAACACACAACATGCTTGCATGGTTGAAAGACAGAATAGCAATATTTTTTCATGCAATTTTGTATACGATGCAATTTCCTCGTAAAATATACGATTCCACATACAATAAACATGCCTAGGCGAAAGATAGACGTTTTTTTAAATTAAAAAATGTAACTTGTATCCTTCTGCCACTTGAACATGAAAAATAAACAAATTTCTTTTTGTCATCTCAGTATTTCGCTTCTTCAAATAGCAGCATGGAATACGGTTGGTTGCTACATTCACTCCCATCATCTATGCTACAAAATACGCACGAAACCGAATAAAAACAAATATTTTCTATTGAATTGGCATTTAAATGCAGTATCCGTTTCATCTATGTGGACGTCACCGGTTGCGATGCGAATGTTTCGACGGCAGGATTTATATAACAGTAAGAGGATGGAATGGAGACATGAGAAAAAAGAAGAGAAGGGTTCAAGGGGGAAGGGAGTAGGGTTGTGCTGCGACTAGGGGCTCTCGTGTGTGCCGGATTGAAGTGGGGTCAAAGTGGATTGGAGGACTGGTTCAGAGGGAGCGATCGTGGAGTGCCAAAGAAGGGATGGTAAACGTGGGTAAGGGGGCTGCTGAAGCCGGTGTCGCTACGCACAATGGTTTTTTTTTGCATGGGGGATTATATCTCACTCCTGGGATGCGGCCTGTATGCGAAATTCAGAATTACAGAACCGATATGTTTTAGACATCCATAAATTCTTCCTACATGAGGTGGTTGTCAAAGCAAAAGAAAAGAAAACATTTTATTCTACAGCGATGACATTTCTCAGTTCCCCAATTTTGCGCTAAAAAGTTACGACTTGACAGGCTCATGTGAAAATCCATTGATAAGATGTAGTAGGACTACAACTTTTCTCTAATATATCCGTGATATCTTTCGCGCTGAAGAGGAATAGTACAAACGTATTTCATGATTTAAAAACAAAACCTCGAAGAGCTGAGAAAGCAACAACTACGCTACACATATTGTGCCCGAAGATGTACACCTCATGAACCGATTGCCCAACTTTCTAGTTATTATGTAATTAGAGAGAAATACCAAAACAATTTTTAGCTATGGTTGCCTTCAAATAATTGCCGTTTTCTTCTTACGATATAAATTCCCTCTTGTCAGTATGTACCCCAAAGATCCCAGTTTTGGGTATTGTCAATATACTGAGGATTGCTATCAGAGTTATTGGAAATAAACAGTCTCTTCTATTTGCCTTTAGTTTATCATTGAATCACATAAATAATAACGGACGCAGTGTAACTGGTACTTCAGCCCTCGGTTATAATATTTTTTGAGGGTAGCATGATTCTCTAATTTGAGATCATTGCTTGAAATCATCATTTAGATAGGTATGAAAGATTTCTGGATATTAACTAAAATTTAATTTTGCCGACGATGAAAATTTCCCGGCAATAAAACAAAGGTAACCATATTCTTAAACTCATTCAATTTAGGTAATAATAAAAGCCGTTTTACCCATCAAAATTTTACCTTTATCACATTCAACGACAGTAACCACCCTTTACTTCGGAAGTGTATCGACTAAAAACTCCAATTACATTGATTTCCGCACTAAATGCTCCTGTGATGGAGATTTTGGCGCGCATCTCCTGCTATCCCCACTATCTATTTGCCTGATCCAGGCTCCTCCACATGCCTAAGTTGCTCGCGGCGGAAAAATGCGCCGAAGCAATTCAACAGGCGCCTATCTCCCGACTATCATCTTCATTTCTGCTCATGCTTATCTTTCTCTCCCGAAGGAGGAAGTTTTTGCAAGCGGGCTTCCGTTTCTCATCTTTCGAGGATAGCTGCTTCCGCTGTTCCTTTTGGATCCCAAGCCCCCCAAAATAATTCTCCTCCGAGGATTCTTACACTGATTGAATTTAAAACTAGGAAAAGGAGAGATGGGATGAGAAACATAAAAGTGATGAAGGACGATGAACGCATATTTAGTATTGAGGTGGGTTTCCTCTAAGACGACAATGGAGCTTTGATAATAGCAACCTGAATTAAGGTACAAGGTTGAAATGATTTGAGCAATGCATCGAATGATGTCTATAAAAATGGAGATTCCTGAGTTTTTTCGTTTCTGTTGACCTCGGATAGAATTCGCAGGAATAATCTTATTCGCTCTGAGACCCCGCCTGCAATTGGAAATCCTGCAAGTGCTAAATGACCTTAGCTGTCGATTGACGTTAAATTGAAGTACTGCCACTCTTGATTTTGTTGAGATGATTTCTGTTTTGCACATCCTTCACTTACTACCCTCCTAGTATGTAAAGCATGACCTATTAGAAATCAATTGATGAGAACAAAGGAAAATAATTGAAATGTTAAACCACTCCTAATATTGATTAGCACGTATGGATGGATACATTTGTGTGCACGGGGAAATATTTTGTTTGTGACCAATGACGATCATTATAAATGGAAAACGCTGAGGGAAGCGGGAAGTCTGGTTGAGGAATTTTGCATTGCTCGATCAGTTTCCGGCTCTTGAGTTCATATTTTCGGCAAGATACTGAAGCTGAAGATATACGGAAAAATAAGTGATCGAAAATACACTTTAAGGGGCTAAAATTCTCAATTTCATAGAAGATATCGAAGAGAGTGGAATCAATTACTCATATAACACAACAAGTGAGTGATACAAATGACGACATTACTTTTCCCCTGGCATATATTTGAAGAGATTTCTTTTAGCCTTACTGCTCAGTTTATGGCACATAAAAACAGGCTTCCTCATAACCGCCAAAGCGTAGTAATTACCTTGAAGTAGTTTTTTCTGCCCTTAGGAGTGTTTTTGCGAATTATACACTTTGAAACACGAATGAAAATGAGTAAAGTTATTTGCACACGGTTCCGAAAGATTAAATCGTAATTTACGGCTGTCACCCGAGGCCTTGGCACATGGAACGTCCATCTTTTTGCTGAGCAAAGTTCCAGGCAACGTGAGTCCACACTAATGACCATACTTTCCGGAGAGGCCTGTGAAATGTTTTTATGCAAGAGCGATGTTATAGATACAAACTTCCTACGTCTTCTATTGCTTGCTTATTTTAAATATACGGAGCGCATCGGTTCACTTAAAAATATAAAATATGGTGATAGTACCATTATTCAACAACTCAATTCTACTTTTTTTCTTACTCACAAGGCATTTTCACCCCAACTTTCCGAAGAAATGCGTTTTTTACACACACATTTCTCCATTTTTTATGCCAAAGCTTTGGATGAATGCATGCACACTCGTTTCCGTAAAAACAAAAGAATGGAAATGATTCTGTTTCATGAAGGCAATTCCCATCATTTTTAATGTCACAGGATTCACGTGGAACAGCGTACGCAGCCCTCGCTCTATAAAAAATATCTTCCAGTATAACAATGGATATTCTCTATTTGATGCTCAGGGTCATTCCATATGAAATCACCCAGAATTTCATAACAATGTTGCTCAACATTTTTGATTTTCTTGATTGTTTGCCAGGTAGTTTGCCAATATTTTGACGGCTCCTAACGAGGTATAAAAAAAGTTTCAACTCTTTTCATTTTTTTTGGGGCCATTTTTATGTAGTGTCTTTGTGTTGTTTTTGACCAAAATAATTTTTTGGGTGAACCTTATAGCTTGTTTTTTTTAAATTACGAAGATAACATAATAATTTAAAAAAAACTTTGTATTTAACAAGAAATATCTACCTTTTTGTGATAAGTATATTTCTGCTGATGATATAAAAAATTGCTTAAAATCAATACAAAAAAATTCGCCTCACTTCGTCAGCAACCATAGTTTTGACACAAAAATTCTCTTGAAGGAAGCTATCGTAGCTACCATAATTTATTTCTGTGGCATTTGTCTTTAAGATCTATCTTCCAGAAAAGTTTGAAGCCTGAAAATCGTGTTTTAAAAAATTTAAATGGTTCGTCAAACATGGTACCTCGGAAAAATTGCGATATTTAAGGTTAAATATCTAAAAAGGGTCTGAGTGAAAAATTATGAAATTTTCTATGAATGATTCATTTATAAATGGAAAATTGTGGTATAAACTTGATGACTGAGACTTAAGTGGTTTGAAGGTTATAGTCTCAAATGCGGCTTAAATACATATATATTTTTACGTGTAATGCAGTGAAGTCAATTTTTTGTTGTTTTAGTTTTCTTGTTATTATATTAGCTATTGTTCATACTTAATTTTAAATGTACACACTATACAACATATATTAGCATTCGCACAAAAAATATCAACACTAGTGAGAAATCCTTCCAATAAAGTTTGGTAGGTATTAAAGATATTGAAATATATTGCTCAACCAATATGCAGCTTTTCCTTCACTAACTTGTGGTATAATTAATGTCCTATAGTCTTTTTAAAAACAGAATGAGAGTCGAAGTATGCAAGTCAGTAGCAGTGGGGTGAAGTCCCACCAGCTAATCTGGGGTCTCAAGTACCTCCGGGGTGGGTTTTTCACTATTAAAGGCATGGTTTAGTTTTTTCATCTAAACAACTGAAGCGGTAACATGAGTTCTTCAGGACTCAGTAGTGAATGACCAAGCACTGTTTGAATTACAAGAAATATATAGTGTTTTTCACTGCCTATTGATCTACAAAAAATATATATCTTTTTTTTAAAACACAAAGGTTTTAAATTATTTCATCTTCGTAAATGAAAAGTTATATGGTTTTCCCCATGAAAATTATTTTGGTCAAAAACACTTGCGGTACCAAACAAAAATGGCCCCCAAAAAATCGAAGAAGTTTAAAAAAAATTTCATACCTCGTTATAAGCTCTCAAAATGTTGGCAAAAAATCAGGAAAATCAAACATATTTCGCAGCATGACCTGGATGATAAATAAATAACCCAAAAAATGGCCTTGATATTATATATATATCGCTTTACGACGTTCTACGTCTTCCGATTCCCAATTTCCATGCCTCACGATCATTCCAGAGTTCTTCATCTAATCCTCTTTCTCTCATTTCTTCCTCTATCCCTTGTATCCAAATTTTCCTCGGTCTGCCTCTCCTCCGTCTTCCTTCAGGGTTCCACAGCAGCATTTGTCTCGGGAGTCTTTCATTTCTCATTCGTTTTACGTGTCCATACCACCTCAACTGCTGCGTTATTATCTCATCTATTATTGTATCATTGACATTCATTATTTCTCTAATTCTTTCATTCCTTACTCTTTCTCTTTTTGATTTACCGGCTGCTCTTCGCCAGAAGTCCATTTCAGTCGTCAGTAACAGTTTTTCTGATTTCTCCGTTAGTGGCCATATTTCACAGCTGTAGGTTACTATGCTCTTTACTATGGTATTATAAATTCTCTTTTTGTTTTCAATGGATATTGTATTGTCCCACAATAAGCTATTTAATAGTGTTATTGCTTTTTTGCCTTTATTGCATCTATTCCTAATGGCTACCTCCATTGTTTTACTTTCTGCAATTTGCATCCCTAGATATTTATACTCTTTACAGTGTCCTATTTGTTGCCCACCTTCTAAAATAAGATTCTGTTGCATTCCTCCCATACACATATATTTTGTTTTGTCGATACTGATATCAAGACCCCAATTTTTGTATTCTTCTATTATTTTTCTGGTCATATATTCTAAATCTTCATAATCTTGTGATATAATAACTTGGTCGTCTGCATAGCTTAAGGTGTATATGGTACTTTCTTTCAAAGGTATTCCCATGGAGTTGCATTTCCTTTTCCAACTCTTTAGCACTTGGTCTAAATATATTTTAAAAAGTGTGGGGGAAATACAGCAGCCCTGTCTTAGACCTTTATTTATTGTGAATCCCTGAGAGAAGTCGTTTCCCATTTTGATCTTGGCTGCACTATTTTTGTACACATTTTTTATGGCTATTATTAAGTATGAGCTTATGTTAGATCTCTCCAAGGCTTCCCACAGTTTCATTTGTGGCACCGTATCATATGCTTTTTTAAGATCAACATATAAGATGTGAAGTTCCTTGTTGTATGCCCAGGTTTTCTCTATTAGTTGTGTTAAACAAAACAGATGGTCTACAGTAGATCTTCCTTCTCTAAACCCCGCTTGTTCTTCGGATTCCTTGTCTGCATACTCTTTCTCAATTCTATTTCTTACTATTTTGCCATATAATCTGCTAATTGTATTAGTCACAGATATTCCGCGATAGTTATCGCACTCGTTCTTATTGCCTTTTTTGTATAACGGTGATATATAGGAAATTCTCCAATCTTCTGGTACCTCTTCTCCATTTAGACATTTAATAAAGAGTTCTGTTAATTTATTGTACAGTAACTCTGATCCATATTTTAAAAGTTCTCCCGGTATTTCTCCAGGGCCAGCAGCTCTTCCATTTTTTAGGGATTTACAAGCCTGTTTAACTTCACTGCATTGCATTACTATAGGTGATGTAACATTTCCTATGGTTAGCCGGTGGATTTCATTTTTATATTCTTCTCTATCCTCTGTCAATAATTTTTAAAAGTATATTTCCCATTTCTCTTTACTAATAGATGTAATTAAATCTTTCTTTTTATCCTGCCTCAATGATCTCAAAAACTTCCAGCTTTCTGTATTTCTGGTTCCTCCTCTGCAGGTATTTAAGTGGTTGCATTTCTTTTCCCAGCTAGCGTTCTTTTTCTGGGTTAATTTTCGTCGCACTTTCGCTTGAGCTTCTTTGTATGCAACCTTGTCATTGCCTGATATCGTGGTCAGATATTTGTTATATTTCGACCTTTTTTCTTCTATTTCTTTTTCAATTTCATGATCCCACCAATATGGCTTTCTTTTCTTCTTTTCATAGTAGCCTAATGACTCATACGCAGCTTCATGTATGCATTGAGATAAATGACTATAAAGATCCTCTGTATTTGATAATGTTTTTCGGCAAAGAAGTTTTTCATCCAGACGGTTTTGGTAAAGCTGTCTAACGCTTTGTTGTTCTAAGCTGTCCAAGTTGTATCTTCTTTGCATTATTTCTACGTCAGGGTTATCTTGGCTTTCTCTAATCCTTGCTCTTCCAGGAAACATCACCTTAGCATTTAACAGGTGGTGGTCACTACCACATGTAGCACCTCGGTATATTCTGATATCATTCTCGGTATATTCTCAAATGGCCTTCATCAAAAAGGAAAAATACGTAGTCTACTTTTACATGTAAGCCAAAATCGTGCACTTCAACAAAAGTTACTGGAGACAGAGCTTGCTCGCGGTAATGAGCTCCAAAACTTACATGTTCTGCAGTTCCCGACAACTCACTAATTAGGCTAGAGATTTGTGGAAAAATTTGTGGAAAGTAGGGGCACAGTATTTCAAGATCGCGCTTAATTTTAATCCAACGCAGCGCTTAATAGAGATTGTATGTACATTACTATTTGTTAAAAAAAGAGCGAATCATCCAGATAGTGACATTTTTGCCTAGCCAATAGTTTATATATTACTTCCTTTTCCTTCAGTTTCGCACTGACGCATGAAAACGGAAAAATTCTTGGGTAACTGCTTTGAGTGGTTGCCTGCGAAAAAACTCAACATTCGTTCATACAAATACAAGCAACTGCATTTCAGAGACATTAAAGTTTATTTATATTTAACTTTGCGCTATTCTTCATCTTAAACACTTAGAAAATGGATTACTTTTCGTTTGTTCGATAGTGGAGTTTATTTAAATGAAGATTTAATCTCGACACGTGGATGGTAACTTGTCATACTTTTCCCCAAGGTTTCATACACATTTATTGGATTTTACTCACCATTAAAATGAACACAAACAAATTATTATAATTATTAATTTTATTTATTAATAAAATTATTTTTATTTTATATTTATATCTACTTTTAATTAAACTTATAAAAAACTGTTATATTTTTAATGTACTATATATTTATGTCGTATATCGTCTAAGTTTTTTTTTCAATTATTCGCAATTTAAAGTATTTTGAGGTATCCCAAGTACAGGAAATGCCTAAAAGGGATTCCTTATTTATCCTTTATTATTTGAAATGTAAAGGTGTGCTTGTTATGTTGATTCAATAGATAAATAAATATTATTATTATTACTAATCAGTGCATTAGTTGCTCACTGGAAACAAGATAAAACATCGAGATACAAGATTTAGGCAGCAAACACAGCAAGTGAAAAATGAAATAAGCGAAAACAAAATCTCTTCGCATAAATGAAATTACTAATTTCTTATCAACTATTACTGTAGAAGTTTCTCAGTGCGTTCCAAAACTCATCAAATAAGTGAGGGACAGAGTAACACAAAAGCATCTAGGTAACCTTAAAGCATCACAGCAAGCAGTGGTGGAGCTAGGGGGGCGGGCGGTCCGCTCCGGGTGTCATTTTAATATATATTTTTTTAAATATCGAGAAGAGTAAAACCAACTCGAAAATCTGCAATTACAATTAATTACAAACAACGTTAATCCTATAAAACAAATTATCCTATAAAAAACCTTTAAACAACAAGTATTGAATGACAAATTAAACGTATTTTGATTACATCATACATGATTTTGTCACAGGAAAGCAAGAAAAATAAATTTTTACCGTTGCATTTTCATTTATAAATAGATGAAGAGAATATTGCTCTCTAAAACTTAATTCTAAATTGTATTTTAATAGGCAATTAATATTCTTCAAAGTACGGGTGGCAATGAACAGACCACCCCGGCGGCTTAAACTGTAGCTACGCCACTGACGCCAAGGCAACATTGTTATTTTATGCGAAATATCGGGGGAGGAAAAAAGCAGGAATAAACCCGGTACATGGAAGATACAAGGAAGGTGAATTCACGCGGAATGAGACGAGAAACAAGGAGTCTAAGAGAGTTGAAATCTGGAAACGGAAGGGGAGGCTCTTTACGACCACGACTGGAAATGGAGGAAGTGAGACGGACTGACACGGGAAAGGAAACATGTAAGTGGGAGAATGAGAAGTATATGCCGGGGCGTAAAAGAGTTTATGGACTTTGGTGATTTTGACCAAGGATGTAAACAAAAATGAAAATAAAAGAAGGAACACTTCCGATGTAACCGGACCGAAACGGAACCGAAGTACACACTATGGCCCATGCTGGAGCGGAGTTATCATGTCCGGAAAAGTTTTTGAACAAAATTATGGTTTTAGAAAAACAAATTTGTTCCGGTTTGCAAGAAATGTTTCGGTACTGATAGTCAGAGACGTGCGGGGCGTGAGCGCACTCCACATGTTTGTCTCGTCGCGCTGACCGTCATATTTCACAAATGATCACACTTGTAATCGCTTCTACTAATGCAAAACTTAGGATTATTATATAATTCGTGGTCTCAGGCGTAACCTAACGGTACCTATTGATACTTGAAATGAAACTATTTTACAACGTGGACTCGCCAAGTTAAGGTGTTTCATTTTAAGTTTTAAAGCCATGCTCAAATCCAAAGAAGAAATTTCACACTTAAAAAGTGGTAATTTTCCATTAAATGAAAGGTTAACAGACGAAAAGGCAATCATAAAGGCATATTTACTTCAAAAAGGTATGCTAAATAAACGATATCCATGATTATATGGAGATTATGCTCTTGTGTTAGACACAGGCTTAGGATTATTTTTTTCTCAGCACATTGAAAATATATGCTGAAATGAACAAAGCACAAAGCCTAAGCTCCCTGCAAGCATTTGTCATTTTTATGGCTCAATTATCTTTGTCACATTAAGAAATGGAGCAGATAATCTAGAGGTAGTTGTCATTATGGACGGCGATCGACAAATGAAGAAACTTATGAGCAAAAAAATTGGTGGTTTGGGCGATAATGGAAGTATTACTTAGGGGTATGGAAGAAGAGCGGAGAGAAACCTACCGACGGGATCTGCCTTATTTTAAAGAAAGGCGCCACAGTGTACACCGTTTTACGTCATATTCGTCGAATAGATCCCTGCTCTCCTAGTAGCGCTGAAAGGATAGGGATTACAATAAACTATTTACCACTATTGCGGAATTCAAAATTGGGTTTTTGGCATGGCAAGCAATCTAGTTATCACACCAAGTCGATTCCCAAGCAAAGAAGAAAGTATTGATACACTTTTTATCATTGGATGATGATTCTGGAGAACCATCCGAAAGCCAGGAAAATAAAATTACACATTTTCACTTGAAATTCTACTGACCGTAGACCCTTACCACCTTAATTGAAAAAAAGGTTTCAAGCATTCACTAAATTGACCCTAAATACAGATCGAATCAAGAAAAGAGCGAACGACTCTCGTGAACAACCATTAATGCTTGAAATAGACAGCATCCACCACTGAGGAACTGAATCTTGCTTATTATTCATAGTCGATAGCAAAAAGCGCCGTAAAAATTTTCGAGTGCCCACTGCCCAGGTCTTTGAATTGAATTTCTTTGGACCGATGAGCGAAAAAAGGTACAGAGAAGTCGACGAAGAATGAAGCAGAAAGGGAAGGTCGAGGTGAATATTAAGGATTTCGAGCATGGTTTGCCATCCTTTTATCAACGGTGGAACTCAAGTGTAAAAAAGGGTAGTTTAAGGGACAAGGAAGAGGTGCGATGAGGCAAATAAAAGGGTAGCAGAGGATG
The DNA here is from genome assembly GCA_963573305.1 of Pyrrhosoma nymphula. Classification (NCBI taxonomy): domain Eukaryota; kingdom Metazoa; phylum Arthropoda; class Insecta; order Odonata; family Coenagrionidae; genus Pyrrhosoma; species Pyrrhosoma nymphula. The sequence goes on from OY754327.1 coordinate 133,836,083, forward strand.
TGAGAAAGCCGATAAAAAGACCAACGAAAAAGAAAAATCGGCGAGGAAGCGCCGGAGATCGAGAACACGTGGAAAGAATCATAGTGGTTTACGGAGAGCAACTTTTCGGGGCTCCGAGAACTCAATTTAGTTAGTTTGATAGAAGAAGACTTAAGCTGATTCCAGGCATTTTTTCCTGCCGCGGACATTTATGCGAAGAGGAGAGAATATCTGATGGAAAGACCAGAAAACCTTCGGAGCACACGTGAAATTTAACATTCTATTGAGTGGAATTTTTTTTTATTAAACATTGAGGGCTTAAAAACTTGTGACATGAAAATATCGACATCAACAGCTCTTCATTACTCAGTGATGAGAAATCCTGAAAAATATTTAAGGCGTTAGTAAACAAATTGAAGGTGATTACATCTCACAAGAAGACAATAGAACAATGAACCTCTCATAAAAGAAAATGAACACGTACATTAGTTTTACGATGGCTTCGTTTCTTCTAGCCAGTTGGCCTTAATGATTTCAATGATCTATAAAACCCCATTGTATGTATCGCTCTCATGACACTTGAAACGACAAGAAGTATTCACTACAATCGTGTCATTGTTTTATGTTTACTTATACAAGAATAATTAATAGTTAGCACACAATAATGAGCCAAAATCGAGAATCGTTTTAATAAATTTAAATTTAGTGCTTAAAATTTTAAATTTAGGCCAAGATAAGTTAGCGACCAAACGTGACAGAAACAGGTTTCATCATGAGAATTTACTTTAGATACATCAAATAACGACCCTGTTTGAAATGCCATTTAGCATTCCAGTGATATAAGTACCTAGGCCGATGTTTGCGCAAGATGGAAGGACATATACGGAGATAAAGAGGAATTGCTGGAAGGAAAGTCATTAGTAGTACGTGCAACACATCAAAGAACGAGTGTTATCTAATGAAACGAAAATTGTTGTTTACTAAAGTGCTCTCCTCCCAACTTCATTGTAAGGCAGCGAAACCTGGATATTTCAGAATAAGTATAAAAGTAGGCTAAATGCACTGAGTATGAAGGATGAAAAAGTATGATGGATAGGGTTAGAAATGACCCTGGTCATGAAAGAATGAGAGTTGGATGCTCCGGCAATGTACTCATAAAGAAAATATCATCCTTCTTTGGTATGGCTATTTTGAAAGGATGAATGGGAGTCAAATAACGGAACGTTTTTATGATAAAGAAGTTTATGGTTAGAGAGGCAGAGGTAGACCGAGACATTCATGGGTGAATGCTTTGAAGAGAATCCTAAGTTGTGATGTTTTACGCGCTTAGAACGAGAGAGCGTGCATGAAGCAAACCAAGAATGAGGCAAAGAAGAGGGAGGCTAAGCAAGGATAGGGCAGTACGAAGATAATCATTAAAAGAGAGCCAGTTTCCTAGACCAAAACAGCAATAACCTATCTCCTTGACAGTGTATACCCCGAAAGGGTAGCACGATGGGTACGCATTAATGTAATGTAGAGGAAATACAATTCCATGTCTATTATTTCTAATAAAATCACATGTTATTAACGATTGAAGCTCAAAATACGTAAAAATGCTTTTTCGGCAGTTTCATTACACGGGAGTCGTCAATAATTCGTTACACGTTTTATGACATTGGGATTTCTCAATAATCGATATCATAAAAGTAAATTAGCGCCAAAATGACGACCACTTAGAAGGCACCTGAGCAACTATATATTGCGGACATCCTGTGGTATCACCATCATGTGGCATCCCTGATGTAAAGGGCCGTGTCGGACCTTGAAACGTTGGAGACAATGGTCCATCTCACCCGGCTGGGAACCCGAGAAGCCCTAATTCAATGACAAAAGTATTTTATCTCATTACGGTAAAAGGGCAAGATTCTTTTTTATTCACTCATCGACATGTGGTAGCTAAAAAGTCAACATGCTAAGGCTAACTAAAAAGGAAACGTGATTAATGCCTATGCTCTGAATTTTGTAAATTCAGGAACTCGGTCATCGGGAGGAACTAGGGAAACGAGAAGATAAAAGCAAGTGTCACTTTTGGTTTTCCCTTTCTTCAAACAGCAGGTTCATAAAGTTAACCTTGCTTTTAATAAGATATTCTGTTATCTGGAATAGATGAATAAAATTGTCAGAAGGCGAAATAAATTAAAGGCAAATTAGAAGGAACCAACTGATGATAAATTTGGAGCTCATCAAGTCAAATGTTCATACATCCTCATACCGCTCCACAGATCCACTTGAGGACCCGCACACGTATTTTAATCTTCCTAATATAATAACTAATTCATTAGGCACTCTTAAAAATAAATGCCGGCCTTAAGTGATAACTTTAGAAGAAATAATTTTAATCACCCAAGTTCCCATAAAAATCTAATTTTACTTATGAAAGTGTGATACATATTACAGAAAATAATAGTTCAAAGTTAGTGCACGCCTATTCCCCAGAGATATCTTTAGTTTCCAAATAGTAACGTCAAAAATTACTAGCTCGTTAACTGACCATTATTTCCTCTGTTTGTTTTTCAATGCTTCCAATGGGACAACGCACCGAGAAAACTCCTATTTTGAGAGCTCTACAGAATACAGGACATAGAAAAGTATACTGCTTTCAAATAAAGACAAATCACGATGAATGGGACAGTAGATAACTAGAGTAATGGTAGAAGGAATAAATTCTCAATGCAAAAAAGTAAACGATGAAGTGTAACGCAGCAGACGCATTCGTTTGCTAAGCGAGTTCACTTTAAGATCTATTAGATTGATGGACATTTTTCTAGTATCTTTGAGTATCAATTAAAATATATATCACACAGAAGCACATTAAGTTTAAAATACTGCTCATAAGATTTATATAATAAATTTCAAATGTGTTTTTCCACAGAAAAAAAAGGTTGAATATTATTCATGGTGCATGAAATGATTGCAATAATACAAAAAATAATATATTTAACGAAAAATTGCGTTTCAAATTACTTAACCAGAACTATATCTTACTTCTATTATGACTTATACTCCGTAAAAAGATGTAATGTGTGTACGGGAGAATGTTCTGACGCAGTAATTTGAAATTAGCTTACAACTCTGAGGTAATCAATAAAGATAATCCTGTGCTATCTCCAGAATTAACCTTTAACTATTTCCCACAGCCCTCATAACGCACATTTTCTTAATGCACTGAATTTTGAAAGGCGCAGAGCTTAATGACTTGAGACCTGGCTGGGGATCCTTTGTGTGAGGTCATAGAATGCACGTGAGGAAATTTCGTAAAGTGTGGACGAAATCTTTATTACTGCGCTCTGAAATGCTTTCGGTAGCTCGAGAATGGAGCCGCATTTCATGTATAAGATCGAGGGATTCCAGTTTTTTAATATTAATATCTAAAGATGGAGAGCTTAAAGTCGTTCTCTTTTGCTCCACTATCCCCCAAGCATCTCCAAAATGATCCGTGTGGTTCCCTTTAAAGATAAGCTCAAGGATTAGGGTTATATTGGGGAGGTTAATGGAGGATTCCACCCTTATTATTAAAATTGAAAAAATCAAATCATGAGTAATTTACTCTTGTAGGGAGAGGGGGGGGGGGAGAAATTTCATCGAAACTCCTAAGATTCTCATCTCGACCAGTTCCAAAATTCCTTCATCTGAAGGGAATGGCTATTTGCCCTCCTACGCCAGGATTTGAACGTAATCCCTTCATGCATTCGAATAAACACGCAAGCAAACTTATTCCAATTTGCATTCTTTCCCGGTGGTTTTCGCCATGCAGGCTCCCACGTGGACTCCTTCAATTCTTTCGAGACCTCTTGCCCTTTCAAGGCTCTCATCTCTTTACGTATCCAGCCTTAGATTTTAGTTTTGTGGAGGAAGTGCCCTTCCCAGCGTCTTTCCCCACCCATACCTAAACTTTTTTCAACAAGAAAAAACTCCTCTCAACTCTTGAGTCGTGCATAAGGTCGCTCACTATGACCAAAATTCGATCCTTCCTTCCTTCGTCCGAACAAGATCAATGTCTCAGCTCAGGTGAGAGAGACTTCTTATCCCATAGAAATGCCTCGCACGGAACAGGGATTCTGGATCCTGTCATCCACGAGTGCTTCCTAACAAAGGCATCTGCGTGGCCATACTGCGAGGATCCTTTCCTTCTGCGACCTCTGATGCTTACTTCTGCGTCCCGAAAAAATAATCTTCACTATACTCATAAGGTATGGGAAGAGGAGGTACCTTCACCTGGTTTTTCCTTTTTCTCAGCGTGGAACGGGAGGATAAATGTAGGACCTTACCCCTCGCTCTATTTTTTTCAAGCAATTTCCTTTTACGATCCACCCCAATCCTGACCCCCTTCCCGAACTCCGCTCCAACCCTGATAATCCTCCCCTGGCTCCACACCCTTATTCGTTCCACCACCTAACTTGTTCATTCTCTCTAAGGTTCCAAATAAAAGAGATGGCGCGTTTAATCAATTTCCTCCGCAGGAATCCTTACATTCCTCAGCCAATCCCTCGCAGTTTCTTCACCTCAATGCCCAAGGCTCAGATACTGTAGTTATCGAGACGTAATTCCGAGATGCTGATGCAATTTTCCTCGCCGTATTTCTGGAGAATTTTGTGTGGCTGCTCATAACCGCTTCACCGCCTTCCAACGCTAAATACGTACGTGCCTGCTTAATCCGTACTCCCTCGTGATGTGATAAGACTTCCTTAGTTATAATTTTCGGCGTGATTGTGAACGGTAGCATGGCTGGAAGCATGCATAAACAACTATAAGGTCAGTGCAACAGTACTTGAAATTTTTAGTGATTCTGAAGCATCGACTAAGTTGCGACTGATGAAACACAAGCACTTGCTTGACATGAAGACAAGCTTACGTGAGACGTTCATTCCACTTAAGGCCTTGTTTTCTAACACATTATTGCACTGTAAATTCAGTCTCTTTCATTTCCCAGTATGACTTCTTTTGGAGGTGGGTCTCCACTTTAAGGAGTTTAATCTTAAATAAAGACCGGCCTTATATTACTTTTTTATTTCCCGTTTGCTCTTGCGGTTGATGTAAAAGAGTAATCCCATGTTCTAAGTTCCAAGAGAGGAGAGTCGCATCTATTACTATCCTTTCATCTTACTCGTGCATCTCTTTCCTCTCAATACTTCTATTCCCTCTTTGGACGCATCCTTAAGCTATTTCCTTCCGCTGAACCCATCTTGATTTCCCCATCCATATACATTCATTGCCAAGAGTTTAAATATCTTGGCAGTGAAATCACAGCTGATGGGAAGAGCAAATGAAAATTTTCTCGTTTATAAGAACTATTTATATTTATTTTATTATAAACATGGAAAAATTTGTATTCGAAAGAGAAAAATCGGTATGTAACGTCAGACTATATTTGTCTAAGCCTCAGGAAAAGAATGCTCTAAGTGTAGGTGGGGTGTGTTATCATGTATTGCTCGGAAACTTGAACTTTTGGAACAGCAGAGCAAAGAAGGATGAAAGCATTTGAACTAGGGTGCTATAGGAGGTTAAAAATTCGTTGGATAAATTGAGGAACCAAAATATTGTGGAAGTCTATACCTTGGAAGATTCTGAGACGAAAAAGAGATGAATGGATTGTACACATGTTACGGCTCGTAGACAGGATAAAAACTATAATGGAAGGAAACTGATGATCTCAGGCCTGATCTCGTGGAAATTACGGATATCCATGATGAGAAAACCACCTTTGTTATTTCCACAAAACTTTATTACGCTGGCACGACGCGCGTTTCACCACACTGTGGCACATGAGTATGCCACAGTGTGGTGAAACGCGCGTCGTGCCAGCGTAATAAAGTTTTGTGGAAATAACAAAGGTGGTTTTCTCATCATGGATATAATGGAAGGTATCATTCTTGGAAAAAACTTCAGAGGTCAACCTAGATCAAAATATATTAAGTAAATCGTAGAAGATGTCGGCTGCACATCTTATACTGCAATGAAACGACTGGCAGAGGATATAAATCTATGGAAGAATGTGGTAGATGCCAACTAGTCTAAGCACTGAAGATTAACGAAGAACATCCATTCTATTTATCTCCCTTTCCCATGGGAAAATCTCTTTCAATGCGTCAACTTCTCTAACACCCTACAACAATCATCAATCTCCCTTACCACTCTCAAATAATGACTTCGTCAATACGCCTCCAATACCTCGCCATACGTCTTTCTTCCTCTGCCCTACCTCATCTTATCTACATCTACATCTACATATTACCCCGCAAGCCGCCTCAATAGGCGTGTGGCGGGGGGTGTTAGGACACCAGCCGCTTAAAGATAAAAAGGAAACGCTCTAATGAAATTACGCCTAGCATTTATTGAAGTCCCTTATTGTTCGGGGGAAAAACGAATTCCCATACCTATCCGTTCGGCAAAATATCTCTCTTAATTTATCGTTTCTATCGGACCTGGAAATATAGTGGGGTCCTAATATGATGTTCTCCGTGTCGCTCTGAAAGATATCTATTCTCAATTGTTCAAGCAATCTAAGCCTAGCGCGCAGCCTCCGAGTCTCTAGCGGTTCCCAGCCTAATTCGTTTAACATCTGTGTAACGCTGTCAGTACGCCCGTAGCTGTTTTTGACGAATCGCGCAGCTTTCCTTTGTATTTTATTAAGTTCCCGGACTAAGTCTTTCTGCACCGGATCCCATATGCTCGCTGCATATTCAAGGTGTGGCCGGACGAGTGCGAAATAGCACCTCTCTTTTACTTTTTCATCCGAAAATCTTCCCACAATACGCTTGACGAATCCTAGCTTCTTCAGAGCTCTGCCACAGATATTTCTTATATGTGCTCCCCACGATAGGTCCGAAGTTATCGTAACTCCTAGATACTTCACTTCATCTGTCGCCTTTATGTTAACACCATCCACAGCATATACATGGGAATAGTTGGACGACTTCCGCAAGAAATGTACCGCCGTGCATTTGCTCAGATTAAGTTCGAGTCCCCACTCTTGGCTCCACACATGAACGTTGTTTAAATCCGATGATAGAGTTTCAAAGTCAGAGTGATCACTAATTTCACGATAGATGACAGCGACGTCGGCGAATAGACGTATTTTACTGCTAATTCGAGAGCATAGATCATTTATGTATATAATGAACAAAAGGGGTCCGATCACGCTTCCTTGCGGGACACCTGATGTCACTTTAACGACATCAGAGCTAATTCCGTCAAGAACTACCTTTTGCTTACGATCACTCAGAAAGTCGCGTATCCAGTTTACTACTGTTTCGTTTAGGCCGCATGACTGTAATTTGTATAAAAGTTTGTTATGAGGTACCGTGTCGAAAGCTTTCTTAAAATCTAGAAATAATGCGTCAACTTGTCTTTTCGATTCGCCAGATTTGAGAACGTCATGAAGAAAGAGCGCGAGTTGTGTTTCACATGATCTACCTTTCCGGAAGCCGTGCTGACAGCCATGGAGGACGTTACGACTGTCCAGGAACGTCATGATATTGCTAACGACGATATGTTCGAGTATCTTGCCTATAATCGACGTTAATGAAATTGGTCGATAGTTCCCTGGGTCGTGTCTGTTTCCCTTTTTGAATATCGGTGTAACGTTTGCAATTTTCCAGTCTAATGGTATCTTTCCTTCAGACAATGACTTCTTGAATATTATGTCTAAGAACGGTGCGATCTGTGGCGCTAACTCCTTGAGGACACGCGCGGGTATTCCCTCCGGACCCGGAGATTTACTATTTTTTATCGACTGTAGCTGTTTAGTTATCCCATCACGTTGAATAGTGATTTCTTTCATCGGTTCCTCAGTGAATTGTATTTCAAAATTACATGCAGTATCGTCTGTGGTGAATACACTTTTGAAGTGGGAATTTAACGTGTTAGCTTTGTCAATATTTTCGGTGACAAGTTTGCCATCATTATCAAATAACGAATCTACGGTTGAAGATTTTCCCTGAAGCTCTCTCGCATATGACCAAAAAGATTTCGGATTTTCTTCGAGTAATTCGCCAAGTACTTTTTTCTTGAAATTTAGCAATGCAGAACGCATTGATTTCTTAGTTTTTGAGCGTTGCGCAGCGTAACTTTCTTTTGCTTCAAGTTCCTTCGATTTGTCACCTACCGTAGTGAACTTTTTAACCAAGTTGTACAATTTTCTCTGTCTCTTAAGGTCCCTCCTAACATCGTTGTTATACCAGCGAGGTTCTTTACTGTCGCATTTCAATTTTTGCGGAATATATTCGTTGATTCCCCGTCGTAGAATTTTTAAGAAATATTTCCATGATTCATCAGTGCTTTTATCCTCAGTTTTAGCTACGAAATCCGTGTACGAATCATTAAGCATCTCGCCAAATTTGATGAAGTTGCATTTATCAAATAAATAAATATTGCGTTTCGGTTTTACAGCTGACTCTAATTCAATTTTTAAGGTTGCAAAAATTACTCTGTGATCACTTATGCCGTCAATAATATCGAGCTGTTTTATCAACTTAGGATGGCATACGCGATTTCCTTGCGAGCCAATCAGACCATTCCCTTTAATTCCATCTCGGGTCCCTCCCTTCCTTCATGCTCGATTTCTCCCTCACTTCATGCCTCCCTCGCTCATGTCCTTTCTCAACCCATCCCCACATGTTTTTCAGCTTCCTTACTCTCTTCAGGGCTCTGGGAGTTTTCTTTCTTTGAGTGCTTTAAAGTGAGCTTTCATGTAAAAAGCCCGGGTCTGACTCGAATTTTTCTCAAATTTCTCCTTTTTTATTCTACTCAATCGTGACCTTTTCTATGTACTGTACCGTCCCTGCTGGAAATGTCCCCAAGGAGACATGGGGTATCCCTTTGGAGACATGAAGTGACCCCTTGGGGACATGGGGGTATCCCCTTGGAGACATGAGGTGGCCCCTTGGGGACACGGGGTATCCATTTGGGAACAGGTGGTGTCCCCTTGGGGACAGTAGGTGTCCCCTTGGGGACAGTAGATGTCCCCTTCGGGACATGAGGTGTCCCCTTTGGGACATGGGGTATCTATTTGGGAACAGGTGGTGTCCCCTAGGGGACAGTAGGTGTCCCCTTCGGGACATGAGGTGTCCCCTTCGGGACATGAGGTGTCCCCTTAGGGACAGTAGGTGTCCTCTTCGGGACAGTAGGTGTCCTCTTCGGGACATGAGGTGTTCCCTTGGGGACATGGGGTATTCCCTTGGGGATATGGGGTGTTTCATAGGAGACATAGGCTATCTGAGGGGTATCCTCAAGTGGACATGATGTGTACCCGAGGGGATATGATATGTCCCCAAGGTGGCATGGGGTGTCCTATCGGAGACTCAATTGACTCATCGAAAAGGCTAATATTTCCAGCATAGTACAAATGGTGTGGGTTTAAGGAGGATAAATCTCATTTTTGAAATTGTAAACCAATTTATAAATACTTACTAAGCGCCTGAGTGAGGCATTATTAAATCGCTACTTAAAGGATGAAATAAAAAAGTAACTAGAAGTTTGGCTGGTATAGGAGAATAAATTTTTAAAGAGACATTTTTGAAGTGTTAACTTCTATAGGCGCACCTCGCACAGAAAATTCTGCAGGCGGTAAATCGGATTCTGGGCGACACGCTTTTTTTCTAAGTCACGCTTAGCATGCCGAATTTAAACTCAAGAGAACGATGCTTCTTTAACAGTGTAAGACGGCGTAGTGGTTAGAGTCGTTATCCCACGTACCGAAGGTCTCAAGATAGATTCCTATTGGTGGAGTTTTTATTATATTTATCAGAATATCGCCATTGAAGTTTACACTTCTCCCGTATGGTCTTAAGCTCACCAATTCTTTTTTCTTGTAATCTTGCGTTCTTCTAATCTTTTCTACCTATCTGATCCCCTTGTCCCTACGGGCATCCCCTTATCCCCATGGTGACAGGCAGTGGGGACCCCAATTACCACTATTGGGACATCTTTTCTTTTGCATCCATGGGGACATTTCCAGCAGGGGTATTTTTCTTAGGGTTTATTATTACTATTAAAAAAAAAGGTTATACTCGTGACTATGCTATCTGCGACATGTGAGCGGAAGTCAGGCTTATGCGAAGTAAATACGTAGGTATTCAAAAAGGCTTTTTTTTCTCTTCTCCAAGTATTAAGGCCATATTCTGCTGAGTTTTGTAGTAGACCACAGGGATGTTTGGTTGCATTGAAACAACAATATCCCGGAGTATTAGTAATTGATAGCATTAATACAAAGATTTAATTGAAAACCAATTATGAGGCACAGCACTCTGCTTCTTCGGCAACAAAGTGCAAATCATGCTACTCCGCAGTTAGAATTCTTATCATATGCCGCAACCCGAATTATCCAGTCCTTCCCTTCTGAATCAGTTTCAGTAATGTTCCTCTCCTATCTTTCTCACCATTATGGCTCCTCAATCAATCCCCTATTCCTTCTCTTTTTGCTTTTTGCATCATCTTTCTTTCCCAAATTTCAATTTCAGAACCACTCCCCTTACGTTTTGCGACACAAACAAAATTACATAAAAACAAGAATGGTGACAAAAATCATGTGGTTTCCGGGTACCCGCTCCATTTTGTCGTCTATTGTCTCAAACTGTCCTTAAACGCTACTCCCACGGCCCTCTTCCGTCAAATACCCTCTTCCTCACCACTTACCCCAAACACCTTTCACCACTCTTTGCCAACAAAATGGTAGTCTTCCTGTTTGAAGAACATTGCCTTCATTTTCTTAAAATTTCACTCGTGGTAAAAATAATTATTCAATAAGACGTCACGGGCGTGAAAAGGCAAAACATAGGCACGAAGAAAAAGAAACTCACACGTCCGTTTTTGGAACATTCGGCGGCACAACCACCGTCTTCTTATTACTATCTCCTGCTTGGCAGATGGCGGTTGTACCACCGAAAATTTAAAAAAAATTGGGCTTCGTTTTCTTTGTGCCTATGTTTTAGATTGTCACGCCTGTAACGTCTTAAAGAATGAATATATATTTCTATATATTCAATCAATGAAAATTTACACGTGGTGAAAATTTACACGTCACAGGCGTGACAAGTTAAAACATTGGAACACAAGCACAACAAACTCACGAACGTTTTTTTAATTTTCTTTTCGGTGACGCAGCCGCCATCTTTTGAACTAGACAGAGTACTTAATGAAGGGATGGGTTAGGGAAGAAGGAATATATATTTTTTCCATAGTGACGATATTGATCTTTAAAAAATATAGGCGGTTGCAAGAAGAATGAAGTAGTTATAGCAATTTTAATGACGCAAAAACTTTTTTATGACTGACGAAGGAAACCTTTTAACCTGACTCATCTGTTTCGCACCGTTAACCTTAATAATCGTTTAAGATAATTTAATTAAAAAAATCCGAAATTGTATTTCTGGACTGGAGATAGGTATGCTATGCTGCGAAATATTTGCTCTATTTCAACAAAATAACATGGGTCCCCCGTATAAACATTAAAACGTAGGTAATATTTTCGTACGCATTGCGAGTGGTAGCACAGCAGCAAACAGCGAAGAGCGTTGAGGCAAGAGCCGTCGGGTTCCGGTTCTCTGATTCCAAGTGATGCCTACGGGCACCCCGGCTACAATCCGAGCTGAAAGAGATTCTCTGGATTAGAGGTCTTTACGCGTGACCGCGGTTGGCTCAGGGATTGACAGTTGACCCAACGACCTAAATGCATTAATTCCATCGCTAAGCTAGCGTACGACGTGAACGCTAACCACACTCTAAACCTCAACTTCATGCGGATTACCATGGAAGTGCATAACAAATTCAAGCTTGGAAGCATTTTGAAAATATTGCCTAGCATTTTAATAGCAAAAAACTTGTGTGATATTGTTGTTAAAATTATTATTAAAAAACGTTATAAGTGAATACAAAGAACTCATTTTGTAGGTATTTAATTTTATTCCCCCGGTCCCATGATTAAAACAACGCTCGATATTATGAACATGAAGAATTAGGTTATAAGGTGCTAATAAAAGGCACTCCAAAGGATCATATTTTAATTCATGAATAGATTATATGAAACCAAAAATGTTTTAAAAAGTTTGATACGCATCCAATTATTAAACCTGATTATCAAATATTTCGCCGTAAATGTGTTTTCATTCTCCATCATCCTCTGATGAGATCACAGCTCCAGCCAATGTGTACTGTAGACGTTAGGCTCATGTTATGAAACAAACATTAGATGGAATTGCGCATTAGTATGCAATAAACCTGACCCAGACATTTTTAAATGAAGTGCTTCCAAATGAGATCACACGTCGTGAGGCGTGACTGCATTGCGCAAATGTCCACGCAATGGAATTTGTAGCAGGTTATCATATCGTTTTATTTCATAATCGTGATGCAAATCCCCAGAATTCGCGTTCCCGCGGACTTAATAAATCAGCGGGCGAACGGGGTTGGCATAGTGCTGGTTATCAAACTGATGGTTGGTTCGATGCATGATAATACAACTCATGTCATAAGCCCCAATTAATGTGAAGCCCTACCATTAGGGCAGAAGAGACTGACTAATTCGCCACATCACAGTGCCTGCGATATGCATGAAGACTGAATTGCGCCCATAAAATTCCTCGGGTTGACATAACCCAGATTTGAACAAAAGACCATTCAGAAAACGCCCTAATGCTTCAATGACACGGTCATACGGGAATTTCCATGGGGAGAAAAAATTTTTATCATAAAAAATGAACAAATATTTGGCTTGTAGAATTATTTCAGTCATTGAATTATTTGTAGTCTCATTCTAACCGTCGGAATCAATCATAGCCTGAATGGTAAATACATTGCTTTGTCCCAGAACAACCTATTTCATTTTTCTACTATTACAAAATGATGGAAGCAAATCTTCACATTTAAAATAAGAGGCTACCTATATGATACTTCTATTGACTTAACACACAACTTTTTATGTAACATTATGAGTAATCATGGGTAGTAAAACAATGTCTCAATGAAGCACCATTTCCTACATAAAAAAGGACATGGAGTATGGTTTACTGTTGTTAATTAAGTATAATGTAATTGCAGACGTGATCAAGGAATGGAATAAACCGATTCAACATAACTAATGGTAGTACATGACAAGTCCAAGAATATGGTCTTGGGAAAAATATTTATCTAGCTAAATAGCGAAATATTTAATAACCACCCAAAGTTTGAATACAGTGTCGCAATATGAGCGTTGGAAAAAAAGAAGCTAGTAAATTTTTTTTTGCAAAAAATAATAAAACTTTGATCCAAGGTGGTTGAGAAAAATGTACAAATGAAAATATTTTCCTGAGGAATTGAGTTCTTCCTACCCTGATTTTCATTTTAATTAATGAGCGTATTAGTCAAGTGTTATTCTTACATAGGAACTATGCCAGTTACTTAGGATGGTAATTAGTTTTGACCACAATGACTTATGACGAATAGCCGCGTTTCCCAAGGGAGTAACTACAACGCGGAGGGAATCGAAACGAAAGAGACGAAGAGTATAACTAAGAAAAATATTTGCTTAAATTATTAAGCTTGAAGGAAGAGGATTATTGTTAAAAACTAATGCTAGCGGATGAAGAATTAGTTTGTAATATATAAATTAAGGGCATTATGACGAATAGAGACAGTACAGCAAATGAAGCGATAAATATGGAAGGGAAGGAAAAAAAACTGGAAGTTGGAACTTAAAAGAATGGGCAATGATGGGATTGTAGACTTATACGAGGCCACGGGATGATGAAGAGAAACATTAATGAAAGGGCTAGGGGTAAGAATGGAGAAGAAAAGAATAAGGTTTTAAGACATTACATTGTTCAAAGTGTTTAAGGGGGAGTAAATGCAGGAAAAACGGGTTGTTTTCGGAGAAAATCACATCGGATGACAGCAATCATCAGAAGAAAAGGAAAGGTCTCTCCAAAGACCTTATAATATTCATATCTTACAAAAAATATGAACTTCTTAACGCCAGATAGAGGAAGAAAAATTCCGTAAGAATTTTGCTGCCTGACTACCACCCGCAAGGCGCTTTTGTACTCATATAAACCCAGCAGGTGTACCTACCACATGAAATTAGAGCCACAAATAGATTATTCGATCCTTTCACGCAACCTTTTTTACACATGTAAGATGTATCAAGCAATTCGAGACCAACATGGAGGAAGGTATACACCAGTATGAAGGGCCAGGCCGAATTGATAGGATGAATTCAATAATCAAGGCAGTTAGATACAGGAGCAAACTAAGTCTACCAACGAGGTAGAAGTTAAATCGAAATTGGAAGCTATGGCGTGCTGGTAGGGCTCCATAATAGCAATGAAGAGACTTTTTGTTGAGACTATCTTGTCTTGTGTTGTGAAGAGACTATCTTATGTTGTATCCCAAGCCATCCCGAAAAATAAATACAAGGTATGTTTTTATAATAACAACACCTTGGGAAGATGCCTTAACAATGCAAAAGATGTAATAGAACCTAATTTAAAATCTGGTATATATATATATAAGTTAAATTGTGATTCTTGTTGTTATATTGGTCAAACGGGGCGAAATTTCAAGACAACAATATAAGAACACAAGGTATGCTGGAAGAATAAGGACGATTCGTTAGCCTTCGCCCGACACCTTTTGGAGATGGGGCACCGAAGCAGCTTTGAGCCAGAAATCCTGCATTTCACCGGGAAAGGAAGGAGGATGGATGCCCTAGAAATTCGGGAGATTACCCAACAAGGAAACCACCTTCTCAATGACGTAACCTTTCCTAACCAACTTATTACTCATAACCCTCCCAAAACCCCCCCCCCCTCTCTCCCAGTTACAACACATACTTTGTTTCCCCACCCCTTTTCCCTGTGAGGTGTGAGTGAAAGCATTATCGTGGTGCAACTTCCACGAATTGTTTTGCCACAATTCTGGTCGTTTTTATCAGATTCCTTCACGCAAACGGCACATAACTTCCACGTAGTATTCCTACCGTACCACCATATGGCAGAGAATCGGAATTATAAAGACCGCTAAATTTTAAAATCCCGTTATTTTTTTTATCACACCTCATATATGGCACAGGCGGAATAACGACTACTTTTTGGTTTGGTGCACCAATGTTTGGTCGAAATAAATTAATAATAATTTGCTCGAATGGAGTTCTTTTATCGTTTCCTTGCTACAATGAACAATCTTTTATACAATAATTTCCAAGATTAACTTTATAACAATAATTTTTGAATTTATCGGTGAATAAAATACCCGAACTACTTATTTTAACTGTTTCATTTTATTTTGAAAGGCTTTAATTATCCATCAGAAACTGTCAAAAATTAAAACGGTAAGTTTTCAATATGTTTTTTCAATATCATTCAACGGTGAGTTACATGAGTTTTTCACATTGGCCGATAACGCTCTCGTGCAGTCGGGAAAGAGCAATCATGGTACAGAATACAACCCTTCGGGATCAAACTTTATAGGCAAGAAAATAACATCTCGATTCCAATATGTTGTAACTAATTGTATGTACATGTAAATACCTCATTTTGCAAGTTAAATAAACAGTAATTTTCCAAAAACATAAATTGGCCAAAAAAATGTGGATTTCATAAAAAATCCCCTATCTCACCAAATTGTTTCATAATCAAAGTTAACAAATTAATAAATTGTGTTAATAGTGTATAGTTGTGGTGTTTAGTCCTCCCACAGGGCAGACACCAATTATTGACGTTTGTTTTGCAGGTTCACAATATAAATCCTCAGAAACTCTGCAGTATAGCTATCAAAGTAAAGGTCACTAAAAATGAACTTCACTACACCACAACAGCTTGTGAGTGCTTAAAAAATTATAAAAACTATAGGACCTCAGAGCTTGATTGATGTGGGACAAAATAGCAAATATTTTTCAATAGAAATCGAAAGTTGGCTGAGAATTCCTCACTTCTTTAGCACATTCCTTCTCAACTAGAATCCCTGCACACATTAATGAAATAGATAACTTCAAGGAACAGTCTTACGGGAAAAATCAAAACCACTCAATCTTTCGCAAGATGACTAAAACAGACCAAGTCTTTAGTAAAGAATTCCATTAAGTGCGTGGTCCGCTTGGCAGAGCGTTTCCCGTAGGTACTTCATTTATGAAAGGAAACGCGAGAAAATTTCTTCATTGCAATTCGGACCTATAGTTTTAACACCATAGACAAAAACCAATACGATTAAAAATACAGATATATTCTAGTTTGAATTTCTTTGAGGCTGTATCTACGATTTAAATAACATATATGTATTTTTAAAACTATGAAAATGAAATTCACCTTCTATCAAATTGAATTCTCGATCGCAGCGCCTCTAGCAAGGTTAAAGACTGACAGGCATACCTAGATAATTATATACGTTGGTGATATAGTATTAAAATAGAAGTCTCTCCTAATACCATGAGACATTTTTACGGAGGGCGAAATGTTCGATGTCTTTTGTTGCAATTTGAAAGTTCTTCCGTTCTATTCAACCCAGGAGTATGAGGAAGAACGAGATGAAATTTAATATTCAGCACCCGTTATGTCTGAGTTTCAAGAATAAATATTTCGTGATTGGTTAGATAAATTTTATCAATATAAATTTAATTATTATAAGCTAGCTTCATCACACTTTAAAGTATAGTTTTTAGATCCGTAGTATATTGAATATGCATCATTTACCTTTCAGAAACAGTTTCGGTATTCAGAATTAAATCACCATAAATTATCATGAAAATACCCTTAGGGAACTTACGAACGAAAATTGACGAAAATTAGGCTCCGCTTCTCCCTAGCACCTAATGCATATTTGGAACCTAATTATGATATTTTATATGTTAGTGCTATTCTGATAATAAAAAAGGAAGGTTGACAATTTTGAAGATCCAATGCAGGTTGTATTGTGAATAAAGGGCAACTCTGAAGTGTGTTTTGAGAAAACGGAATGTGGTATTAAAAGTCAAAGAAACAAAAACTAGCACTATGGTAATAATAATACATTACCATGAAGAATATACAACATAGTGAAGTAAAGACTCAACCATCGAACAAAAATTCATTACCATTGAGCCCAAATATATTTACAGCACGGATTACGAAAGAAAGGGGGTCCAAAATTAGACAGTTTAAAGTGATTAATGTCTAATTTTCTACAGTCTAAAGTGATTAATGCCTACAACTATCGAGCGCTCATTAATGAAGGAGAAAGACCGTGTAGCGCTCTCTGGGGGCCAGTTAGCAGGAAATGAACACATGCGTGAAAAATGATTCGCCACATCGAACGAGCAAGTCGTAAAGTGGAGCCTTTTTAATAGCCATCACACCTGCTGCCATCACATCATTCAGGGTTGTTAAAAGATTCTGGAAAAGAAATTCCCTGACATTTCCCTGACAAAAATTGTAATTTTCTCTGACATTTTCCTTAAGCAGTATGACGTTCAGAGAGCAGTGAACATTTTAAGTACAAATGAAAGTTGAGAAAACAAACCAATTACTTAACAAAACCTTTTACTCATCAAATTCATTGACAAATTTATGAAACGAAGACAAAATCAGAAGGTAGAACATCAACTCCGGCACGTACGAACGAACGTATAGATGGGGTGAGTCGGCCACTGACCGATTCATCGACCTTCACCCTTACCCAATGTTTCCCTGACATCTCGACGATTTTCCCCGACATTTCCCTGACTTGTAACATCCCTGTCATTGGAACATAGGAGAAATGGAAAACGGTAGTCAAAGGCGAAAGGTTTGATATCTCATGATGAGAGGAGTGCATATCCCAGTCAGTGTAAAGGTCTCAGAGGTCAGTAGAAGATGCTGGGTCGGGATGCTAGCCAGACAACCTTAAGGTTATGTACCCGAATTCCGCCTGGGACATGGATACGTTTCTTGTCTTCCGATTGGGGTCTTTGGTCTGATTGCCTTAGGTGAGACCGTGCGATAAATGCAACCTACCCCATAGGAGAGAATAAAGACAAGGTCCATGTCTCAGAGAGCGAATAATATGGTGTAATTTGTAAGGTTACATAACATCTTACAATTAGTTCAAATAAGACACCAACGTGACTGTCTGCATTCTGATGAGAGTTATTAAAATATTACAACTAAGTAAACAAAACTAAGGAATTATGGTGATGGCAAACGCCGCAAAAATAACCAATGCACTACACTGATTGTATAATACGATTTAGAACAAGAATTTATCATTAAGATAAATAAGCCGTAAAGACAACAGAACTATTAGGTTAAGAAGGAATTTCATCAGAGAAAAATATTTTTGCGAGCGGGAAATGTTATCCGTGAATCCTAACTTAATCGTGCACGCATTAAGACTATAATACTGGAAACGTCAAGCTGGATAAAGAAGTATGGATCATTTAAATGTTATTGTGACCGCACATGCTGTATGAGGTGGCGCGAACCCATTTGGCAGACGACGCAACTGCAAGAGGATCCGAAATTGAAAAACACGAACAGGGGAAATAATACTCCCGGGTCACCGCAGAATCGATCCGCGGCGAGACTGGTGAGGAAATTAATCTGCAATTGCGAAACGAGGCTTCACTTCGCATGTTTCACGGCGTGGATTAAGAGGGAACGAGAGAATGCGTGCTTTAAGGAGCACGGAGGAAAAGCATCAAAGATATAAATGTAGTTAGAAGCTAACGGGTACTAAAGGGTAAACACTATGTGGTGACTTTGGGGCATAAAACCTCTCGCGAGGCCATATTCCACGGAGGACAATATGATCTGCGACCCGGGAAGGGAACGTCTTTGTCACAGGAGAGCTGCATTTATTTATTCTCCTGACTTCAAGCACGCGCGTATTTATACATTCGCTAAACTGGAGATGAGAAATGCTCGAGAGGAGGAGAATAAAGCAAGACGAGAGCAAATTATGGTTGGCAGAAAAAGAAGACTAATGGAAGACACGGGGAGATGACTCAACGGAGCTGTGATGGATGAGGTGGAGAATAATTTTTTGCCATCACAATATAATGCATCCGCATCCAGAAAAAAAGGCACATTAATAAAACCAAAAAGAATGCAAAGTGGTTTCAATTTTCCGAGACCGTTGTGGTGAAAATCCGCCCAAAAATCATCAACAGCTGCCATCCACCACATATATTTTGAGTGGGTCACATATATGTAAATTAAATTTTATGCTAATGCGTCTGTATGCGTTTTATGTATGTGAAAAGCTGGTATGAACTTCATGTTTTTGGAATTCTCAGGTTAAAAGATGCGATATAATTTTAGTAGCTGCAGTACCGAGAACTCAAGTATTCTGCCTGTGATAGACTTTTTTAAATGTGTTATTTCATAAATAAAAATATGAATCATCGCATCGCACTGGCAGTTAATACCGTTTAATTTCAATCAACTTTTACATAGGACATTATAATTGAAATAATATATTTCTTAAACTGAAAGGGTCTCGCTTAAGTTAATGTGTAGATATTTATAACCAGTCCTGGAAATATCTCGACAAAACACTGGTTAAATTTCAATATTTCTTGAGTTGACTTTCATTCTTTCTGGTAACGCTTACATCAGAATAAAATCTCCACGGACGGGTCATTTAAGGTTCTCATTGCACCTACTAATGTCACACAGCGGCCTGAACAACACTTGCGAAAGCCAAAACAAAATATGGGGCCCCGAATCAATACCGAAGCGAGATACCGCACTCCTCGAAAATGTAAACCACCAATTTCGTAAATTGAAAATGTAATTTTTACCGATACTCCCAAAAGTGCCCCCTCTGGAAAAGAGGCAGAGACAAGGTGACATTTGCATTTGCGGAAACGGCATCAAAGGGAGGTACCAGTGGAGTCAATCGTAGTATCCCAAAGCTCGTCGGCAACGAAATTAAAAGCTGGTAACTGACGACGGAGAACGCGGCAAAAGGGACGGCTCCCGTGCATCCCAATCATCACCCCACAGACGCGTGAGTCTTGTGTTGGAGCGGCGTCGACGAGATTGAACGGCACCCGGACGAGGGAGATCAGGGTGGGGGAGAAAATCTCGGGCAGAGGAATGGAAAGAGAGAATTTGTGTTCAAGGGGAGAGGGAGAGGAAGAGGAGAAAGGGAGCTGGGAAACTGGCAAGGAGATAACGATGGGAGCTGTTTGCTCGACTGAGTGGGAGAATTGAGGTCTGGGAAAGGAAGAGAGAGAAATACCCTAAACAACCGGCCGTCAACAGAGGCCTCTGAAGTATCAAAGGGATTTCAGGAGACTATTGAGTGAGGGTTTGGATGGTCGTTTGGATTGACGTGAGTCGATTGAAGTACCTAGCCGATTGGGATACACACCCTGCCGCTCCCTATGTGGGTCTGGAAGCGGTATACACTACTTTAATGCGAGACGATGTGAGTCCAGCCCTATGTGAGCATCCGCAGCTGCCACCCGGGGAGTCTGGACGCGAGTCTAAAAAAATAACTCGACCCGTAGGTGAACGAGTGATTAGAAGTTCGAGTTAAAGGAGAGCGACCACTGATGCGGCTCTTTTGGTGGAGACAACACCCATGCGAACGGGCGGGAATCCTTGTGAATTTCAGTCGACGGTGCGGGAATGCTACAAGCTTTATGAGTGGCAGTCAAGGAACGGCGCAGACTTCCTTTAGACCTTTTTCAGGAGCACCAAAATAGCACGTTGATATAGAATGAGAGGGTTTTTGTACACATTTCTCCGTAGTCTCGAATCATATTAATCGTAAAAAGCTAAACAGGGTGGATAAAGAACAAAGTCCGTATTAAGGTGGTCCCACCGTAATATGATTTAAATAATAATAATAATGCCATTTATTTAGCTTAAACCTATCCCAAAATATAGTGTTAGTTACATCGATAAAAACATGCAATGTTACACTCCCAAGACAATAAAAATATGTAAAACGTACCCATAATCACAATTCCCGAACAATTTCACACAATAATAATCCTTATTCATTACCCATATATTATATCAAATATAAGTAAACAGAGTTTTATTTATTTTCACGTATCAACCATTCCTTTATCCTCCTTCTTAATGCAACTACATTTCTAATGCTCTTTAACTCAGCGGGAATTGAGTTATATCATACTAATTCCATGCCCTTTCATTGATTTTTAGGCTAATTACATAAAAACGTGTCCACTATCTGATATTAACAGAAAAATTACCCTTTCCACACTACTCTTCTCGAAAATTGAACTTGAAATTGCATGGAATAGCATGGGAGAATAGGAGAAACACGGGGAAAATAGTATTTTTCCATATAATATACATGCCATTTTCATGTGGGTCATTCCATATGAAATCAACCAAAATTAAATATTTTTTTTTGGTGACCTTCTCCGATTACTGTGAAATTTGACACAGTCATTCATACCATAGTAAGTAACAAATATGATTTATTTTATATTTTTAGGATGATCGGCTTAGGATTTATGAGGTGGTCAAAATTTGACCTTTCGGTGGCCTTTTCGCGCATGACTTTAGTTTACTGGCAATAAGTCAGCTCCTATCAGAGCCACTAAGTTGGGGTTGGGCTCATTGAAAAGGCAATTAAATTTCCTATTAAAAGGATTGACTTTCAAATACTCATGATTTTAAATCGCATCACAGAGTGGACCTAGATCTAGGTTTGGTCAAAGGTCAAAAGGTCAAATACACCATCTTCGATTTTTTTAAAACTTGGTGTTATCAATCTACATATATGTAGGTACGAGCACACAAAATTTGGAGATGGCTTTTTTGTTAGTTTTTTAGATATGTAATTTTATATGCTAATTACTTCACAGATAAACTAGCACTATTGTAGCATGTTATTTTATATGGCCCCTCAGGAAGGAATGAATTCTGGAACTGAGAAACAAAATTGGTTCTATTTTCTGTTTGCATATCTGGCCTACATACCCTTACACAGACTTGCCCTATCATGCTTAACTTTACCTATCTTAGCCGCTGAGACTTCCCCAATGAAAATTTTGAAAACCAGAAACAGGATTTCCAATGTATACATTGTGTAGAAATTGTATAAAAAAGGTGTACATTGTACCCAAATTTAGCTTTACACACTTGTGCACAATGTACACTTCGTATACAATGTACACAACTGTACACTATAAAACGTGGACATTATATACAATGTACACAATGTATACATTTTTATACAACTGTATTAAAATGTATATAAAAAGTGCACATTGTACACATCCTGTATGGAAATTATGTACATTGTACACATTCTGTATAGAATTTTAGTACAAATTTTTCATAGAGGTTGTTCAATCCTGTCTGGACATACAATGAATTGTGCTGTGCTGAGCCTGCTGCCATCATATAATTTCAGTTTCTTTCTAGCATCAGAGCTAGTAGGTGGCTAAGGTCTTAGGCCGATATATGTATTTTTGAAGTGTTCGTCAAGTTATTTTTTGCAATGTGTTCAATTGGAATTTTCTTAAAAGATACGTGCTCTGAGGATGTTTCTTTTAAACCTTTCATTGACTTTGGCAAGGAAGAGTGCTACTAATTAACAATTCGTTCCAATTGTGATAAAATTGAGGATGTGTGCACGACATTTAAATACTTATTTGTATAAATTTTCTCTGTTTGAAAAAAATGTTGTGATCTGCAAAATGAACATCCTAATGTATGTAAACGGAAAAATATACACGAAATCAACATTGATTTTGTCAGTAAGTTTAAATCAATGGTCCATTTGATACCAGGGAAGAAACTGTGTTTTGAGTGCCAAATTTCTTTGTCCAAGGCTCTCAAAGAGCATGAGATAAATGTACTCATGTAAGTGCGAGTGCATCGACACCCTGTGAAACCAAAAATAGTGATGTTCAGTCCGAAGACGTACATGACCACTTCCTCCCATCATGTACTGACACCTTAAACAAATCGCTGTTTTTACTTGGTGAATCTCCCATCCACTGTAACAAGTTACGGGGAAAGAATTACCCAAAAAGGAAGTTACACAAAATTAAGGCCAACATAATGTAAAAATGAAGATTATTTCTCCTGGAGAATCGGGAATTCTAGATTGTACATCTTCATCTGATGAAAGCAATGTGTGCAACGTGTCAAATGACTACCAGGCCATGATGACCCAGCTGGAAGAGAAGTACAACTGCCCAGACTGCACGAGACGGGAACGATTCATGATTTTGTCCATGCTGCCAAAAAAATGGAGCTTGAGGAGAGTGAGGGAGGAATTTCCAACTACATGATTAGAAATGTTAAGAAGGCTGTTGAATAGAATGGTATTCTTACTCCACCCAAACCTAAGCCTGGCCCATTATTGCCTGTAGAGACAGCTAAAATAGTCTTTGCTTTCTACGAAAATGATGATGTCAGTCGGTGTATGCCTGGACAGAAAGACTATGTGTCAGTCAGAAAAAATGGTAAGAAAATACATGAACAAAAGCGATTGGTGTTGTCAAACTTAAAAGAAATTTATGCACTCTTCAGGGAGAAGAACCCAGATATTAAAATTGGATTCTCTAAGTTCGCTGAAATGCGATCCAAACATTGAGTTCTTCCCAGTGCATCGGGTACCCATGGAGTTTGTGTATGTACGGTTCACCAGAATTTCAAATTAATGATCGAAGAAGCTAAATTGCCTTCATTGACGATGAACGGAATTCCTTTGACTACATACTATGATGCTTTGAACATGATCATGTGCAATCCACCTCGTCCTGAATGCTCCTTAGGGATGTGTTCCGATTGCCCAGATATTTACAATATCAAAGTAGAATTGGAGACAGTTTTTTATGATCTGTTTATTGATGAAGTAGTCTATAAGCAATGGCAAACTACAGACCGATGCAATTTAGAAACAGTTCACCAGCCTTCCAAAGACTTCGTCAACAGATAATACCCCTTCTATGGGAAGAAGTGCCAGAACTAAAGACAATTATTTATTTTTCTGATGGTTGTGCTGCACAGTACAAGAATAAAAAAAACTTTATGAACCTGTGCTTGCATGAATCTGACTTTGGGGTGCCTGCTACATGGCACTTTTTCGCCACCTCGCATGGGAAAGGGCCATGTGATGGTGTAGGTGGTTGTGTTAAGAGGTTGGCTGCTAGGGCTAGCTTACAGAGGCCTTACAATAGACAAATCAGAACCCCTAAGGACCTGTTTGATTGGGCTGAAGCTAATCTGAGCTCCTCAACATTTTGGTTAGTGTCTGTAGAAGAGATAGAAGCAACGCGTCAATCTCTAAGTGAAAAGTTTAAAATTCTTCAGCCAGTTGCCGGAACGCGAAGTTTCCACTGCTTTGAACGGATATCCACAACAATGATACGAGTGAAACGATACTCTTCGTCTGCTGAAAGCAAAGAGGTCCTGCTGATCCCAGGGGAAAAAGACACAATCGACACAGCAGATGAGTCTGATTTTGAGCCAGATGTGAATGAATATGGATCAGAACCTGTTTTAACTATTGAGGCCATAGGTGAATATGTCACCGTGCAATATGATGGACATTGGTGGCTCGCATTTGTTTTAGAGAAGATAATGCCTGAAGAACTTAGAGTTCGATTTCTTTATCCCCATGGGCCATCTCCATCCTTCGCATACCCCCCAAAAGACGATGACCTCATGCTCCCTTTAAGCCATGTGCTGACAAGAGCGAGTGTCCAGCTTGGAGGGATGTCTGGACGCACATATAAGATCACAGCGGCGCTTTGCTGTCCTCTTCTTTGCTGTACTGGATAACTCGTAATGAAATGAGATCAAGGTAAGATTACAGAGGAACCAGTTCTTACTTATATGTGCAACTGCAAAATGATGAACCAAGCAAAACTAATTGGTGGTCTATTTATTTGAATTGCAGGCAAAAAGAGGTGGATTGCTGTTTAAAAAGATGAAAATTCTTATTCACTTATCACAACATATCTCGAAAACAAAATTTTTAGCCATCTCCAAATTTTGTGTGCTCGTACCTACATATATGTAGATTGATAACACCAAGTTTTAAAAAAATCGAAGATGGTGTATTTGACCTTTTGACCTTTGACCAAACCTAGATCTAGGTCCACTCTGTGATGCGATTTAAAATCATGAGTATTTGAAAGTCAATCCTTTTAATAGGAAATTTAATTGCCTTTTCAATGAGCCCAACCCCAACTTAGTGGCTCTGATAGGAGCTGACTTATTGCCAGTAAACTAAAGTCATGCGCGAAAAGGCCACCGAAAGGTCAAATTTTGACCACCTCATAAATCCTAAGCCGATCATCCTAAAAATACATAAAAAATCACATTTGTTATTTACTATGGTATAAACCACTGTACCAAATTTCATGAAAATTAAAGAAGGTCAACAAAAATGTATTGGTTGATTTCATATGGAATGACCCATGTAAAACTTTTGGTAAGAAGGAGAAACTTCCGAAAATCGAATAAAAATAAAATGGAGGAATCTTACCACCCTATTGTTTTGTTATTAGCGAATTACTGCCGTAATTGAAGTCAAAGTCCATACCAATGGCGCTGGAGTAGGCTCTTATGGCTAGAAAAAGGTGTTCATGAAAATATATTCGTGGAATAATCTGCATTATCTGTACCTTAATTTTAGTTTTCTTAGTTAACGCATTTCATCACCGAAAGCACGACATTTTAAAAACCAAATAAATAAAAATAAGGATTTTAGTATTATTTTTGACTTACACAGTGATTGCACATAGTATATATGTTCATTCTCTCTAATTTAATTAAATACAACCTGGTAAACCACCGAAATAGATGGAAAAAATACCTATTACTTTAATTTATGTTTTTGTACGTTATTTCACTTGTTTAATAGACTAATATCTGGAAGTAGTTACAAATGTTTACAAAGTGTAAAATATAGTGTCACTTTGCAACGTTTTTGGCGGTAACTACGTGGTTGCTATGCAAATTTAACATGGGGCTTATACCCTGTTTACATTACTAGCTTTCTACCCTAGTAACTCGGAAGCCAGTAAAAAGTTCCACGTGTGAACGCAAGCATTATCTGCTTGAGTTAAGGCGTTTAATTTTTCAATTTATCTCGATCGATAATGGTTATTAGTGGGTTTTTTCAGATATATTTTTTTATATGACGCTATGCAAAATAATGACACCAAAACCAACTAAATCGATAATCGGTTCAGCCGTTTTCTTCATCATAATCATAGGCCCCTCAAGCCCCCAGAACATTGGAATTTATTAGTACCTATATATTTTCAGCTTTTCTTAGCTTGGAAAACTTGAATTATCAAATAGAAGTTTATAGAAAAATTTAGTGCACACATGCAGCTAGAGTTCCTTAAATCTAGATGCAACACTACACATGACTAAAATTGGCTTTATGGCTACTGTTTGGGAGATCAATATAATCTAATTTTGGGACGAAAAATGACTAGGTCAGACAAAAAGAACGATGCCAATGGGGAAAAATTGCTGCACCAAACGTGAACAGAAATATTATTTCTCCATTGTCAGTAAAGATGTCATTGCTAGAAGATGAATAAGAAAAATCCCTCACAGACCTCCTCCTCGGCCTGGCAGAGAGGACCCAGAGAGTTTTTGCACTAGGAATTTACACATTAGCTGTGATTTTCAGAGGCGTAAACAGGGGTTTAACCAAAGATGCACAGCTCAGTCAGCGTTTTAAGACTCCTTAAACCACGCCCCGCAAATTTCTTTTTTTTTACGAGTTAAGAAATCCGCAGTGGTAGACAGGGCATCAAAAATGATTCCGCGTCTGAATAGCATAGGGACAGTGAATGGATGGTGTTCCCATGGAAGGAAGTGGCCGTGATGTTGCCAGCATTTCCCGGGCCTTTCCTCAGAATCAGGGCCGCGACTCCTAACGCGATTGAAGCGAAAGAATGGCGCAGGGCATGCACATTTAGAGCTGCGCAGCCAACACATTGGAGATTCAAGCACAGCTTCACTGTGGCGGAGACTGGTGATGCGTTTCCCGGGAATTTCCTCATCCGCCCTTAAAGCGCTCTCTCGCACGGAACTTTGGATGCATTTACAGGAGGGTATTGAACGATCGCCCATGGTGGGATTCTCATGTTGATTAATAGATCCCTTCCAAGAGATTAATATTGATTGTCTCTATTAAACTGTTCAGTTATCAAAGCACAAAAGCTAGGAAAAGAAACCTCAGACAACCCAGAGTAGGTACAGTGTTTACGTGCTTATAAAATGAGAATATATACTGTTGAACATTCAGTTAAGTGTTCCACAATCTAATCATTCCCTACAAAACAAGCAAACTCAAACTTCAAATGTATTATGAAGATCAATCTAAATCGATGAGGAGATTAAACTAAACAGCATATCGCTACGGACTGCTATATTTAAGGCGTAGGATTAAATTTAGCGTAAGGGAGTAGCAGGTCAAATTTACCCGATATAAATACAAATTATGAACCATAATAATTCGTTATAGCATTATGCATGCTAGTACAATCATGAGGGAAGATGTAAGTAGTTAGCTTTTAGGTTTAAAAATACCTAATACGTGTTTAGGGAAGTTCAAGAGCATTTACTCCTACCATGATTTATCGTTTATTCCGTAAACGGAAAATGAATACTAAAAAGAGGATGCTTAACCAGGCAAAAACTATTCGCTACACAGAAAACTATCGTATAAAATGATGCATGGATAATTTTTCGTAGTTGATTGACACGCTTTAGCTTCTAAAACGTGTAATTTTAATCACAACTATCCGATAAAAACCCGTTGCATGGGCAACGGTTGAAAAACTAGAAAACTGTAACATGGAAAAAAATAGAGGATACATTGTGATAGCGTTTGATGCGAATGTTTAATTACCGAATTATTCAAACTAGAAATTTCCCACACGATAAAACATTCGCTGAGGAAATTACAGAGGGTTCGCTAAAAATAGGATTTCGATTAGGAGAGATTCGCTTGATTCCCTTCACGTCCTATCACAACGTCCGAGTTGAACCTAATGGCGGCATTTGCATAGCAAAAGCTTAGCGAGGACTCATGCGCTTAACGTTGGGAGGAGTGGCCATCCTTTGTATGTACTCTAATCCCAGTAATCCTGCGAGAGATGCTGAATCACTACTGTGTGAGGTGACGAGCGGCATTAACATGGGTAGGAGCAAAAGTATTTACCCTAAGTGACGTTCCATTTTCTTTCCTTTGCTTGTTGGATTTCCATCTCAGGAAAAAGCTTTTTCCTTAATTAATACGCACAAATCGACCACCACCTCCCCACCGGTTTGATGGGTGAGAGTAGCGCTGATTTGGTACAAACAATAAGTGCTCCTTTGCGTGTAAGGCCCCCGTTACGGTAAAAGATCAATTTCTTTTCTCCGAGCCTTCTCTGTTTTATTGAGAGAATGCGAAACCTGGAAAAAGGGGCATTTTTAGTGGCGAGCCCGAATTCTCTGAGAAGAGAAATTTGGCGCAATGAAACCTGGAAGAGGGAGATGATATACTAGAGCAGCTAAATTAACTCTTGGAAATCGCCGAATAAATTATGACCAACCTCATTGAAAACTTAATAAATTCATCTGAATTAGAATGGGTATTGATTTTCGCTACAGTAACTCCTGCGTTTGCCGTCGCCTACCCAGCAGAGAGATTTTAAAAATGTTTTCAAAATCCTCAATAATTGATGCGCGAACAGCTTCGGGCCCTTACAAAGCGAGGAGAAGAGAATTTTGATTAGCTTAGTTACTTAGAAAAGGTTCCCCAGAACTATTTTTTCTCTTTTTTTAATTCAAAGAAATGTGCAAAAATTATGCTGTTCTCGTTTAAACTGAGGCTATTCATTTGCAAGGGGAAGAATTTAGGCACGAACATCATCCAGCACCAGCAAATTAAAATAACGACTGCGCTAACTCGTCATTAGCAGTCATTATTACGGAAATTCGCTTGATACAACTCTCCATTACACTCTCCTATCAATTGTTTCATTCCCACATTAATGCCTAGTTATAAAATCCTTCATAGTTTGCTTTATGCATTAATTCATAGCTCTAACTCAGTAATTCTTTCTATTCACTGAATCCTTGCTGAGGTTGATCTATTCAACTTCATAGGGTTTTCAACATCATTTTTTTTTCTCCCCAGCTTATTCGTAAGAATTCTTTAGTAGTAGTCATATTTTAGTTTAACGTGCTTCAATAGCTAAGGTCATTTCTCACATAGTCTGCCACTTGCAAACAAGCAGCCGGACGAACAAGAGGATCACCCCTCAAATTTCAAGCCGAGGACGACGATGCTTAACTTTGACCACTGATATGAAACCGGTGTTTCCTCCGAGGCAGACCGTCGCACAGTGGGCTCAAATCGAAAATCGCCGGACAAAAGTCCAAAATTGCTTTTTTGAGATAACGTCTTGAAACTTGGCACATATACACACAAGTGATTAGTGATTATGGAATGGTAAGCCATTTTTCATAGGTCTTACCCGTTACTTAGATACAGAGGCGTAAACACGACTAAATTTCCTCAAAAGCTCCCGCTCTCATTTTTCTTCGAAAATCTTAACCGTTGAGCAGATATAGGAGTAATGGAAGGATTTACATGAAATAAAAAACATTA
Source organism: Pyrrhosoma nymphula (assembly GCA_963573305.1). Classification (NCBI taxonomy): domain Eukaryota; kingdom Metazoa; phylum Arthropoda; class Insecta; order Odonata; family Coenagrionidae; genus Pyrrhosoma; species Pyrrhosoma nymphula. Next base: position 133,865,654 of record OY754327.1, read on the forward strand.
TAATTTGTAAACAAGGTACTTTACCTATACTATGCATAACTTTCAGACATATTTGCCCATATTTGAGTGCTATTATGTCACAAAATGGCGGACCCTTTTTTTTAGACAAAATTGTACATAAAGTAGACAATATAATCCTTATTCGGAAAATGGTCTCTGGGATACTTCATTAAAGTATAAACTAAACATATTTCTAGGTTATTCCGTAAAAATATTTGAAAAACGTTTGCGACGCCGAGAATAAACTCGATTTTTCGATCGCGCGTCGCGGCCCGGCTCCGCGCAGCGGGACGTGGAAATACAGTGACTCCGTTAGATTGTTCAAGTTGTGTGGACATTAACTCCTCGAATTCAACTTTTTCGGGCTATGCATGTTGTCACTGATTTCTACAGATTCTAAACTGAAGATTTTGCGAGGATATTGGATCGAGAGAATGGATCAGTGCACGCGTAACTGCGGTACATTTGTTTTTCTTTGGATAATTTTCGGAATCATACTACAAATTATGAACGTCTTTCAACTCATAAAAAGAATGCGGGTTCTCGGGGTACCATGCATGTTTTCCATAAAAGAAGCAACATTTGGGTTCCCTTCTTTCCCTTCACCTTCTCCTCCCCCACCCCCAAATGCATATTGACAGGCAGTTGTAGTTTGTTTTTGGTGAAGTATTGTTGTGCCTGTGCTCTCTTGAGTTTGGAAAACCCATAGTATCTGGTTATTTGGCTCTTGAAATACTGACAAATTTCCTACTCCAGTTCCCTGTGGTGACAGCAGTATTGTTTATTTTCTTAAAGGTATACCTCTTTCTTAAGGTAAGCAGTTTTTTTAAATTTCTTCTTTCTAACAAATGACTTTTTTTACCCACATTATGCGTCGTAATTTTCTCATCTGTGTTCATATATATTTTGTTATATTCTCTTGGTTTTTCTTTTACAACGCGATCTTACTGCTTACTTTAATTTCTAAGTGTCATCATTTTTTCTTTTATCCTTCCTTTTTTATATTTTCTTAAATTTTTGGACCGTTACACATGTTTTTCCTCAAACGTGAGGTGATATGCCTTCACACGAGATCATGTGTCTTGAGCTCCATAAAAAAATAACGGATTTGAAGTGAAAATCATTAAATGACAAAAAAGAATATTTGATTTATTATTTGTCACGAATATTAGATTTAGGGTCACATGATGACGCTCTAAATAGTCTTCGTAAATTTATTTGGATAAGAGTTTTGGTGCTCTACATGAGGAAGTGGGAAAAGTGTTCCCGGAATAACCAGCGATTTTTGCTGCATCATAATGATTGGCTCAATGAGTCAATCATTTTGTTTGATAACGTGCGTCATTATTTACCAAGTACTATTACGGCGACTGGTATGTACTTTTATACAAATCTCTAATATAATCAATAAACGACTTTATTTTTACTCTTTTGCCTTTATTATTGAAAATTTACTTTATCAGGCACATTGGGAAGGCCAGAAAAAGAATTTAGGTGTTACAATTGCGGAGCGAAAATCTCCGATATGAATAACATAACAGCCATGAAAAATCGACCGGCAGCTGTAGACTAATATGCTTATGGTTTATCGACGCTGCATTGCAACATTCGTTTTTTTAGTTTCTTTTGCATATTTCGTATCGACTGGGTTTTAAGTAATGGCAGGTGAGAAACATCAAAGCTCAAGGTGGAACTTTTAATTGCTTAAACCCAAATTATTCTGAAAAATAAATTGCTAAATTATAATTAAATTCCTTTATAGGAGAGACTGGGCACTCGTGCCTACTTCCGTCGCACTCCAACTCAACCGCCTCAGTCCCGTGCCCGTGCGTATATATACCGTCGGCCGACCAAGATGGCCGGCCTAGGCATATAATTACACAAGAACGGTCCTGGAAGGACGGTCGGCGAGATTGGCGGCCGTAGGCACAAATCTCCAGGACGCTGACCGCGTCGGATTCTTTATTAGGTCTAAGTACATGTTACAGTATAGATCATTTTGAAACAAAAGGCCGTTCCCCCGGCGCATACAATGCAATACCGCCATATTATCAACTCTCATGTCAATCGTACAAAAATCTGGCGAATTATTAAACACATACTTAAGGCCTCGCAGGGCCGCCTCGGCCTCCGCATAATATATGGGCAACTGGTGCTCAAATCTGCGAGCAAGTTCCAACCCCAATTGGGGGCACACCACAGCCCATTGCCAGGGTGTCGCGTCGCTGTACGCGGTAAAAATCAAGTCGTACGGGCTGCATCTCCGTACCTTTTTAAACAAATCATACTCTAGGCATCGGTGGAGCCACGTCACTTTGCGGCTGTAAACATTGGAGATTAAAAAGTAAGGTAATCTAAGGATATAACACACCCAGGAGACGAATCCAGCAATTTTGGGTAGATCAACAGCACGGAGGCGGGGTATGATGTCAATACCCGAAGCTAGCCTACCTAGGGCCCCACGGGTGAGCCGCAGGGTACTATCCTTCGTGCTGATGATCACTCCCAGGTACTGGATTCGTCTCCTAGGGACCAACACACATTTATCAACATTTAACATCACTCGCAAGTCATTTTCAATAAAATTTCGGATTCTATGTACCAGCTGCTGAGCTTCCACAAAATCCTCAGGTAGTACCAACAACCAGTCGTCTAGATAAGGCACAAGACAGACGTTAAATAGGGAGTACACTTCCCGGGCAACGGCCCGGGCCCACCGTTGCATTATCGCAGGGGGCGAGACAATGGCCCATCGGCAATCTGTTAAAACAAAAGTACAGGGAACCGACTCGGATTCCATAAAATTTGGTGAACTGCGGGGCAATCTTCACTTGAAAGAACGCATCCTTGAGGTCTAATTTAGCCAGGAACGTTTAGCCAGGAAATTATTCTGAAAAATAAATTGCTAAATTATAGTTAAATTCCTTTATAGGCTCGTGGTTATCTTAAAATACAGCTGTTCAAATGAAAGGCTTATAATACAGAAGACTTTCAGATGAAGGATGGGTTTAATCGTAGATGTGCTCAGGCCTGGAGCAGAAAATACGAATGATGGAAATACAGCTAGAACGTTTTTTTGATTCTCCTAAAGTGGCAGCTGTTGTAACAGGTAATGGTGTAAATCCGCTTATATGCTCGGAGATAGCTACATATGGTCAATGCCACGTATTACACTCAACAAATCAACAGTGAGTTTGCTTGATGAGTATTATTTCTGTTATCGAGGCTAATTCATGTTTTCTTATATTTTCATTTCAGGAGTAGAGTATGAGCTTATAATAATATTTTCAATTATTCTGAAGAAAATTTCAAGTGGCCTACCACTAAACGACCAGGCATTTTCACTGTGCTGCCTGAGGACGGCCGAATTATACATTGAGCTCTATCCCTGGTACTACATGCCGACCACGGTCCATAAAGTGCTCATGCATGGCGCGGAAATTTCGAAAGGGGCAATTCTTCTCTTAGGCCAGCTATCCGAAGAGGCGATGGAGGCTCGCAATAAGGACGCCAGGATATTCCGAGAATGATTCACGCGGAAACACTCCAGGATGGCCACCAATGAAGACGTATTCAAAAGACTTTTGATCACATCCGATCCATTGCTTTCCTCCACCATATATTTGACTGTGAAGGCTCATAGGAGACTTCCGAAGGAATTACGGGAACTATTACTAATAGAAGACAAAGAAGAAGCAATAAAATCAAACAGCGAGTATGAGTATGAGTAGTAATTACGACTCGTCCGAGGACTAAGAATTTAGCTTGAAATGAACAATCAGCAATGGAAGTTGGGTCAACGGTGTTGTAGTGACGGATTCGCGGGGATGGGTGAGTGGTTAACGTGGTTAAGGAAAGGATAGTGAAAAGGCGATCGCATAGTCAGGAGCCCGCTACCCACCACCCTTTGCTAAACTGCTCCCTTACCCACCCTTGCTAATCCCTCATTAGAACACCGACGAGCCAACTTCCTCTCCTTTCATTTTCTCCGGGTATTCCCTGCTTGAGTTTTCTTTCCCTTCATTGAATCAAACAGACCTCTCACTTTCATCTATCTCTCTCATCGAGCGCGTCGGTACACGTGCGACCAACTCATCTCCTCTAGCTGTTTCTTAACCTTCATACCCATTCCTAAATATACACATGGTGTGTGCTTTCAGAAATTAGTCAACTACCTGAAGATGACTCGGTGAATTAAAACCAAGGCTGCTCTGAGGGTGAAAATCATTTCGGAAAATAATATTTGGCTTCTTTTCAGTATCTTACAAGTAATGGTATTTCATTTATGTTATTAAATTAATCATTACCGGTAATGACAACATCAAAACGAATTTAAGCCATTCTCGCGTCGCCCAGAATTCTACATTGGTGATTCTCTGCGAACAATAGATCTTCAACATCCTTCTATAAAACTATATTTCCTCTCATTTTCTCATTCATTTTCTCTTATCGTCCAAGCAACCTTACCCGTTCTACGTTCTGCCATGACTACGATTTTCGAGAAAGAGATCGAGCACTTGCTAAGTGTAAATATGAAGGACCATGGCCGAAGAGATATATTTTCAATAAATTAACAAAACAAAAACAAATTATCATCGAATTCCCATGCAGGAGATTTTATGCATAATGCGTAAAGAGCGCTCATATTATTAATCGCAATCAGTTTCTTTATCAAAACTGGAAGGGTTTATGCATTCTTGTGTGTTTGAGTATTCAATCGGAAATTTCAAATAATATATTTTTACCTCCGTTTCCAGAGTAGATACAGGTCTAAAACACTGACGACGCGGTTGGATATGTAGACGAGAAATAAATACTCCCGTAAGATATTTTTCACCTCCAACAAAATAGTATCAATTCCATCTGATATATTTGTTCCTTATAATTGCGTTACTTCCTTGATCAAAGATGCGGAATATTCGAGCTCATTTAATTGAGTAAGACAATCCCACAATTGCTTTGATCCCTCTGTCACGAGCAAAAGGTGCTAAGATATCCAACTCCAACGTAAATACGCACGTCACTCCCATTTTTAAATTACAACTGCTTGTACGCTGATTGGGTTTCAATTCCCAAAATACTTTTGAATGCACAGCAAGCATAAAAGGCACTTTAAGTATACTACGACTAAAAAGAAGACTAACGGAGATGGAAGAACGAAAAGAATAGTAATATTTTTACCTGGAGGACCTCTTGAAGAAATTCATCGAAAAGGTACGTATAGGAAACAAATTTTTACCCTCCAAGAGAGGAAGGGATTGGTAATTGGATCTCGTCAGATATGCACTTAGGTTTTCTATGAGTGTGCCATCCGTACAACGTCTTTTGCGTTGAGTTCTAGGTAGGCAACGGATTCTCGGTGACTAGGACGAATTTTCCTCGTCGTCGGATTCCCTTACGGTAATTCAATGTCACAGACGAAAATGCACAGAATGTAGCGTCAGCATGCGAGAATCACACATATATTCGTCTTTCCTTGCCAAATAAATTGCATCAGTAACAAACACAGGGATTTGATTCATTTTCAGTATCCGCAAGGACAAGCACAAAAGCTGGTTAATTTTGCTAGACGGAAATATTTGATTTTCTATTTTATTTATTCAAAAATAAATAACTGAAGTATCTCGTTGGCATATTTTGTTATCCACCTGAAAATAGAACCATTTTAACTGGGAGTAACCCATATAACCTTTAAAGTACCAGCACACAGAAGCACAACGTTTCACGAATTCTTCGTCGTCAGATCTACCGTTCCATGGAACGCCTTTGCCTTGTTGCCTTGTGAATGAAAAATCTGAGTTTATTGAGATAATTTGCATCTTTTGAGAATAAATATTATAATTTCCTCTTCCACCAATAAGTTACGTCAATAGCTATCCAGCCAAAGGTCACTTATAACTCCTTTTTATTTAAATTTTAAAATTAGTGTAATATTTTATACTGTAGTCCTTTATTGGGTATTAATCTCATGTACGTCATGATGTTTTATGCAGTGGCTTTTCGGGATTTTGTACCCAAAGAGTTGTAATAAAGCTATTCTATTCCTCGTCGACTACTTCCGTCCTAATATATCCGGACTCCTTTGGTTCGTTTTTTTGCCATATGGTGTACGTGGTGAGAGAATATTTATATGGGGATGGAGGAGAGTGGAGAGAAACGTCGGCATTAGCGTAATCATAGCGAAAGTCGCTACAGGAAAAATATTAGCACGCCGCGTCCCATCAGACAGTAGTAATCTTGAGCTTATTTGAACGCATGTGGCAATTTTGTCTTTCTAAAATTCATCGCCATTTTTTATTACACAATGTATGTAATGTTTAGAAAAATCTTGTTTTTATGTAGGACAGACAGAAAAACGTTTTAGTACAAGAAAAAAACATTTTACAGCGTTCATTGTTTGTAACAAAAAGTCAGTTTTTGCTAACCCTTTGCCTGTTTGCAACCATACGTCTGATGTTAATTTGAATGTTTAAATGTTACTTACATAGCTGCAAAGCCGGATTTTCTGGAAAATTTTGGAATTATGTCTTTTTCAAAGGTTATAGGAGCGATATTGTTAAATGACCCATGCCAGAAATTCATTCACCTCTTAATTACGTATCTACCCCTCAATCTCGCCCCAATAAAGACGTTTATCTATCTATATACCTCACCTCCAAGAAATATTTTCAGTCAATTTGACATTTATTCCGTTTCATCCTTTTCTACTTAAACGTTCCCTTATCTTTACTCCTTTTGTCCCTCATCCCAACCCTTAATTCACTAAACCTCCTCACTTTCTTATGCTCGACTGATTGCATCAGTACATAAGAGCTCGCCAGGAGGAAAAATATAATCCCCCTTGCGAATGACGCGAGAGCATTAAAACCGAACGGGGTTGCGAATAATGTTAGTATGGAACAAACAAAGATTATTTATTTACGAATTATATGCATCGTATCTGTAATTTTGTAACCAATTTGCATGTTTTGGATGGTGGCATGACTGAAATTTAACCAATGGTTCCTGAGATGAATTGAGTGTGGTGTTCATTCCGCATAAGTAGAATGATAGCTAAAATCCGTAAATTTATAAGTGAAATCTCCTTAGATATACGCCAGTAAAAATACGAGTTACAGTATAATAGCGAGTTTGACGGTTGATCCATAACTGATGTGGAAACACCCCCCCTCACACACCTTTAGAGCTGGCCAGCAGGGTACTACGTGGATGTAGCCGCCCCACCGGTCTGATCCCCTCGAATTCGTTAACCTTCAAATTCCTCTCCAGCACATTAAGTCTTGGAAGCACTACTCCAGTACCACTCTTTCATTTCCTTTTTCGAATATTTTACTCAAAACACCCTTCTCCTTGCACCCCTTTCACATTGACGTGTCTCTCAACTTCGTTGCTCTCTCTCTCTCGCCCATTTATCGAAGCACCTCCATCTCTCCCTTTCGGTCGGATATTCCCTTCACCTCAATCTGCCTGAGTGCTCGTATCTCCCATTCTGCCCACGCACCTCTCTTGCAATCGCCCGAGTAGCAGCGACGCTGGCCACGGGCACAGAGCTATTCTCCTTCCAGGTATTACGCAAAGCAAGCGCACACGTGAGATTCAAGTTCAGGATTCGAAAATTCGACAATGAATAGTTCTTCGCAAAACTCGCAAGCTGCGGTAATCGTTCTTGAAGTAATGTTACCGAGAAGGATACTCGATGCATATTGCACGCAGGCTCGACCACACGTGTATTGCACTCATAATGGTGTTCATTCCAGTTTAGGGATCGGGGACGGCGGAATAAGTTTGATACAGGGTCGAATTTGGTATTCAGGTAAAACAGTGGCTTTAAAAAAACATAAAAGCCTTTTACGAGGAGAAGCATTTTGCACTATGTTGAAGCTACAGAAAATAAACTTAAAATGCTTGGCAAGATTTTCAAAGACCTTTAGAAATGCTTAATGCATAGGTACATATTAATTACATGTTAGACATTAGTTAATGAATAGCGAGGCTATTTTATTTACCAGCGGTGCTCGAACCGGTGTAGAGTTCGCTATATGTTTCGAAGTTTACTCTGCCTACGTATCCCTTCTGTGCAGAGGAAAATATTCAACGGGGCCTTTGCTTGATTTTTCCTCGTAAATTGACTGGATATAAAAAAAATAATACCAGGATCACCTAACGGATTTTACCCACCATTGAAGAGCAATCAAATAAAACAGTCACTTCCATTCATCACTGTTATATTGGGGCGGACTCTTGTTTCTTTAAACAATGTCGAAGGAGGAAAAAATTAAAAAGACAGAATATTCTGTTTAGCTTCTTTTTCCTCCACAGCGTTGAGAGAGTGCCATGCAAATGCGAGAGTCAGGCGTTATTGTCGTTAATTTTATGCATGCGGCAAACTAATTACACCAAAAGATTGGTTAAAACGACAGTTAGAGACGTTAAGAGTATTAGATAATTTAATGAAGAATTTCAGAGTCGTTTAACTTGCTTTTTTGGTCTACTTATAAGTTTTACCTACTGTTGACAATGTTTTCGTCGTCAACGCCTGAGTTCATTGATGATCCGTGATTAGAAGAATACGAGTCTTCCATAATCAAGAAACTATTCTGAAATTTCAATTCGAAGTTAAAAGGGCATAAATTATCACATGAGGTTAATTGGCGGAAATCTTAATAGAAATTTCTATATGGTAGTTTTACTTACGTATTTTGAGCTTGAAACTTTCAATCAGGGGGTAAAAATACCGGGCTTTCAAAAACCTATTTGAAAGCTAAAATAGCAAGTCCCCGCATAAATAGAACATATTTCTGAGGGAAATGTAAGTGAAAGAAAAAAAAATGCAACATGCGGTATTTTCATAATGAATTTTTCACAGATTTCATGGCTTTAGTTTTACTGGTTTTACATGGTTTTACTTGATTTTCGAGTTTCTCAATAAAACATGACTTTGCATTGACATGACTCTAACCAGTGCGTTGTCCATCACCTGCGACGAAAAGGGGAGAAATGAACGGCTTGATCAAGCCATTTTCCAACCCCTTGCCAGCAGCTGACTCGACGCCGATTTCAAACTCAAAAGCTAATATTGGAAGATTCATCTCTCGATTTTGCTTCGCTTGCTACGCTATTGCGCAAATTTATCACACTTTAATTAGGAGAAAAGATTTAGCTTTCACACCCCGAGTCTCCTAGGCTTGCAGAATTCAGTGATAATATGAATGATCTTGAGGTAGCCAAATATTTTTTCAACAGGAACCTGCAATATCAGGGCACAGGCTAAAATTTCAGCATTTATTGGAAACCATATGACACTCATGAAAAATCACAGTGTATTAGGTTTATAGTTTTTTAAAAATCCAGCAGTTGTATCTGATTTTAGTTATACGTAAACCCTAACATATGAGTTGAATTTTCCGTAATATTATACAAAACGAATGAATATTTTGCTATATTTCGGTAACAAAACAAGTTTTCAAAGCCGTGAAGCAGTTGAATTTCTACCTTAATTTCAGGCATGGCAGTTAATTTTGGTGAAGAAAGAAACTAATACACAATGACCTATTGATTAGTACATTTGAAAAATGGGAACAAGCATCCATAAATTTAAATTTTTATTTCAATTTCAAATTTCATAAAATTTGAAAAACCGTGTGAAGGAGTAGTTGCATACACGAAATTTGGCCGGTTAAAACATATTAACTTAGAAATTCAATAGGCTGAACCAAGAATGAAAGCGAACCAGAGTTAAGATTTCTACTCAATTTTACATACTGATATTTCAAGGCCCTCTATGGGACTCTCTGAACTCTGCGCAAGGAATTGATGCAATTCTACCGGAGTAAGCAGGGGCAAGGACCATGGATAAAGGTTAGCATTTAATCTGAGACATTTATTCAATCACGCAAAATCCAAAAACAATACAATAAACTCCATCCCTAAGAAGAAAAGAACCGAGAGATGAGGAAGGCTTAGAACAGTTAGCCTTACTGCACATAAAGTTTTGGTCGTTCAATGATTTTGATTGTTCTTTCGAGAAATAATTGAATCGTGTTTTTAGATTAGAATTAAATTTCTGTTTTTAATAATCATGAATTTTATTACCATTTTCAATGGTAGATTAGAAGTAGACAGGATTACGACATTAACAACAAAATGGGTTGGCAAATTTCAACTGAAAGAGCAATTACAAGGAATGCCGTCATATGAATCAGAACTATTCCGCATTCATCACATTAGCGGGATCCATTGAATCAGAGGAATAAATACCATCACGTTGAAATCACGAAACTAAACGAAACTGAGTAATATTACAATAACATAAACCCTACTTAGGCTCATGGATTAATCACTCACTATCAGCGAAAATATTTTGCCTTCATATTCACTGTTTATCAAAGTGATAAATTAAATGTCTGCTCCGAAAAGAGATATACCCCAGAACCTTCTCTCTATTTGCGAACACCGACGAATCCGATTATTTATTAGAACGGCTAAACTTGCTGACTGCAAGCCTTTATCGGATTTACCAATATAGTTCACACAGAATAAAAAAAATCGTGTTGATAGAATTATGAGAGCAAATAGACGCGATGAGAGTTATATTTAACTCACATCACCGGAACAAGTTGGCTGCGGGCTGAGAGATTATTTGGGGAAAACATATAATCCCCTCACTGCTCCCCTTCCCCTCCTCTTAAAAGCCAACAAACATCGCCCTGCTCTTCAAATCCTCCAACGTCAAGGCCTTCCTATCCCGACCCTCTTGTCCAATCATTAAACCAGCCGAGAGTGTGCGATGAAAGGGAAAAAGATCGATGGTAGAGCAATAAATCCGCGACATCCCTCTCTTTAACATCCGATCTCTTTCCCATTCCACATCTCTTTTCCCTCTCCGACCCGCTCCCGTCCTCCACCTCCATCAAGCCCCGCCCAGTCCACGGCGTCCGTCAAATTTGACCTGTCGTCACTCCAGTGATTACCGGATCGTTTTCTTCGAGCCAGGCGGGAAACGGAACGTCCTCTCCTGACCCTATCCCTACGTCTCGCCAAGCGTGCATTCTTTGTGCATTTCACCCCAAGGATACCCAGTATTTTTCCATGATAGAACTGGTATGATTTTTTTCTGTTTCCGGAGAATTGTATTCCAATAAAAAATTACTCTTCTCGGATCGTGATTAAAGAATTCCACACAGTAGATTGTGTACTCTTAGTGTATATTGCGTGGCGATGTCAGTTGAAGTTCTCAATGCATTCAATGGCTTAGAAGTAAGAGGTATATCGTGGAAAAAAGATCAAATTGACTGTCTCAGGTAAAATGTAGTGAAATACTTCTATGATATTAAAATTAAACTGAACTTTTCCACAAAAAACGACGACGAGTTTCAGGATACTTAGTATTATTGTAGTGACTGAAAAAAACACAATGTGACAGCATAGTATTTTAGAGGAAAAGTGCCTTTCATTTAATTACAAATATGAAAAAAGATCAAGAAGTATCACTCATAAAAATCGAGAGCTCAACAAGATCGAAGTTTATAATATTCCCTGCAGTTAGTGAAAATAAAGAAGAAATGTGAAATGGAGAGAGAACTTGAGCCTCGTATTACAGAAACGAGATTAAACATGCCACGAACTTCACTTCAAGTGGTTCCAGCTTGCAAAAAGGTCACGAGCGGATAGACTGATGTAAACAAGAGCCGTGTTTATGTGCACCGCGTTTTTTGAAACCACAGGAGAACGCCTACCCCAACGCGAAAGGGGAAAATATGGGGCTCTAATCGCCCTAGTGTGCTGTTCACTTTGAAACACAGCTGTGCACGTGGTTTGCGTTAGTTCCAGACCCTGCACATTAGGGAGCGCACTTCAAAACAGTTCGAGTGCAAAGTTGACGTACGCTAGACAATAAATGAAATTCGATAATGGTAACCGCGAGTTTTGTTTATTTGTTTTTCAGACAAGGTATCAACCATGAATAGTGTAAAACTTTTAACCACTGTGTGGTAAAAAGCTTAACGGTTATAAATGCGTATTTAGAAATAATTCAACAGCTATACATAAAGCAGTCACGCATGACCGTTGGGAATCCATAATAATAAGAATGACAATGGTGACTTTATTTATGGCGAAATTAGGGTTATGCAGCCCTATCTTACATTAAACCCTAACATATTAACAACCATGCCCTGAGTAGAAGAAAACCCACCCCAGGCGGACATCGGATTATCAGGCGAGGACTCATATGCCGCCGCTACCGAAGCCGGTTGGCGGCGGGGTAGAGTGCTCGAGTAGAGTTATAGAGTGCTACCTACCGGCAGGTTACTCAACGTTTTACCAGCGCACATCGTTCCTCTATCGTCGATCGCGTGAGTTAAAGGGAGCTGATGTGTTCCGATCTGCCTTCAATAGAAAGCTTCCATAGCCTGATGCAGTTAACGCCGAATGGAACGCAGTTTCCGCAACGCCGAGGTGAGTGCAAGGAATAGCGCATGAAATGAAACGTCGCATGTGACGTCGGTTTTATAGACACCCTTTACCCTAACTATTACCTCCCGGCATTCTCCATTACCCTCCGGCTCTCCCCTTCCCATCTCCCCCTCTCCACCATAAAACAAATCTTTTATAGCGGTTCACTCCCAATTTTAACTCTCTCCGTCTTGAGCATCGCGGCTTCTACGCCGAAATTTCTCTCCGTCACTCGAAATATGTCACTTAGGAGCGCGTGATGTGCGCAGTTGCGCTGTATTCAGCCGGAAGAGAAATGAGGGGAGCTCTCTCAATTCTTAAAGTTCGACAAATTGCCGCACAATTGATCCCCGGACGGGATGCTTCTCCTCCGGGCCCTCCTATTGAATTCAACCTCCTCTGCCTCGTCCCGGAAATATCGCGCGGGGCTAGTAGTCTCTCTTATCGGTCGTCAGGGCCACACCCTGGCTATATTTTCCCCTGGAACTCCTTTTCTCTGTCCTTGGCAGTCCTGAGCTCATGCCTCCTCCTCGTCTCCAATCGCTCCCCAGCCGGTGTTTACTCATCTTTTCACAACAATCTTCCCGCGTCATTACCTTGCATCTTCCAGCTTTTCCCCTTTCGAGAGAGAAGACATCAACCAAAAAGTTACTTGCTCCTCTCCTTTTTCTCTCGATTTTGGCCGTCTAAGGACCACGTAAAATAACCCAAACCATTCATTTTCGTTTCTCATTTTCCACTATTACTCTCAAAACGTTCTTCATTCTTTCCCTTTTTTCTCCTGCTATCTTCCGTGCAGGTGTTATTTCTATTCCTTCTTCCGAAAACCCCTGAGGTTTTATATCAATCATTTAAAAGCAATTTTATATTGAATTATGCCTTCAATTATCCCAATATCTTCCGAGTCTTTCTTTATCCCTTGTGCCCATTGGCTGCCATTCTTAATCTCATAAACATGATTAAAAATTTGGGAACATATATTAGGTGATGCAAAGACTTTCTGGTTTGATTACTAATCAGTAGGGTCTAATTTTGGTTTTAGTGCAGAGAATCTTCTTTTATCCGGGAAAGCTGATCTTAAGAATTTCGACCAAAAGCCTCAGCTTGGCAGAAGGCGAAATGTTTTAAAGAATTATTTTCATAGCTACCTAGATTTCCTTCTTGATTTCAATGAAAACGGTCATCATAGTCATTCTTCCATTACACACAGGTTGGTCCTAATCTCGATAAACTCTCCATTGCGGTACTTTCAGGACAAAATAAAGAAAATATTTAAGATTTGTTATTTTTGCCCATACACGGTATATGAACATAAAAAACAGCGAAAACACTAACGCAAGCGAAAAAATATTCTCTTTTCCTTTCTGATTCATTTATCCCATGCGTATCTTCTCCTCTATCACACACCCATCTGCGGCTTACTGCGTAGCATTTAGATTTATACTTCTGATGAGATACCCAAAGTACACACACACCATTGGTGATAATGAAATACTAACCTCGGTGGGATTCAAGCATCTGAATTCCGGAATCTCTGGCAAGGGCGTTCTCAACGTTACTGAGGGCAGCCATTGATTGCATTTAAATGAATATTCATAGTTTTGTAGGAAAGATAAAATTTCAAAAAAACAATTTAGATAGGCACGAGAGATAACGAACTGCTTATAAATAAGTCTCTTCTTCAGTTACACAATGGCCGAAATGGATTACCGAAGGAGCAAGTCCCAGAAGGTTCCTACCCCTGCTCCCAGCCAAAGTCTCTTGCCGGCAGCCATTTTCCCTTCCGTTCGGCGGTTTCCTAAACTTCTTCAGTAACAGTCCTCTCACTTAACCACATCTATCCCGGCGCCATTTATTTGCCTCACTGCGCTGTAAACTCACTCACTCAACAAAAAACTAATGTACTCCTCTAATGTTCGCTGAAATCACTCAGTATATCCATTCGAAAAAATAAACAACCTTCAAAAGAATTGTGCAGGGCGGTCGGTGAGTTTCGAGAGAGTGTTAGCTCAGTGGTACATGTCTTCGAGGATGATTGTAGACTAAAGTATTAACGAAATAATTGAGAGGAAGGCTGAGCGGGCGGAAGGGGGAAAGTATCACTTACAGAATAAGGGAAATACATGTAACCATAAGGCATTGGGAGAATATTGAAGCCATTAACTTGGTTCACTCATTTTCGTAGCAGTAGTTTTTGAGGTTTTGGTCAATCTATTGCAATACTTGCATATACCTATAGCTATCAACAAAACTACAGATTTAAATTGAGGTAGATAAGCTAAAGTAAGCAAATAAAGCTTACTAAGCAAAATTAATCTGTTTTTCGGTGCAGTTAATGCGTCAATACATCGTGGTACTAGCAGAATTATATCCACAATTTCGTGATTAATTAACTAAACGTGCGTGATCCAATAACAATTCACAAAACTAAATGCTAATTTAATCAAAAACTTTCACGCGAAAGATACGTCGGGTGTTTTGCGAGGACACTGGCTTCACATTTTAACCATTTACTCCCTTCTTCATCTATGGTTTCATGGGTCCACGCAGGGGAGAAAGGGAGCATGAGATGGTCCGGGAATTAAGGAGCAAAACGAGAGACCAGAGACTAACGTCTCCCCCTCGGAGGTTAAAGAAATATCTGGGAGGATTTGAAATGAGAGAAAGAGGACGAGGAGTAGAGGAAGTGAGGGCAAAGAGTGATTCGAGCGAGAGACGACTTGGGGGCATATGGCATCTGGAGTTAATGGACGTCAACCTCAATTTTGTCACACTTCCAACCAATCCACCCCTCCGGTCCCTAAAGGCTCCTCTCTCCATTGTTCCTGCGCTAACTACTGTCCCCGTGAAATAGCTTTTAAGGATTAATTGAAATTTTCAACTTTTTTGACGGGTTAAACACGACTTCTCCATCGTTAGGCTAATTTATAGAACCACCCGGACTGATGTGCCCACGATTTGGCAGCCTTGTCAGCAGAATTAAAAACGCAATTAATCCAGTAATTTTCGGATGAATGCTATGACAACGATTCGGGGAGCGATGAGAGAAGTTAAAGAGAATGGAGAACAAATTCTAACCTATTCATTCCTTTTTTATTTTGCTTTAAGTATTTAATAGAACTTTTGGGAGGGCACAAGTTAAGTCCAAATAACTCGATTCAAACAATATTTTACTTGTAATAACTTCCATAGATCGACTTTGACCACATTGGGAAGTCGTCAGCTGAGAGTTGTTGGAAACTTGTTGGTTAATGTAAGTGAAAATCAAGTAGCCACATCAACACACCTCCTGATAGCGGACACCTCGCAAAAACAGGCAGTTTCTGAAATCCCGGCCGCAGGACATTGAGACTTGTAGATCGAAGACCTCTAAGTAGCGGGCATTCTGAAAAACGGAGACTGCCAACAATTGAGACTCATTTCCAGTTTTATCCGGGGAAAAATAGCTACCTTAACAGAAAATATTGTTAAATGGTTCAAGAGTTGAAAAGAAATGTTAAGAATTTATGTGTTTGGGTGCTTGGGGAAGGATATAGAGTAATAAAGACGGAAAGCAGTGATTTGTAGACGAAGAAAGAGATGCTGCTGTCGGAGAGGTACAGTAATGGAAATGGAAACGTTAAGAGGGTGTAAAGAAATGAAATCTGATGGTTCAAAAGCCTTCATTGTGAAGTTTGAAAAGTTAAGATGCCGGCACACTATGTACCAGGAAAATTGAGACACGTGCTTTGTAATTAACTCAATAAATGCCATTATTCGTTAGTTAGGTATAATTATAATTAAAGCATCAGAGTCTTAGACGAATAAGAGTTATCACATTTAATTGGATGATGGGCCGTTTCATTCTAATCATTAGAGGAAACAGCGGAAATTCTAATTACCATAAACGCGAGCGTGTTTTTTTCCCGGAAGGCAATTATATTGCAAAATTAGCCACCTCTTTCCTGAAATTAATAAAATTATCATTACCCACATACAACTTTGTTTATTGAAATTTCAAAAGTCAAAAGTTATTGTTCGCAATTAACTACAGGCTTAAATCACTAATAAAAACGTACCTTCTCTACTTCCAATTTGTACCTTACAATGTCCATAGAGATATACACTGGAAGTAACTTGTCATAATACGAATGTGTTTCATCGGTGAGAATGAACAAAGGAAAAGGAATGGTATTTAATCTTTTAATTGCATAATGAGTTATATTGCATTCTGTATTTCGCCGACGTTATAAGTAAGAGAATCGCCAATAGCAACCTCAAGTACTCTCAGCACTAATGATCACTAGTGTACACAAGCCCCCTATTGATCTATAATGGGTTAAAAGTATTTATTCCAAGAAGAGTAGAGCGTCTCTACACACTTTGAAAAATATCATCAGTAAAACGTATGATCACCAGAGCTCTAGTCAGTAAAACGTAGGATCACATGATACTGAGAAGGTGGTCAATTAATCTGCATTAAGGAAGAAATCGGTATGTAGCCGAAAGTGATCAACACAGCGTCAGTTTAGATTGAAAACGAGCATTAATGGGCGATGGCAACTTTGAAATACTTCTCAAATGATTCTATGGTGTATCAGAGAACAATGCCTCAGGGTGTTACATAGCATTCGATGGATTGCAAACGCATGAAAGAGAAGGGTAGTTTAATAATTTTCATTGGTCATTAATGACTTTAATCAATAAATGTCATTCTATGAAATAATAGGATATCGTATTTCGGAAATCTCCCAATTTTTTTTCACCAAAATGACCTGGTATATGTATATATATAGATAATATCTTGGTAGAAAATCGCTCTCGGCGACGATGCACATGAATAAATAAAACAGCGATACACTAAACAAACACAGAAACACGCAAAAAGGACACTTACAAAAGAAAACTTGGACGTTTCGACGGTCAAGCCGTCATCATCGGTGGTAGAAGACTATTATTTTTTCAATGTAATTATATTTTTTATACGATATGACTTCATCTCAGAGGATTACGGGGGAGAATGGAATAAATCACAAGGCAAATGCCTAAAGCCATACAAAATAAGACGTTAAAAGAAGTCTCGAAAAGGAGTAGAATTTATCTAGAATCATTCCTTTCATAATTCAGACCAGAAAAAACATTTTCCAGCTGATTTTGTAAAGGTTGTCAAGGCTTTAACTTTTTATTTTGATTAAAATATCTGCAATAATTAAAAATATGAAAATAAATAAACGGAATAGGAGCGTTCAATGCTCAAGATTTTGGCAAGCACACAAGAAACATACGTGCTGAAATATTTTTGAACTCGATGACATTCTTTCATATGTTACTTGGTGGTAGCGATTAATCCTGGAAAATAAAATCACTCCAACATCAAAGACCTTATCTCGAAGTTGGAAAACAGCGGAATTTACAAACTACAATGCAAAACTTTTCAGCGGTGTACATGAACCAGACGGGGAGAAAATTTAAGGAGCATTAGGCCTATTTCCTGAAAAACAATCAAAACTCACAGTTCACCAAACATCTTTAGATTGCAGTCACCTCGGTGACATCACCACTGAAATCTCAACCATGGAGAAAAAAGGAGCACGACTGGATACGCTTGAACAATTAGAAATTTTAAACTTGGACAGTTGTTAATGACATTCCGTTTTCATCTTATTCACCTCTACTGATTCTATAATACTTCCATCGACTCCTTTCTGGTCACCCAAAACAACGGGGATCCTATAGCTCAACTAATCCTCCCCCTTCCACACATCAGACTACTCCACCGACTTAAGATCTCCCATCCCCGCTCTTTTCCACCCCCGTATTTCGGTACACACAAGGGCATATAAGATCTAAAAATGTTTTCCGCGTATCACTGAGCTGAAGATGACGCTATGCGTTGAAACCGGTCGTCATTTAAGTATTTTATGTGGTTTTTCCAAGTGATTTTATTTTACACACACGTTAAAAAGTATATTTAGCGCTTGAATAGCACGTCCAGGATACTTCAAATTCAAAGTGATGGGGTAATTTAAAAAAGTACAGCCATCTAAAAAATAGAACGTACCAAATTTGCTCCCGCTGCGCTGTCTACTCACAATTTTATGCTCCCATAAAAGTGCGACTTTTACAGAGATGATGACGGGATCTTCTTTACTCAACCCTGTGTTCCAAAAACACCCTGCTGAATCAGAAAACACTAAATTACTTCAGTATTCAAGGCTTCTATTCCTTCAAACTTTACAGGAAACTCGTTAAATTATAATATGTTTTCGAACTGATAAAAAATTATGAAAAAATTTAAATAAATTACTTCTGACCTGTTCCGAATCTTTAAACCACGAAGGGCCACATTTTAAAAGTAATTTTGTAATATTCGTAATACCAATGGCGGAAAATTACCCTATGAATACTTTAATGATGAAACTGTGAATAGTATACATAATATAGGTTTATATATGTATACATGAAAAACTGACTTATTTGCTTGAATTTTAAAATACACAATGAGCAAACAAATGGAAATTTCAATCGTTTTAGCTAATTGGCCCTGCAAAAGAGCGCAAACTGGGCATATTTTCCTTTGTAAATCCAACGCAAATATGTATATCTTTGTCCTTAATGAGGTGCTATTTTTATAACACTTTTACTTAGTTTGTACGTACATCCTCAATAAAATATATTCAAACTTCTACGGATATTGTTATCCTCAAATACACCACAACGTAGTTTTGTTTTTAAACAGGCATATCTATTAAACGGCTAGAAAACGGTTCAACTTGTGTAATAAATCTAAATCCCATAATGATACGTCGAATACGATACGAATGCTTAATTTCAAAGATCTCAAATGAAGGCAAAAACCAAAATCATGTCCAGGCTTTCCCACCATTTAACAACTTATGACCAACCGACCGGAAAATTTTCCTTCTTTCCTCTAGAGATCGCATAATTCTTTTAGTGGTCTCCAAAGAGGCAATGTTTCACAACGAGCAACATAAACTATTTGCCCCTCCTGGTCAGACCCGAGAGGCGAATTGCACATTGCATGTGGGAGGGGAGTAGGTGTGGGAGGCCGGTCTGGAGTAGAAGTAGGGCAAGAGGTGATAGGAGAAGGATAGGAGGAGATAGGGGACGAGTGGAACGGCCCAAGCTGAGCATGGAACAAGGGGGATTGGCATTCAGGGTAAACTAAGGGTAAGGGGAACAACCTCGGGCGAGTAAATAGCGGGCGAGAGAGAGAGAGGAATTGTGAAAGAGAGCGGAAGAAGAAGATTAAGACGCGAGGAGCCGAACATTGTTGAGGAAGAGGTTAGAGATTGGAATTCTTTGAGGCAAGTGTGCGGCGAGGAGAGGATTCGGGGAGTGAGCGGGGGTGAGACCAACTGGGGAAGGAATTCATCCGGTGAGTGAAGATCAAGGGAGGGAGGGAGGGGTACAGAACGTGGGAGGATGCTTCCAAGCATTGGTGAAAGCAGTGGAAGGGGGCGCAGAAAAAGGAAGGAGTGAGGCGAGCTGGGGGAAAAACCCAGATGAGCAATTTATGAAATTGGAAGGAGTTAACAAGGCGAAAGATGAGACCAGACGGGCTGGGAACACTGCGAGAAATGGCTGTTTCAGAAAGTGGCGGAGGCAGTGGCTGTCAAGAGGATAGGCTCGAATTTATCCGTCCTGCCGCCAGCGAAATGAAAAACGAGTGGTAGTAGATTTGTTTTTTAGTATTGAAACTACAAAGGTATTAACACGAAATATAACCGAAGACCTTAAGTCCAAAGATGTAAGAATGTTTAAGCTGCCAGATCATCACTTTACCAACCTGGTAACGAAAGGAGGCTGTAGAAGACAATACGATCCTTGGATGTCAAGAATTAATCTCCGCCAACTGAAAGCTAAGATGCTACTGAACTAATCCTGTGTTCCGCCATTTCGTCACGGGAAAAAAATCCAAGTCACGGTCTGGACACCACTTGTTCATTCGCTCCCGCGCTAAAGAAACTCATTCATGGGAATAGATAAGGTAGGGAGTCCTTCTCCCTTGGGAAGGATTATAAGCCAAGTTTTCTCATCCAACGCTCGAATGACCGAGATGATTCCTGATAATGGAACAAAGTTTGAAGAGGTTATCGGGGGAAGGAACAGCTAAGGGAACTCCTTTCGCGGGCCTAAAAAGGCACTACATGGAACAAGAGAAGGGGCAAGGCCCCCGGGAAAAAACGGATACACGAAGAAATCCTCAATAACCGCAGATTCCTGAAGACAAAACTTACCATGTCGATGTAATGCATTAGAGGTGCCTTAAGGAAAACAAATATAACAGCTGGGAATGTGGGATGAATATTGAAGGAGTAATCGAGTGCGAGAGAACAAATTTAAACGGCATCATCCGCTAGAGGCTAAAGGAGGATTTAGAAGTAAGTAGAAGAGAGAGGAGATGTTCTGGAGGGACCAAAGAAGACCCGGAGGGAATAGGAAAGGGGGCTAAGTCGATCGTCGGACAGCTGAGAGGGAGTTGGTCGAAAACTGGTGACGACGGGGTAGGCGGTGGCCAAGCAGGGAGTCCACGAGAGGACCGGATGTGTATGGCAGGAGTTGAGAGGGAACGGGATTTAGAGTGGGTGGGTGGCATACGCGGAAGGTGAAGTGGTTGGGTGCTGTGTACGAGGAGGAAGAGGCTCCAAGGAAATGGATGGTCCGTCGCAAGTCTACCGTGAAATCTCCACCGCTATCGAATCTTTTCTCTCAACAACCCTCAGAATCTACCCCCTTTTTCGGCTACATCTCACTGCCTACTTCGCCGCAAAATAACAATACGTCTCTCTCTTCCAACATCTCCAACATTAGTTCTCTCTCTCTAAATCCACTCTAAACGTTATGCAACCATTGACTAAATGTCAGGAACTCCCGACGTTGTTTATCTTCCAACGGAAGATGGGTCTAGTTTATCTACCTTGGGTCTCGATTCCCATTGTACTAGGAGTAGACTAAATAGTGAATATTATAAAACGGATTGGATGGAAACGGCTTTTCCGGCGATCATTTCCTTTTCATGAATAATTACTTAAAATCAACGGCTCGTCGGAGCTCTAACCCCCAGGGATTAAGGAGAGGTAATTTTATATTTGATCGAAGTTACCGAGCATGAGCACATGCAATGAAAACTGGCGGCCATTTTCAATGAAAATGATTGTGTGAATGCTATCCACGTGAATTACATAGCCTTTAGAATAACCTTTTTTGTAAAATGACAAGCGAAGTATAAACTATTATATCAATACGTAAAACTACAGGCACAACGAAAAGCATAAACCATCTGTCTGATGCATATCAGTTCAGATAAACTTCCATTACTGAACTAACTTTGGCAACTAACTGCAGGAGAAAAGGATTCTTTGGCGCTGTATGCATTGATACAAGTAATGTTTTCACCACCTATCATATAAATTTAAGTAGCATTTCCATTTGTACCATTGAAAGGAACCCATTCAGAAATTCAAAGTACCATTCAAAAGTCACAATTAGCAGCGGATAGAAGCGAATAAAATATTTAATCTCTTTAAAAATGATATAATTCAAAGATTTAGAACTATTATTCAGCATTAGTGATAAAAATGTGAGACGAATGATGAAAAGCTGAAATCGTTTTACACTCATCGACATCATTAGCCGACATTAATTGTAAGACTGGTGGCTGCATCTCCCTTCTACAACCTCTTATCAAATAAGCGCTAATTTTTAGCATAACACCTACCTTTAGCATCTTTCATTGCCTGCTCGATACATTTCTTCCCAGTTTCTCTTTGATAACTCCTTCCAGTCATTATTTCATTCATAGCTGATTTCAGGACCCTCTTATTACTCAGAATGCGACCAGCACACTTGTATATCCCTAACCCTATACCTAAACAGCAATATTTGGTTAAAAATATTTTCTTCACAGCTCTCTGGAGGACTTCGTCGTTGATGATTTGATTGAAGTAAAGGAAGTTCATAAATAGCACTCGAAACAATGATGTCCTTCAGGCTATGGATAGTACTCAACAGTTTCAAATATACATCATAGTATGCTGAATGTATAAAGTTTTAACTTCTGCAAAAATAACGGCAATAAAAGACGTAGAAAATCGACAAATTATTTTTTACCTGAACCGGGAATCGAACCACATTAGCTTAGCCGAAAATTGGTGGTTTCATTATTTAAGCTATTAATAACTTCCGCGAGAAAAAATTCCCACTTGAACTGATAATTTTCGGTCCAAGTGGGTTCTTTCTATCGGAATTTTTTAAAAGCTAACGCTTTATAATTTTTTCCAATAATTTTTACTAGTGATTATAGAAAAATAATTATGCATAAAATACTAATGAGCAAAGAAATATCGTAATTATTTCAAGTGCTTTAGTAGTTATCTTATGCATTTTGGTTCCTCAATGGATACATATTTGCAATAAGAATTGATCAATGATGAATAAAACATGAAACCATGAACAGTTAAATATAAATAGGTCTAAGAGTAGGAAGTGCAGATGATTTTTTAATAAAAAAATGTGCCTTAAACTTCATTTGGATTTGTTGCCTTAGTACACAATTAGTCACAGCTTACGAAAACTTGCTTAGTAATAAATACAGTGCTAATATGCTTAGGGACTTAAATTCTTAACCGGTACGCTTAATATCGCAATGGACCATAAAACACTAAAACGCGTACTTAATGGCGATTTCTACGGGATGGATATTTGGAACTCTGCCAAATACCGTCGAACCGACAATGATCTGCCAAGCGTGATTAATCTATCGTAGGTCATTTTCCTGGATCTTATTTTTACATGAAGCTTTGCCATGATGGGAACGATGGTAGAGTTCAATCGGAGCAAGTGGTGTTGAAAAAAAGGCTTCGACGTAAAAACAGGGTCCTTTGACAAAATATCCACGGAGAAAAATTCTGAGGGAATATATTTAAGGAAAACCCAAATATGTTCCCTCAGATAAAACTCTCAAATAATTAAAACAACTTGACTTTGCATAGTGATTTTTTCCAAGGTTAAAAGAAATAAAGAAAACTGGCATAATTAGAATACCACTTGACTATTAAACATACAATCCCCGCAAGCAAAAATGGTGAGGTTGAAATTGGAATGAAATTCTTCCTCAAAAAAAGTATAGCCAATGCTTAATGTGGTTGGCAAAAGTGAATCAAAGGACTGCATCGATGAACAAAGCACGCTTTTAATGTAGGTTATTTCAATTTGAAATTTAAATCTCATTTCAACACGCCCATGATATGAGCAAATATGGGCATTTTTTATGAATAACCACATGCACATTGGTCACCCAGAATGAGAACATGGAATAAATCTGAAGGAACACTACAGCTAAATTTTATTTTACATAAAAGTCATTGAATGGTTTCAACTGAAAATGAGCAAAAAATATACTGCAGATATTACAGGGTTTTAAAATTGAATAGCCAATAATATATTATTTAAACAGGATAAATGTTTTTCAGAATTATGAATAAAGCATATCGATTTAGAATAAACAGTAACTGTGAAAAGTAGATAAAAGATTAGCTTTCACGACTATTTCTGTCAATGGATGTTACATAAAATATGATATCAATTGAGGATCGTGCAACTTCGACCCGCATAATTAATTCAGGAGGATATATGCTGACTTGATTGTGCTTTCATATGTTAAACCTTTGAGTTCTCCTCCGCGCTGGCCTGTGCCTGCTCGACGACAATTTCTCCAGAAAGTCTGTCGGCGTGGCGTCTTCGGGTTGACAGTCGCAATCCAACGCGGAGGAGAACACGAAAGTTCAACACATGAAAGTATAATCGCGTCAGCATGCATCCTGATGAAGTAATTATACGCGTCGAAGTCGCACGATCCTCATTCAATAATAAGTCATCAATGAGTGGCAGAAACCTGAGAAGCGATTATGCTACCATTAAAGGTAGTTTAAATGATTACACCAATGATACGTAAGTGGATAGGGATCTCGTCTAAGACTAGAAACGAGTGACATTTTTCTCCTAATTTTTATTCGGACTGCTAAACCTCGGCGACCAGTAACATCTACCCTCCAGGAATGTTAATACAGAACTACCCAAGGTTAATATTTATTCTCGTGCAAGGCATGTAAAAGTGCTATTTTTTCAAAAATATTTAATGAGATGAGTAGATTTAAGAAACTTATATTGGAACAAGAGGACAGTGATATTACCCTGGCTTTGCTTTAAAAGAACTGATTTCGACGGTCAATCAAGACTTCTCAAACTTTGCGTGTTAATTGGAATAATGGCACGGATTAATTCGTATTCATTCGCACCATTCACATAAAATATGAATAAAAGTGAGTGGATCCTCGTATTTAATAAAAGAGAACGAGAGGATAGGTATTCAATCAACAAATATGTATTTAATACCCGAAGATGCCAGCAGGATGATTTGGGAAAATGTTGTCGCCAGTAGGCAGCTTCACGCAGAGGAAGGGTCTAAAATAGTTTCATTCACTGTATATTTTAAGATTAAGCATACAAGCAAAATGGGAAAGTTGGAGAATGTCCACGACATCCAGACGTCTAAGGATTATGCAAGCTTTTGAGAACATATGCTTTGGAAATTAGAGTTTGAAATAAATCTAAAAAAAGAATTTTATATCCAGCGAATACTTCTTCGCCTCCAAAAAGAAAACAATTACTGAGTGCAATGAAATATTCTGCTTTCACAGAATGAGAATAATATTACTTTTTCCATGCGATAAAAAAGTAGTGTGAATACATTATTAGAGACCTTCAATCCGTTGAAAATTCATACTTGCTATGTTAACCGTCCTTCACAATATTCTCTTAGTCGTTCGCATTATACCCTCCTGCGGGTTGAGTTACATACACGAAACAGATCCTCATTATGATCCACGAGTACTTATTAAGGTCCACCGTGGCCGCTCTCGTGATAATTTTCGAAGCTTGAATTACAATATATTCGAACTTAGAAACATTTACTAGACGAGAGATATCAAATAGCTCCGAAACTTCACGTACCTTAAGTCTTGCTAAAATTATGTTTAGTGAGCCATTCAGCATATTTCATTATTTTCGAAACAAATTCTTCCCGAGTTAAAACTGTAGCACATCGTCCGGATCAAAGGAATAAACAAGATCGCCCACAGCGCCTCACAAGTAGAAATATGCGCTATTAGCTTGGTGATTATCATTGGATAGCATGGGTTTCGTAGAGAGACTTTAGGGAGACAAAATGTGGACGGGAAAGTCATTTTATTATCTAAAGAAAATTGGTATTATAATTTCATCAATCTGCGACCTAAAAGATGTGTAGGAATTGTTGATTCATTAAGAAAATATATAAATAATAATCACTGCACAATCATATCAAATAAATCAATGTTTTTAACGGAGCCTGGAATAGAAAATACAACACTGCTGAAAGTAGGTATGCATCAGAAGCATGGGAAAGAAAGCAATTTGAATTCACATTGTTCGCACACTTTTGGTATCCTAACGTATACGTATCACGCTTTGTAACCAGTACGACTGGTTGCATTTACACAGGATATCGCTAACTATTTTAACCATAAGCCATAGAGGCAAAAAATCTAGCAGCTGTGGGTAAAACGATCCTCCAGAAGCACAATCGCAAATATAAGGGATAATTATGGACCCTTATTTGCTTAGGACGAGAAGGGGAAGATCCAAGGCCTACGTCCTGAGAGAGGGAAATCTACAAACTCAGCAGGAAAAAGAAAGTGGATAGAGAAACAGACAAAGAAAGCGAGCGAGCTCCCATGTGACAGTCAAGATAACTTCCAAGAATCATGTAGAACCCACAAGAGTTCCTCAGAGCAATCGGCGACATAGCACGCCTCTCAAAATACAAGGCAACGAAGCGAAAACTCGCCGGGCGCGTGTACTCGTCTTTAGCACGGTGGGCAAGAAATCCACAGGGCGCGTTAACGCGCTCACAGCACGGTGGGCACGTCGGCGGCGGGCGCGTTAACATGCCCACAGTAGCGAAAGGGTTAACCATTTAGATGTAACAGGCAATTCGCAGTCTTAGCGAAATGTAGGAGTCAGGGCGATCACTCCAATGTGGCAGAGTTAATAGGGATAACCGAAGTTGAGATGGATTCCTTCCAAGTGCTTTTCTTGAATATATCTCTCATCGTGAATATTCGTAGATGTTTTCGCAGAAAAGAACAATCGGCTGGATTATAATTTTAATGTGGTTTTCCTGCTGGTGTTTACTTTAAGACATTTAATAATCGATAAGTTTTAATGAATTTTGCTAATTGAATACGTTACTATACTATAGAGTTTGGCCTGTGAGAATTATTTTTCACCTTGGAGTTTACTTAATCCATTGAGAATCATTTAACTGCCAGAAGATAATTTACTCGCAAGTCCACGACACATGCTTTCCTTAGTCTCCTCTCAAAGACTAATGCCAATGCGACAGTAAAAGAAAGAGCATGTATATAGGCGGTAGTTTCGATGGTAAACTCTATTTGTGCTCTATCTTTAACTCTGTTCAATCCGAATCTCAAGTGTCTTTGATAAACGACTATTAGGTCTGAAGACTTAAGGCATCTTTCCTTGACGTCAGTTGGTTGGGTTGATATTATCAACCTCCACTTTACGAGTGACATTCCTTGCTTAAGAACTGTTTTTCAAGTTCCTACATGCAATTTTGCTCATCTTGATGCAAGCTTGTCGAAAGATAGAGTGGTTATCATGACATACGAAGTACTAACAAAGTTTTGGGAAGGATTTTAGAAATTTTTAGTCTTCCCTCAATCTCCTACTTGCTGATGTAACAATTTTTACGTTTAAATGATAATAACATCACATAATTCAAAGCTAATATTTTGGCTTTCACCGTGTAAAATAAACTACCTAAATATTTACTAGATATTGACGAAATCTGTGAAATCCTTTTCTGGTAAATAAACGTTATCAGGGTTGTACCATTCCATCCGAACACATTCTTGTACAGGGAATGTTTCATCCATATGTTTGGAAATTTCGCTCATTTCATCCTTGCTCTTGCATTTAAGAATATAGAGATATGCTATTAGGAGTGTTGATATACATGAATCCGGAGGAACGGAGCAATACAAATTGCTAATAATTTTTCAAAAGGCATTTCTATCACAATCGAAGCGATGATTTTAAAATATATCCGTATGAAAGTTAGTTCACATAGAGTCTGGTAGGAGCAGTCACACATGCTGAGACTACGATTTCCATTTCGTGTATTTGAGAATATAGAAAGATGTACAAAATCTTTGCAAAATTTTATTGTTTTAAGGCTCTTCAACAGCTCACCTGAAAACGCCGTTCCGGGCGCATTTTCTTTTCATGCTTCCACAACAGTCATGAGATATAATTCCATTTCATTTAACCGTAGAGTAAAGCAAAGATCAAATTTTGTTTTCAATTTGCACATGTTTTCTCTGAAGCCTACATATGTAGATACCGTACGTAAAACTAGAATAATTTTGGTTTTGTTCAATGCCTAACGCAGCAGCGCCAAAACCTTTATGGAAAATGTTTCGCCACGAATACATTAATTAACCCATCATCTACGAAAAGTGTGTATTACCAAGAGTTCATTTTGCACTACTAGGCTACAAGTATGCATCATAATTCACGAATGTGTTCGCGCTCAAGATTTTTCCAGCAGTATTCTCCTACTTTTTTCCCAGTCCATTAGCTATCAACTCCAAAACCATCAAGTTTCATCATCGCTAGTGGGGGAATGTGCGATGGCTAGCCCGGGACATCTGGGCCTTTGTTTCGCAAGAGCAGGAGGAGAAAAGGCTCAAGAAGGGTCTTTCTCATGCAAATCGTATTATTCTTTTCGGCTGGGTATACAAGCTATTTTTCTGGAGAACACGACTTAGGTTTTCCGTCTTGAAGATTTCTCTGAAGCTTGAGGGGGCAATTTGTTCGGATTTAATATCTCGTGTTTCAAATTCTTTAACCTGGCATTACTCTTTTTTTCATAGCTTATTTATCTATAAATTTCTCATTTAACTGTACATTTTCGGTAATAGAAGCGCTGTATTCGTTTGCATGTGTTTCTATCGCAACATATGTGCGGTATTCATATTTTGCTGTCAAAGTTACCATAAAATCATTTTTCCAACCATATGATTGTAGTTTAATATTTAAAATTGCTTGCCGACTTACCCAGTACTGACCTAAAGGTATTTTTTTAATAATCTGGTGAATGAAATTGAAGAAGAGCCAAAGAAACTGCGACTTATTCGTGTTTCTCTGCTTGTACTACGCTTACTTAGGTTGGGTTCACACGAGGCCACTCAGCAGCGCTTCTAAGTGGTTGGTTAGTGGTTCGTTAGTGGCGATTCCACAGCACCACTAACGAGCGTCGAACCGGCGTTTTCAGAAACGCGCACGCACGTGCGTGGTGCTGCTAACGGACGTGAGAAGCGCTTCCAACTAGCGTGAACCTACAACCTTTGCTTTACTTGAAATTGGAACGCTCGTTAGCAGCGCTTCTGCAAAGCCACGAACGAGCTTGACCAGTGGCGTGGCAGCCGCTCCGTGAGAACACCGCCATTTAGCTACGGCTAAACTCACTAGATACGCCACTTTTCTACGCCGGCGTCTGCGGCGGAGGGAACAGCTGCAACTGTTTGTGGCGCGTTTGTGGCGGTGGAAGCCCTCTGTGTACACTTCCATTCTACTCCGTTATTAGCTAACCAGCGTTATTGGCTAGCCAACGGCATCGCTGCTGAGAAGCGCTGCTGAGTGGCTCAATGTGAACTTAGACTACTATTCCAAAACAATTGTACTTAGTCCTCAGTTTTTCCATCGGGGTATTTTTATATTTACGATCTTTTGAAGTGGCACACATCTTATGGATGGGGGTTAATCGAATGCCTAGCATCACGCTACACCCGACTTCCGGACGGAATTTCCATGTAAAACATTTTTCTTTAATTCATATAAACAGGACATTAAAACTAGATGTTTGGCACTTTGTTTAAAATAAGGCCACTTTATATTCTCTTTGTGGATCAATAAACTGAAAATTTTGAACTTAAAGCGAATTATTTATGCAAATTTAGAGCTTTTTTTAAAACTCTGTCACCAAGGAATTCTTTCTTTAATTAGCTTGCGGGTCCACATCAAATGATACAAAAAAGTTTAATTGGTTTCATGGCCGTTTTTTTAAATTATCTTTTCCTCGTACATACCAGTATGTATTGGCAGTTGAATGCAATGATTTCTTAAAATTTTATCCCTCCTCGTTTTCTCACGGCAGCAATTTTTTGAAAGATAGCGCATGCGCAATTTTGAGAATTTTTAAGGTATAAAATTTTTCTTACAAGAAACTGTTTTTTCGAATCGAGAAAAATGTACGGAGGGAATTCTCAGAGTTCAGAAATTTTCTACTTTAAGTAAAAAAAATGGAAAATTAATCTTGTGATTTTTATACATGTTACACTAACCCTTTTTCTTCTAGAAGGAAACAAAAATGGATTCGCACTCAAAATTAGTGATTTTGGATTCCATTTTCTACGTTGTGGCAGCTATTAAAAGAATGTTGCTTAAAGAACATTAGTATGCAAAATTACAACAGAGTAAAACTTGGAGTTTGGGGTTCTACTCATAAGAGAAATATGGTAGTTGAAATCTAGTTTGGCGGTCTAAATAAACCATTTTGGACTTGCAACTACCAAGGAGTTGCGACATCGTAACTGCAACGTCTCAAAGGCTGCCAAATGTCCTCATAACAACGTCTTATCAACGTAATCGCCACCCCTTTGCTAGTATTTTCTGCATTTATAGTTGTAGTTGGGATATGTATAGTTATTGCTGGTACCAACACTGAAGAAATGTGTATCACGTGCAAAATTACATCAAACACGTTTTCGAGACGGGCGAAGGTATAAAACAATCTTTAGTCACAGTTAAGGAAGCGTTCAAAAATAAAAATGAAAAAGGGAAAGGGCAAAAGCATGAGAGATGGAGGAAATATGCAAGGATCGAAACTGAATACCGTAACACAAATTAAAAGACGCGAATGTTTGCCAGAGAATGGAGTGGTGATGATGAGTATCACACATTCAATACCTTCGATATTTGTGGAATGACAATCAGCCCATCAGCTGAGAATCAATCGGTACACCTCGTTCCGTGTTATTTCCTCGTCTCTCTCTGTTTTCCAAGATTCGCGGCGGACGCTTTTTGGAAATCTGAAATCGCTCTTAGGGTCTTAAATACACACCGCCGGAAAAAACGGCCGCAGAGATCATCCTACCCATATTCAACCTACTTACAGGAGCCATTAACCAAGGGAGCTTATGCAGTGAAAACATAGTCTACACGAGCAATACAAAGATGTGACACCCGATGATGGTTTTGTAATCTAAACGTTTCTTAGCCCTTAGAAAAACTGTTAAGTAGTATTTATTTACTAATTTCACAATCAAAATAAGCTTGGTTCACTTTAAACGTTACAACGAGTCAAGAAATGCGTTATGCATTGATTTTCGGCAAACAAAAACATATTCCAGCATTGATGACATCCATTGCATGAGAACGCTCGATAGCAATAAATAAACGTTTTTAGCAAACGGTGTAGAGATGTTTCCCTTCTGATGCTGCATAATATCCGCATGCCGCGAGGGAAACCGCAAACATAGGTTCATAGAGAGTACATCAAATTCCCGGGAAATCTCTCTCAGATCCATCGAGCGATGTCCAGTTTACCACAACTATTTACAATGTTGAGGGTGGGAAAGGAGATCGTAAAAAGGTCTACATTTAGGCCGCATCGAAGTCGTACGTTCGTGTCTCGAAACCTTGCAAAATTCTAGAGAGGTCAGGGCGCTCCGCCGCACCCGCAACGTATCCTCAGGGACACCCTCTTCTTCCCTCTTCAACCCCACTTCTCTCTCTGTCTCTCACTCCACCTCTTCACCACCACTCAACCCTCACCACCTCTTTTCCAAGACGAGCTCTTTGCAGTCTGGGAGAGGAGAGGATGAGAGGTGGACTGAGAACGGGCGTGTCCTTTGGCCCAACAAATAAATAAAGGGATGAGACTTTCGGGGTGATGGAAGTGGAAGAGATGACGGGGAGATGTGGGAGCGGGACAGCGCCTGACACCGAATACGCTGAAAGAAGTTCATCGCCATGAGCCGCTCGTGAGGATGAATTCATTTCAAGATTTTGAGATGCCATCACGAACATAGACTGGAGAATTTATTCATAGCGTCCACACAACACCTTCACCACGAGTTCAAATCATCATCTTAATGCAGCCATACAATTTGTCATTAGAATATCATCCTTTGTTTAAAAAAAAGTGCTTATGAAGTCAGCCCAAAAGAAGTTATTTCACTGATTTCACATTTGTTTTTATTTTTTGTCGTTTAACGCTAGTACAGCATGGACATATTATTTCTGATCACTTGATCTATTGTATACACTTATCCTATAGTGTGTCATTCATATCTCTTCTTTCAAAGGACTCATTGTAAAAAGTAACGTACTTCATCGTATGCTGACTTGAGTTGGCAATAAGATAAAAAGAATTGTCAAATTATCATTAATATTTTTTTAGACTTATGATCAAACAAATCGTTATCAAAATATCGTTGGCGTTGGTAACGTTCGTTCTTTTAAAAATTATCATTCAACTACACCAATTCATCGGTAGATTGTCGGACAGCCCCTGTCTGGATTTCCCTGTTTTAGAGTCGTCAATTTACTTTCACGCACATTTCATATTTTTTTTCCTGTTTAAAAGCAGCTTTTCAATACATACAAAAAAGTCTAGGAATTCTAAATTTATTTTATCCAGCAAAATCACTTTTATATTAAAAGTATTGTTATAAAATGCATATAATTAATTTTGAATCATGAATAGAAGAATTTTCAAGGGCGTATTTCCAAGAAAGGAACGAATGTGAATACGAGGATAATTTTCCCCGGTTCACTTCAACATGGATTCCGAAGTAGAAGGGTAACGGCTTCCAAATCTGCAAAGCCATTTGCAAAAGCGACGTAAGGTACATCGAGAGACATAAACCACGCGAGTGCGATGGCAAACTGATGAATTCCACAGGGGGGAGACCTGACAATATGCATCCGCCCAGTCAGAGAACTCCAGTGAGCTCCTTTCCCCGTGGTCAACCACCTGATCCCCTGAACGTAGCTGTTCGTGCATGAAATCAGGAGGCCAGCCGTTCAGAGATCACGTCTAAATTCAACACTCCCTCCTCGGGAGTAAACTTACCCACCCCGAACCTTATCCTCCATACGGATTTTCACCGTAAAATTATTTTTGTCATTTATTAATTCATTTTCTGGCTAATATAAAGTGCCATCTGTTTGATCCTACCTTTCCGTGTTATTGTCTTCGCCAATTTAACTTAAAATTGTATGATGTTAAATGCGAGAATGAGAGAAGCACGTGGAAAAATTGTATTATTTTTTCATTTGATATGAATGCCATTTTAAAAAAAACTGATAATAAGAAGACAATTTTCCCAGTTAACTGAATGGTGAAGAAATTTTGTCACCAATCTATTCATTTTTTGAGTTGATAGTAAACAACTACGGAAACTGAGGTCAAAATGCATTAACTCAATAGAAACGCTGCAGCAGTTAGGTACCTGCAATGACTGGTATAAGTGTTCATTAATCGTTGACTAATCTCCACATCTCGTACCTGAGCTTTGTTATTTTTAATAGCTAATGTGTGCCATCATTGAAATCAGTATTTTATAAACAATGAAGATTAAATGTTTGAATTCAGCATTTGATTTGACTCACGCAGTCGCGGTGGACTTCCTTAATACCTCGTCCGTCCTCGTACTCAACACATCCGCTTCCTCATTCCACACCTTCAATTCCACGCTTAGCCCGAGATCCCGAAACTTCCTTCCCACTCCCAGAGGGACTTGGCAGGTGTCTCCCGTAACCCAATTCTCCCCTTCGATACCCCGCCCACCTCTCCTTCGAGACCCTCTACGACAACCTCCCCTCCGACGTCCTTCGCGTCATTCGGATCCCGGCGACCCGAATCTTTCTACTCTCTTCGCCAGGGTGCTCACCGACGACCAACCTCGACACCTTTCGCTCCACACAACGGTGGACGTCTTACTTATTCTTTTCCTTCTCACATTTATCTTCTCCAGGTCTTACTGTTCTTCTATCTCCACCCAACCTTTTATAATAAAAACGACAAAGCAATAACATAAGACACATTGTTAAGATAAATTTAACTCTTACCTCTCCCCCTTCTTTTCCGTATTCCACCTCCTCCCATGGCTGGTGTCCTAACACCCCATGCCACACGCCGATGTAGATGTGCCTTAAAACGAGCACTATATAGGAACCCGACGCACGTATCAACGACAAAATATCCTGATATGCTATTTACTCCAGGGGGTCAAATCTGGAAACGCCGTGATAATTATTACCAGCAAAAATAACATTATTGCACGGTTTTGTTGAAAAATTGCATGCCACACTACAACTTGATATTATTCAATCAAAAATTATTACATGCGGACTGAATGAGACAGCTCAACAATGATGACTAGACGAAACCATGCACTAAAAATCTTATTTTTCCACTCAATAATTATCTCAGTATTCGAGAATTTCCTCCCAGAGTGGTATTTATGGTAAAGAACAAACGATGGATATCGAATGATATTTCACCTGACGTCGTCATATTGATGCCGCAATCATAACACGATCCTCGAACCGAGGTTGGTGAAGTATGGATGTAGAAAGAATAGAATTAATATCATTGTATAATTAGATCAAAAATTAATAGGCACTCTGGTCTCATTATTATCCACATAAGAATGAATCCTCATCACTTCGCTCCCGAACAGCTATATCGTATCGTATTACTAAATGAAAAATCGTATCTAAATCGACTTAAGCAGATTTTTTGTCACGATACATAAAGAAACTTATGTAAAAAGATACAAACATCTATCAGAGTCACAGTATAGCAATAACGTTAGGTGGGAATCGATTCATTAATTTTTTTTAACGATGGATTTGGGTTATCAATGGTAACAAATAATTGTAACGGTAGGCACTTCGAATTTAATTATCCTTTAATAATTTTCAAGAATGAAAGCTGAAAACGTGATTTTTTAAAAGGGTCTTCCGCACAACTTAAAAAAAAGTCAAAATTTTTTCCTCCACACAATGGCTAATAAAAATCGCATAGAATTGATTAACATTTCCTTATTTCACAATTCTGACGCATGTTTTAAAAGTAGCGATATCCTACCCCTTCCAAGAAGTGGCTATGAAGCGCCTAGGTGGTATGGCTTTCCAGAGGTAATTAGCATAGCCGCACCAAGTCAACATGCAAACCTGAATCATCAAGGCGCAGAAGGCGAGGCTGCGAGCGCCAAATTAATAGCTAGCGCAATCAATTTGATCGTCGCGTGAGTGCGTCAACCAATTGTTCCTTATTGCCAGGGTTTTTCAACACTATATTAATATAAACTTAATAGCATGCTAATACAAATATATTACAATTATTTCAAACAGAGAGAGCCAGCTTAACATTGTAAAATTATATTTGATAATAATAGTTGCAATAGATTTTGCTTTTTAATTTTTCAGTCCAACATCTTCAGCTGAATTTCTGTGCTAAAAGGCTCTCTTTGCATCTATGAAGGCAATTATACTATCGCAACTCTTATAAAATTTACAAAATAGCGTAAATTGAAACATTTTCATTCCCCTGTGCTCCTGAGCTTATTGCAACAATCTGAAGTTTGATTATAAGACAAACGTTTCAGATCTCAGCCATAGAACAAAGTAGAAAAAGTTAGCTCCCCTTCTCCTTTGCTTTTGGTGAGCCGGAACTCAAAATAAGTATTGGTGCTAAAACTGTCCATGTTGGTGACACACCATTTCAGCCCTACATAATACCTAGACAAGGCAAATAAAATTCAAATCCTTCGTCTTTCTCCGGGTGCTTCCTAAGAGAAAATCATTGGCAAAACAAAATTTTTGTGTAATAAAATAGAGTTGAAATTTTATTCAAGTGGTTTAGAATGTACAATATTTTGGTCTTACCGCCCTCTGCAAAAACAACTTAATTTTTCGGCTGCCTCACTCGTGAGCATGCAACATATAATTGACCAAGTGGAAAGCATGGATTTTCCAGATTTAATTCACACATTTGAAGCGATTGACCTTCGGCCTAGTTGATGGTCAAATGAGAAGGCAAGGCGAACGGGGAACTGTAGTCGTTTGACTATAACTATCAAATTAGTCACTGAATATGTCCTTTAAATGCTGCAGGAGTGAATAGCCATTCATGAAATTACTATTAAATGGATATTCACGCCTGGTTGCCAAAGAAATTTCTATTTTTGAAAGAAAAATTGATGAATTTCGAGATAAAAACGCAATACTTGGACAAAAACTAAGCGTAAATGAAAGAATTAAATACTGCATTCTTTTTTGCGTTCTATGTTCAATTTTTTTTCCCATGGGAGTAAATGTTAACAATATTGGGATAAAAACAACCACAAAATTTGCCATTTTTATAATTCGGAAATCTTCATGGGCACAGGCACAACAACTCGCCTAAGTTTCATTGCAATCGGATGAATGGTATTGGAGTGCATGAAAGACGAACAGACAGACAAACATTCTTTTTTATGTATTAGATTATATATTGCAACCATAAGACAAATTAAATTCATTTTTACAGAAATTAAACTAGGATTTTACAATTTATTTTTTTAAAGAATGGTTAAAGTAAGTGAAGAAGAGAGAAATTGCCAGAGTTTAAATTAGGCGGTGTCATATCACCTGCAACATTTTTAAAGCTTCTATTGATGTCATTCGAAACATTCCAGTTATTAGCATAGTATGGTTATATTAGAAATTTACTACCCACCTCTAGCTTCAAGTTAGTATAGTTACTACGGAAATGCTTTAACAAAATAATATACATTTAACGCTACAGGCTGCTTTATTTCCATGAGATCCATCACAGTGGATGTTTTCCATTAATTGAGTGCTGGTTTAAAAATAGATTTATAATATACGGTTATTGAAGTTTGATTTGTAGAAAATGAAAACTAATAAGGAAAGGAGGCCTCCATCACCACCCAGTCCCACCCCTGCGTCCGTTTGTCTTATGTCTTTCCACCCTCTGTCCACTCAAAACTCTTAGTTCCCCCTCCCTTCGCCGCTTCACTTTTCTTCTTCCCACCCCCACTTACCCCCCTCTCCGCCTCTCCCTTAGTCTTCTCCCTCCTACCCCACTCCCTAATCCCTTGGTCAAAACCTATATATCCTAGAGGAAACGGAAGGGTCTTTGCACATGATTATGCCACAGTGTGGTGAAACGCGTCGTGCCATAGAAATAAATCTGTGGAAGATTACTAAGTGTTTTTTATTCATTATGAATATCGAAAACTTCCACCAGGTCCAGCCTGAAACAGTTATATTTATTAAAAATTCTTAGTAAGTGCCCATCGCAGAGTACCGAATCAATAATATAACCGAAAAGACATTGACGGAAAAAATAACATCATTTATTCCGAGCGCATTTCACCGCAAAGACTGGTATAAACGCCTGCTAGACACTAAAAAATATGATAATGAGACCGCACTGGTGTCTATCGTGGCGCCTTTAAAAACAGGGCCAGCGGAATAAAAATGAGTAGAAATACGTATGCGTCTAGTTTTCTCGAAAGAGCGGCGCCCAGAGAGACCAGGGAAACAAATTGTAAGAATTGGGGCAGCGATAATGGAGAACAACTATTGAAAGCAGGGAGGGTAGGTAGGGGTAATGCGGTGAAGATCCTTTCCTGTACCGTTATGGAAACCCTGGGGATGATGCAGTACCCGTCAAACGCCGCCAAGTCACTCGCTAACGGTGGCTATGGCCCAGATAAATATTACAAGGCGCTTGCTACGGGGACACGAGGTTAGAAATGGAAGGCTAAAATTAAGAGAGCTGCCCATGATATCACAGGGATCTCGGTAAGCCATGGCCACAGGAAGAAGCCAGAACAACAATCATCGGCGCCATTCTATAATCCCCGCTCTCCGACAACGATTCTCCCTCCAAATCCGAACAAATTCACAGCACGAAATACACCCGGGTCTTTTCTTCCGTTTTTTTACCTTTCCCTTCCCCTCCTCCAGCCAAACAAACCCATGCCTAACTCGTGCCCATTCCACCCAGCACTCTGAAAATCTTTTCAATGTCCACACATACCGGCACCATCGCCCGCAACCATGGCATTGCTTTGCGCCCCCCCACATTATAGTCTTCTCCCTTGCATTCCGTCCTCCGGAGAGTCTCCGGAGCCATTATTCTTTTCACTTCATCGTCTTCTCACACCACGCCTCGAATCACTTCTTCCTCTCGCCCGGATACCGACTGTCTCTTACCCTTCCATTGTGATTTATCGAGCGGCGGTCAAGACGACAGGGAAAAAATAAAAGAACATCGGCCCCAAATGTGTCATGCTCGCACGTCAATCCCCGGCGTGATGCTCGTAGTCGGAATTGCCCATGTTCCATTATACTGCGCTTTTTCCTTCGACTGCGATATGCGCTGAGTCGGTATCCTATACGAAATGTTCTCGGTATTCCGAGCTGTGAGCTAGCGACACAAAATGTAATTCTCAGTAGTGGACCCAAAAGTTACGAGTCCGACTCCCACCTTGGGCATGGGTATCGAACTTGCAATAAAACATTATGCAGAGAAGACCTCAAATATTTAGATGTAGTTAACAAAAACCGATAAAATTAGAGTTATCTAGTTATAGTATTGGACCCACGGCATAATAAACAGTTCAGTATATATTTCAAGAAATGGACTTCATATTAGGTTTGTAGGGAACCTAAGTCATAACACGTAAAATGGAATTAATGGCCAATTGGTAAACTTACGAAATACATTATGGAGTTCTGTGCTAGTGGCCTAGGACTGATATTTTTTTATGATAAAGTAAAGGATATGCGGACAGGACAAAGCTTAAAGAAGGCGCAAACCTTTCTTTATTGCAGGAGTGAAGATTTTCTCTATGCACGTATAACTCCATCACACATCTACATAAAAATAAACTTATTTTAACACTGGCTTGAAACTGAAAAATAGTATTTTAACGGTTGAAATGCATGTAAATAATCGATATGACCGCCGTCAATCCTTTTTTTAATGCATGACATTTTATAACATTTTCTCAAATGAATGAACTGATTTTCGGAGAGACAGCAAACCATATCATCGCAATTTCATTTAATACCAGTAGAGAATGGGTGACAAATACGTATCTCCTTCCTTGGGGTTAGATATTATTTATTCGTCCCTTTTTGCAGGCAAAAAATTAACTAGCTTCGATGAGATAGCGGAAAGGAAGAAAGTAAAGTCTCCTTTCACAACTTCAATTTTTAACAAAGTTTTAAAGGCACAAAGGCTTTTTACTTTTGAACCATGTCTTAGCATGAACAAAAATTTTAGTTGAAAATGCCTTTACTGAATAAAAGCCAGGAGTGAACATCTACAACATGCCATCAACATTTTATTTTAAGATTTGGATGACGTACTACCATCAACGAATCTACTACCGAATCTACGGTTTTCAGCTAACACGAGTAAGCCTTAACACGAGTAGACACACGTTTTCCTTTTATTCAATATAATGCTCTGCTCGAGTTCTGGAAGAAGAACTTTCTTGTGAACTCTATGCCGAGGTTATGATAAAAATTCCGAGCATCACACCAAGTCGACTTCCTCATATATTGTAATATAACTCGTTTACTCTTCCTTCCATTTCCTCTCTCTCGTTTCTTAAACTTTTCCTTTTTCTCAATTCCACATTCACTCTCGCCATCCATTACGAACTTCATCCACTGTTCTTTATATCAAGTTCTGTATTCATAATATATCTCTCATTGCTTTACTACCAAGACTTGTCCTCTGAAACAACCCACTTCAGAACCTTCATTTTACTTAAAGGTGAGGTGAACCTCTCATATTATAAATTGGACATGCGTAGTCAATTCCGTGATTGAGAATTTATAAGAATTACCAATCACTACGGGGCTATTTCATGACTCGTATGTTAGTAAATGTGCATAAAAATAAATCTGCGTAGAATAGAACTAGTCTCTATTTTAACGCTCGATTAACCATAGAAAGAAAAAAATTGCCAGTGATAGCCATTTATTACACTACAATTCACAATATTAAGTCTGGTTTATCCAAAAGAATACCATTACATTAAAAATGGCCTGGACATACTTTTTTTACGATACTTATTTTTTCAGGGAAAAAGGATCTCCATCAGCAATTTTTCACCTAAATCGAACAATTTAATTCCAGTTTCTAGCCATCAGAACTTTAAGAGGACGGCCGTACTAGGAAAAAAACTAAGGCAAAGTAGGAAACCTTCATGGAAACTGGTGAAGTTTTTCTGAGGAAAATGCCTACTTTCGGCATTTGTTACAGTGATGGATATTTATCTCAAAACCTCATAGGACACAGCTGTACTTTGGAGGAATTCCCATGTTGCAGCCATACGTTTATTGAAATTTCTTCCTGTCAAAAACAAGTAACTCATATGTCACATCCAATTCAATTTCCTAGAGACTCCAAACATCTCTGAATCTAAATTCTAGTTAAATTCCCCTCTATTACATAAAAATAGAGAAATTATCGTGAATTAAGCGGTCGATTTTAATTGATGCGTACTTTTGAATTGGATGATTCAACAATGATTAGAAAAACGTTGTGCTGACGGACATGAGTTGTATCACACAACTCCGAAAAGAGAAATAAATACCCACCCTATACTATACGGTGAACAA
Organism: Pyrrhosoma nymphula; assembly: GCA_963573305.1. Taxonomy (NCBI): domain Eukaryota; kingdom Metazoa; phylum Arthropoda; class Insecta; order Odonata; family Coenagrionidae; genus Pyrrhosoma; species Pyrrhosoma nymphula. Next base: position 133,905,956 of record OY754327.1, read on the forward strand.
GTTGAAGAAAATAAATGTCATGTTTTTAATATCTCATGCTCAAAATAAACTAATACTTTGGAATAAATAATGTATATTTTAATATAAAATACTAATAAAATAATTGACTAATTGGTGCAGAGGTTTCGGAAAAGTTACACAGAAAGAAGTACTAAAACGTTTTCAAAGAAATATTATTCCGAAAAATGAATTCCGAATAATGACCGGGACCAGAACGAGGGCATACAACCAGGTTTGTTTGGGGAATCCATGGAAGAAGAGAAATGTTGTTTCACTTTACGCCACGCGTGAAGCCATTCATGTAATATCACGTATAACGTATTCTTCTTGTTCATCACCGTATGAGTGAGTGAGGCTCGAGAGGCGGCAGCCTTGGGGGAGTTTCATGGCGCACGTCGTCAGTGATTCCGCCCACGAGGAGTCAAACCGGGAGGCGGAGATGATTTTCCCTAGGACTAGCAAGAAAGAAGAGGTGGGGGTGAGAGGTCGGCAGTTATTATCCCCCACCTGTACTTTTGACAGCATCACTATGCTCTTTAGATAGGAGTGATCAATAGGTGGGCAGTAAAAAGCCATTTAAATCACTTACTATGAGTCATTTTAAAGCGTGATATGCATTTCACCACCATCGTAAGAGTTACCTACTCTGCGGCTATGGATGAGAGCAGATCATACAGTAAGATCCAAGAGTTACAACCACTAATCACGTCATGAGCTTGTCTTTGATTACCTAGGAAAATTACACTGAAGAATGCAAGAAACGCTAAATGAATGATTTTAAGGAATACCTTTGTTGAAATATGTCGCATTCACATGTGGTAAAATGAAATAACTTTTTAGTTTCTCACTGTTATGGCAGAAACAAAATATATAGCATTAACTACAAGCAATTTTTAAAGAGCTGTACACCCGCAATTTGCACCGAAACTACGGTCGGTTATCATAAAATGCCAATATAAAAGAAACAACAAGCTTGTACAACATCAAAGTGGACTTTGCGATCCATTTATACGATTTGGTTTTGTTTGAAAACTTGATATGAAGAAAAAAATAACTATAGAGTATTCCGAATCAGGAATTTGTATGCATTGATATTTACCATTCTTGTTTATATTCACATAACATACATAAGGGGACATATTATTCATAATTTCATGGAATACGTAAGACGGTATGTGTCTAAATGTTTCGGCATTTTCGGTGGTTTCATTTTTCAACTCCTCTCGGGAACTGTGCGTGGGCACACTTCATTAACGACCTGCTTTTTTCATCCCTTTCTCCAGCGCTACCAAAGGCTGACTCCCACTCCATTCACCGCCTCCCACTCCATCTCCCCTTTCCCATCCGCCTCCAAACTTTTCAAACTCTCACTTAGTCACCCTGACCCAACGTCACCACTCCCCTCCTGCGGCTTGCATCGCAACCACCGCCAAATTCAACCTTCCTGCCCGTGGCTTTTGCCTAGGCACGTAGCCACGGCTGAGGGGGGGTCCGGCTTCCATTCGCCCCCTCCCTAAACATTCTCTGGTTTTGTCCTTTTCCAACGAGTGGACATGTCTCATTCACAAATCCACACACACGTCTCGCCATTTGAATCCTCCAGAAATGAAAATCCGCAATCTTGCACGTCCCATTAAGGTGGGTTTTAATTGGCAAGCAACTTCCACAAGTTTCTTCGGCAAGAGATTGCGGGGAATTTAAATTTTACGAATAAGTCTTCACAAGTAAGTGCAGAGCCAGTTTAGTTGCCGTTTCCACTGGCAAAAATACGCTTCTTCAAGTGAATTGCCGAAACATTTTAAAGTTCTGCAAGTAGACTTAAAAAGTCGTATACATCTGCCAAGTTTTCAAATAATTCAACCAGGAACTAAGTCCACAAGTTAAACACGACTGTTAAACTTCCTCCCTGATGGTAGCGTTGAAAAATTAAGATATATAAAACAACTTACGGAAAAAGCCAATTCACAGAGATACAATTTTCCTTATCCTGAGACATTTCCTCATTTTTGAGTTCCGAGAAAATTCATTTTAAAACTTTTATCTCATTTTCGAATTTTGTTTGATTTTCCATTAAAAAACAGGATTCGTTTTCCTTTCCAAATGGGGAAATTTTTGGGACTTTATTTTCCTGGTAAGTTTTGACGTCAGATGAAACATATGTTAGAGGATATAGATGCGTAAAACTTTTCGCAATTTAAGTTGCTCTTTGATATAAATTTGAAAAAGAAAAGCGGAAAGATAAAAAGAAAAAGAAAGATACGTCACTAAGATCACTAACTTTCAAATAGATTATTTATTGCCATGAGTAAATTTCTAAAAGATTATCTCATAATGTTTAATCGTATCTTCTCCACATACTCCAAATGAATACCGCTATTTTCGTTTAATAAAAATTCACTAATTTCACTAGAACAGACATATTTTACGGATAAGAGTCGTTTAAAGAGAACATAATAAATACCATAGCACCAAATAATTAATTATGCTTACCTAGGTTGAAAACGGACATCAGAGTACTGATACCCGTTCTTCGATTGCAATGAACAACGAGAAACGAGTGAAGAGTGGGTCCGATATGACAAAAGATATAATTGAACACGCTCCAATTGCTGAATAGACTGAAAAAGGCAATGGTTTTCGTACGAAAATCACCACATCGGTTGTTATGAGAGTGACAAGACTAATGTTCGTGAGAACATCTGACAGCGTAGGCATCCTTAACCACGGTAGTGCAGAGGTAAATCAAGAGAGTGTGAAAAATTCGGAGTGAAGTCCGATAACAGGAAGGATGAAGGTCAGACAGGAAGAAACATACGTCACCCGCGGGGTAGGGGGTTCCAATGGAGAGTGGCGTTGTTCGCTAAGGAGTAGAAAGGAGTTCACATCTGCTCGTATTATCACTAATGGAGGATGGAAACGGATGGAAAGCCAGCGGGTGATGAACGGCATTAGCTGAGCGACAGGCCATTCACTTGAGAATCAAGAATATTTCCGTGGGAGAGCACAGGACATTTTTCCATAGCGAATACTTCCTTGTACGTAATGTAGATAAAGAGCTAAAGAGCAAACCAGCTCGCTTCTTGAAGGTAAGGTCTGAAGAGAACAGTTTAAAATCCCAATGAAAGCGTCACATGCAAGGGTCGCGGTCTAGACAATAGAATAAATGACACTAGCTGATTAATGATTATATCTCTACCACTTGAATAAAAATGAAACCATCTGGTTTTATCCTCGCTTATGGATCTCAAGTAGTTCTTTGGTCATGTAGTAATAATTGTTTCAATTTTGTGCGATAAAACGTTTCATGACCATTCAGAACTTTGAATACTCACGTTCTTTAGCCTTCAAATAATCGTTGCTGCCGTAGAATACCATTAATTTTTTATGTTTTCCTCCGGAGATATTTTGTTGGACTATAGTTTTCAACTGTGATTTTCAATATTTTCCAGTAGAATTGTGCAATATTAGAGAAAGTATCACGTCTAAACGTGATACTTTCACGTGTGGTATTACCATTTTGCGTTTTTCATTATACCTAGAACTATACAAAATAGGAAATTTTAATTTGGAAAAATATCTAATTGAAAACATACATAAGAAATTAAAGTTACCCATGGAATGAAAGCCACAATGCAAACAACGGAAAAATGTATTTCCTTTTTCATCTTCTTCTCATAAAATGGCACGAAGGCACTTTTCTCAAAAATTCCACGACTAAATGGCCATTTACTGCACGCATAGTAATTTATCTAAACGGCTGACTGCGTCCCGAGCTCTTTTCCTCGATTTCTCATATAACATCATATGCAAGGTGTGAAATGTGCAAACAGGGCACTTGTTCGATATATTCATGCCCATGAAATGATAAAAGCAGCAATTGAGATTATTCAGCAAGGTTGACAGTAATTTGAACAAAATATAAAGAAAATGTACCCCAGTCTTTTTGCTGAACATAAATTATAGGACATAAATTCTTACATCAGCTTTTTTACTTTTACATTCCCAATGACTGTTTTACTGGTTTGTAAACCGTTTAATGGCACTGCAGTGTTTCCCTCAGAGCCACAAAACGCCTGAAAATCGAGCCGCGAAATAAAAAGCAAAGCCTTATCCAGAAATTAACGCAGCCATTTTAAATTCCTCGGAGAAACATGGTGAGGTTTGAACTATGGTGTTATGGGGGGTTATTGAAAATTCGTTGGAGAGGTAAGATTTCCGAAAATACAGTCCTCCAAAAAATTGAAGAACAACATATAATTTGGAAGATCCTGAAATGAAAAAGAGATGCATGGATTGAACACATATCATGGCACATAGATTGGCAAAAACTGTAATTGAGGGTAACATTCCAAGGAAAACTGAGGTTTTTGACCTCGATCGAAATATATAATGCAAACAATAGATGATGTCAGCTGGTCATTCTATGCCACAATTAAACGACTAAAATCTATTCAAAGAATTCGAGAGCTGCTAAACTGTCTAACGACTAAAGGCCAAAGAAGAAAAAGACAAGGTGAAGCAGCCGGATCCACTGATAGTCGCATCAGCACTTTTATTTTTGCTCTCTCGGGCGATTCTGGTGGTCCCGATGCACCTGCGATCCCGATAAAGCATTTTCCCGTGTTTCAGGTTTCTCAGGGGCCAAACCACCAGAACTTGACAGAAACACCCATGCCCTGGGCATACGAAAAACCGGCCCAGGCGGGACTCGAACTGGTGACCCACGGATTAGCCAGCGAGGACTTCAGTGATGAGAGTACAGTCCTCGCTTATACACTTTTCTCTCTATCTCTATAATCAGCGCTGACGCCTCTAACTTCCACACCCAGGCCCACTACTTCCCTCATCCCCTCCACACACTTTGAACTTCCCTATTCACGTCTTCCGAAGGCGGCATGGTGTCCCTTCCACGCCTCTCTCCGTCATCAGCCGCTAAACCCCCAAGAGGCGCCTTGCCGGTCCCCCACTTGCCCTCTCCTAAACCTATCATCCGCACCCACCCGCGCCTTTCTCCTAACCACCCAGCCACCGCTTACAGAGTGCTCGACGTCGCTCGCCTCCATACCTTCAGCGGCACAGCGGCTTGAGCGTGTCGAGGAGGAAACGGCTACCGTGTACGTGCGCCTTCTCATCCGAGCTGAGAAAGTCCAAGTCGTTAGGAATGTAGAATGGCGGTGCTGTCGCAAGGGAGATACGGGAGACTCCTCCCACCAGCGCAAAGGAGTCTGGGAGAGGAAAGAAGAAAATGGAGAGGGAGGAGACCAACTTCCTTCTGACACAGACTCAACCTCTCTCACTCTCATTAGGGGCAAAAGTCACCGCTAGCCTCGATTGCTTAATGGATTTCAGAAACTTTCCACAGAGTGGACGGAATGGATGTGTGGAGCGGGAGGGAAAACAAGTTTCCTCAGTGCCTTAGCACTCCTGTAGTGTTGCGTCGTCTCGTCCTGCGAGGTGCGAAAGTTCAACTCTCCTTTTCTTCTTATAAGACGAGTTTAAAACTTCGTTCGATTCCTCTCGATCAAGTTTTACTCCATTTGCATGAAGTTGCTAAAATGGGATCATACTTGGAGCTCTATCTCGTGGTATTAATTTCGAGGCTTGAAATATTTTCATTTATTTAATTATTTCATATATTTTTATTTTTTACCTATTTTATACATTCTGTTTGCTAATTTATTCTCTATTTTTACGTACCTAGCCTCTACCTTTAACCTGAAATATTAGCTTTGAAAATAAAAAAAAACACTGAAAACAGCTCGTTAGGTTCATACACCGTACCAGAGTGAATTATAAAAGCCCAGAATGATTTCTCGAAAAGGACCTGATTACACTTGAGGCCGGGTATAGTTTCTCCCCCCTGCCCTGCAGAGGAAAAACACTTGATCCTTCGCAGAAGAGAAAATTCCTCTCCCCTCGGAGTGAAAAAAAGTTTCGGGCGTCAGTTGGAGGAAAAATACCTAGAAAGCCGAGCCGAAAAGAATTTGGATCAGGAAATGAGTCACAGATTTTCTACTTCAAAAATAAGAAATAATACTCTAACCAACACTATAAACACGGGGTGAAGGATTGTCTTAATAAAAGAATTAAAAGATTACCGGGGAAAATATTTCTCTTACGAGGAAAACTTTTTTTATTATTTCATGCAGTCAAAACTAGCCTTATCAAGGGAAATTTCAAACCAAAATTGAAGGAAACATTTTGTTTATTCGTTTAAATGTACGTTTAAGTCGTGACAAGAAAAGACACATAAGAAAAACAGTGTTTGAAGCTTTAGACTGGATTGAAGGCAAATAATCAATTAACTGCTCAACTGCTAGATAAATCTTAGTTGCTATTCCAAAAGAAATATTTTGTGTTGCAAATTTAAAAAAAATAACATATTTATTTAAATTTGAAATAGCAGCACGTTAGAAAATTTTCCAACCATCGCCTAAGACTTAATTAACTCGCCGGCATAACTGAAGTTAAACATTCTTAGGGAGGTCATATTAGGGTAATTAATTAAGTTAAGAATTCAAACCATATGCGTGAAGAAATTTATTAATTAAAATTAAATTAAATTAAAACACTCCTCAAAGAACTTGGCTTCCTGCAGTGCGTAGAACATCAAACGGTGCACTCTTTGACGCTCACCAGGAAAATAAGAAATGACTACGCATTTAACACTGAATTTTTAAGTTACATCCCACAAGGATACTTTATGCAAAGCATGAATAGTTTGCTCGCTATGCCTTTATAAAAATCATACAAATTGGCAATAATCAATAAAATATTCTTATTTTCCCAATATTATTATTTCTGACCGCTATTCATTCATATTTGTTTGTACTCATACTTGTAGCAATCATGTAAGAGCAAATAATATTTTATTATTCTTATTTTAATTACAATAAAATGAAAAGAGTCATTATGTTTCCATGAAACTTTTGGGAATACTATTAGCCACGAAGTTAGGGAAATGCTCCATTCTTTGTAGCTCCTGATGGCTACTTATTCCTGAAATAATACACTTAAAATATAACCTTAATTGGCTCAAATAAGTCTGGCATATGCAATCAGTATGCAGAAATTTTGATGAATGTCTAAATTACTTATTCTTAAAAGGTATAATTAAGCTCCTTTTTCTAATCATCCTATAATTCTCAGCTAATTTGCTACTTTAGAGGCCAAATTTAGTATATTTCAATGCGGGCTACTAATTTTTATATTAGTGGTGCAGTTTCATGATTCAGCAGCATGGTTTCACAAATAGTTGGTGAAATATCTGGCAATTAGACAGGCAAGCTAAATAATTGAATTTCAAATTCAAAACGTCTTACGATAAGGCAGTTAATGCATTCAAGTGATCGAGAGGGCAAAGGGAAGGCCGCCCGAGCTAAAATCTATGTACGTGATCCGGCTACTACGCAATGCGTACATTCACCGTAATAATGCATGGACTCCCCCACCACCTCGTTCGCCCTCACCGTTTCCTCGAATTCCCTTAATCACCCCTTCGTGACTTACACGCTTACCCAAAGTCCACGCCACACATCTCTGCCTCTCACACCCGAATCAACTGGCCTCTCCATTGCTAATCTCCCTCTGGGCGCCCATAAGCATTCCCTTTGCCTCTCCATTGCCTGCTCCCACAAGATAACCCCGCAAACCCTTCCCAAACCGTTTACCAAAGAGTCCATCTCCTCACGAGTCTTTCCCACCAAGCAACCTATTCCGACACCCTATTCCCACAAGCGAATGATTTCAATCCCGAATCCACTCTTCCTTCCTATGTCCACTTTGTTCCCACCATCTCTTCCACCTCTGCTTTATGCTCTGTTCGCATTACTAGCTTTTTACAAGGGTGAAAATTAGTAATGCGAACGCCCGGTAGGCAGCGACCATGATAAACTATTCCTACCCGGATAAACTTACAATAGTTATACATCTACAATAGTGGTTTTCAGCCATCCAATTAAAGCCATCCGAATAAATGTTAGTCACAATGGCTAAGTAAACAATTGTCATCATCTTCAAGTAACCGGTAGATGATGAGCAACAAATATAGTTTCCCCAAGCGTGCCTCTCCCGTTAGGTCACGTTCGCATTCTAGATTTTTACCAAGGCAATCCATTACAAGGATGAGAATTAGTAGTACGAACGCCCGGAAGGCATCGACGATGGTTAAATTTTCCTATCTGGTTAAACCTACCACCGTTATCTATCTACAGGAATTGTGTTCAGACATCCGAACACAATAAAATAAAATAATTAATTACTTTGTTTTCCACATAAAATTTTTATTTTAACTCACGACCCGGGTTTCGCCGCGTCGTGACATCATTATGTCTTAAAGTAATTGATTGTTTTATCATGAAAGAATTCCACCAAGTCACTGGCGTTACCATTAGTTTTATCCGAATACAAGTTAGTTATTATGGTTAAGTGATCAATCGTCGTCGTCATCATCAAGTGACCGGTAGGGGATGAGAAACAAATATGGTGCATGTTAAAGGTAGTCAATACCAGTTTTACTAAGTTGATATAACCAATGGTAAGAAGCTGGTAAAGCGACTGGGGTCTTAGCAGGTCCCCGCCCAGTGCTTCCATGCTCCGATCCCAGAGCCCGCCCGCCCTTGACCCGCTTCCAGGGCTCTTCCCCGCAATAACCCCGCATGCGCACGCCTCAAACTTCCCACTCACCACTCTCTCCCTTCGTGCTCGAGGCTAGCTCAACTTCCGTTATTGGCGACCTCTGCCCTCCTCACCGCGAACTCATCAGCGTTCAGACCCCATCACATGGCACTCTCTCTCTCGTTCACGCAGACTCACTCTTATTCACCCCCAACGGCGCCAGGGTGTAAAGCGCCGCGGTGCTTTACACCCTGGCGCCGTTCTTATGCCCGCCGTGCCCCTAGAGAATCGCCTGTCCTTTCTCTTCCACTCACCCTTCCTCTTCGTCTTACTCACTGTAAATACACCCAAGGGTTCATATTGCAGTCGCTTATGCAACAGCTCACCTCAATTCTACCCATTAGGATTCATAACTGATTGTAGAAGGCATCACTTAGTGTAATCGTTCCATGATATAAACGAAACAAATACTTGTGTTCCACACTTTATTTTGAGGTACCGACCGGTTTCAACGTATAATATCATTCTCATTTACCCTGTGTGTTTTCATTTCCCAAAAGCGCCTTTAAAATTATATTTGCATGTTGACATCGTTCGGTAACTCAAAATAAAGTGTGGAACTATGCTAATAGTTTCGTTTCTATCTTTATCATTTACCTATATTGTAACGTTTGATGCATCGGCGTTATGTTTTTGGACTTGTTCCTATTGTTGTTGTAATTTTATTAAAGATTCGTGGGTAATATTTTTAAAGATTCGTGGGTAATATTTTTGACATGTTTATGTGAGATAACTGGCTGCGAGAGCGAGCGCAGTTCTGTTTAAGGTAGCTCGCACAAATAATACAAGCCTAGTTCAGAAAGCATAAGATAGAGATACGATGGTAATGGAGGGTTTTATTGTTAGATAGTTAAGGAAATTGATCTTCAAAAGAATTGTTGCAATGTTTTTTGGTTGGTTGGTTGTGAGGGGCTGGTTTACGGGGGAGGGGCTAGGGAATTGTTGGGATGGTTGGGAGTGAGATGGGATGCACTGCCGACTCCCGTAAGAATGTTGCTTCGTATCGTAAAGAAAATAACGAAATCACTGAATAGAGGATTGCATAATTCATTGAAACTTGTCCTATGTTACAATATCCGAGATTTTCCACGCCCTTTCCTAGATTTTTGATGTGCATTTCTTATAGCTTTCAATTCCAACATTCCAAAAGGAGAATACTTTTTCAATATATCTTGTATTGGTTAATATATTTATACTGCATTATTTTTTCCTATTTGTGTAAAATGAAACAGCTTTTGGGATGTAAGGTATTCTGTACATAAACATACTTGCGCGTAAGTTTAAATATTTTGTAACCACTTGCAATCAACCTCAAATGACTGTGAAATGGAGGTATTTTGTAAGGCCTGACTCCATTAAGGTCTCAACCCTTCCTCAAGAAAGTTGATTTTTATCTTTTTTTACGTCATGATTTGTATCACTCTCTACATGTAAGTATAAAAGCAAAAAACATGTATATCATGACAAAAATATTTGCCAACAACTTTGAATCTTCCTCCAGATAACTGCGATAAGGGGTTGGCTGGAGAGGGTACTTAAATCTCTCAATCTCGACTGAAAAATAAAGACGCTTTCAGCTACTTTTCGTTCGGCCTTTCGCTCTTCACGCTACCACTTCGCCACATCATTACATCGTCGACCGTGAGATTCCTTTTCCCCGAAAATCTCCTCTCTTCTCTCACTCAGATTTCCTTTTCCAGTTGGGACCGTTCAGAAGGCCCCTTACGAACTGGGGGTTCCACTCAATAAGAGAGCCGGGGTTGGTGGCTGAGGAGGGAAGGGCTGCGTCAGGAAGTCTTAATCGGCACTTTTAAGCAGCCGCTTTTGCGTCATATTGCCCAGTGTTTGTGCGTCACACACATACTTCGTTTTCACTACAGCCAGAGCATCGGATGAAAGCATCAACAAACACGTTGAAAAACCTAGACACGTTCAGTCTTCCTAATTATTCCAGTTCACTGTCGAGATATAACCTTAGTTGTAGAACTTCTGAAGAAAAATGGATACTCACGAGGAGTAGGTACTGGCGATGGACCACACCTCCAAAGTTCAATTTTTGTCAGCAATCTGAAGATGATCCACAATTACTCGGGAAAGCCGCGTGATCCACAAATGATAAACTGAAAGCGTCGGTCCTCACTTCCTGCCGCAGCTTATACGGCCACACAGACTACGTTGAAGATCTCGCTTCTGATTGGCTACGCATCATCTGGCTGCATGAAAACGTAATTTATTTCCGGGTAGATATTACTTCCATATCACGACGCCACCGCGACAAGTGGTGCTTCTGTTCGACTCACTGTAACACCCAGTTATTATCTTTTGGGTCGTAACGTTACCTCCACGTAATGTGCGTTATATAACATCCTTAGGACAAGCACATTATTATATCTTGGGTGTCACAATGAAAGAGGCGTAGGAGTTTACGACTACAGAAACATCAACAGTTTTAAGCAGCCCACTCTCTCAGATATTAAACAGTATTCATTTTATAATGCGGACATAATTTTTCCTTTTTCCAAAAATGTTGCGCTAGTATTTTAGATTTTATGTTGAAAGCGACAGGCTAAAACATATATAATCAGATCAATTTCCCGATGCCAAAGAAAGTAGAGACCTGATATGGTGAGCACAATGCATCATTCAAGGACAGACCGGGCTAAAGATAGGCAGTAGGTACTTCAATGCGATTTCATAAGCTGAAGCCTAAACCTTTAGTAGTATTTCTGTCCATCATTATTTAATAGATCTATAAATTCCTGTTTGATGCCCTCTCTCGTGACGTACGAGATTGTTTCTTTACGATTTTATTCGCTGGACTACAATAACTTAATTCCATTTATGTAGAGCTGAAGATGTTTCGTAAAAAACGCCTGACAGCAAGGTGCTCTTCTGATTACTTTACTTATTTAGATTCGACGAAAAAAAATGTCTTAGAACAAAATATATTTTCCATGGAATAACTAGGAAATATATTTCGTATTTTTGAAATTAATTCAATTTCTCTATTGCAATCAACTCCAAAGTAATTTGCTCAGATGTTCCCCGGATATTACGTTCAATGGGCATTCAACACACGGTAACCGCCATTACCATCCATCAACTCCGTGAAGTTTAAGAATGTTTTTGAAATGGTCTCCTAGTATGCAAACGCGTCAAGTACGCAAATACGACTGCGAGCAGGCATTATTGTGGAATGGAACTGCGTGTTGGGCGAGCCTGCTTTATCCGCTCGCCCTCTCCATCTCAAATGACGGGGTGTTTGGGAATGCGATGTCACTATAAAAGCACGCTCTCCTGCACCGTACACGGAATGCTTGATTTTCCAAGGGCTGGAACGCCGCACACACGATCCTCAAAATTAATATCACCGTCGGACGTCCATTCGCTTCGCTTTCATCTTTCCGAGCGAGCTCTCTCTCACCTTCGATCTCTCAATTACGGCTATTCCGTCGCGACGAATCTAAGGTTCGTCGCTCTCATACGCCTAGTCCCCATAATTCACCCATTACTCACTCAATTCATTCATCATGTCATTTAAGGACAAATTTGAGGAAGAAAATTAACACCGAATCAACGTAAGCACAACTTGAACAGCATGAGTTTCCAGTTCCTTCTGACACTATCTCTGCAGGTAAGTTTCCTCCAGAGATGGTGGCAGTCAATTGCTGAATATTTATGGACACTATAAATGGAAAAGAGGAAAGAAAAACATTGCGTTGCTATTCGTGTTACAATGCATACCGATATTCAGAACAATTTGCATGAATTACGCCAAGCATTTAACAATAGTTCATTGAATGTGTACGTAAAGCGTCCAATTCGGGCTTAGCTTTTTCATGGATGCATTTAAGCGTTTATTTTACGTATTTTTTTTCGTTTATTTAGCATTAATTTTTCTATTCATCCGACTGGTATAATGGATTTCCGCTTCAACGAGGGGTGAAATTATTTAGAAGTCTCTGTGAACTCTGTATATAAAAGAAATGTATTTATTCCTGAAATAAAACCCAGGGTTTCACTATCTATGTAGCATGTTCAATAACAGAAAATGCGAAAGAGATAGTGATTTCAGACCCATGGTCAAATTACTGCAATAAATACATATCGACTATACAATCCTTCTACTTCCGATCTTAAAGTGCTTCATTCCGCTTTGGGGGAAGAAGAAGAGCGATGTACATTCATCAGAATCCTTACCCATTCCCCCCAAGGTAATGATGCTCTCTTCTTCGAAGCGGAGATATGGTTTTGGTAGAGTTTTCCTTTGACATGACATATACGGCTCGAATCAGGGAGTTTATTTGATAATGACGTCCCCGTCTTACCTGCATTCCTCGCCTAATATCTTCCTTCTAGGGAGGGCTTTCCAAAACTCGTCCCATCCCTTGGCCCGTCCTGTCCATAAATAGCCCGAATTCCATCATTAGTTTATAGAATGGAGAGCTCGAGGATGGAGTCGCCATCCCTCCCGAAGGCGACCTTTCTGTACCGAACTTTCTCTTCTGCGTACCAGACCTTCAGCCGGCGAATTTTCCGGGTCGGTTCGCTGAAACCAGTAATTTCAGCGAAAAACGGTGCTTGAGACAAAAGGAATAGAAGCGAGTGGATATAGCAGTGCCTAGCGTAAACCATCGTGACTAATGTCACAGTCGCAGGCAATACTTCTTTACTCTTATAGCCGAGTCGAATCAAAATCATTCACATTAGTTTTCACAAAAAATGTATGACATGTTCATTTCTATCGCTTGTAGTCTTAATTAATTTTGAAAAACTATGTATAAACTAGCAATCGCTCGAACTGGAGATAAGTACCATTAGGAAGGGACCTCTAGAAAAAATTATTCTTGACGTTGAATAGTACGTACAATTCGATATTGCGAGGAATTTGATAACAAATTCCAGGATTTACATAAAAGTAAGTGCTATTTAGCAAAGAAATTTTCCCACATAGCAAAGAAATTTACTACTTACAAGAATTTAATAGTAATGATAATAAAACAGATAAAAAGTGGCGCATTTTAGACACCATCACAGGAGAGAAACAAACAGGGGGGAGTGCTGAAAAAATAAGATCTCATAATGGAACAGTCTTGACGGAAATGCAATCAATTGTCAATGAATTCAATTCACACTTTGGTAGGGTAGCTGAGTCTCCTAGGAATTCCACCAACTTTAATTATGATTCAGCTGAGCAGGAAGATTGGTTTCCTAAGATTAATACTAGAGTCTTTCTTTCTTTCTCCTGTGGATAAGAGAGAAGTGAATAGCATAATAAAAGGTCTTCAACCTAAGAGGTCTAAGGGGATAGATGAAGTAGCCGCTATTACAGTTAAAAAAGTAGGAGAGGAAGTTTCTCCCGTATTTGCTTGTATAGCAAATTTAAGTATGGAAACAGGATTTTTTCCGGAACAGTTCAAAACGGCTATTGTGGTACCTATTCACAAGAAAGGAGACAAACTAGACTTAAATAACTACAGACCAATATCCCTACTACCTGTATTCTCAAAAATTTGGAAAAGATTGTCAAAACCAGGTTGTTAAGTTTTTAAAATAGCCATGGGTTCTTCAGTAACCATCAATTTGGTTTTTTAAAAGGAAAATGTTCGGAAGATGCCCTACTTAATTGTTCCTCAAATCTATATGAGGGACTTAACAAATGCAATAAAGTAGCAGGACTATTTATTGATATAACAAAAGCTTTTGATACTGTCGATCATAAAATTCTACTGGAAAGACTACAACAAGCTGGTGTCAGGGGTATCGCATTCAATTGGTTCCGGAGTTTTCTTTGCGATAGATGTCAATATGTGCATATTAAAAACTGTAGTAGTAATAAGATACACATTACACGTGGGGTCCCACAAGGCTCAATCTTGGGACCAATACTCTTTCTAGTTTTTGTAAATAATTTGTGTAACGGAAAGTTTCATGGTAAACTTACCTCATTTGCCGATGACACTGCACTTTGCTACTCCGAGAGCTGTATGCATGAATTACATATGCATATGCCAAGGGACTTAGAAAAACTTAAGTATTGGTTTTACATTAACTCGATGGTACTAAGTAGTAAAACAAAATATATATTATTTAATTTAAAAAATGTATCTACAGCAGTCAACAGTGTGTTATATTATAGATGTATGAACTGTATTAAGGATAATGCCTTGTTTTGCAATCAGTGTATTTTGATTGACAAAGTGAGTTACATTAAATATCTGGGAATTTATATCGACGAACATTGTAACTGGAAACAACACATTAACAAACTAAAATCAGAGTTACTTTATGTGATAAGAAAATTTTACCTGTTACAATTTATCTGCCCAGCTTCTGTTCTTAGAATGGTATATTATGCATTAGTAAATTCAAGATTGGAATATGGTATTGTGTGTAGGGGAGAAGCATATATAACTAATTTGCAACCTCTTTTGGTAGCTCAAAAAAAGATAATACGGGCAATGGTACGAGCACCAGGAACTGCACACTCCTATCCACTGTTTGTAAGGATGAACATCCTACCTCTTAGACATCTTTTTATTTTTAAGGTCTTAAGAATTTTTTATAATCGAGGAGGTGAAAGAGAAAAACCGAGAGGTTATGAATTAAGAGAAAACCTTGGTGTACATGTACCAAGACCTAAAAATGAACTGTTTAGACAGAGTTATCTAGGGCTTAAAATTTTTTCATCTCTGCCTGAAGAAATAGTTAAAATTAAAAATGAAAAGGGGTTTGCACTATGCTTAAGGAAATGGTTATTTGGAATTAGAGATGAAAACCACTTACTTGCAAAAGTTATCTAAGAATTATAATTTTAAATATTTATGTGCAAAATTGAAAAAGATTTCTACTTTTCTGTCGATTAAAATTTATTCTATTTGTACAATTAGTTAACAAACATAATAATTATAAGAAACTGGTGCAAAATACGTCCCTAGATGTTTTTATAAAACGATTATATAATTTTTCTTGTATGCATCTCAAAATGAGTTACGTCAATAACAACTATGTATAAGCAAATGTTTTATAATTTTTTTGTTGTACCTATTTATAATGACTATGTAAATAACAGTTTAATTGCTACTAGGGTTGTAAAGTAATTATTTTTGAGGAATGTTTAATAATTAAATTCAAAAAGCTATAATGATTGATACATTTTTTCACTGTTACTTTTATATTAAATTGTATTCTCTTCGTAGTGTTAACTAACATAGAAGTGTAAAAAAATAACTACTGCAGATTACGGACAAAGGTGTTTATGTTATAAAATGCTCCAAATCCTCTGTTAGCTCATACACAAGCCTTTAAACAAATGTATCTTAATGCTTTGCTTTTACTTCACACTTCAAACCATGGGTTACTTACTAAATTATCCAGCACCAATGATAGCATCTATGTGATTGTAGTTGCAACACACTTATTCTATGTTCTTGTTTTTGTATTTCATCTGTGATGGTCGAGTCGGTGACCCCAAAACGGAGATACTGTCCAATGGGGCACCTATATTCCAGACAAATCATTGTATAAATAATAATTCTATTTATCTAATCTGGAATAAAATCATCATTATTATTATTATTTTTAAAGCACCCCAGGGTAAACTGTGACAATATAAAATAATGCAAGAGAGAAAACGTGAATGAGGCCAAACGATTGTACTTAAAATGGCTCATTAAGAAAAATAATTCCTCTTATCTTTCACTGTCTAAAATCGTGCATACATTTCAACTCTAGCGCAATCGCTGTTTCCAATATTCCCATTTGTTTTAGAAAGCGATTTATGTTCACTGCTGGCATAGAATAGTAATTTATTCTTCTCTGAAGTACCTCACAGAGGGAACTGCATAAGTAGCATGAAGAGTTTGTAGGAAGCCAGGTGGAAAAGAAAATTGTGAAGGAAACCTCTAGCCATAGACGGATTGGGTTTCTTTGAAGTGTGGAACTCTAACTCACCTTTGCACCCTAGCCCTTCAGAGGAATGAATTTGTCTTTGTCTCCAACTCGATCACAGCCTTATAACAAGGCGAAGAGTTATCGTAGTGTATTCCTTTGTGCTTTATGCATCCACAAGTATGAAATAACTTTTGAAGCAATGAACTTAGTAGTAAAAGCAAAAAGTAATCCATAGGTCTTCCATGTGCCATGCTAAGTGGGAAGCTTTTCTGTTATTTCATCTTTTCATCAGGAGCTTATTTGAAACATAGGTACTCTAAACAGCTACTAAGTACACATGTAGGATTAGGCACTCCTTGGTATTAGGACTCCTCAACAGCATACTAGATGAAATTTCTTGCCAAACACTAAAAATCAGTCTAGTTCCGAACGTTGAAACAGATTATATCAGAGGTGGCTCACACAAAGTCGGATAGCTTTGATTAAATTATCCAATAATGCCACGCAAGTTTACAGATGTTGAATATACAACAACTTAAATCGTGGATATAGAATACATTCAGTACATTCTCACCATTTGACTTATTCATGATTCTAGTTTTGGTATTATTTCTGAACGAGGATTTTTGCAAAGTTAAGACTGAACCTATAGAACTCGTGCCAGAATTTTCCAAGAGTCACTTAAACTTTAATTATTAATTAAAGATTTTATCGTATCGACAATGAAGAACTTGACGAATAGTATCGATAACATTCATCTCGTTAGGTGAAATATGTAATTTATTTACATAGCGCATCGCTGTCTCATAGGACAAATGGAATTTAATGACATGGATTTTAGGTTTAATGTAAAGTTAATATTCATTGATATAGTTTATTAATCTACAAACAGCTAACTAAGTAGACTAATAAGAGTGCTGTGAAGTATACGGAATCGCTCTCTTCAACTAATTGCACAATATCCACGTCACAAACATTCCCCTTTCATCCCCTATAAAGATAGTGCCCACGTAAAAATTGTGCAAAGCATTTTTTAAGATTACAAGCGGCTAATCTCGGAGGTTTTATTAATATAACACACACACATGTGATAAATTTTGATCGTAAGAAAGACATATACCTGGTTGCTCCGATGAAATTCCAATTATATCTCTGTAGAAGCGATCTTAAAGGGTCTTAGGGGAAATAACACCGGCAATGGAGTCTACTTGAGCGGCCACAATAGCTAAGAATATGTTGTCCAATTAGTGGCTTCCTGTACAGCATGCGTAGTGTCTAGCAGTAAAGTAGAATTTTAAGCGAATGGCGTAAAGAATACCGAGTGATTACCTACAGCGAGAAGGATAGATCAGTAGCTTGCTCTCGAAGATGGTCTATAAACTCATAAGCTCTGGATCTTGCGACATCTCACTAATTGGGTCCTAAATTGATGGGAGTTTTTCACGTAAAATAGAGGTACCGTATCTAAAAACAGCAATTAAATATATCCGAAGGTTATGCTTAATCTCAAGCTTAGGTGGTGTACTAGAAAAAAAATAAATAGGGAATAAAGGACCCAAATAAAACGTCTTAGTAACATAATTGCTCATAATTACCTCTTTCCGCCTATTTCGGATCCTTAAAGTCTGTGCAACTATCACACCTTTTTTAAAAAACTGTGAAAACGTACAGAAAAAGTTTTAAAAAGCCTTACCACTAATTGATTCAAATAAAAACTAGATAACAAGCATAAGGATTTTTCAATTTTAATAATTTCTACTTTATTTCTTTTTATCCATTTTTCATACTACGTATTTGTTTGAATATGAGTTACTTTTCACTCGGTTAACTTAGAACTAATTCAATAAAATAAATTCGATAAATAAAATAAGCAAGAACGTCACATGAGTGTAAATTTAAAGCTCATTTTTGTGCTATTAAACTTCCATGAATTATTTATAAAAGCGCACGAAAACTAATTATCTTAATGAAAAAAAATGGGAGTGAGTAGCAAAATAAGACGTAGGAAACACTAATAGCTCGCGGCGAGGAGACTTTGCTTTTAAACACATAATCTTCGAAAAGGAGGAAGAGAAAAAATTCCGTGACCTAGAAGATAGAACCGCGGTGGACGTAGGAGAAGTGAAACATGATGCGAGGAGCCCAGAACCGCAATCTGTAATCGCAGAGTAAGTCTCTTTACGGCTGAAACAGGTAATGGAGGAAGCGAGACCGGTGAAGAATAGTTTCGAAACAGATGGATCTATATTTGAACCAGATTTATAGCTGGCTACCCGACCGTACGTTGGGTTGGGATGTAATTTGTGCGGTTATTAGCGTAACCAGAGAAAAAAACACGGGAAGATACTCATGCGATCGCTGGTGGACATGTATTTGAGTATCCAAGTATAACCTTTGTCGTTTTTCATGCAAGGACTCAGTTACTCTCCAAGAAGACATTCCTCATGCTTTAGAAGATTTTTTTGAAAGGTTCCCCTTTATTCTATTAGGCATGTTTATGGATATATTTTTAAGTCCAAGGAGGGGAAACACAGCGGCGAGTGCGACTCTTTAATAGGCAACTCGATGATTGAGTGAATGTAATTTTACTGCATTATAACACTTTTAAAGATATATAAATATTTTGTAACGTTTATGATGTGGGAATCGGTCTAAAAAACAGTTCACAATCGTAATGAGAGACAGGCCAGGCAAAGAGAGGTTCCACTACGTGTAATACATCTGAGTATTAAACGATAATAAACAAAGCTGTGTTTGTTGTAGCAAGAGAGGCATTATTACCATTACTATTCGCTACACATAAATATTATTGCACGTTTAATTGCTTGCGTAGCCTTTATGTGTATCGTTTACTGCGTAAGTGTTCTCTCATATACATGCAGTGCCCCTATGAGAGCTACTTTGAGAATAGACTTTGAAGAGCAAACTTGTTGTAAACGTGCATTGAATTATCTATTACCCCCTGAAGCAATCTATCATGGAGCCCTTGGGACTCTGCCTTGGGTCCGTCTTATACAGATTTCCTTTCTATGTGTTATGATGGGCTTGCAGGAAAACATGATATTTAAATGCTAGAGGCATGAATATCCTTTGAAATCAAATATCTGGTTGTCAATGAAATTAGCTATTGCTGATTTTATACAAAAAAATGAGATTTTTTAGCTAAAAAAATAAATTTCAGACAAATATGAAGCCTAAAAAAATCAATAGAAAGAAACTTTATTTATTCAGCCATCCGATAAAAAAATCCCGGGTCTCTATCTTGAGTGAAAGTACTTTCAAAAAGCAAAAAATGAAACCACTGCACCAAACCCAAAGCTTAGCATGGACCACCAGGGGGGCCTTTTGGGGTCCCCGAGGGCTTTTCAATATAGCCTATGTTACAGCCAGATACCTATATTTCCTATCTACATGAAAAATTTCAGCTCAATCGGTCGAGTAGTTTTTGAGTGATGGAGCAACAAACAGACGGATATACAGACAAAATAACATTTCTATATATGTATAGCTGAATTACCCCTGCGAAGCTCGGGATAACACTTCCTTTATAAATAATCATTTTAGAGGTGAATTGATTGGAGAAAATGAAAAATTTCATTCTTTCGAGTATCCGATAAAATCATTTTTAGCTCTCTATCTTGAGTGAAAGTATTTTTTTAAAGCAAAAAACTTTAACCATTGCAAAAAACCGAATGCTTTGAATTCCTAATCAGGTTAACTGAGCAAAATGAATTTGCAATGCGTTAAAGACCACAGCTGGTTGTCATGGAAATATGCTATTGTTGATTTCTGAGAAAAATGTGCGTTTTTGCAGCTTAAAATTCCGTTTTCAGACAAATACGAATAAGAAAAGATAATTCATTGAAAGAATTATAAACTTTATTCTTTTAGCCATTTGATAAAAAAAATCCCAACCCTCTATCTTGAGCGGAAGTAGTTTTAAAAATCTGATAATTAAACCACTGCACAAAACCCAATTCGTAGCTTAAACCACCAAAGGGCCTTCCTTTTTGGGACCTTTTGGGGCCCTGAGGTATTTTTACATAGAATAAAAACCTTCTCCTTGAAAAAATACATATATGTGCCAACTTTCATGGTGATCGGTGAAACGGTGTCAAAGTCTATTAATCTCGGACAAACAAACAAATATACAAGCATCCATTTTTATATACGAGTATATAGAAGATAAAGAAAAGAGTCATAAATTTTCGATTGCCCTTTGTATTGGGTAACTTTAAGCAGAGACGCGAAGAACAGTGCGGAGAGAATAAATCTAACCGCTAGGGGAGGTCGGGATGAATATTAAGAATGTTGACGTCTTCCTTTCACCGACGGTGGAACACGATTGAAGAAGAGGTAACAGTTCATGTGGGCGGGGCGATAAGGCAACAAAAAGGGTAACAAGGTAGCGTAGGGAGAGAGGGGAGACGGCGACAAGCGTTCGAGAACAAGATAGTCCAGTCGGGTTAGGTCCCAAAGCATCTGATTTTGCAAAGTATTGATACCTGAGATCTTCTGGATGTTGTGCATTAAGATTAATAGTGGTAATAAATGGTATCATTGGCCTCATAGAAAAAGTGGTAGGAAATATTTTTTTTTAACAATTAAGGTGTGTTTTTCCGAAAAAAAGGGTTTTTCCGAATTATAGAAAAGACCATAGATATTTCTTTAAAACATTTCGAGCAAAAATATTGCGCATTAAAAAAACCTAAAAAACGTGTTGATCAATTATTAAAAAAAACATGAAAAAATGATTTAAAAAAAAATTGTTTTCAATAAGGCAAAAAAATATTGCACTCACATCCGGCGGTCCTACATAAAATTGCACACGTGCCCATTGAAGTTCAAGGATCATTGTAAGAATATTTTTTTAAATGCACGATTTAAAAAACAGTCATGTTCTGCGTTATAAACAAATAGAATACCGCTTAAGCTATTTTATGAAAACGCCGATGAAGACACGTATTCGCTGGCATTTTACGTTAATTAAAAATACACAGTACGATCACATGGAGCCGAAATAACTTTTAAAAAATCTAATCTTAGAACATATATAATCTTAGTTTATAAGCAGTTCTGAGTATTCGGGGCCCTTGATCGTTTCCATAGTGGGGAGAGGGAAAAATGCTAAAACTATGCGAATTAACTAATATTTTACAGTTTAGAGTCATGACGTAAAAATCAGACGCTAGAAATGGCATTAAATGAGAGAAACAAAAAATGTTTATGAGATCAATTTTCTTTTGATCATTAAAATATTTAAAAAAATACACCTACAACGGCGAGACTTAGACTGAAATATGCCTAAAGTACTATTTTTTATTCTTGCGTACGGTTTTTACGTAGTGATCTTTAAATTGCGAAAAAATGCGAAATTTTAGTATTTATCATTACTTATACAATAAGAAAATTTTCGGTTTCAGGATGTATTACGTGAAATTTTTCCATGCTAGGAATGATAAAAATTATGCGAATTTCACAATAGATTATTGATTGGATTACACAACACACTTATACAATAATTTCATGTCAAAATTCTAATTCAACTAGTGTAAGAATATGTTGGAAGAATCAAAATGGAGCACTGAAAGCAACTTTCCGGAGATAGTAGCACTCAATTTTGATTGTATGTTAGATGGTCATTTGTTATGTATCAATTTATTCCGGCGACAAATTTTCTGCAAAGTAAAATTTGAAGCACTCAGGAAATATTCATTGGCTATTGAACGGAAAAATATTTGTGAAAAGGAACATAAGGGCATCAACAGACCTTAAGCATTCAGGGAATAATAATTACGAACGTCTGAAATTTATACCAATTTTGTCGGACCCGAAGACTATTCATGGATGATGAAATTTTACGATAAAAGCGTCAGGCAAACTAATTGTGACTTTAAACTTGATTTTGAAATGCAAGCTCAACAGGAATATCACTTCGTGAAAATTGGATTATATCTTTCAAATGTAAGAGACAAGCAAGATTAATTTCAGCTAAACTTTAAAGGACACCGATCTCTTCAACTGGTTGATTTTGTGACGTCAACTTGCCTTCACGAATTCATCAACTCGTCCAATAACACTTAAATGGCTCAAATGTTATTTTAAATCTTATCCAACTATAGATTGCCATCGGGATTATCATAATTGATTTCTTAAGACAAGCAAATTACACCTAATATTACAATGATGATGAGAGAACAATGTGTGATCTTTCCAATTATGTAAGTTTAGAGCTAGTATAAGATTTATTACGATTACTAATGCGTGAAATATTACAATGCTTTAAGTAAGAGTTGCGTTTTACATTTATCTCAAACTGTAACGATATGGTAGACTACTTAACACATTTTTAACCGTTCCATACTACTAAACGTTCAATTAATTGAAAATTAAATTTTTCAGGGATAGAAACTTTTTAAAACATCGTTTAACACCATTTAGGATAGATTTACCAACGAAAGATCATCGGCTAAAAGATTAAATAACTCATTGAAATGGTCAAATAGATTTACCAACGAAAGATCATCGGCTAAAAGATTAAATAACTCATTGAAATGGTCAAATTTCCGGAAAACGAAAGCTAAAAACCCAAAATTACAAGATTAAAATTTGGATTCATTCATAAAGTTCAATAAAACAATACCGTATGCATATCAACTTGTATTGAAACAATAATTTATGAAATAAATATAGATGATTACCCACTGGATCCCGAAAAACAAATTTGGAATGCTACAATGCAATATTCTAAAGAGTAGGCACTATTTGAAGCAATTAACAATGCTATGAAGAGTATTTTTCGGATGGTGTAGCTGTAATGTGACCATTGTGTGATTACCTTTAAACTTCAACAGGATACCTAAGATGAAAAGTTAAGCCTAATCATCGTGATGATTGAAAAGTGAGATGCCAATACATAGGTTAACATCCATTAAACTAATCAATTTTACTTATGATTAGTACTCATGATTAAAGATAATACTTAGGACTTTTAAACAAAATTATATTATTGTGTAGAAAAGTACTAAGTAATATCTTTAATCATGAGTACTAATATAATAAACGTATACGAAGTCAATGAAGCCTGCCACTTTCAAGTTTACTTCTAATTACTATTTCCGAAATATCATCTGACATGAACCCAAACAAAATATATCAGCGAAGAATTTTCATTGAGGGAAGATCTAGGATTATAATAACTCATAAAACTATGCACAGTTCCTAAGAGGAAAGATTAAAGTTCAATAAAATTAGGATAATAATAAATAATAATTAATAAAATATTTTATGTCTCAGAGTACGTGTAAATATTGTCACGCACGCATTACTTTTAAACGTAACTGAGCATCGATCGACATGCGTCTTTAGTCCACTAACGAAGCGACTATCCTGTCTCACAAATTCATTATACTTGGAAGAGAGTCTTCCATGAAACCTACAGAGTTATATGGTGTAATTTGCAAGTAAAATTTAAGTTAAAGCCCTTAGTTTCGGAAAGTCTAGAATCTACCAGGGGTATGGGATGCAAAATGAATAATTTAGGCATTCATAAAACCGCAAAACGTTTCTCCGTCTTCAAAACAGATTAAATAAAATACATAGACTAAACACAACAGCAGCGAATGATTACTGAGAGAAAAGATAAGCTTGGATTATTAAAAAGTATATCATAAATTCAGAAAACTATAGCTTGTTCCTACGAAGAATGATGAAAAATCAACTTGAGCCATGGTCCTGCCTACAAATAGCGAGAAAAATACTTTTATCGCGGCGCAATAGAAAATACTATCTCGATTTAACTTTAAGAAAAAAACGCCACTTTAGTAAGTTAGCTAAACAACATACCTCAACATTTTCGAGACAAGGGAGTATGTCTTCAACAAACTTCATCCTGCTAAAGCTACGTCATTTGCAAGTAAAATTAGGGTTCAAGTCCAGGACCTCAACAAGTCTGGAACATATCTCCTGACAGATTATGCAAGCGTGGTTGACTCAAGGTACACATAATCAATCCTTCGAATTCTCAACTGGCATATGCACTGAGCCAATAATATTTCGCATTATGTTATTAACAATGCATATAAGATTAGATAATAAAGAAAAATATATTTATTTCAGCGCCAAAAAAATACACTACAATACATAAAAAACCAGTGAAATTAGGCACCCCAGAAGATATAATCTTATTTAGGGGTTGCCATTCAATGAATATAAGGCAATGCTCGGCAGTACATTATACGACATTAGCGTTAAACAAAAATAGCTCATTTATCACTCATCTAACATGTGTCCGTATAATATTAATAAAGGTACGTGAACAACCTTCGTAAATCAAAACAAAATACAATAAGAATACAATAATAGAAAATATTCAAAAACAAAAATATATTCAAATAAAATTTGTAGAAAAATAGTTATATCTTATCATACTTTAGAAAATAGCATTTTCAATTCCCGTTTACTATTAAAATTAAATCCAACAAATGTATTGCATTTTCCGGATGTGCTGAAAAGGTATGTAAGAAAAAGACTATGCCAGCCAATCTCAAATTAATTTTATCTACTCCTGGAATTGAAAAGATACTGAATAGGGTGGTTTCCTATTTTTTTTTTATTGCCTAGATCTGAAGTTTATAACCCCTGGAGTACGTGTTTGAAGCCGTTCGATTTTTAAATGGCGTTAAGTATTTTTCCTTATTAATTAAAAAGTGAAAAAATTCAACGGCGCGAAAACGCGACGGCAAACTATTGCATGCTGGTTAATCCTACGTGTGACGTCACAGGTACGTACGCAACTACCGCAATCTGCCGCTAGGTGGTTCTCCGCCGCTGCTTATCTGCAGACGACGTCCGCCGAGAAAGCTTTAGTAATAATAATAAATTTATTGACGGGAAAAAAACTATTTGCAAAAGTAAACTTGGTGTAAAATGGAAATGAGCTTTATTTATTAATTTAGCTGCTCTAGTCGCATAGAGAAACCTCATCAAAATAATGAAACATTTATGGTTACGGTATGGGGAATGAAAATCATATAGTATAATATATTCTCAAATTAATGATGCTAGCTCCTATTTTTTAGGTAAAGTTAGTATGAAAAGCATGAAATAAACCATTTTGTTCGTATTCATTTCGAAATATTTCCCGCAAGCAATCACGAAATCGTCACTTAATAACTATACGGAGAGCAGGTGCTGCACCGCAGCTATGATACGATTACACATTAATTTAATTCATCCACTTTGTCGAGGTGTCATTGCCAGAACATGAAATTAGCAAAAAAGGCTTACCATCAATAGCATAATGGATGGCAAAATCTCGAAGCAAACTATGTATGAGCAAATACTAAAACAACTAAAATGCGTTGATCACCCCTCACCGTGATCACAGACCATTGATGGGAACTCGTGATTCACTGCATCAGCTGATCAGCATCATATTCTCCAAGGAGTACCAGTAACATGCCTCCGAGAACATTGCTTTATAAAAATTGTTTTGTGCCGCAGTGTCACACAACAACATTTAGCGATAGCAAGAAAGCTTACGTCGCGGTTCCACTAATCGAGAAGAGGAGAATTTTGTGGTTAAAAGCTGTCAGAAGAGAGTAGTACCTTGCTTTACTCCTCTGATTTCACCTGCACTAAACCGAACATCTTCTCTAAAGAACTCCACCACCATGGCCACATCCACTTACGGTAGATCGTCCGTACAAAACCAGTTTGTAAAGCCATTGAACTTCTTCTCATGAAACATTGTGGCTTTGTATATCAGCAAAAGGAACTGATGATGAAAGGTAACTAATGAAATATGCAAGGTATGAATGATAGGAATGGTAAATGAAAGGAATAGAAGATGAGATAAAGGAAATGTTTGTCAAAACGAAAGTGATCAAAACGTAAACATCTAGGCCGGAACACCACAGAACGCGAAGTCACAGGTACGCAGTTTCGTTATTCATTTCACTGCGCATGCGACGCTTGCCGCGAAGAACTCCTTCGCGGTAGCTCTGTACTAGCAGGTAGCTTAGGAGCCTAGAAAACTTCTTTTAATGGCATGCTCAACGGAGGAGACTTTCCGAAATTTGAGCATTTTAATCGAGGTATATTAATACATGTTCACCAGATTTTAGGGACTCTGAAGTACTATAGTAAGTACAGTCGATGACAATTCCATATACCTCGCAATGTTGACTATCTACCTGTTACGTCATCATAAGAGCTGCCGCTGTTCCGCCATTTCCGAGCCTTTTCAAATGAACTTAAAATTAACATTCAATTTACTTGTAAACTAAGACTTTTTAATCCAAATAATTTGCGTGTAATGAATACGTTTATGCTGGGGCACCTGTCGCAATAAATTAATTCTGTTTTCTTTGATGAAGGAAACTACCCTATTCAAAGGAGCGGGAAAGAGATGCCAAATTTTCATAAGGAAATGAATCTGTAATTTAAAACCTTTTTGTTTAGAATTCTACAGCTTAAATAATGAGAAAATTGGGCAAAGAAGTTTATAACAGAACATTTCCTATAAGGTAGTACGGTGTTAATCACCGTAAGATATGCGAAAGAAGATGAGACGTTACCTTTTGATGAAAGTTCTGGAGTTAATTAAGTAATATTAAATGCTCTGTAAGAGCTCATTTCAAATACACGCAGACGAGTAGTACTCTGAGGAACTGCTAATTAATTACTCCTTTTTACAGAGTTTAGTGTTTTATCAATTAATTTTATTTTAATATTTTATTACTCCTTAATATTTTAATTTTATCAACCAATGGTATTTATTAGCAGTCATTAGTTTAATCACGGAATTGAATTTTAATACCGTATTGTACGAACGATAAATTATTTATGCACTAATCGTGAACGGATATTCCACAGACATATTATTTTCCCTAAGATGTTATAAAACTTTTCCGACAGTTAAATTTTCTCCAACGTTGCACAATAGCTCTTCAAAGTATTAAGCATATGTTTGGATTCCCCAGGAACTCTGATATGAACTAAATGAAAGTCATTATTATGAATGCAGTTAAAGGCTAGCCAGGAGAACGGCATAGGAGGAGGAGACTTGTTTCATGAGAGAAGAAAGAGGATAGAAATTGTCAAAGTTGAAAAGGAAAAGATTAAGAGTAACGATTCAATTTAATACTGTTTGCTGCAAACTTTAATGCGTAAACGATTAACGCTTACCTACTCCGTTTCATAAATTTAAGGAACATTCAATTTAACATGAACGCATATTAAAACCAAAACACAGCAGGTGTGTTGGATATTTAATAAATTTGAAATTCAATGTTTTCCATGCGACAAAGGGAGTTAATATTTACAATTCTGCAGGAAATATAGCAAAATAACGAAAATGGGTGTCATATACGTTATAATTATAATAAAAATTCCCTAATAATAAAAATAAAATATTATTATTATGATATTAATTTCTGGTCACCTTATAAAAAGCAGAGGATCATCTTATTTGCGTGACAAATATCCGTTCTTAGGAGGCAACATTAGAAAAGATACCTTTCTCAGAAGCTTGGATTGGTAAATATACTTACAATAACTCAGTGGCTATTATGAGAAGTCGGTGCCAACATTAAAATACGTTTTAAATTATTTCGTTTAGCCCTTTTTCTTAAATCTTCACCCAATACGTTCTATATCAACGATGTAGCACTTAATGACCTGATACCTGGCTGGGTATCCATTGCTTGAGAGCCCACGAGGAAATCCCGTAGGCTATGATCGAGTGAACACGCGCTCTTTAATACTATTCTCTCAAATGCTATCGGGAATTCAAGAATCAAGCTGTATCTTAAGTAGCGCGATACTAAATATTTCATTATTATTATATTTCCTCGAAGAGAAAATTAAAATCAACCTATATGAATCAAATATACTTGAGAGTCACCAAATAATTCATGTGTTTCCCTTTAAAAGTTTGAATCGTCGATGATTATAGCTCGATCAGGGAGCTTAGCGGGGCTTAACTTCAAGAATTTAAATAAAATTAAATGAAATTAATAAAGAGGGGAGTTCTGGGGGAGTGCCAGACTTTTCAACTAGACATTCTCCAAAATGCCTTAATCTATATGGCATAACTTTCTTCCCTCCCATGCCAGGAGTTCAGCGTAATCCCTTCATGCATCCCAGTTAACAGGGAAGAAAACTTATTCCAATTTGCATTCTTTCCCGGTGACTTCCGGCATGCTAGCTCTCAGATTCTCTCCTTTAATTCCTTTCCGACCTCTTGAACTACATCTCTCATACCTTCACCTCTCTCTCTCTCTCTCGTTTCTTCACGCCTCCTGGCCCGGATTAGGGTGCTAAGAAATAAATTCACTACACAGAGCCTTTCCCACACTATCATCCATTTTTTCACCCGAAAAAGGTCTTAGAGCATAGATCCATCTAGATCCTTAGGTCTAGATCCATCCTTCCTTCCTCCGGACGAGACCAATCATCAGGCCTTCCTCTCTGCGATCATGAAATAAATAAATAAAGTAAAATGAGTAACCTTACCTTATTTTCCTTTTTCTCAGGGTTGGACAAACTTACTCCTCGTTCTATTTCATCAAAGCAATTTTCTTTTACGATCCTCCTCCCCTTCTCTGGCCCTCTCCCCAAACCTTCTCAGGTCATTTTCTCCTTGCCACCCACACTCATTCGTTCCATTACCTAAGTGGCTCCCTTTATGTGAGAGTAAGCGAAAGAGAGAAAGAGTTTTTCAATATTTTTCACGGCAAACCCATTTCATAGCCTACTCTTCGTAGTTTCACCACCTCTACATCTACCCTGCGAGCCACCACAGAGACGTGCGGTAGGGGGTGCTAATACCAACCATGGAAGGGACGGGGATAGAGAAAAGGAGGGTGATAGAGGACGGAGGTGAAATGCATTTTAACGATGTGCCTAATGTGAGAGTCACGCTGTTTTTATGTTAATCACTTGGGTATAGTGCGTGGAAAGAAGATATTTTTCTACGTATCATTTCGGAATTACACCTGACGTATGTTGCCGCTTCCATCAGTTACAGAGATAATGCGAGAGGTTAAAATTATATCCTCCGCGGCAAACTGAAACTCGCCTGTTCTGAAATTTTCAAGTAATCTAAGCCTAGCGTGTACCACCCGAGTTTCAAACGGCTCCCAATCTAGTCTCTCCTGTGTCTCTCACCTGTGTGACACTTTCCATTCGCTGGTGGCGGTTTTTAACCTCCCGGTTGAAATATTAGCGTTTATAGTTTTCGAGACTTGAGTCTTAGACGTTGATGCAATTTTCCTCGCCGCTTTTCCGGAGAAATTAGCGCGGCAGTGCATAATCGTTTCTTCGACTTCAAATACTGAAAGCGTGTGTTCTCAAATGTGATAAGGCTCCCGTTATGTTGATTTTTATCGTGAACGTAGAAAAAAAGCTGCGAGCGTGAACTTACCAATGGATTGTGGAATTCCACTTGATTTTGTCATTAATAGTTACCAAAAGTCAGCTTAGAGCACATAAGAGAAAAAGAGCACAAGCTTTCTATTCTTCTCAACAAAACCCATCCTGTCCCCTGCAATATTTAAAATTTAATGAATACCAATGCTCAGATTCCCCTTCATTTTGAAGAGGGTATTTTCTATAAGGAATATGATTTTATAAAACGGTCATCTGTCATTTACTCCATTTATTCCCCATTTCCTTCAGACATATATGAGAGAAATAACCCAACATTCTTAGTCTTAAGGGAGGAGGAAAGTCGTACCTCTTTCTCTGTACTCTTTCTGATACCGCCAATGCCTATTACGACATTTTTTCTTTTGTTCCTACGCTTTCTTAAATCTTTCTTTCTCGATGTTTCTTCTTGCGAATCCATTCTTTTCCTCGTTTTCTGCATGCATGACTATTTTTATCATTTCTTTCTCTCCTTCTCCCTCAATACGTCAAATTCTACCCCCTTCTTCCTAAGCACTTTTCCCCTGGTTCATTCGGCAATACCTCACCGTCCGTCCGTCATCCTCCTCCCAACTCCCTTCTGTCAACATACCAGACTTCCTTCGACGTCATTCAGACGATTTCCTTTCATTTCTTCTCGGGTCTCTTCCGTCCCCCACGCTCGCCATTCATGCCTCTCTTTCTCCATCGATTCGTACCTCCAACACTCTTATCCTTTTTCATTCCGTCCCCATGAGTTTTGTGCCTATTTATTTTCTCCTGAGCACCGGGAGTTTTCTCTAATCGGGTGCTCTTATAATTGAGCTTTCATATTTAATTCCCGGAAACAACACTACTTTTCCTCCGATTCAGTCCCCTCCCATATAATACTCCACCAATTTCTTCTTATGGCATTATCTTCTCCTTTCCCCGTTCTTATGCATCATTATAATAATTAAAAATTTTGTTCACTATTATTAGAACCATGAGACTGGGCAGAAGAGGATTTTATGCAATCAAGACATAAGTTGTGGGTTTTATATTTCCCTTACGGCCATATCCTGTGAGTGAAGAAGGTTGTACTTTAGCAAAAAAGGTGTTCCATTGGCCGCTGGGAGGATTTGTTGAAATATTATAAAATGTTTATGAGTATAAAAAACAAATCATATAACAACTGAGCAGTATTTTTAAAGTAGGATGGAGATCATATTTTATTCATCGTTCAGTTTCTATGCTTCATGGCCCCCAATCCTGTCGTCTACCTCTCCTTTGCCCTCTTGTTGACATACCTCCCGCCGATATGGCTCCATAATTTTTCACCTTGATAAAATCCTCATTATTATCATTCTTTTTTAAAGGCATATTACAACACGCTCCCACATTTGCAACCAGATTACAGCCGAAAAAAAACAATGAAAGCAATAAAGTGACGAAAATCACTCCTCTACCTCTTTTCACTTGTTCGTCTTTCGTCAAGTAATTGTCCTTAATGCCACTCCCGCGGCTATTTTCCTTAGTTCTCTTCACACCCCCCAATTCTCTTCATTTCGCCACAGTCATCTCTAACCTTCCCTTCTCATTTTCTCTGTGCCACTCCTGATGAATTTCAACTCCACTCTCCTTCCCCAATAAAATTGGTGGTCCTACTCTCTTGCCGTCATTTCAATTTCCACTCCGTTCTCCCGCACGCGTGAGCGCCCTCAACGGCGTCCTCTTTGACTCCAGGGGCACGTATCCACAAGGACCCGACCCTACATGCACAGAAGAAATCCACGTCCCTCTTTTCTTTGGGATTCATTACTTCCACAATATTTTCCCCGTTCCATTTCCTCAAGACGTGGGGGCATTTGTGACAGAAAACTGCGGAGAGGGGTCTCCGAAGAATAAATTTTGTTTGCCTATAGGAAGCTTCTCACGTCTTTCAAATCCCTTAATTTTGGAACATCTTGGAGGGCCCTCCTGTTTGTAAGAGAATTATTGGTTTTAAAAGAGTTTCCTCTCGAAAAATGATTACTCGTCCACTGTGTTTTTCATCACTTGATATTAAAATTCCTTAGTTTTCCACAATTGTGCGTTTCTCTTGGTGTGACTTGGTTTTCGTATTCCATTCAACGTTCGCTCCTCGTCAGTTATCTTCGCTCTCCATCGGCCAGTTTATTGCAAATCCGTAGATGGAATAAAGTGAGGAACGCGCTCAAGAACAATTCGCAACGTATATTTTCCTTCCACCTATGTAAACGGAAATTAAAATCTATACCACGACATGTTTGAAGGAAACCAAAGTGGAGAAGGAGAGAGGTGGAATTCAGACGGGAGGGATATTGGGAGTATTAGACGCCGGTGAAATTAATAATATTATGAAATTCAGATTCCAAATAATTTGGTATAAATTCGCTCCGGCATAAATTTTACTCCAGAAATGCGTAATAATTTACAGCATATGGAAAGAAAATACCAAAGGAGAACAAACTCAATCGAACACATAGTAATGAAAATAAGCAAAACTATGACAACTACTTTGTCGCATAAATGAGCGAGATACATTTCACAGCCACCGGTACAAGTTAAAATGGGAAAGTATGAAATATTAAATTGGTTTTCTAAAATAAGGACGAATAGAATTTAGCAGCAAAATCACGTTCGGATTTATTTCTGCTGCTTGTAATGATGTCAAAATCAATCTAAGTATTTAGAATTAGAAACGAGCAAGAGAGAAATTTTGATAATGAAAAATTCCGAGTATATTTTGAAGTGTTACAAGTTTACACCCTCTTCATCTACTTAGAACCTACTCTAACATGCTCCCACACAAAATACCAAGAAACACTTCATTACCTACGCAAAGCAAGTGGTGGCTCGGTAGCCTAAACCAGGGATGACCGTTCAGCTAAGTGAAATCGTGTTGATAGAGTTGCAGAACTGGGTTGACTCTTCTGGACACTGAGGCTAGAACACAAGCGAGGAGATTCTCTATACTATTGACCTTTGTGGGGTATTGCAAGTGGTGCAGGTCATTGACAGTTGACCCCACATCCTCTATACATTAATTACATTCCCATGGTACGTGGCGAGCTCTGCCAGCACCTAATAAACCTAGTCGTAGCGCTAATTACAATGCAAGTGCATAGAAAAGCAAGCGTATATTCATCATAATAAATTATATGAATGGCGTATAAAAATAACTTAAAGGTTACGGGAAATGTGTTTGTAGTAAAGACTAAACACTAATAAATGATTAAGGAAAGGAATTTTATGCTCGCCCCTTTATTATACATTATGAACTAGATGAATACAATAATGCATATTAAGGAACAGACATTCACATTCTATCGTTGATATAGAAAATACAAGTCTGAAAATGCTAAAAAAATGTCAATATACGCGTCTATTTATTTTTTCACCTCATACGACGTTCAATAACAAAAATATGTAGTATCTACCAAGAAAGATGAAAAAAAAATAAATTTCAAAATTAATTAATTCTGTTTTTTGAGAGTACGATGAGAGAGTCGACCAAATATTGACAGGTTGCTTTGCGCGCACCGCAAAGTGATGAATTCGGTTTCCTGAAGGAAGCATGTTTTCCGGAGGGAATATTTGTCGAGATTTTTGTGATTTTAACGTAATTAGAAAAAACTTCGGAAGAGTCTCCGCTAACTCAGCATCGCCCTCAGTAAATTTTTAAAGGTAAACAACGCTTTTTTCCTCAGCAATGAAAGTGAAAGATTTCACACCCAAATATTGTTTATCAAAACAAAAATAGCTTTAATTTCCACATTTGAGAGGGAGAGGTCATTTGTAACAAAAGCGAGATCTCTGAGCTTAGAATAAGGTTACTCATAAGCCAAACCCCACAATCGGCTTATCAATTACCTTTCTGAAATTTTCCCGATTTCATTCCTCATGGTTTAACCGTGGGGTAAAACATATTTTTTCTCTGCTATTTCCGTGGGAAGGAAACCGTGTGTTTCCGAAGTTGAATAAAGTAGCTTTAAATGCTTTGGGTAAAAAACCCTGAAAGCAGCATGGCAATACACCACGACGTCCATGAAGTTTTTACATGATAAAGGACAACATTAGTTAGAACAGAATAAACGAATTGTAAAATTTGAACAAAAAAACATTTTACCGTTTTCAGGATAACTATTTACATAACTTATTGGTGGAAGAGGAAATTATAAGATTTACTCTTAAAAGATTGCAAATAATCACAGGGTTTAAATTCACAAGTCATTGCGTTCTACATAACAGTAGACCTGACGACGAAGGATTTCTGAAATATTGTGGTTAGATATTTCTGTATAGCAACAATATCCACCCAATGGAGCTTTTCCCTGTGAGGGAAAAGGTGCTCGTTCCGGCAAAGGCTGAAAATAAATTGATGCATGAGTTTTGTAACCACTACATTTTATTGTTCATTCACACGACAGGTCTCCGAAGGCTAGTGCAATAATGTGAGGAAACATTAATGCCGTCAATAATGGTTAAGTTTCCTGGTGTACAACGGTAGGATTCTTTTCTGGGTTTTCAGCAGATATAATATTCGATTAATTCTGTTAGAATTCTGTTTATTTACCCCGTCGTTATGCGTCAAGTTATTATTCATGATGATACCCAATTTTAGGACAGAATTGGTATAAGGAATAACTGTCTTCAAGTTTAATCCAGGATATTGTTTTAAAGTCGCCAAAAATGATTGAATTGGTTTTTATTTTAATACCAACTAAAACGTTTTGTTCGGCCCATTCCAAGACTGTATCGGCATCATATGAATCTTTGTAATGACTTCATGTAGGTCTTTTAATCTGCAGTGATGATAAATTTGGAGGTCGTCCGCATAAAGCATATATTTTATATTTTTAACAGTTTCCGGTATATCTAACTTGTACACGAAAAAAAGCGAGCCTAAAACAGTCCCTTGAAGGGCACCAACCTTTATGGTTTCCCATGAGGATAGATTTCGTTGAAAATATTGCACTACCAGTCGACACCAATTCAGATAAGTAAAAACCAGTTTAAAAACTATGCAGAGAAACTGAGGCTTTTCATTAAACGCTTTTATTAGCTTCACCTGTATGTTGGTTTGTTTGTTTGTAACAGACTCCTTTGAACTCGATTTTGACCTACTTTGAACGATCAGATTTCCTTTAAACTTTGTAGACTCATCAAGGACCGATGTCAATTTTAAAATAAGATAAGATTTTCTCAATATTCTAATCAGGATCGCCAGGATTAATACATTTTCTTCAATTGAACAGATCCTTTGTGTGAGAATTAGAGGGATAGAGTAAACTATAACTATATTTATTTTATTGAGCAGATTCGCGTGGTTTATTCGGTCAAAGGTCTTACTGAAATCGCCCATGAAACGATCAATAGCGAGCGTATGTCATCCAAGACCATGATAAGAGCGGATTGATTGAAGAAATTCTTCCGATGGCCAGATTGATTGCTGTTGCGCTTATTTTTTTTGTGAAATTATCAGTGACCTGGTGATATCTTTCGTATATTTTCGAAACAATAAAATTAATGAGATAGGACGTTTATCACCAAGAGAGACTGGATTTTTTTTAGTTATAGGGAGGATTATAGATTATTTCTAAACAGATGGAAAGGTGGATGACGATATTGAGCATTTAAAGATTTCTAATACGTCCGCAGATTGTGCATCGCCGGCTCTGATTAGTAAGTCGGCCGAAATATCATGGACATTGAGTTTGACTAAGAGCAGCTAAGATGCCGACGCAAAATATCAGGCGGGATATTCATAAAATAGAAGTTATTATCAGTTGTAGGAGTGAAAGGATCGATGGGAGACATATCATCAAGTGGGTTATGGCTATTATATGGGTAAATATTAAAAAAGGTATTAATTTAATTGATCGAATTAAATGAAAAATGAATTAGAGAAAAAGACGGGCAAAAACTCATTTATTTTGTCGTGGTAGGAGATAAGGTCAATGGACCAGTTTAAAGGCCGGAGTGGATAGATAGTGGACAGTCATACATCATCCTACTTCGCTTCGCTGATTCACAACTTCATCTCAGGCATCAGCCACACCCACTTTCAGTTTTTCCAGTATAATTTTCTACTAATATTTATAACAGATATTCATTGTAGAAACGATTTATATCATATTTGATATCAGATTGTCGTTTTTGTTAAGTTGACTTATGTGATCTGACATGAATTCAAGAGGTTAAAATTCATACCTCCGTGGCTTAAACGCGAATATACATTACATTCAAGAATTTGCTCGTGGCGAACCCAGGGGAATTGAAATCAATCAGGAAAAAAGTTTTCCCCTACTTGGGGCTTGGGGCCAAGTGATTTCTCTTCTGTCATAGGATTCAACTTTTAAGTCTTTATCTCCTCTCTACAAGACTAAGTTTCAAATCAGCCAGCTCATATTTCACAGAGCACAGTATATTAAATTTTCATTTGAGTAGTGAGGAAACAATTGTCTTTATACATTCAAAAGCCACTCAGCACAGAGCATAACTTCTTTAAGATAAAGAAACTGCTTAAATATATCAGGAATAATTATTTATAAAAAGGATATCACTTTGCTCAACTCAAGCTCGTTGTTGTTTCCCTCTTCTTTAATTAGTTTAATTAAATAGAGTATTATTTTAAAATATAAATGCAAATGTTTAGACGGTAAGAGTTATCATAGTGGTTTAGGACGAGATAGTAATGATGATATAATTACAGCCCATTGAAATACACCTGAAATCATTTGCTATTTCTAAAAATTAATGAAACATAGATCTTCCACTAGGACAACGTTATTATATAGTACACTGTTCACTAACACATCAGTGAAATTGGTGCGGTTTACTTGAAGTACTGTAAAATTACCCCTCGAATTCATTCTTTTCAGTCAAGAATATGGTTCCTTGATTCAAGTAAGCGATATGAGTTATTAATTGAGTATAAATAAGTTTTTTACTAAAAAATATCTGATCTAAAGAAAGTGTTTTCTTCTTAATGTATACTAATCATATTATAGGCAGATAGCTACTGTCATTGCTCCTCCCACATAACTAAAATTCCAAGTAATAATGATGTTCATAATGAAAGAAATAAACTTCGTATATTCCACACAAATATTTAATGGTATAAACCTCGACCGGTTTCAACACTTTCATGTCATTTTCAAGGGATAATACAATAATCATTTTCAAGGGTAATATCCCTTGAAAATGACATGAAAGTGTTGAAACCGGTTGGGGTTTATACCATTAAATATTTGTGTGGAATATAGAAAGTTTATTTATTTCATTATGAACTCACAAAAGTTTCACAAAGTTCACTCGCGGACCATGGAAGATATAATGATGATGTTTTCGTAATTTCACCAAACAAGCTTTCAAAGTGATAAAAATAACATATCAGAGCTATGTCTATGATAATTAAGAACTAGTTCTTCACAGACTTTGAGTGTTTCTAAAGTAAGATTCTCTTCCGTAAAAATGGCGTGCTAGTCGATATTTTCTAACATTCAACTTAGAATTTTCCGATTTACCTGGAATTCTTGCATAAATACACGGAATAATTAACGTTGATGAAGATTCAAGCGAATACAATCGGTAACTACTGAATCTCGCGTAACAGAACTAAAACGCACCGCGTATTGTGCAAAATGTCCCATCAAGTCCCATTAAATTCCACGAGAGCGTGGCCCGGACTACAGTCATAAATACAAACGCCAAAAATACCTCCATTGCAATTTAGCCACGGAGCAACAATTTATCATTCCCCGAATGCAATTTTATTTCACCGTGAAATACGCTCTAACTCCGAACTTTGGAAAGTTATGACGAAACCTTGCACCCGGCCGAGGGAATTTTCACCAGAGACGAAATTAGGAATCCCCATTATGAAATTACCCCATTTGATTTCTTTGCACCCGCAAATGGAAGAAAATATTTCCCCTTGCGATAGTGCACAAAACTCCATCAAGCATAATTATTGCAGACCAAAGGAGATACTTGTTTGGGAAGCGCGGTGCCACCGAGTTTACGCTGACTACCACCAGAGGCGGCGGAGCTGTAGGGAACGGGTCTGGGAGGGGAAGGAAGGCTCGTCGTCAAGAGAGAGATTAGGGATGAGAGAAGGGAGGGGCCGACGGGAGGCTGGGTGGAGAGAGGGGAGTGGGGAGACGTAGGGTAAGTTGAGATGGCGAGGGAGCTAGGGAGTGAAGCAGGTGTGAAGGAGTGCAATAGGATGGAAAGAGAAGATTAGAGGAGAGGAAAATAAATGAATAGTCATGAATGGTCACGGTGGAAATAAATCTGTCAGAAGAAATTTGAAAGAGACAGTACAAGTGGCAGAGGACGTTCTTAGTTGTAATGACATGCTGAAAATGGTGATAGAAGAGGAAAAGCAGGGTAAGCGTGGGAGAGGGAGGAGAGACGAAGGTGGTCTTGACGGTACGAAAGGGCGAAAAAGATAAGAGGAGTTGAAGAGATATATAACCCTGTAAAATGGGCAATATTATGTGGGAAACGTTTGGAAAAACTTACCAATGTCAAGGAAATATTCGGAAAGATGTAATGTACGTGTTTTGAAGTGGACGCCACATCGCGTTTCGTTTTTACTTTTTTTCATGAAGCACCCAAGAGGTCTCAAAAGCACGAGAGCGAACTATTT
Organism: Pyrrhosoma nymphula; assembly: GCA_963573305.1. Lineage (NCBI taxonomy): Eukaryota > Metazoa > Arthropoda > Insecta > Odonata > Coenagrionidae > Pyrrhosoma > Pyrrhosoma nymphula. The sequence goes on from OY754327.1 coordinate 133,944,591, forward strand.
CGTAGGCCACGTTCGAGCCGAGTACGTATCTGGTAATAGTATGTTGAGTATTCGTGATTTTTCTGGAAACTTCCTTTCTTATTTCCTCCTGTCCATTGTATCCCATTCCCAACACTTTCCTTGACCTAATTCCATAACTCCCTCGTAATTTTCGGTGAGGACAATCAATGCTTTAGAGCAAGTTATTCTGTAAGAATAACGGGAAAACCCGATGCATATTTATATTGTTATATTGGCACTAGTATAACGAGACTTTACGTTGGGACAAAATTTTGGATTTGCTGTTGTGCATTCTTAATTACTTTAAAATCCATGATGACTGTGGGAAATTATAAATTCATCGACTAATAGCCCCAGCACCGTTTCTTTCTATCACGCCGCAATGGCAGAGTCGAATGTTATTTAAACGAAAAACACACGAGATACGTTTCGAAATGAAAACAAAACACCATCCCGATATGCATATCAAATTATTGACGAAGACATTGATGCACATTCACCTAATGGTTTTTTAACTCCACAAAGCGTTGATGCATTCTATTTATCTTTTCATTGGGCGATCATTTTTCATAATTTGTGTGACAATTTTAATTGGCTTTTAAAGAAACTACCTGAATCCAAAAAACGTCCACCAATGTTAGCTAATAGCTAGATAATATAAATTAATTTTAGCATTTTTTTAAAGAAGAGTACCTTACTTGGAAATAATTGTTTCATGATGCCAAAGTCAGATAAATAAAAAATTATTAGAGATGCCTCTCCAATTATCATGTGAGAAAATGGTAATGAAAACTTTCGAAATGCTAATCGGCTTTTTTTGCAAACTTTGTCTCAAAATATGCTCATTATTAATACAGATTCCACAAGCATGAAAAAAGCAAGGTGGTAAGCAAATAAATTTAATTATCAATGCTCAATTTCAAGCCTAACGTCTCTCAAAAAATTACATGATTGATTTCGTAAACTTTAAGAATATGAATTCACATATATGAACTATTGAATTTTGAGATAACTAAAAATTTTATCTGCACCGTCGAATATTACCGCGGCTTCTTTAAATTTCAAGTGCATGCCGCGGTAAATCTTCTAGTAGCCTGAATTAAATTACTACTCCACCCATTATAAAATGTTTAGGAGTGAAAATTACGGAAAGTATACTACGCTGAGGACTTCATTAAAAATTTTGTTGCAAAATGCAAATACTTGAGATTTTAAAGTTATTTTTCATGCAAAAACGGAATAATAGCTGAGATTTATGGAAATGCAAATAAGTTTAGAATGTGGAGATAGAAAATATTAACGGTGCATTTTGTGCGGACTTGTAGTGGAATAAAATGCGATTTTTGCTGCATAAATAATAATAAATTGCTAAACTAAAAGAATAACTCCAAGGAGTAAGACAAGGGAGCATAACACAGAGCATAGATCCAGTTACTCTTAACTTAGGCTTAAGTTACTCTTCCCCATTAAAGACGAAATAAATCCTCGCATGGAAGCTGATTAACCACACATAGTTCTCAAATGTAAAAGGCTTTTCATGTTATCCAATTCCTCTTAAAGGCAATAATAAACGAAACAATCCCCGATTCTCTGAAGGAATGAAGAAAGTTTATAATTCCGTGAATACATAATAGAATTTAGCTTGATGACGCTTTAAATACCAATAAACGAATGTATTGTAGAGCGGGACTGACACACATAAAGAGTCGAAGTTTCGATGGGGCAAGCAGGAGACAAATGTCTGGAGCAGTTCTAAAAGGGTTTCAGGCAACACACGACCCATTCTCTCCCTCTATTGCCAACAAATACGTACACGTGGATTTGAAATTCGAAAATACGAGGCGATATTAAAATTTTGCAAGTTGGCACCATTTACGCCAACCCAGTAGTGCTAGTAATTAATTAACAAATGGAACGTTTTATACCTCAACTGCTTGATGGCGTGGATTAATAGGGAACAAGAGAATGAATTGTATTCCGGGAACAAAATGGAAAAAGACGATAGCTGTCCAAGGATGTGAACGCCTGAAGTAGCGGCAACGTATTAGAACAGAAAACGGTTACTTCTCCTCTCGGAAGACCGCGATCCACGGAGTATCATACCAACCCCGGGTCATGGGAAGGGAGCATCTCCGTCGCACGAGAGCAGGCTGTCTTTCCTCGTAACTCTCAGAATGGGCGTATTTATATTTTTACTACATTGGAGAGAAATTCTGGAAGGAGAAAGCGGGAAGAAGAACCGGAGGGGGGGCGTGGACAAGAGATGGGGAGATGACTCGACGAAATCAAGATGGATGAGGCAGAGAAAAAATTTTACGCCACCGCAACGTAATTTATGGGCATCCAAAAAAGGATGGGATACATGAACAGGATCAAAAAGTATACGTCCCGGTCTAAAAATTTCCTCGGACCTTATGCTTCAAAATCAGCAACTAAATATGATACATTGCTAAGTGAAAAGTATGACTACAGAGGGTAAGTAAATCAAGGGAATTTTCGCTAACGATGTTGTCGATTACAGCAAAAAAACACGGCTTTTGGCATACATTTAGGTTTATGAATTTATTGAAATAAATTTCAGTAAATGTACACATGCAATATACTGGAGATTAGATAGAATAGAACTCCTTGGATAACACAATATAATTGAGTTTACAAATGTTAAAAAAATATACATTTTAAAATATGGCAGTAAATGATGAACCCCGTGATTTTACTTAACAGTAGTCAGAAAGTTAAATAAACTGTCGAAAATATAGTTACTTGAATCCTTAATAGTTGACTATAGCCGGTACTAAAAACTGGGATGGAATTTTGCCTGCCTTTCAAATGAAAGGTCGCGGGTTCTCACCTACATCGCCAATTGTTATTGCATTAGTATTTCTCTTATGTTACACGGTGCGATATCATGTTGGTAGCAGAAACTATAGCAACTCAAGTCGACTATTTATACCAGCTTCTTCTCTTATTTCATTTATTTAGTTAGAAAAAAACACCAATCGTTATTCTTCCATACCGAAATATATTCATGCGATCGACCGCTATCAAAATCAAAAAGATATGTTGAAATAGTATATCTCTTCATCTTCTTGGCCGACTGACGTTTCTTCTACCGGTGGACAGTTTATCTATTAAGATATGTACAAGTTGCTTGCCATTCTGTTTATATTTTAGTTCCATTCTTGTTTCCATTTAAGTACCCAGTTATTTATATTAGGTGATTCACATTATTTCTTCAAATATTTCTTTCTTTCTCTTTCTTATAGTGTTTTGCCTGTAAGAACTTGAAGCAGTTTCTTATATTCCTTGATGAGAGCAAAATATCTCGCCTATGTTCATCTTTGGGCATGCAAGGTTAATCCAGGAAGCATTCCTCGACACATTACGAGAAAACGCACAAAGTAAGACGCAAACATTTTCAGATTCAATATATCCTATTTGCTGTTAAGGTTAGAGTGGGGACATTTTGAGTTCCCATTGTATTCTTCTGACGCTGTAGCTTGAACGGGACTTGCGACAACAATGAAAATCCATGCTCTAAGAATCGACATCGAACGTGAGGGTGCATTCCATGAAACTCTAACCACCCATTCCGAAAACAGTCACTTTAATTTTCCCGATTCTTCTTAAATGCCCTCCTGGAAAATGCGAACAACGGAGACTCGTGACACTGGAATATGCGGAAAAGGCGTCAAAGGAGAATGCACGATGGAGTTGATCAGTGGAGAAGAGATTTGAAGAAGGAAGACGGGAAGAGTTTCGCTCACGAAATAAAATAAACCGATGTGTGGCAACAGAGAACGGCACCCGGGTGGGGAGGCTCCAAAATCCAATAATCAACTCACAGACGCCGGCAATGACGAGTCTTCGAGAGGGAAGGCAGCGGGGGCTGCTAGAGGAGGAAAGCTAGGGGGATAGAAAGGTAGTTGTTGTGTATAATGGGGGAGGGACACAGAGGAGTAACAGAGCAAGGGAACTAGAGAGGGTATAACAAGGGGAGGTGTTTGCTCAACTGAACAGGAGAATTGATGACCAGTGGCACCCTAAACAACCAGCCGTCAACGGAGGATTCTGCAGTATCAAAGGGATTTCAGGCGACAATTGGAAGAGCTCGTTTTGTTTGACGTAGGGTCAATTGAGGTACTCAATGTCCGTTCCAAAATCGTGTGACCCAAGTTTGAAGCGTATTATTTCAATAAAAAAAGCTATTTCAATCAGTTGTACATCAAATTAAAGCTTATTATTTTTCAATTTTGTAAATTCATTCAGCGTGTTTAGAGCTTATTTAAAACGAAACTAGTTTTTAGTAGCCAATTGGGACACACTCCGTCGCTACGTCTGCGGGTGAGGAAGCGGTGATCTTCTTTAAAAGAAGACTATGGGAGCCCTCCGCTGCCAGTCCATTGCGGTGTAAGCATCCACAGACAACGCTACGGGGAGCTGCCACTTGAGTCAAAACAACTCAATTCGGTGGCGTAGCTACGCGGGATTAGTGGCGCCAGTTAAAGCAGAGCGACGACTATGGTTCCTTCTCCGGCGGCGAGCACCGCCACGGAGATTAACTCAACAATCCGTGTGACTCAAGGTCGACGGTGCGGGAATGTGCTTCGAGACGCTTAAAGTAGCAGTCAAAGGAGCAAACAGCCTTTTGAATATATTTGTGATTCAAGAACGCCACATACAAGTACTCATACATATGTATTACAAAGAATTTATCGATACTTCATTTAGAATTATTGGGCTTTGGAATCATAATAGTTATAAGAAGCTTTAGCGGTTAATACACGTGAACGACCGTTTCTTCTTCAGGGATCCCCAGCGTATTGATGACTAGAGCAGATGAGTCCATAATATCATAGACACGAGGAATCCCAAAATATTGTTATTTTAGTAAATACATGCACTACGAAGGCACCTATATTTTCGAATTTATTACAAATATTTATAATTTGGTTATTACTTGAAAACATTTCATTTTGTGACGAAAGTTAGTGTCTTCCTTTATTAAATAAATTGTACTCCTGGATTTTTAAAATTCCTTTTGTAAGCAATGACAATTAACATGTCATGACAGTTGATTATAGGCTACGGCATACATATCAGGATACGCAATGGAAATAGATGCGATGTCCTAGTGGAAGTACTGTTACGTTTTTTAGCGATTCCAACTCAAGGAACAGATAAGCGCAAGTAAAATTCACGTCTGACAAAAACTAATTATTATTTAAATGGACTTAAAAGTTTTCTGCTAGACTGCCAAGAGCCAGCTTACGTAAATTTAGTCAAAATTAGACGTATAATCCCACATCACAGGCGGAACGTAACGATAATGAACTGGTTCTGTAAAAAACCTCAGAGGATAGTTTTTGAGAGCGTTATTTATGAATTCCTAATCCGTGAGATAGTTCCATCAGAAATTATTTCCGTCACAACGAAGCTTTTAGTGAGTGGGAAAAATTAAAGGGAAGCAAAAAAAAAAAGGATTGCAGTTTGAGGCAATTCGTTTGATTCCCTAGGGGCACGGCTTTTATTCCCTCCTTGTCTGAATAAATGCCAACGGCATCATTTGCGAGGCAAAAGGGTAGGAGGGCACGTGCGTTCAACGCCGGAAGGCGCCCTCCTCCTCTGGCAGTTTCACCCACTCCATGAGGAGTTATGTCATGCGCTGCCCAGCGCTCGGGTTGCCCGACTTCCACTCTCTCCTCGGGCCACCCCTCGCGCTCCCCTCTGATAATTTTTCCATGTCTCACTCACTCTTTGCCGTCATCCATTTCCACTGCACCTTCAAAATCCATCAAGCTTTGAATTTGTTTGTCGCCACTTCAATCACCTACCTATATACCTAAGAAAAGTCATGGAAAGTTAGCGACAGAGTAGTTAAATAATTTGTTTTTCTTATTCACACACAATCATACAATTTTATTCATTGATGCCCAGCAAAATCATTATTTAAAGGATGACATGACAGGCAAGCAAGCTGAACTACCAGTGAAATTGCAAATGCATTTTTACCAGTAGTTAAGGATTGGCATTGCATTTCTTCCTAAATTTGGGCTTGTAGTTCATAATAATATATATTTTCAAATACAAAAAGAAAAACAAAACAGAAAAATATTAAAATTACTATTTATAGTTTTACTTTGGATTTAGGAAAATTATATAGGGACATACTATCCATGCCATCATTTCCAAATTAATAAATTTAGTGCACGCTCTATTCCAAGTAGTTTTAATCAAGAGGGGCCAAGACCAACGACTACATTTCATTACGCAATATTTCAAGACGTAGCAGCAAAAATCGTATATTTCCTTACATATACTCGATAACATTTTTAGTCGTATAACTATATACCCTTTATGTTGCTTTTTGTCTCCAAATACATGTATCCACATTAAGTATGCCTGCCCAATATATAGTGGTAATTATGTAATTTGATACACACATGTGACTTAGTATGAATTTTATTTCTCATTACAGTAGCTCCTGCTTACATCGTCGACCATCACGGAGAAGAGACTTCATTCAAATTTTAAAAATAATTCCACATCTCCTCGGTGTGTGAGAGTGAGGAGCTACGGACTCTTTATCAATGAAATCTGTTGAGAATTTAGATTAGCCTCGTTACTTCGAAAAGGTTCTCCTGCACTTTCCTACCACTTTATTAAATTCTATAGGAACATGATAAAATGTCGATGAATAATGTAGGCACGCACATCATTTGCTCCAAGTGGAGTAAAAAAATATTACGCCACCTACTACTACGCCACCCAGTGACTACGATTTTGGGACAGTAAAAAGGTCGTGCATAAGGTAGGCGCATACTTTGACGAAAATCAAAGCGTGGCAGTTTGACGTACACCTCAATTATTATCAATTATCCATAGTATGTCGTGGTATGCAATGCTGAACGTTCGATTGAGCACGTAGGTGAGAATGTAACCCCGACTTATCCTAACGACCAAATGAAAGATACATTGATTACGCAAAAATAGACTACGAATTAATATTCTTCGGCAAATACTGGGTTTTCTATAGAATCTCGTCAAAGAAGCACATGCAGCGAGAATGCCGCTCTTTGCAACGTCCTATGCGTTGCACTCCGAGCAATGTAGGCAATGCACAATCGCCGACGATGTAGCGTTTTACTCATTGTGGAATTCCCACTCGGGAATCTAATTACTGAACGTTCAGGTTGCATCACAATCCAGTAATACCCTCTCTTTCCCTCCATGTGATCCCGTCTTTGTTTCTACTTCCGTTTAAATTTCACCCGGCTCCGTGGTTAGGTTATATATTTAGAATGGCGACCGGGACCTGACGTAACTTGTGCCTTTACGGAGAATAGGGTCGTACAAAATGTGTTTTTTTTACTTGAACAACCTAAAGTCCTATTTAAAAAAAATAATGGAGATAATCAGTGCTTATATTTAAAATTAAAGCTATGTATAAAACGCTTTAGAAGGAAATGCTGACGCTGCGCTGATAAAGGTACAACACTACGCTGGTTAGACTTTGACGTCACTTGGCAGTAAACACCGCACCGTTTTAATTATAGTAGTAGTCTTCTAGATATTGTGCAGGAGCACGTTCTGTAACATTAAATATTTGTTACTAACGATTTGCCTTAACACCTGTAATATAGACAAATTTATATCTTTCACCTGGTTCTAGGGATTTCATTGCCATTTTTTAAATTTTGGAATATATTTTGCACCAATAGTATATGGTACTCCCCTAACCACAAGGAACTTTTTTGAAGAAATTGCTGAAGAGGCTTGATAAGCTAAATAACGATTTTCTTGTGCCTGCAATTCCTCTTAGCTCTACTATTAAAAATGTTAACAAACAAAAAAACGCAATACTGCCCAGTTACGTCGCCGAACATGACATCCCGTTTTTATTAGACGTGGAATTTTTGAAAAGTTCAGCTGTTCTCTTTCAGGCATAGTACCTACTAAATGATGTTGGCATTTGAAAGTAGACTGAAGTGAATCAGTCACAACCTCAATGTTCAGGTATTTAATTATTGATTCACAACCCTATTTCTTGAGGAATAGAGGAAGAATGGAGGAAGAATGGAGAGGAAAAAAACCCGGCTTTAGCACTAGTTTACTTTAAACGAAAAGCACCATGGGGATCTCGGTGTTACATCATATGGTTGGAGCATCGGGCTTAAGACACTCTCAGCATGCGTTTTGTACGTGTGTGAAATTCCTCGCAGGTCCACTATGAATATGTAGACAAAAACAGAAATATGTAATACGTGGTAATACCGTCCAGTGACGTCATCGAATACGCTTTCAGGACAGTGCGAAGTCACCTACAATGAGAAGGAGAGAATTAAACGGCATTATAATGCCCTTCCGCAAGCCGCTTCCATCGGATGATCCAATAACGATTAATGGCTCAAAAGTTAATATTGGGAATCAAATATTGATTTGACTACGATAGCTACCCTGGAAAATTAAAATTTTAGCTTTTTATATTTCAGGAAGTAAACGTATAATCAACGTGAAACTTTGCGCGTGATAACATATCAGTACATGGTTTATGAATATAAAATTTCATCTTCCTAGTGCTTTCCATTAGTTTAAAAATTGAGTAAAAATTTGATAATTTTTGTAAAAACGACAAAAATAAGGTATTTTCACCCCACTTTTACATAAAAAGACCCTCTGTAATTTCTTTTGGATCATTTTCATTAAAAAGAGTTAGATATAAGGATAGATAAGATTAGAGATAGCATTAAAGATAAGGCTAGCTCGACTTTCAAAAGGTCAGCAGCATCGATTTCCAGAGGCGACGCTAAAGAACGCCGCTCGAAAATTCAATAGGTAATACATAAGCGATCTGTGGAATTTGGCAGTCCATGAGATCCATACGAGCTTCGGCTTGGGAGCCATATAAGATACCCACTGTAGGCTTGGGAACCTAGAATAAGCTGCCTAACCTTTGGCTTGGGAGCCAGACAGATACCCACACAAGGATTTGGAACCTTGTCGAAGAAATCAAACTGCGGGCCAAACCCACCCATGGCTGATATTGTACGGCTATCGGACGTGACCCCTACAGCGATGGGGTTACTGGTTCAAATGCCTGAACTGGTAGTGATAATGTCACCATGGACCAACGCAATATACTAAAAATGTCTACATAAAACAATCAGGACGATACACAACATAATGCATGTGGCGCCACCATAGCAACGTTCTCAACGTTGTTCATATTTTTAGGGCCGTATGTGCTCGCGATGAAAAACCAAGTCAACATTTTTTAGAGGTTTGAAATATGAAATTTCAAATTATTTCAAATGAAAATTATTCAAAAAAGTATCCAGAAGGTCTTCCTTTTGTAAGAGCGGGCAGAAAATAAACTCTTTTTGCAGTTTAAACAAATGTCATTCTCAAGGTTGTCCCTATTTTTAGGGCCTTATATGCCTGAGATGCCCTGAACTTTCTACAAGGAGGTCGCTCTTATAGTTATTTTCATTATTTTGTTTAATAGAGCGCAAAAAGTTGTACAAGATAGCCAATTTTTGTTTCTCTCATCAAAATATCCTCTGAGATATTATGCCTCAAAGTTACCGAAATCTCATACTGAAGAAGGCTGCGGCACGGGGTCAAACAAATTACTATATCTCAGCAAGTATACCATCGGTAAACGTAAAAATTTACAATTGTTTATTGGAGGTATATGTAAATGTCCATATAAAATTTCATTGAAATCCGTGATGGTCGAGCGGGGACCACTATGGAATGACACATACGCCAACCGAGAAAAAATGTGCGTTTATAAATAACAATTTGAATTGAAAATAATGTCAAGGAACTGTCAACAATCATTTTAATGTAAATCCCAAGCAAATATCTTCACATTAACGTAATCCTAAGAAAAACAAAAACGGAACTCGCTCCATTGTAGCAAAGAAAAGAACTTTGAAAAGCGTACGATGGATGAATCTATAAAGTTGATTAATCCAACATATAAATCCTTGTACTTCCGGCGGGTAAAATTGAAACTTAATGTATCTAAAAACATTGCTCTATATTTTTGGAAAAACAATTAAACATCAAAATCTTATGCTTCATCATCATAAAAAAATTAGTTCTACATCCGTTCAGGAGGAGTTGCATTTACGAAATTCGGCTCCTATAAATGCAATCACATTAGAAATTGTAGGTTCAGGTTGATTCAAGAATAAACGTGTACAGGCAATGAAATGAGCACGCAGTTTTGCATGTAGTCATTTCTTATCGATTCATCAGTCTTTAGTTAACAACCAACTTAAATATCCATAACCTGACTATAAATAATAAGAATATAACAGAAAATGAAGGTAAGTCTACACTATACGCTTATTAACCTCAGACTCTAGGGAATAAAAAACAGGACACATTTTCTTGCATGTGTGTAATCATTTTAAGCATATATAAAATAGCATCTTGCAAAAATCGCTTAACTTAAGCGAAAAATAGAAAATATCATCGTAAATAATTAACCACTTGACATCTAACCTCCGCATTTAAATTCAACGATTCTGGCTTCAATCAATTATCCAGTAATATTGTATTGCCCTCAGCGCTGATACACATTAGAAAATATAGTTTGAGGTATAATTCAATTCGCGGCGTATCGTTCTTTCTGAAGGACTGTCATTATCATTTGTAGTGTTAGAGTTTAAATATACCTACACCTCAGCAGTAAAACGGGAAAGCAATTCGCAATTAAAGGACGAGGTGTGATTAATTCTCATTAGAAGAGAAATTAAACGTATGGCCATCATATGCATATTGCCATCGTAATATTTTTTCGCGTTCATAACTTCTAATGGAGAAGATGAATAAAAAAAATCATGCTGATGTAAAAATCATTAACTAAACTGAATTAAAATATCGTCCATCCCTCACGGGCGCTTGAAAAAATTAGCCTCCGACGAAACCAATTTTCCACCTTTTCAATACTGAGTTAATTTTGAATTTATCTCTACTCATTTCCACCGTTTATAAAAGTGAGAAATTAACCCATTTATGCCTAGTGTTCCATTTTTGGAACACCTGATGCGACTTTCTAATTTAATGACTACGACTCATAATACACCAATATGCCACGGTTTTTCTTTCTGTACCTCTTTATAAAGATATATTGTATTACGTGGTGCAAAGAATTAGTCAGTTTTGCCAGCCCATCGCAGCCAGTGTGTTGAGAAATATCGGTCTTTTTTTTCAAGGCAGTTTTTCTGAGACCATCTCAAATGTTATATTAATAACTATTTGCCATTATGCCCAAATGTTGTTAATTTTTCCCTGCATGTTCAGTAATAGTTAACCTATAGTACTTTAAGAAGAAAATTTTTAAACAATCTATTTTGTTTTAGTTATAAGCTTTTATTTAACAGTGTTCCATTTTTGGAACACTAGGCAAATCCACTACTATTATGCGTGCATTCAGGCGCACTGAAATATTCACTTTAATTTTAAATCAAGTAAGCAATTAGATGTTATGTGACTGAGGGAAACGATGCTATGTCTTGGCTATAATCAGTTTCCATTTCAGTGAAAGAATAAATACATCGATAACCAACTGATGAATTGTGATCAATTTTTACAGTAGTTGTATGTTGAGTACGATCTCGTGAAGTGGATGTGTCTTGCGTCCCGTCCGTTAGAAAGTGGAGGGTGACCGCGCCTTTAGCTAAAAGTACCAGGATGTCGAGATATTTGACAGTGCATGAAATAAATGATCTATTAGAGACAGAAGATTACGTAGATGTACGTGATATCATCATTGAACCCCCTGATAACGCAACAAAACCTGTGTCTGACGAGGACTCCGGGGATGACGATGTTTGAACAATTAACAATCTTCCCGGTTCATTGCTGCGCGCTCCTGCTCATCTCATTCATGGTTCTTCTGACGAGAACTTTGACCATGCTGACCTTTTGCTGATACCGAATGGTGATACTACTGAAAATGACGGTGCATCGGCTTCTGCTTCGCCTCAACCTCTTCTTGCTCAAAGAAAAAAGGTAAACAAAGTTGTACGCAATTGGAAGAAAGCCGATCTGACTGCCCAGCCAGTAGGAGGTAGAGTTTCAGAAGAAAAAAATCACAAAAATGAAAACCCCTGATGAATGTTTAAAACTCTTTCTGGATATTGAAGTGATTGATATGGTTGTCAAATATTGCAATTTATATGCTGCAAGTAAGGGCGTAAACCTTGAACTGACTGTTGGTGTTTTTTGAGAATAATTTTTCTGAGTGGTTACGTCTCTGTTCCGAGACGGCGTATGTTTTGGGAGCAAAGACCAGATTCGCATAATTCTCTAGTTAGTGGTGCCATGAGACGTGACCGATTTGAAACAATATTTTCAAATTTGCATGTTGCTGACAATTCTAACTTGAACCACATGGACAAGTTTTCCTAGCTGCGACCTCTCATAGAGCAACTGAATGACAGATGTATGAAATTTGTACCAAATGAAATATACTTCAGCTTGGATGAGGCCATGATTCTCTATTTCGGTCGTCACGGGTGCAAACAGTTCATTCGTTGTAAGCATATTCGGTTTGGGTATACATTCTGGTATGGTGCAACGCGTCTAGGCTACATTTCCTGGTTTCAGCCTTATCAAGGAAAAAACCCGAACACTCAATACCAAGAATATGGTGTAGGTGCTTCAGTTGTTTTGCAATTTACTGAGGCACTCACAACGCAGCATCCTGGTAAATACCATTTTGTGTTCGACAACTTTTTCACAAGCATTGCACTCCTTGATAAACTTCATTCAATGGGCCATCAAGCAACAGGCACAGCGAGAAAAGATCGCGAAGACAAACCTTTACTATCTGATGCTACCCTAAAGAAAAAAGATAGGGGCACATTTGATTACCCACTTGATGGAAAAGGCAATATTGTTTGTAGTTGGAATGATAACAGTGTTGTGACTGTTGCATCATCTGGTGTCGGTGTCAATCCTTTGCAATAGGTCAGTCGTTATTCTCAAAAGCAGAAAAAAAAGATACAAGTTACTCAGCCAAATTTAATCAAGGTCTATAATCAGTATATGGGAGGAGTGGACCGAGCTGATGAAAATATTGACGAGTATCGAGCATCAATCCGTGGAAAGAAATGGTACTCGAGCCCCTTGTTATTCTGCTTTGAGCTGGCTTTACAAAATGCTTGGCAATTGCATAAAATAAACGGTGTGAAGCCAATAGATCATCTTGAATTTCGTCGCCGTGTGGCCTGTCACTATATAGAGACATATGGTAATACTGCTGAGCCTGGTAGAAAAGGGAGTCCATCTATGAAGCGTAACCTTGACTCACGTCATGACGGCATGAATCATACGATTGTAAAGCAAACTCGCTGTGTCCAATGTCACAAAATTACCACTTTTCAATGTAAAAAATGCAACGTATCCTTGCATGTTAAGTGTTCACCCCGATATGTCTTAATAGTGAGTTAACAAATGCCTGAATAAAATGATTTGCTTGTTATCACTGAGTACGTCATGGTAGTGGATTTGCCTAGTGTTCCATTTTTGGAACACCTCGTTATTAATAATTGGCAAGAGATACATTGTTTTTTCTTTCGGATATTGTATTCATACGTATTTTTATCTATAATATGTAAAAATCAGGGTAAAATTCGCATTTTTCAAACCTTCGGCATAAATGGGTTAAATTGCTGACCCGCGAGGGCGCACGTCACAGCATAACGCTCTCACTCACTCGCATCGACGCATTTGATGATTTAATTGATTGACGGATTTTATTGAGTGCGAACATTTATTGGATTTTCCAATCCTGTTCGGACGAGATAACACCAAAAAGCACGATAAAGGTTTTGATGGAATTAGGAGAAAAAAGAGAGCGGCGATGAAAGCCAAATTTAACCTACATCCCAGAAGCAAGTTAGCTGCAGGCTTAAGGCTTAGTCTGGGCGAAACATATCGCCTCTTCTTCCCCCTCCTGTTTCCCTAAATCCACCAGAAATCGCCTTACAGTTCCAAATTTTCCACTGTCTCTGCGTTCACTCTACACTATCCTGTGTGTCCTGTTGAGTCATCAAACCAACCAAGATCGTACGCGAACTGGGATAAAAATCGATCATGGAGCAATAAATCAGTGACATCCCTCTCTTTAACCTTCGATCTCTCTCTCCTTTCACATTCCATTCCTCTCTTCTTCTACGACCCCCTCCGTCATCCACTTGTATGCCCGTCCAACCTGCCCCACTTCGCCGACGGCGTCCGTCAAACCTTGACACCACGTCTCTTCAGCGATCCCCGGACCAATTCCCTTGGGCAGGCGGCACATGGTTCGTCAATATCCACGTAATGCCTAGCGTTTTGCTTTGAGATCTGCTCTGCCTATCATCGCAAGGACACTTGATAGAATGGCAGGATACTTTCCTGTGTCGAGTTCCTATTCTCATCACGTAATTTTTATTCAAAACAGTAAATGCCATGTGTTCAGCAAAGTTTAGCCAAAGGTAAGCTTTGATAAAAGAAAAGTAAGAAAGAAAGAAGTAAAAGAAAAGTAAGAAAAAGTAAGATTCAGCTAGCATCTAAAGTTTTTACTGCAGTGAGACTAAAACTACCAGTTACACGGAAATAGGAAGTTCCACTGGATGGACAAAGTTGAAGTGCATGATCTGATGTGGTGGGACTCGGAAGTCGTGTTTATAGTTTTACTAGCAGGTGCAAGTGAGCGTCTGTTGCAACGCAGGAAAGGGAAGCAATGAATTACCGCAGTTCACGCAGAGTGGAATGCAGCACACCTGTCTAAAATCAGGGCGCTGGGATTTCTGGTTTGACTGCTCCGTTTCGATTTTTTGAAAATATCTAAAATGTTTCTTTAAGCCTCCATTTCTTCTTCAATAACATTTAAGCCGTATTTGAGGGACATAAATGCCATTCCAGACCCTTCAGCTGGTTGCGATATTATTATGTATTTTGTTTGCATTTGAAGTGGTCCCGACGGGCATGCTTCCTGTGATACTTCACTGCGATCTGGACATTGGTCACAAATTGGTCACTCTTCTCGTATGACGACACAAAAGGCCAGCTTGAAAAATGCAACGATTGCCTTTCTTCGTGCCATAACCTCGAAAACGATTATCGCCGCGTTGAAATTATCGATTTGTCGAATCCATAATTTTTGTCTCGTTTTCGCGCTCGTTTACCATTTTATGCATCTGTGAGGAGAAGATCTCCGTGACCCTGAGCAGCTAAGTAAGCGATTGCGAGATAGGAGTGCGCAGAATAGGAGATGAGAGCTCTAAAGCCGATGGAGTCGATGGTCCAGTCGTCGAAGAGAGAACGCTGGTGTGGCTTCGAGAAAGAAGCGGGAGATAGAGAATGGTTGAGATGAGGATATGAATAGGGAGCCGTGAATGTGAAATAAACGGAATAGGGCATTGAGCAAAATGTTAGGGATAGGAAACGGAAGAGTGGGACTGGAGAAGTGCTTCAACGGGAGGGCGGGCGAGAGAGGAATATGAGCGGGAGGTTAATCGAAGTCACTGTGGGAGGAGGGTGGGTGAGGTGACTAGGGTGCCGAGTCACAATTCCCATACATTCCGTAAGCGAGAAAAATAACAGCAGAACTTTCCAAAAATGCCACGTCTAAAAATAATTGGATGCCATATTCGATGACGTCACAGGATGGTATCACATCTTTGTGTTTTTGTCGAAATATTCATAGTGGAGCTGCGAGGAATTTCACACACGCGCAAATCGCATGCTCCAACTTAAGTACGTCCAAGTGTCTTAAGTACGATGCTCCAACCATATGATGTAACACCGAGATCCCCATGGTGCTTTTCGTTTAAAGTAAACTAGTGCTAAAGCCGGGTTTTTTTCCTCTCCATTCTTCCTCCATTCTTCCTCTATTCCTCAAGAAATAGGGTTGTGAATCAATAATTAAATACCTGAACATTGAGGTTGTGACTGATTCACTTCAGTCTACTTTCAAATGCCAACATCATTTAGTAGGTACTATGCCTGAAAGAGAACAGCTGAACTTTTCAAAAATTCCACGTCTAATAAAAA
The DNA here is from genome assembly GCA_963573305.1 of Pyrrhosoma nymphula. NCBI lineage: Eukaryota > Metazoa > Arthropoda > Insecta > Odonata > Coenagrionidae > Pyrrhosoma > Pyrrhosoma nymphula. The sequence continues at coordinate 133,960,650 of OY754327.1, forward strand.
CGGGATGTCATGTTCGGCGACGTAACTGGGCAGTATTGCGTTTTTTTGTTTGTTAACATTTTTAATAGTAGAGCTAAGAGGAATTGCAGGCACAAGAAAATCGTTATTTAGCTTATCAAGCCTCTTCAGCAATTTCTTCAAAAAAGTTCCTTGTGGTTAGGGGAGTACCATATACTATTGGTGCAAAATATATTCCAAAATTTAAAAAATGGCAATGAAATCCCTAGAACCAGGTGAAAGATATAAATTTGTCTATATTACAGGTGTTAAGGCAAATCGTTAGTAACAAATATTTAATGTTACAGAACGTGCTCCTGCACAATATCTAGAAGACTACTACTATAATTAAAACGGTGCGGTGTTTACTGCCAAGTGACGTCAAAGTCTAACCAGCGTAGTGTTGTACCTTTATCAGCGCAGCGTCAGCATTTCCTTCTAAAGCGTTTTATACATAGCTTTAATTTTAAATATAAGCACTGATTATCTCTATTATTTTTTTTAAATAGGACTTTAGGTTGTTCAAGTAAAAAAAACACATTTTGTACGACCCTATTCTCCGTAAAGGCACAAGTTACGTCAGGTCCCGGTCGCCATTCTAAATATATAACCTAACCACGGAGCTGGGTGAAATTTAAACGGAAGTAGAAACAAAGACGGGATCACATGGAGGGAAAGAGAGGGTATTACTGGATTGTGATGCAACCTGAACGTTCAGTAATTAGATTCCCGAGTGGGAATTCCACAATGAGTAAAACGCTACATCGTCGGCGATTGTGCATTGCCTACATTGCTCGGAGTGCAACGCATAGGACGTTGCAAAGAGCGGCATTCTCGCTGCATGTGCTTCTTTGACGAGATTCTATAGAAAACCCAGTATTTGCCGAAGAATATTAATTCGTAGTCTATTTTTGCGTAATCAATGTATCTTTCATTTGGTCGTTAGGATAAGTCGGGGTTACATTCTCACCTACGTGCTCAATCGAACGTTCAGCATTGCATACCACGACATACTATGGATAATTGATAATAATTGAGGTGTACGTCAAACTGCCACGCTTTGATTTTCGTCAAAGTATGCGCCTACCTTATGCACGACCTTTTTACTGTCCCAAAATCGTAGTCACTGGGTGGCGTAGTAGTAGGTGGCGTAATATTTTTTTACTCCACTTGGAGCAAATGATGTGCGTGCCTACATTATTCATCGACATTTTATCATGTTCCTATAGAATTTAATAAAGTGGTAGGAAAGTGCAGGAGAACCTTTTCGAAGTAACGAGGCTAATCTAAATTCTCAACAGATTTCATTGATAAAGAGTCCGTAGCTCCTCACTCTCACACACCGAGGAGATGTGGAATTATTTTTAAAATTTGAATGAAGTCTCTTCTCCGTGATGGTCGACGATGTAAGCAGGAGCTACTGTAATGAGAAATAAAATTCATACTAAGTCACATGTGTGTATCAAATTACATAATTACCACTATATATTGGGCAGGCATACTTAATGTGGATACATGTATTTGGAGACAAAAAGCAACATAAAGGGTATATAGTTATACGACTAAAAAGGTTATCGAGTATATGTAAGGAAATATACGATTTTTGCTGCTACGTCTTGAAATATTGCGTAATGAAATGTAGTCGTTGGTCTTGGCCCTTGGTCTATATAATTTTCCTAAATCCAAAGTAAAACTATAAATAGTAATTTTAATATTTTTCTGTTTTGTTTTTCTTTTTGTATTTGAAAATATATATTATTATGAACTACAAGCCCAAATTTAGGAAGAAATGCAATGCCAATCCTTAACTACTGGTAAAAATGCATTTGCAATTTCACTGGTAGTTCAGCTTGCTTGCCTGTCATGTCATCCTTTAAATAATGATTTTGCTGGGCATCAATGAATAAAATTGTATGATTGTGTGTGAATAAGAAAAACAAATTATTTAACTACTCTGTCGCTAACTTTCCATGACTTTTCTTAGGTATATAGGTAGGTGATTGAAGTGGCGACAAACATAAATTCAAAGCTTGATGGATTTTGAAGGTGCAGTGGAAATGGATGACGGCAAAGAGTGAGTGAGACATGGAAAAATTATCAGAGGGGAGCGCGAGGGGTGGCCCGAGGAGAGAGTGGAAGTCGGGCAACCCGAGCGCTGGGCAGCGCATGACATAACTCCTCATGGAGTGGGTGAAACTGCCAGAGGAGGAGGGCGCCTTCCGGCGTTGAACGCACGTGCCCTCCTACCCTTTTGCCTCGCAAATGATGCCGTTGGCATTTATTCAGACAATAAGGGAATAAAAGCTGTGCCCCTAGGGAATCAAACGAATTGCCTCAAACTGCAATCCTTTTTTTTTTTGCTTCCCTTTAATTTTTCCCACTCACTAAAAGCTTCGTTGTGACGGAAATAATTTCTGATGGAACTATCTCACGGATTAGGAATTCATAAATAACGCTCTCAAAAACTATCCTCTGAGTTTTTTTACAGAACCAGTTCATTATCGTTACGTTCCGCCTGTGATGTGGGATTATACGTCTAATTTTGACTAAATTTACGTAAGCTGGCTCTTGGCAGTCTAGCAGAAAACTTTTAAGTCCATTTAAATAATAATTAGTTTTTGTCAGACGTGAATTTTACTTGCGCTTATCTGTTCCTTGAGTTGGAATCGCTAAAAAACGTAACAGTACTTCCACTAGGACATCGCATCTATTTCCATTGCGTATCCTGATATGTATGCCGTAGCCTATAATCAACTGTCATGACATGTTAATTGTCATTGCTTACAAAAGGAATTTTAAAAATCCAGGAGTACAATTTATTTAATAAAGGAAGACACTAACTTTCGTCACAAAATGAAATGTTTTCAAGTAATAACCAAATTATAAATATTTGTAATAAATTCGAAAATATAGGTGCCTTCGTAGTGCATGTATTTACTAAAATAACAATATTTTGGGATTCCTCGTGTTTATGATATTATGGACTCATCTGCTCTAGTCATCAATACGCTGGGGATCCCTGAAGAAGAAACGGTCGTTCACGTGTATTAACCGCTAAAGCTTCTTATAACTATTATGATTCCAAAGCCCAAAAATTCTAAATTAAGAATCGATAAATTCTTTGTAATACATATGTATGAGCACTTGTATGTGGCGTTCTTGAATCACAAATATAGCGCTGGGAAAAAACATCCCGAGTGACGTCGGCTAAATACACAGGGTGAGGGTGAAGGGGGACACCGTTAACCCTAGCTATATTCTCCCGTCAACTCCCTCTATCCCGACCACTACCAACTCTTTTTGGTGGTACCACTCTCTCACCCCATACCTCTCTGCCATAAAACGTCTCTTTCATAGAGGTTTACTCTACATTTAAACCTCCATTCTCCACCTCTTTCCCGCTTTCGCCCCGAAATTTCCCTCCATCTTCCAGCATATGAGCACGGCAAATTTGCGGGTCGCGTTGTATTCTATCCGAACAGGCATTGAGGGCAGCAGTCTCAATCCATCTCGAAGTAATTGCCGCCAAATTGATCCCCGGGCGAGACAAGATTTTTTGGGCCCTCTATAATCAATTCCTTCCCCTCGGCCCCACCCCATCATCGTACACCGCTCCATAGTCGGTCGTCAGAGCCACACCCTGGACCTTTCACCCCCTGAAAATCCTTTCTCCTCCCTATAGGCATCCTGAACCTTCACCTCTCCCTCTTCCTCCATCCATCTCCTGCGGATGCTTATTTGCTCTCTCACGGAAACCTTGCCGCGTCCTTGTCGGATACGGAGGAAGATATCCACCGGAAGGTTACTTGTGTTTGGACAAATATGTGAGGGGCATTTTTTTATCCTGTGATTTAATAGAGGGAAATGTCCACAAATATTTAAACACCATGCGATATTGGAATAAAAAACAATTGTACTTTTGTAAAAAAAATCATGATTCTATTACGCGGTTCACCGACTTACGGGATGATTAGGTACAACTAATGTACTTTAAAGGATTTTTGTTTACTTTCTTTGAGTCTAGTTCTAGTCACATATTCTCTAAATTATGTTTTTTACCTGATGGTGCCGTAATCCGAGAAAAGGCGCAGCAACAAAGTAATAGTTTCTACGAAGAGAAGCCTGGTATAGAAGAGTTTAAGTGGATAAAAATGTAATATTTCCTTTATGCTTGGATGATGGTCCATTTATTCCACTCACTTCAACGCGAGTAAACGCCATCTTTCCTATAATTTAGGCTGCAGTTTTTCAAGTACAAGATAAAACGATTGTGTGAGAAAGATGGCTTGGGAATGGAGGAGGGAGAGGACAGGCCAAAGGCAACTCTCCAGGGATAGTGAAAGAATGATCCGGAAGTAGTGGGCAAAGAGAGAGGACAAGGAGCAGACGGAATGTGGACAAAGGGTAATTCAATTGAGGGAAGACTCCGTGGGATCTGGAGGTAATGGACGTCGAGCCCGATTTTATCATCACTCTTTCAACCAATTCACCCTTCCGGCCCCAAAAGCTCTAGACTCCTTTGTTACTGCGCTAACTACGGTCACTGTGAAATAGCTTTTAACACATAATTGGGTTCTTCAAAACTTCTCCAAGGTTTAAACGAGGCTTCCTCGCCGTTAGACTAATTGAGGCCACTGCGGGCTGAATTGCAGACGGTTGACAGGAGTGATAAATAGTGATATTATTCCTGTAATTTCAAAATGAAGTCTATGGAAACAACTCGGTGAGAGATAAGCAAAGTCGAAGACAATGTATATCCAGTCTTGGCTTATCAATTCCTCTGTTCCTTAAGTGAAGTCCTTAATATGACTTCTGGGTGGATGGGATTGGTGTACGAGGCAATCAAATTAAGCAATATGTTGTACTAGCCAGAAACTTATTAGTTAGACTCCGACCGCGCTGGAAAGTCAACTAGCGAGGAGATGTCCACGACTTTCTCATTGAGATAAAAGCCAATTACTATTTCTTCCGTTGAAATGTAGGGTACTATTGAATAGGAGCTTGGCGAACTACACATCGTCAAATGTAGCATCAGTAAAACCTTTGATCATGTTGCGAAAATTTATTATGACGGCTTAGTACCTCAAAGAAAATGGATCCTTTTCTTATATAAATTGCGTGAATACTTAAAAGGACATAGCAAAAGAAAAATCTTTAAATTTGAAGGTTAAAAAATCCTACAGTAATAAAAAGGAACATTATTTTTTATTATACGAAAAATCTCGATATAGGACATAAAACATATTTATAAAGCTATATTCTAATAAGTAACACTCGATAACATACGACGCTGAGATTAGTGACGATTTACTCTTTTGCCAAACAAAATCTAGATATGCGATAAAAAATTACGCATCCAAAGCTATGTCATGAACCACTTCCGATCCATGAAGGAAGGGGTCTACGCACTCATAAATGCCTTATCATAATGAATTTTCCTCTCGACGATTTACTAAGTGCATTGGAAAATTCGCTATATAACCTAAGTAGTCGACGCCATGTTAACCATAACACTACTATATGAAATCCAAGTTTATCCTAGGATAGCATGCCACAAATTTTCTTATCCAGCTTACGTTGGTACAATTGTCCTGCTGACGATTAAATGATTATACTTATTACTAAAAATGATAAAATTACTAGAAAAAAAAATTTATCAAACTTCAAAAATGTCCACATACAGCAACTGTTGCCAATTTACAGTGGCCCAATAACAAAGGTACAAAGAAAAACAGATACAATAAAAACATAACATAATAACAGATATCATAACAAAACAGGAAATATCGGAAAGAAACTGAATGAAGAAGTATTGCAAAATTAATTTCACTTGATAAATAGGCGCTGAGATGTGATTGATATTTATTCATGGAAAATAGGTAAGTTTACTTTCACTTAATTAACTTAAGCAAGTAACTTTACCACATTTTAAAAATATACTTAAAAAGTATAACTATCCTTAAAATTATATTAAATAACTATTCAAATCAAGTAGAGCAATAAGAGTAATAGTACTTAAACTATACCTTCAGTGAAATGCCTATAAAAAGCTCAGCCAATGAACTTGCTAGACCTTTAATTTATATAGAGTAAAAATAATCTTACCTCGTCTTCGTATGGTTAAGTGTCACAGCAGCTCGTCCACGCATCCCGCCAATAGCCATATCATACACAGCACACACGCTGGAGCAAGTATTTAGGTCAACTTGGTGATAGGTGTCCCGCCCATTAATGGCCTCCACCCTATTGCGAAATTGAAACGATTCGGTCATTAAAGAGAATGACATGGAAAAACGTGTAATGCCAATATATGGCAGTGTGAAAGATCAGGCCTCTAAATGACAGAGGTAGTTAATGAAACGACTTACTAAGACAAGGGATGAATTACAGACATCTAATGCGTCCAGTCAATCACATTGGTGAGGTGAATATTTAACTACAGAGTAGTTAAAATCGAAAATTACTAAATCCTATATACTATAAAACTAAATACCCATTTAAGGTTTTGGTTGATGAATATCAGGTCAAGTTGTTCATTTGATTTAAAATGTTTGGTAATCTTGATGCTAAAAGTCATATCTTTTTACTTCAATTCACAAGGGAAGATTCCTAACACATGCATTACAAGATGTCAAAATAAATTCCGGAAAGAAATAGAGTTCCTCCGGATATAATCAATTCAGATTCTGATTTGGAAGAAAATGTTTTTCTTTTGATTTTCCCACTTCTTCCACTGCTTTCTATTTTATTGCATTCAAAATAGACATGCTAATTAACGTACAAATGGAATTAAAACAGTGGAGTCGTTTCAATATGGAAAACATCAGCTCGTGTTCGGTTTCAATCCGTAATGAAAGTATTTTATCGGCACCAGTCAAGTCACGATGTTTATTTGTCGCCTGGACAATCAGTTTACACTTCAAATTGAAATCTGAGAGCGAGTTTCAAAATTTAAAAGAGAACCAAAAAACGACACACAAACTCAGATACGACTTTACATCCAACATATGGCAATCCAACCATAGGGCAATAAATTCTTTCACCCTTCAAATAGCTTGTGTCCATGTCTTATTCTTGAAATTCTAATGGCATTATATTTTAAGTCTCCTTTGATCTGATCACCTCATGCATAATAAATAATTTAAAACCCTTGGAATACGTAGCTGATTATGGAAACTGCTTTATAGTATGCATGTGGCTTCCTAAATAGCAATGAAAAATATCAGAAGTCTTAGAAACGTTTTCCTTCAGTATGACATATTAAAATTTCTGAGAAATTCCTTGTTTACTTTTCATCCGACGGTCAAGTTTATATTCGGAGAGAGAAGCCCCGGTGGGGGTGAAGAAGATTTGCAAAAGTGCGTGAAGTGAAGATTTGCGCCTCTGAAGTATCCAGAGACTTCCCTAAGGTTACCTTCGAGGCTATAAACAAGCAAGTACTGCATGAAAAATACTTAAACAGGGCAATGAGAAAATAGCAGTACGGTAGTTCTCAATTACCACTTTTTTTGAAGTAAAAAGTAAAGAAAATGCCTATTTAAGATCACACTATTATAAATTATTATACATAATCGACAATGAATAGCTGCCCTAAAGAATCGAGAACATAGGTTCCCTACTTTTATGAAGATATCAAGAAGAGGCCATATAACCCATTTGATATACCATTGTTCCTCCTCAATTCTAATTTATTTTTAAGCTTATAGTACTTAACGAAACCCATATACTTGCGGAAAACTGAACAGGAATTGCGTAACCGACGATTTTGAAACCGTGATAACATTCATTATCGCATAGCAAATTGAATGTTGCGAGCAAGAGAAAGAGCATTGACACGAAATCCAACAGAATGTATTCGTTTTACGCCTAGAGCTATATTGTGTCATGAGTCCACTTAAAATTTCAACCAATATACGTTTAGCCGGTACATTCCGTAACAATCAAAGAAATGCATATCAGTTTTGCCTCCGCAAAGCGTATAAAATTATCATGGGATGAATTTAGCGATCAGGTAAGTTTTAAAGCAACGGAATCAAACAAATGACTGGAATTCCGTAAATATTGCAATTAATCTTGCTTTTTTTGTTTCGCATTTCGCAGTTCTATAAAATTTCTGCTATTTAGCATGATATTTATACGTGGATTGAACGCCCTTGAAGATATAGACATCAATCATATTAAGGAGCTTGATAAATTTCTCTGCCATCAAGCTTGATATTTACGAGCATCCAATTGTTATTAGTCGAATGAATCGCTACTAATTTGGAATAATTTTTTTGCGTTTGCTTGTTATAGGTATAGCGAAACTTGGTGGCACTCGCCAGCGGAGCGTTTAAGGTCGCTGAGAACGAATAAAGCGATGATGAGCGGGCAGAGTTATCGAAGGGCTCCGTTGGGGACTTCTAGAGTGAATCTAAGGATCTTATCCCTCCTCTCTTGCATGACTTCCACTCCCTGACGTCATTTTCTGTACGGGCAAGTGCCACCAAGTTTTGCTACACCTATACATGTGGGTTACACATGTGTATTGTGTAAAAATAATATTATAAGTACAGGTAAACCTAGTTACAAATGATTCTGAAATCGGAAAGAAATTGAATACCGCTGTGTGAATCGAACACCAGAGAAAGGTCATTGCCACATAGGCCATAGAAACGAATTGTATTAAGTTCTTGAAGCAAAGTTTTTAACACAGTAAAGGGATTGATTGCGAGCTTTCAGAAGATTTTCTGACGCGGACATGAATATGGGAGGAGGACAATGGTAAGGTTAGATAGGGGAAGGAAGAGGGGAGTATGATTGCAATAATCCAAGGAGAAAAAGGGAGTATGGCAGCTAGGGTAAAGTGAAGGAAAGAAAAGGGGAACTGGCAAGCAAGATACCGGGCGAGAGGAATGAAGGAAGGGAGTTTAATAAAAAGAAGATTAAGACGAAAGGATCCCAGAATTACAGCAGAGGGTGGATTCCTTTGAGAAAATTATGTGGTGAGAAGAGGGGCTGGGAGGGCGGGGGGCGGATCAGTCCAATTGAGGAAGGCATTCATCCGGAGAGTGAGGATGATGGAGAGGAGCTCAGCACGTATCTCGGGCTAGGTGGAAGCACCGGAAGGGGGAGGAGGAAAATACAGGCCACTATGGGGAAGAACCCCGGTGGAGGGAACGAATACAGAGTGAAATGAAATAATAATAATTAATGGAATACAAAGATATTAATAATAATCTATGGAATACAGAGACATAAGGACATAAGAAAGTGAAATATGAGAACGGAAAGATTGGATGGTGACATTCCCTCGGCGATGCAGGAAAGGAGTGCTAGTATGTTGGATTCCAAGTGCTTGGGCAATATTGCACCTGACCAGACAACAACTTAAGACCTGTAAGCAAACATAACCATACATCCATCACCCTTGTGCATGTGAATATACGATAAATATGTTATGTAATAACTTGCGGAAACTAAAGGGAATATAGATTGGAAAAAATCATAGAATATTTATAAAAAAGATGTCAAGCTAAATTTGTTACATATAAGTAGCGTAAAAATATTCAATGATTAACAATTAAGTGGGGAAAATTAAAAAAAAACCGATGAAAAAATTATTGTCCTTGCATTGACATTGAACTCGGGACCTCAGGTACGATATCTCACCTTGAAATCATATCACCAAACACCAGACACCTTAAGCTCTCTTCAAATGACCTCACTATTTCTATCATTCTATTGGTCGCCTACGGCCAAAAGGAGGTATTCTCGTAACTGGAGATTTTAAGAGAATCTACCTCCTAAGTTTCAGTAAAATCAGCAATCCATGAACCTGGACCTCCCCTTGTAAGACTAAACCATGGGTAAGGCGGGATTCTAACACCTCAACCTCTTGTTTTATCATGCAGTCGCGCCAACAGCCAGACAACTACAGGAGACTGCAGAAGACTATACGTTGTATACATGTCAAGAATGAATTCTCCTTCACGTAAAAGTAAAAACACGACTGAGCTAATCCTCTGCTTCGCCGTTTCGTCACGTTGAAAAAGTATGGCGCCTCACTTGTTTATTTGGTCCCGCGTCGGAGGGAATTAATGGGATGAGAACAAAGAGAGAATTTGGGAACCCTTCTTCCCTAGGAAAGAGGAAGCTACTTTTCTCATTCGGCGCTCAACCGACCGAGCAGTAACCCAATGATGGAACGAAGGCTGAGGAGCTTCTCTCTGGAAGGGAGAACGGAGAAAAACACTTATGCGGACTCAGGAAGGGCACTCCAACGAAGACAAGAAAAAACGACCACACGATGTTTAAAAAAAATTACTTTGACGTAACCCTCGATAACCACGGAAACCCTAGAAGATAAAGATTATTCGAGCGGTATAATGTGGTGGTTGCGTCATCAGATAAACAAATAAAAGAGAGAGATCTGGGGATGAAGTGAATGAGAGGAGAAATAACGGAGGCGGAATGGAGTGAAGGACAAGGAATCAGAGATGTTCGGCAAAATGCCTGAAAATGGTATGTATAAGAGAGAGAGAGAGATAGAGAGAAGGTGAAGGTTTCCTAGGGACGGGAAATGAACCGGAGGAAACAGAAAGGGGAACCATGGCGATTGCGCGCGGCAGAGCGGGAGTCTGCGGGGAGCTGGTGACGAAGGCGGCGGCAGCAACGGGGGTCCACTTGGAGGACGAGGTGTGTATGGCAGGGGTTGAGAGAGGAAACGGAAGTTGTGAGTGGCTTAGGCGGGAAACGGAGGAAGTGAATGTTTGGGTGCTGGTTGCGAGGAGGAGGAGACGCCCTGGAAATTATTGGCCGGCTGCAAGTCTTCCATTGAGTCTCTTCTGCCTCAAAAGCCCAAAATCCCCTTACGTTTAATCATTTCTTTCCATCGCCCACAGATTCCTCCCCTTCTTCCGGTAGCATCTCCCTCCTCACTCGGCCACGGATTTACCCTCTACCTCCGTCTCTTTCCAGCCTCACCTCTCTACTTCCACCACTTCTTCACTTCCCGCTCCATCCTCTCTTAACGTTTTATACCCTTTGACTAAATGGCAAAGATTCCCAACGGTGGCATTATCCCATTAAACGTGAGTCTTGAGTCTCGATTCAGATTAAAATCGGCATCGAGGCAAAAGCGAGGGGATGGATACAAAGGGTGAAATACTGAGTTGGGAAGGGCTATCCACTGTGCTAATTTCCTTTTCACGAATTAAAATTAATCAATAATTAATCGTTCTAGCTCCACCCAGCAAATATCAAGGCGAGTTACACTCAATTTAATCAACGAAATCGAGCGTAGGCGTACTGATTGTGAGACTTAAATCTGCATTAAGAGAAACATCCGGGATGGATATTTGTTAAGGGTCGAACTTTCACGTGAAAATAACTGAACAACTTCGATCCACTTAAATTATAGGGTAGGTTTCTTCGATAGGGAAAAACATGACAGTTGCAAGTAATATGCATGGTGAAATTTTCCACTCGCTTCGTTCGAAACCCAAGTGCATATACCTACGTATAATCCAAAGTTAGTTAATGGAATCAGTAAAAAAAAGAGTGGAATCAACTTGCATGAAATATTTATTTTGCTTTTTAACGAACTTGGTCAAGGAATCGTTTTATTCTGTGTATAGTGGCTACAAACCTGAAAGTTGATTTATTCTATACTCAGGATGATCATTATTTTGCTATTTTTATCCCATGAATACTATATGTAAATAATAACTAAAAAAGTCGAAAGCCTCAGCGATACGCAGCAGCTTGTATACACTTAAATTTTCAGTCATTATCTTAGTTGATATCGATAAATTTTGTTTGGAATTTTTCTTCTTGCATAAGTGTATAATTTATCACTATTAAGTATTAACAAATATAACCTAGACGCAGTTAGTGTTTGTTTGAGATATACATATACATACCACTCAATCACAGTTTTGGAGAAAAGAAAAACTGCAAACAAAACGTATAAAAGCAACCACACGTAGGGGACGATTCATTCTTAATCAGAAGGCCAAATAACGCAGTGCAACATGATGGCGATTTCCAAAAGATGAATGCATGGCATCGAGCCAAATAGGTGCCTACCGTCGTCAACAGAAGGGTTCATTTTTGCTGATCTTCCACTCAAACTATTTTCAATCAATGAATTATGGCTCGAAGCGTATGTACAGTGTACACGTTAAGCATCTACATGGAGTGTTGGAAAAAAAGAAGAGTTATATCGGCGCATGGGTGGCATGCAAAAGGGTGTAAGCGTTCGTCCTCGATCAGAAAAAAATTCTAGGAAATGGAAATTCTATGAGGTGCTCTTCAAACAGCAAAAATTCGCGCTTAGCGCTTAGAGATTTTACACCAAGGACAAAGGAATAAAAAAACTAGAAAAATTGAGCAAACCACTATGCCATTTGAATTTTCTCCCACCAGTAAAAGTGAAATCGAGTTAAGGATTTGAAAAAATACTTTTTAAAATGCAATGTCGAATGCTTTCAAAGGGTGGCGTTAATGAATTAAAAGCGGCTATGGTGGCGATGTAAAAAGCGCCCGATTAATGCAGATTATCTTTCCTCATAAATCAAATCTCATTTCATTCCCCCGCAATTCACTGCAAATTTATGAGATGAATGGCCTCAAAAGTTTTGTTTCCGGGAAATATGAGTATGACTTTAATTGAAAGTGGCCCGACATTGTGGCCACGAAAGTGTGCCGAAAGTGGCTTGTTTCAATTTTTTCTGACTACACTGAATAAATTCGATAAAATAATAAAATAACTATCACGCTAAGTTGACTGCGTCGGGAAATAACTTACACTGTTTAATTTCAGGTATAAGTTTCAGGTATAAAGGAAAGAGTATTATTTTGTCACTTCTAATTTAGTATTCCAATAAATTTAACAACAAATACGAAAGGCGGATAAAAGAAAGGAGTATTTAAAAGTATAATAGCAAGTAGAGTATAAAGAAAGACACCAAATTCCACAGCTATGACTGCAAACTTATTTGCGATTATGATTTTGTTACATTCAGTACAGAAGATGATACCCTGCATGCATTAGTGCTCGAGGACACAGTCTAGGTCTAGAAATGTAATAGCTTCCTCTCCATTTTTTAGTCAGACTGCTAAAATTTGCACATTTAACTATGTACATATACTGCGCAACAAATGCATTACAAAAGCATTTGTTGATTATACATCCTTTAATATTTAGAACAGATTTTATTCCTCCATTCTATGCCTAAAGGATTTTTCAAATGCAGCTTTCAGATCCCTTTAAGTGCATAAGATAGTAATAATACTTTATTGATTGTCCTAAAACACGCTTTTATCAATAGATACTCAAGACCTCTTATTTTCAGCAAAATAAAACAGTTTTGGGAACTGCGTTCTCAGTAGAGAAAACGAAATGAAAGGGGAGCAAATTATAATTAAATAAAGTTGGATTGTAATGTGGGCAGGAAACCGAGAACAATTTTTTGTCGGCTTGAAGCACTGCAAAATTTAGAGGAGTCATTTATGACTCATAGATAAATATAAAGTGATTACATCGATGTAAGTTTCCCTGTCTATATTAGTTAAGTATGGTGCACGCATATCATGCTTTCAATGTCGACAGGATATCACTGTCCATTAAAAAAAAACAATATTAAAGACCGCATTTAAATATTATGCTTTACTTCATTGAAATAGGATGCACATAATTTTATGTAATCTATACGAATACATTCTTTCAATTGCCATCACATTGTTGACAATTCAAATTTGCGATCAGAACACTTTCCTCGTGTGGTTCTCACGGTGTTCCCAAGAGGGCAGAGTTAAATATGCGCAATAGATTCTCGTGAAGTTTCAATTTCAGTCATCGAAAGTGCCTTGCGGCGGCACCAGTATATAAACTAAATAAGCTTATTTTATGGCATTAAATCAAACGATCAAATAGTTGACGATTTTGTATTGGCAAAATTAGATTAAATTGACCAGTCCTAACAATAACCCTTTACGCCAATTTGAAGAAAAATCCTAGTACGTAATTTGAAAACCAATGTGATTGGGAATCATCTTTTAGTTGTGGAGGCTGAAGTACTGGCTTAACTGGCAGATTCTAACTCAAGCCCCCTTACCAGCATCACAACAGCGGTGGAGAATTTATGTGTGTCATCCTTATTTCCACTTGGGAGTTTAATGGGAAAAAATTAAAATGCAGTTATCTTAAAAGAATAGTCTTGAACCCAGCATGCCATGTGGATTTTTTTAATCTCCGAAAAATCATTTTTTCAAAATTTTCAGGTACTTGGCATTTCCTCGGTGACGGTAGGTAAACCCATATTTACTTTTCTATTCATATGCTTCGTATGCCTAAGTGTTAAGGGACGAAACAATGGACTGTTACTTGAAGTCCTTGGTATATTTGCTGCTTAACTTAGCAAAAAATTACATTTTTCAAGTTTCTTAAAGAGCAGATAAAGAAGCATTTGAATTTCCACAAATTAGACATTCAACATCATTAAAATCAAGTTCAGCAATTTTATCTCCATTGACACCTTTGTCACTTCTGTATTACATAATAAATAGGGCGTTAAATGACATTTTTCCGCGTCTTAATGGTGTGTATTTGCCTATATCTCAGGGGAATGTTTTATTCTGTATTTAGTTATCAGACTATGGGACAAAACGTTTGGCACTACCCACATACCAAAGTATTTTTGAATCTGAGATGGTGAGGCACCAAGTTTTTGAAAAATTTTTTGATTTAAAATTGAACAATCCTCAAGCAATAGCCAACAAAATTTAACAGTTATTATTCACAAACAGTGGAAAAGAAGGAAAATTATTAACGATACAAGATTAGCGTATAATATGAACAAGCGTAATTGTAGACAAACGTTAAAGGTATATAATTCATTCGTATTTTTTTATAATTAGGGCCACCTCGTGGCAGCGTTAGACAAAAATTTCAGCTGGTATTGCGCATTGTGAGGTGCTTTACATAATTACGTCATTTATTGCAACTTAACATGGCTCGTGTCCAAGAACATTTCCATTATTGATTCAGTGTGTCGCGTTATGTGGCAATTTAGGCCTTTACGGAGGTATGACGAGAATGGCAAAATGAAGGTTATGTTTGAACGTGTAATACACAATCTCTTTGTGTGAGAAGTCGTAAAACTCCGCACTCTGTGACACCTATCTAGGCTTTAACCAGCTTTAATGGCAACAGTAACTCACGGCTGATGAGACACCATTTTACTAAGGTGGTTTCAGCACACTTTCGAGAAAGTTTCCGCGTGCTTGAATGACGAGAAACCGGAACAATAAAGTGCATGTGTTACTTGCGTACCACAGTAACTAAATTTAAGAGAAAAAGTCCTGTGATTAAATCCAAAAGAGTTTTAAATCCATTTTATTTTCATATTATACGCACGTTAAATTTTAGGAGTCGGTTTCCAGCATCATAATCTCAAAGGACTTCAATAGCCAATAGATTTGAAATTTCTGAAACTTGTAAATTCTCATCATTGAGGATAAGTATAGAATTGCCCGTCGATGGGACGAAAGCACAAATATGGGAGAATAAATGAGAAAACTGGGATTTTTGTAAACAGAGTGGTGGGATGTAGTTCATGAGCTCCAGAGATACATTAAAACTCGTTAAGCCTTTAATACTCCTTATTTAATAGGTTTTCCGGCCTATCATGGTGTAAAATTGAATTTCATATGCGTGCTCATAATAATGACCGATACCTAACTTATTCAAAGGATATAAGTGTAAAGAATAATGAGCAAACAATTTTTACTTGCCGTCTTTACTTTAAGGCAAACTATCACTATAGTATAATCACCACTAAAGTTCTCTTTGCGCAGAATCTTTATCGTTGAGGATTTTTTCAACATTCCATGATATATAATAAAGTAGTCATGATACTCCTAGCTCTTAATAGTCACGCATAGAACATAATAAACTTTTATTTAAGCTTTAAAAAACTTATCATAAAAAGTTTTTAATAATATTCACGAGTTTATTTCGATATTTTCGTATTTAGAATATTATTTAATAGTTTCCTCAACGGATCGAGCTATAAAACAAGTATGCCTAGATGTAGGATGGAGTTGTCGCAAAAAAATGCACATTCTTTATTGACAACACATTCGTTTGGAGAATGTAGAAAGTTTCATTGGTACCACTATGCATTAACTCCCGCTCTACGATTGCGATATCATTAGATCAAATTCCTTGCCATGAAATAGCCGTTTCACCGTAGTGAAGTTTAAATCTGCTTAGAACAAAAAAAATAAAATTTGAGAGTAAATGTGGAAATATTCCTATCAAGTTCTACCCTATTCTGTGAGCGCTATAATATAGATAGGGCGAGATAAGAGAATTTAGAATAATCGAACTCCCAATGGCACAACTACGATACTTTTAGCTGCTGGATACCTATGATGCTCAAATATCGCTCAGATAAAATACGAACAGTAACACACTCATAGTGGAATTCTGATTTAAGATGCTGATTGTCTACGGCTTGTCTCCTATTTCTTTTAATGACGTAACAATTCACTAAATATGCGTGTCTTACGTTAAAGGTTGTATATTTAATTTTGGAACGACTTTCTACAACTATCTGTAGCAATGTAAGATTCAATGCAAGCAGTGCGTGATAAATAAAACTAGAGATACAAAGGAAAAAGAAGAAGATACGATATTTTAGGTAATACGTTATTGCAAAACCACGTAAAGTTTTCCGGTCACAATAAAAATTGACCACGAGATATGAATTCATCAGTGAATTACACACCTTCTTGTAGAACATTTCTAACTTGCCAACTTCTCTAATTTACGGGCAATAAGTCGTTCCCAGAAGAAAGGACTCGGATAATATTAATTTCAATTGAAATAGGGCTTCATTAGCAGGTTTTCACTCAAGAGTTCTTGAGTGACCTTTAGGTTATCTTATTAGTTTTCTTCATGTAATTCTCTCGATGTCCCTTGGGGTTATGCTATAAATAATTCATTCGACTCAAATATACATGATGAATTCACCGACTATTATTTACATGTGTAAGTGAATAACACACAAAAGGACTAGTATATATCATGCTCATTCGAAATCCAGTAGATTTTATATCTATTCATTTTATGATAAAAGGGTTATTGAGAGCGAAGAAAAATGTTTGAGGAAAGTTTTGGAGCCCCAAAACTGAAATAGGTCCGAAATTAAAAACAAAAAATGTTATCAAACATCGAACAGGATTAAGAAAACCGAAAAATATCTCTGCTCTTCTGCTAGATCTGCTAAGTATTTTCACTGAACACTACTTCATATTAACAACGATTAGTTGGCAAAAACAATACTCCATTGACTTTTAGTCAAAATACGTTAGATATTAGTTTTTATAATTATTTAATGTCCGTTTTGAACCCAAAAAATCTATTGAATTTTAAAGGTTTATTCTAAACAAATATATTTCCATAGAATTACAATGGTGGGTAACCAAACAGTAGTCATACGAGACTACTACCATAGCATGCGCTTTACAGCACACCGTAGTACTGTACATGACATGGTCCTGCAGCTAATCCTGGCTTTGGTAACTTAATCGTGGGCAGTGATAAAGTAAAACTAGGAAATAAATGGCTATTCCTCCAAGTTATTCACTTCATAACACTGGGTTCATTTCAAAGGTTATAATGAGGTAACCAAGGTGAAATATGCGCAGCAAAAAAAAGCATGCTCTATTATCCAGCATTAACGGTCAGATGTCGCATGGGAGCCGCCGAGGGAAATAAATGAACATTTTGATCAACTCCAGCATTGACGTTCCTTCGATGACGCTGAAGTATTTATTATATTGCGCGATATGCCGGGACAGAATGCTTAGGGGATCCCGGGAAATTTTGGCCAGATAAGCCATCGAGCGATGTCAAGATCTTCAGTTCTGAGGGAGGTTACAACATATATATCCGCGATATACAATATATACGAATCGTAAAGAATGGTGAATGAAGAACCTTTAAAACTCGAAAGAAGGCAGGACGCTGCGTAGCCACAACAGATAACCCCCCCCCCCTCGCTTACCTTTCTCTCTTCACCACTAAATTCTTGGGTGAACTATTAATTTTAATTAGTTCTAAATTACTCTAAACTGGCTGCATTTTAAAGGTTAGAATGAAGTAAGCAAAGAATCATGCAGTGAGGTGGCCAAAAAAATATAGCCAATACCAGGGTCATTCCATATGCAATCACCCAATGAAAACTAAATTCAATTAACCCCACAAAACGGGTATGCCAACTTACATATTTTAATCAATTTCACGCTAAGTTGCAACGACCACACTTTTATTGCGAGATGAATCTCAAAGTAAAAATTATTACCACATGCTGCACGTTGGCACATATTTATATTCTGTATGTCACACACTTTTAACCTGAGAATTTCCTCCTTCGTACAGTTTTCTCATATGGAAAATCAGTTTTTGAAGGAAAAAATCCTCTATCCGTAAAAAGATAAATTTAAGGGAATGTGTATCATCTGGTGCTTTCCCGGCGTAGTCGATGAATGAATTCTTCTCGGGTTTCCAACCGGGTAATACTCTCCTTTATGGTCGACGTTTCGATTCCCGACTCGTGCACCGAAACGTCGGCCATAATGGAGAGTCTAACCCGGTTGAAACCCGAGAAGAATTCATTCTTCAAGGGAATGTGTTTCATTTTTTACTGAATTGCTCCGTCATAATTAGTTTTTGATAAAGTAATCATTAAAATTATCAAAACTCATGTGCACCATGTTGGAAAATGGCTGCTGTGAGAAAGCAAGGAGGGATAATTTTTTCAAAATGGTCCCATTCAACTATCAATATGAGTCGGTATAAGCGTGCAAGTAATTCCTTCCTTCAAAAAAAGTGTCGTAAGTATCATTGGGTGATTTGTGATGGAATCAGCCATTAGCAATACCAGATGTTGTAGCCAATAATGGTTTTGACGCTTAAAAGTTTCTTAGTTCTAAGCGTTCTAAGTAAAACTTTGAAAATGTGTTAATTTTTTTTAGCTAACCACTGGGTTCTAATAAACCGCAAGAATAAGTCAAGCAATGCGTTATGTATTGAATAGGGACACGGAAAAACATAATCGATCATTCAGCATTGATGACCTATTGCATGAGATCCGCCCAGAGAAATCGGTGAGCATTTTGAACAATCGGGACAGTGATTATGTATTCCCTTCTGATGCTGAATAATTGCCACACGCCACGATAGAGTGCTGGAGGGGAATTCATCAAACTCCCGGGAAATCTTAGTCAGATCCGTCGAGCGATTTCGAGTTTACAACTACTCTTCACGATTTTGAGAAAGGATGGGAAGGTGGCTAAAAGGTATACACCGAGGTCGCATCAAAATCGCACGTTCACGTCATGGTTCTACTAAATATTGGTATTTATTAGTACCATGGTTCACGTTTCGAAGCCCTTCGAAGTTCGAGAGAGACCAGCGCGCTTCTCACCCGCAACGGATCCTCAGGAAAACCCTCATATTCATTTCTGAAACCCAGTGCTCTCTCTCCAGCAAATAAATAAAGGGACGGGCCCTAGGGTTGATGGAAAGAGGAAGAAAGCATGGAGCTACGGTGGAAAGGGCTAAGGGTTTTGTCATCAACGAAGCTGTAATCAGTTCATCGGCACGAGTGGTGCGTGAGGATGAATTAATTCCCCGATCTGGTTATCCCATCACGACCGCAGACTGAGAAATTACTTTCTGACGTCTGCAACACACATCACCTTCACACACCTGGAAAAATAGTCATATTTTAACAACCACAACATATTCAATTTAGCACCTCCTCCAATTCGTTTCTAAAAAAATGAGCGCAAACATTCTCCACGCTTTGCATGTCATATTGATCAAAAAGGAATTTTCTGAGTAGATAGGTTTTTAATTTTCCGCCATTCTGTTTATGGAGAAGAGACAGTTTCACTAACAAAGATAGAACTAACCTAAAATGAGTAACCTAAGTAATTAATTTTCACTCGGTCAAAATTTTAATGTAATATTGGACTGGTTTTAGGCCAAAAATAGCGGATTTATCCGTAATAAACTTGAGTCCTTGGTAGTTTTCCGCAACAAATAATTCATTGCAACGTGGTTAAACGTTACTTTTTAGACGACGTGTTCGCGTCACTGATTATAGATGATTATAGCATAATCGAAATGCGAATAAATTATAAAAATTAGACGTCAAATTACCACAAACTCAAGTTACATCACATCATATTGTAGATTATCTTTGCCTCCTAGTTGGCAACTCAATAAATTCATTACTCAGATGATAACAACGCTTGATAACTTAACCATTTGCATATAAAAATCCCTTGATAATATGCTTGCTGAATTTTTTTTCACGATGAATCATAATAATCATCAGTTGGCATTTTTATTATCAATTACATAAAATTGTATCCTTGGACCATTTCATTCGTAAAAAGATTTAACCATAAATGTTATACTTGGAACCACAAAGGCTTTTTCAAAATCATACTGCACAAATTTTCCCCAGAGGCACTCCATTATGGATTCCACACCACGAGGGTAATGGATTATTTTTTTTTTGCACTCTCCGTGGTCCGTTTGCCCCTAAGATCCAGATAAGCCATTGGCTTGTCAACAGGTTTCTCAGGGGCCGAACCACAAGAACTTGACAGAAACACCCATGCCCTGGGCATGCGAAAAACCGACCCAGGCGGGACTTGAACCCACGACCATCGGATTAGCAGGCGAGGACTTTACCCCGACGCCACCGGGGCCGGCAAGTCCTCAAAGTCTATTAAGTCCCCAAAAATCATTCGCATATCAGAACACACTGCGGTACTCACTCCCTGCTTGCTTCAGCGACGCAGGTTGCGTCAAAAGTTGAAAGAGGGGAAACTTCGCCGGAAACGTAGCCTGCGTTGCACATCTTGCTTCTGATTTGCTACGCATATTACAGGAACGCAAAAACGGCTGTATGAAAACCTAGCTTTGGAAGTTCCAGAAAACAACAATTGACGATCGGATATTAGGATAACGGATCGGATCGCTCGAAGTCACGTCCATTCAACTCCGTTACCCATAGGATACACTCACCACTTCCCCCACTTCGAAGCGAACGCATCCCCCTTAAGTCCCTCAAAGCATCGAAGCCTCAGCTGCTCCCCAGCTCAACACATCCACTCCCCCGCCTCTCTTCCACACTCCGCCAGAAATCCCCGTAACTTCCTTCCGTCCCACTCATGTGTTCCCGTCATTTCTAACCTCGTTGGGGACCTGCGAGGCGTCTCCTATGACCCAGTCCGCTCTCCTTTCAGCCCAAACACCCATTTTCCGCAACTCGCTCCCCAAAGTTAACCCCACCCTCCTTGTCGGCATCTCACGCGTCCTCTGGCGACCCAAATCTTTCCTCTCTCATCGCATTCCGCCGGGGCGCTCGCTAAAGTGCAACCAAGATACCTTTCAACCCATGCAGTGTCTCTAGTCTCCCTCCTCATTCCCCTTTACGTCTTTGTCTCGCAGTCACCAACGCCTTTTTCAACATCTCAAAACGACAATTATTGAATGCGACGCGCGTCTCAACAACTCACTTAAGTCTCTTAAGAAATGGTATCCAACAATGGTCTCACTGCCATTTCATCTAAGAATGTATTCCTAATTTTTCAATTCACGATCTGCACTGACAACATCGTACAGCTCAACAGCAAATATCACCCCTCACATAACTGTTGCACTTTTAAGTTCCGTTTGCATATTTTTCAAGTTGTCATTGCAAGTGACTAGTAAAAAATCGTATCAAGCGGATTTAAGTTTTTGTTTGAACAATTGCTTCTATAGTCTATAAATATCAAATTTACTGTTCTTTCACGCAGTGGATGTTGTGTGTTTCTAGGTCACATGACTTCCCAGAGGAATTAACTGCCACGGTCGCACAAACTCGAATGGCACATGCGAAACTGTGCGGCACTAAATGCCGCGTTGAGAGTGCGATTAATTATGGCGGCCCCGGCGGAAGCCACTAGGTTATCTTCACCCGAGTACATCACCCATTTCCGCCTTCTTTCTAACGGAAAACAGGCAGCATATTCCCCTTAACAGAGTCTTCAATTATAATATAGAAGAGACAATTCTAATTATCGTTCCCCTGGAAACATACGCGTTTATTTCGCAGTAAGAAATGGACTTTTCGAACAAAAATCTCAGTTATACACTGTCCGCGGCACTACCACTGAATATATCCATAAGCTTATGTTTGGTTGTGATATAGTTGAATTTTTTCTGATGAAGTAATTTAGGTCACGAATAGAATGCCCAATTTCGCAAGCACTAAGGCTATTTATTGGACAACAAATTGTGTGTAAATGGTGAAATATATATATTCGTAATTTTTGCGTGCAGAAGTGTCACTTCAAAAAGGAAAACAGTTATTTCTCAAGATTATTACTACAGTATCCAACCAGATCATTATAATGTTTAATGTAAGAGCCAAAATGAGTTATTCGTTAGCTATGTTCGCTAAGGTCTTCTTTAAAGGCTTCAATTGAAATATCTTCTGTTCAGAAAGTCTCTTGAAATTTGCCAAATTATTTTTCCCAACGTAAGCTAACGCTTGCCAGTAAACATGAATAAATCGGTTAATCAAAAGGAATAAGACATGACAGAAACATTACAAAATAATAGCCATTTTCCTAGCGCTTTTCAAAACTAATTCCCAACAGGGTTAGTTGTATGAATGCGCAAAATGGTGTTCCTTGCCTTTTTTAAGGCATAACATTGCATTACAACGCACTTATTTGGCACTTACTGGATAGCATAAATGAAACATTTGCCATTTTTACATGTACTTGAGCAAATCTCAAGTTTAATGAAGCGATCCCTTTGACGGGTTACACTTCTGAACCATGAAAAAAAGAAGAAATATCTAGTTTCCTGGGTTCTCCCTCACCCATTGCCTTCTCCTTCGCTTTGTGGAGTCATAACTCAAATGAAACCGGTGTCGCGGCCAAATCGCTCCATATTGGTGACATCCCATTCCCTCCTTTCCCAGCTCTCAGGCAAAGCAAACAAAAGGCAAATTTTGCTGCTTTTTCTATGCAGTACCCTCAAGGAATCCTTGGGCAATATGAAGAAAGTCTCACAAGAGAAGTTACATCTGCCGCTAGGTACATCTATTCGTAGGTTATGCCCCAGAAGAATACTCTCGAAAGAATACTCCGAAAGCAATCGATCAATAAAACTCAAATTTAAAAAATTTTCGGGACAGTTCCGGTTCTTGCTCTTCCTCAACTTCCTGGAAACCTAGCTAAATCTACATTCCAAGCCGGCATGAACAAACGGCTCAAAAACAAGGCGGCGTTACTTTATTCTTCAAGAACTTCTTGGAAAAAAGGTTAAAAAAAACTAAAATCGGCAAAGGAGAGAGAACTACCCACCATGCCTGGATTATGTGAATATCGCACAGAAGGACGTGGCAGACGGGAAACAAGATATTGTATTAAAAACAACCATCAGGCTTATTAGTAGAGTATTCCTAAACAGCCTTACACATTTATGAAATCAACATGCATGTACATGATGCGTCATTCCACAATTCTCAGCCAGCTTATGCTTTGATGGATTTCCGTGACTTGCCAGATTATTAAGGGGTAATTTGTCAGTACCCTCTGAAAAATTTTCCACCTGTTATAGGAAAATAGCAGCCCCAAATAAAAAAAAAATCTCCACCAGAGTTAGCCGAGTCAGCAAAAAGCTGAAAAGACATTGACGGGAAAAATCAAACCCATCTGCACCGTTCATTTGAACGTAATCCACCGCAAAGCCCGCATGCCAGAGATGGAAGGAAAAAATAATGGAATGGGATTATCGCGACGCGACGCCCTTAGAAACAAGGTCAGTGGAATATAAATTAGGGGAGAGAAATGTATGCGTTCAAGCCTTCCGGTAGCGCGGCGCTAAGATAGCCCAGGGAAACAAATAGGAAAAATTGGAAGTGTGATAACGGGGAGCGGAAAGTTAGCAGTAAGGTAAGGAATGAGTAATGCGACGATGCTCTTTTTGGTGCCGTTATCAAGACCATAGGGACATTACAGCGCCCGTGAAAAGTCATCAAGTTGCATACTGAGTTGCCTGCGACCTGCAAGAAAACATTACCAGGCGCTCAGCTTGCGGTTACGGATAAGGGAGGTTTGGATGATGAAGGCTAAGCATAAGGAAGCTGCCCGAGATATCACTGAGGCCTCCGTAAGCTAGAGAGAGCCCCCGGGGAGTGGCTGGATCAAAGTGCCACGACCAACGGCGCTATTCAATAATCCTCGCCCACCGCCAACGGCTCATCCCCCCGCTCCCAGAATATCCACACAATACCCCAAAGAGGCCCAGCCAGCCACACAAATCCCCCCTCCACTTCTTCCCTTCCTGTCAGACACCGTTTTAACAAACCCATGCCAAACTCGTTTCCATACCACCCAAACCCCACCAAACCCTTTCATTCCCCACTCCTTTAAGAACCCTAGTCACCTCCCCACGGTCGCTTTCTGCGAACCGCAATCTTTTCCTCCTCCGTCTCCCGGGTGCTCCGTCCTCGACGGTCTCCAGAGCCATTACTCTTTTCTCTTCGTCGTTTCCCCCACCTCATCACACTTTATCTTCTTCCCTTCGTCAGGAAATCGACGGCATTTCCCCCTCCGTCATTCCTAGAGGCTTATCGAGCGGCGGCCCCGACGATAGGGTACGAATGCAAAATAGTGGTCCGGAATGCGTCATCCTCGCAAGTCGATCCGCAGCGAGTCTGACGTAAGCCGCGTGTACGTGTTTTATTATTTTATGTTTTCCCACCCGCTGCGATTTTCACCTGGTGAGTGCCCCGATAAGATATGTGCTGGGGATTCTGCTAAAGGGGTAGTGAGCTGAGAAGCTCCCCGAAGATAGAAAGAGCTAGGAAACACACTTTAAGGGCGGAAGTGAGGTCTGGATGGAAGAACCCTGGCACGTAATCAATATGCATCGTTTCTGTAGATCACTTTGAGGAGATTTCCACCAAATTTCACGAGATTAAAATTTCGACACAATGTGTATTGCATGACAAATTACATTTCTTAAAAAAATACATTAAAAGTAAATTTCATTGATTGATCCAAGGGCCCAGGGTTCGAGACCCGCCTCAGGCGCAGCTATTATGTTTGTCTTCGGATTATAGTTTTTTATTTGAACTTATCGGCTGGAGCACCAAAAACCCTGATCTACAAAGACTAAATTCATTCTGACTTGTTAGTTCATGCTCTTCCAAATGGGAATGGACGAAAATTAAGGTGACTCTATCTTCCACATGAATAACTCAACCAGATATAGAATATCAAATGACATTGGACAGAAATGGACAAGACCTCAGGTTTTTAGGCCACGCAAGTCATCCCATGAAATTAGATTAAATTACGGGTCAAATGCCTTCCGTCAAAAATCCATTCTTGTTAATTTTATTGCTCTTATAAACATGATAAATTTTGAATTTAAAGGAAAGGACAACCCAGCACACTTTTATAAACTAAAGGTTTCATAGTAAGACTGTTGGGTAAAATAAGTAATTAGTTTCAAAAAAATATAAGCATGAGGATCAATGCTTGCACAATTCATGTTTGCTGTTTTCAGTTATGGTAACCAAACCAGCAATACATTTCTGTTTCACGAAGTAGGGAAATTTTTATACAGGTATATTCCAATCATACATTCCGCATAGTCCTTTTTAATAGAGAATTAGTCCGTTGCATAGAATTTACATAAGTAAGGAACATGTACACACTACCAATTTTCATTACATAAATTCTCTTTTCTGCATCCATCCTTACTTTTTCCTCACCTTCAGAATCCAGAGATATGATTTTTCGAGCCAGAGTAATACTTTAAATATAATATGAAATGCGTAATACACCCCAGAAAGTCACGGGAAGAAAAAGAAAAAGGGGGGAGATGTTCATTCGTCACTCCATGATGGGAGAATTTCGGCATTTTTCATGGAACGGGTAGAAATAAATAAAAGAAAACTAACTTTCATGATGTCAACACTGAATGAAGCTATACAAACACATAATCTGCATTTAAATCAAGTTCCATTTTGTCATGTACGTCACAGCCGTGTCAGAATTTTAAATTTCAAATACCCGAATCGGATATGGTACAGGAGACAACTCAAACGTCCAATCATAGAAACATTTTATTTTTATTTATTTATGAATTTGAGGGTGCAGTACATCAATATGGCTTCCTCGACGTCTTTTAAGCTCGAAGGAACACCCGAGCAGATTCACCTACTCCTTATGCCTACGTTAAGCTCTGCGCAAGTTCCCGAATTGGAAAACTTTCTTGTGAACAGCCTTCTGCACAGAACCCATGAAAAAATCTGAGAATCGTACCGTCTGGACTTCCCTCATAAATTGAAAAATAACTTGTTCCATCTTTCTTCAATTACTCGTCTTCCCCACACCTTTCTCTTCAATTTTGTGACATTAGCAACAGTTTTCCATTAAAGTCTTCCTCCACTCGGTTTGATATCAAGTTACGAATTCATCTACCATATCTTTTTGCTATCCGATTTATCACCGCTTTCATTCCACTGCTTTCGTAATAATAACAGTTCCTCGCAACATCAATCTCCTTTCAGATTCTTAATTTTTTTACTTAACCTCTCTCACTCCGCCACTCGAGAAGACATAGGATATTTCCTAGCGATGCGATCAATTCTTTTAGCACGGCAATAATATGCCACACTCAGTAACTGAGAGAAAAAACAAACACATATATGAAATGATATTAGTAATTACAGCTGTGAAAGAGAATAATAAAACTTAATTACTTCAAGCCTGACGATAGTACTGTGAATAAAAAAGCGATGAATCCAAACTTTATAAAGATATATCGTCGTAATCTTTGGCAGTACTTGATAAAACTTGCCAGCGTCCTCCCTACCTTTTCTCTGCTTTCTGTATAGCTCCCATTTTTGGGAACACAATGATTGGGATTTGGGATTGAGATCTGGAGGAAAATACCCTCAAATTGGTTGCTCACCTTTAATAGGAAAGAAGCCATTACTTTAGATATTTCAAAGGACTGTTTACATCCTATAGGATCATTCAGACCTTTAAAAATAACGTTTTTGGCAATTAATGATGCTGCATCATGGAATATGGTGTATGAACCCACATTGTGGATATTTGAGCTTATTACACTATCGATATAAATGAGCTCGTATGGGATACCTGTCTCATCCACACATGGCGTTTTTACAGGTAAGGAAGCAATGAGGACGATTGTCGAATGAGTTCGGGTAAAGGCAACCGGTAGGATCTAGAGTAGATATGCGATAGATCTATATGATAGATTTAATGATGCACGTTCAACGGCCTTTTCTTTCTCTCTGGAGGTAGGATCGGTTTCCTTTCTTCCTTTTTCACTTCTTTGTAGAAAATGTATCACTTTTAATTGGCGTAGACGTTACGAAGACCATTGATAGTCAGAATAATTAATAAATATATAATACGAATACTTTTTACTTATAACGAGCGGAAAACCAACAGCGACACGTGTCTCGATGATTCAGGACTTATTCAAAGATAAAATAGAAATGTTACCTCCAAACTGATTGCATACTCGATACACTTCCTTGATATTTATAAATTTGACGTGACACCAGAAATGTATACTGAGAAAAATATAATGTATTTAATTATTTTTGGAAATAAGCTAGTAAGCTATACGTTAAACATATATTGCATTCAGTTAACGCTACATTGACTAAAAATGACTATATGTATTTTATTTTCGATATTCACGAGCGAAAATTAATAAATGCAAAAATTGTTTAGCATAAGCATTAAAAAAAGGTACTATTTTGCAGAGGTTACAGCACAAGAGCTTATATATGCATACCGACGTCAAAACCTCTCCTTCGGGTGATGCAAAGTTAGAATAAATTTGAATAATTCCTTCACATTTTTGTTTTGTGTATTTGTAGATATTTCTAATATGACTTGTGGGTCATTCCATGCCAAAGCACCGACAAAAATGCAAAAATTGCCCTTACTATCTCAGATTTGCACGAAATCTTTTGTGCGATTTCCCTATAAGGCCTTTAGTTTGTACATACAATTTTTATGAAAAATGTTGAGCGTTTGCGGAGATACGGGATGAAAAATTCGGCATTTGTAAAAACAAGTCCCAGAATTTTCCCATTTTTCCGATCGAAGAAAGCTAGAAAATTCCGCTAAGAATTATTTTGTACAAAAACCTTATCTTATTCAACAGTCAAATTTTAGAATTTTTAATTTTTTGAAATTTTTAAAAATATTTGAAAATTTTAAATTAAATTTTCAAAATGTACCCCACCTTCGATCCATTTCAAATTTTAGAATCTTGTAATCCTTTATATAGGTAAAGAGGCTGCAAAGTTTCGTCATTGTAATATTTCATATAAGGGAGAAAAAAATGTTTGATTTTGAGGATATCGGGACTAGCCACGGTAGTTACCTTTAAGGAGTCACCCGCAAGTGCACATAAGTGCGATATTCCACAGAGGAAAAATCATTCGCCTAAACCGGGATTCGCTTTGACCGGCATTTTTGTTTATGGAATGCACTTTACCGTATCCACGCCCATCTGGTTGAATAGCAGTTAGGCCTTTCGCTACTTGCTAATAGAGTGAGAAATGCACTATGATATACTTTTAACGTAAGATAGAAGTATTACTTCAAAAAACGTCACTTTGCATCATGATCATTGCTTAAAACAGTTAGTTCACAAGTTGAGATTTTTCTTTTTTCACAATTTCACACCTCTGACATCTTGCGGCTGATGTGGGTGAATCAGCACGGGAAATCGCACGTTGACTCGGAGCTTAATGCGAATCAACTATTTTATTTTGATTTTTAGACGATTATTACTATATCGGTTTTAAGAGTGGATTTTTTACAACTGTATACATTACCCTGCCTGTGCACAATTGTAAAAACTCACAAATACCATTACCAGATGCAAAATAGAGACATTGTCATCGTTACGTTACTAGGTCATTACCCCTGGAAGTTGTATTCCTCTCGATTTAGCCCTAGTCAAGCTATAACGCACTTTATATGAAGGCACTGTGTTCATCTTGAGTTTCTCTAAAACTTAGCGTGGTAAACAATTAGGATACTTTCACAAAGATTGAAGAGTTTTCCCCATTCGAGATGTTAAGGAGTATCCGCCTCATTAAAATGCCTGCTAGAAAGAGATTAGCGATGAATACTTCGAAAATATAGCAATTGTAGATGATGAGATCACCGGAGTATTGAATGACACCCAAAAATTCTTCTTGGGAAGTTTATTACAAAGCCTCAAAGAAGCTAAAAATAAATAGCATATATTTCGGGAATATTTCAATATCATTTCAAGTCGAAATATTTAATAGATTCTAGTTACAAATCTGAATTTATCATTCATTTACTGTCAATTTTAACTCTAAAAGTAACCTACAATAGCTTATTAAAATAGTGTCTACTTCTGAAGCTTGAGTTTCTGGAATTATTAAAGTTACCGGTCCCCTAAACCATGCGGACATATTCATTCAAGCTCTTGAATTGTGCGATTATAAATAGTGTGTCTACGTCTATCTTTAGTCTTTTCCATCGTGTTGCTGTGGGAACATTATTTTCCCATAACTGTCCTTTATTTCATGATACTTCATGGCACTGCATCTGATTACATCCTAAAAAGAATATCACGCGACCGCCACAATTACTTACGGAGTCATTTTCAGCAAAACAAAAAGATCTCCCGTGAAATCATTATTGCTGATATTACGTAATTAAATTTCATTTTCTAGAATCAGAACTTTGATACAACAAACCGCCTAGGAAAAACTCAACCCTCAAGAAAACGATAAAAATTTCCTTCTGTAAAAGATAACATTACGGTTGTTGTAGATGGAAAAAAATTAATTTAACACAAATCAATTTCAAGAATATTGAAAGTAACAATTAGCACCGGAACCATAGTCGGTTTGTAGTCAATGGCGGAGTAAAACAAATCATTTGATCAATTTCATGAACTATGAATTCTCTTTTAATGTGAATTTTTTTGTGAATTTCATTATATTTGAAAACTGGGCTAGGAAAGAAAATAAGACAAACTCTGTTCTAAATTAAAACCTCAACTCGTTAGAAAAAGGCCATCAGCGTCAGAAGAGTAGACGGTTTTAATGGAATAAAATTGTAAAAACAAACATGTGTATAAGCAGCGGGTTATTTTCTCTTTTCCCAATCACCTTTTACTGTACCAGATTTTATTTGAACACGTACTGAGATTAGAAGAAAAATATCAAACTCATTCCATAAAATTTGGTGCGTTTACATTTAATATTCACTAGTATTATTCGCCTACTGAGCTGAATTCCCACTGAGAAGGGTAGGGGAAAGGCCGGACGGAGGTAGCAGCGGTAGGAATCGCCCCGAGCCTACGAGGAAAATTAATTTATTCATGCCTGCCACAAATACGGCGATGAAATACGTAGAAATTGCCACAAGAAAAAATGGCCTGGACCTGAAATCAAACTGCGGACCTTTGTCTTCGGGCCAATGCGCAGACCACCACGCTAACCAGTCTTCCTAATTCCCGTGGAAATAAAGGAGGATACCAAAGCCAAAAAGCCGTGAGAAAACCAAAGGTCCGCGGTTCGATTCCCGGCCCAAGCCTATTTTTTCTCGTGACAATTTCAACGCATGACGAGGAGGAGATCGCTGCCTACATGACGGAAACTACAGCTGAGCACGGATGATGCCCAGGATCGTGCTGCTTGGAAGCGCATGTGCTGTGCCGCCGACCACGTTCAGTGGGTCAGGCGCAGTAAAAGTAAGCAAGAAGTCTAATTCGAATTAATATATACGGATATAACGAAATATCATTTTAATCGGTGTTAATTTTTCCAACTCCACCCGGGATATACGCGCTAGCACAATTAAATAACGTCTCCCTCTCTTTCTCTTCCCTTCTCGGTCGCTCCCGAAACCACACATTCCCACCCTCACTTCCCATCCACCTCCCATCACCGTCTATTCCCGTCCGCCTCCCTCGACACTCAAGCCTCCCGACGCCACTTCCCTCTAGCGGCTTCCACCGGATCCACCGCCATGTTTTACTTTTCCATCCGTGGCTCCTCTCGAGGCACGTAGCAACGGGATTTGTGTCCGCTATCCCCTTGCCCTGTTACGAATTTTTCATTGCTTTTGGCGAGTGAACGCCTCACGTAGAAAAACTACTCGCGAAACGAATTCTAACATAATAAAATCTCGCTTGCGTGCCTGGCAATTTACAATCTCAATCCCGCAGATGCCTTCAGGAGCTTCAATTTATCAAGCTACCGAATCATCCTTTCCCTCCCGTGTCTCATGTGTCTTCATCCATTCCTCTTTCTCATAGTCGTTTCACATCTCCTCGTGTCCAACAGATGATATATAAACGTAACAGATCCAAGCTCCAATCCACGGTGGACACAGAGGCAAGGGCCATAATCTACGTGCTGCTCGTCCGTGGAGCACCAGGCGACGAAAGAAATTTACACCGAGTGAATACGCTGAGACATGCTGTGTAAACTGCGCCGAGGGAAAGATTCCCTCGGGGAGTGCACGTGAAACAAGCGGTTAAACAATACATTACGCGGTTTTGACGATGAAATCGATACTCAGGAGTTGAGCCAAAAGTTTCGAAAAGCGTTATTCAATACGTGGCGAGAGATTAGTTTGCATGTTTCTTGATGAAGCGATAAGCTTCTTTTATTTTATCATGACGTTGCTGATTCCGCAGAAATTGTTTACCATAAAGTCGGAATGAAAGCGGCAGATAATCAATTTCCGTACGACAGAATACACTGACATCTCTTTTTATTCGATACGATATCGTATTCCTCAAAGGTTAATCGAGTCTCTACTCTAATAAGATTAGTGTAGTATATTTCTTTAGCAGCTGAATTTTGGAGAGTGGCAATGATATATTTGCTAGTTTCTGTGTTAATTGAAAGAGATTCCAGCACTTGATGAATGAGAAAATCAAATCACAGAAGTAACTGAACATACATTTCAAAAGGTCGACTTACAGCTTTAGCGTAAAATAAGTAGGTAATACCAGTGAGTCATTTCGTAATATCATGTTAAATTTGCCATATTGAAACTCATCCCCTGAAATTAATGGGCAAAGATTATACCGTCAGATACTTTCATAACATCTTGTGTTACCATCAGATATTATGAAGAAAGTGATGCTGTAATCTGGAAAGAAAAATGGAGTGGAGAGCTGCGGCCAACCAATATATTCGGACTAATGAACATTGACGTTCATCAGATGTTTAGAGCAGGTCGATTCTGGAAATGTCATAGGCGTCTTAAGGGTCTTAGTTATTGCGGGGAAGTTATGACGGCTACGGCGTGTTAGCAATCACAAACGATTCTGTAAGCCCCCGTCATAAGGTTTATGCCAGAGGACTCGTTCACGCCGTGCGAGCCGTTCGTGAAGGAGAAGAACCAATGAAAAACGCCGACACATCTTCTTCCAATTCAAGAAATTAATTGACACTATTGCCATTATTAAGTGCATACCTATTTCGCTACGATAATTGGTTTGGTAATAATATACGAGGGGTTTCTCATTTCGCTGAATATAGAATGGTATTCACTTTATTTCATAGCTTTTCCTCGCATATTGGTAATTTGAGGGATTTCTCACTTCGTTGATTATTGAATTCACTTTATTTCATCGATGTTCCTCGCGTATTGGTGTATGCGGTTCAGTTTCACGTAATACTTAGCACGTCTCACATGGACGATTATTTAAAAAAACTTGTGAACGACAACTCAATAGGTATGTAAATGAGCACGGGTTATTACTACTCCCACGAACTATATTCGTTCTATGACATTATTTGACACTTAACACTTTCAAATAAGGCACAATTTTCAAATAAACAACTTCATACACAAATACAGTTTTCGTCTACTTTTGTTCAAAATAGTACCGCAAATATTGACCTACTATTCATCACGAGACCTCTCCGGGATTCTTCAACGCATGTAGGTACCGAATGTTGGACAAATCTGCCCTTATTAGTGATATTGCTCAAAATATGGGCACTTTATCATAATTACTGGTAAGATAGTATATTATTTTGCATATGTTATAACATAAGATTAAATAAACTCTACGAACTTCGTTTTCATGCTTGAAACACACGCTCTGTATGATTTCCTCTAGTTAATTTCTTGAATTGGAAGAAGATGTGTCGGCGTTTTTCATTGGTTCTTCTCGTTCACGAACGGCTCGCACGGCGTGAACGAGTCCTCCTCAAGATGGAACGATGTGATGAAAAACCTGGTAACCAAAAGATCACCCCTCAAACCAAGCCCCGTGGAAGGCTACATCACAACTCCTAAGTGTTGATAAATTAAGAATCGCAAAACAGCAAGAATAGAGAGATACTGACAGTTTTACTATCACATAGCAGTGGCTCAGTTTCCAACTATGAGAGAATTTATTATCGTATTTATATTAAATTTCATTTTTGGATTATTCAGTTTTTCAACAATTGGAAAAAAATATTACAGTCGTTTTCCGCTCCAGATAAATAATTTTTATGGGATCTATTTTATAAGTTAGGCATGATGACAGATGAAAATTATTCAATAATGAAATGATACAAACTGTTCAACCTCCATTAACCGTTTTTTGTTCTCCTTCCACAAAAAGCCGTGCAGAAAGATTGTTCAGTTATCAACGAGAAAAAAAGGGCGATATCTTCAGGTCTCTGACCTGAAGATGTCGCTTATGCGATGAAACCGGTCGTATTGAATAAAATCCATTGTAAAATTTACAAAGTTTGTATTGATTCTGGTACATATACGATTGTTGGTTTTCGTTCTAATCTCTATTACCAAGTACCGCACAATAGAAATTGGTATTTTTTTAGCGAAGGCGTCGACTTTTTCCAACCGATATGATTCAAATCAGCTTTAAATACTTACGCTTGCCTATATGCTCCTTCTTTTGAGCGCTGAATAGTGAAAACATCATTTTTTAAATCAACAAGCGTGGCGATGAAAATGCCTTTTCTGGCGTAGTATATAACCCCCTTAAGTCTTCCCGGAGGGAGCATCTTGTTCCTCCCACTCTTGCCACGCCAATTCACTCCGTGCGCTGCTGAGACTCCCTTTAAGGCGCCCAACCTCTCTCTTCATAATATTCGGGCCAGCCACCGTTCAAAGCTAACACCCGCCGCCGCTTCCCGCTCCGTCCCTCCCTTCGGTGCCGCCACTGCTTAACCTTTAAGCACTCGCCGGCCGACATCTGGTCTCGGCGTCAGGCAGTTTTATTTTGTTATTTTTTAATTAATTTTGTTTGGCTCAAGCCCCATACATCCATCTACCTTCCTATTTCAAATATTCCTCCAAGATTTACATGTTTCTGGGCGAGGTTTTCGAAGGAACGTAAACATATTTTAATTTTTTCATGTTTTCGAGTCCGATGGACGCCACGCGAGTACTTGCGTTTCAAATTCAAGACCACTTATTTCAATTTTAAGATATATACGTGATTCCGGCAAAACATATATCAGTATAAAACCTTAAAAAGGTTTATGCATCAATTACTTTGATAAGTATAATTAATATAAGGTATTAGCAGCAAAATTTATAAATTATAACATTATTTAGAAAAAATACCATTAACAAGTTAGCATTTTTTGTTTTATTTATTAATCATTGATAATTAAAGTATGTCAGACGCCACGAAAGCACAGGTGTTCCAAAAAGTTACGCGAGGACCTCAAGGTGAAGAGTTCCCCACTGTGCACACGGCCGCACAGAGGGCTGAAGGTGTTCCTCTGAGGGTGTGCATGTAGGTCTTCAAGATTGCGCTAAAAGTTCAAGTTGTTAAAAAAGTTGAATGGCTGAGCGATCGTAAGGGTTTAAAGGCAGATCCCCCACAAGGCCGGTAAGGGTGAGAGAAAAGAAGAATCGAAGACGATGGAAACCAACTCCCAATCTGGCGCATGTTCTCTCCCCAGAGTATAAGCTACGGCGGACCTCGATTACTTGATGGATTTCAAAAAAGTACCAAAGGAGGTAGGGAATGAGTGATCGAGAGGAACGGAAAAAAAGTTTCCCAGAAATCTTCAGTTAGGTCGCACTCTTTTTTCTCGAAGTGCAAGATGCGCAATTTCGTTTCTCATTTATTTTATTTTTGAGCAGAAGAGTTCCAAGACTTCGTCTTTCCGCTCTATCAAATGTCTCCCTCTGCACGACGTTTCGAGGTGGGGATCATTCTCGAAAGTCCATCTCGCGGAATTAATTTCTAATCCTCGAGGTCTTTTCTTCCCGTTTCATTTCCCAGGTCGAGTAAGAAATCAATTCAGTCCCGAAGGAAATGAGGCTAATCACTCCGTAATGCTCGAACCTGGTGTATGAATGCCCAAACGCAATCCTCAGAACCTTTGGTAAATCCTCCACGTCAGCTTGAAATGAATGATCATTCAATGATACTAAATAGACGATAAAGGAATAATTAATGCTTTTTTAATGATTTACTGACCCGAAAGGATAGATACACGTCATTCAAGGATAGACATTTTATGATGGTTCTCGTTCTTATGATATCCGCGACTAATTACTAACTAACTACTACATTTATTCCAAGGCAATTGAGCCATCATAACCATCACGAAATCCAGGCCTTTTTGTTTTTAGAATGACGTTTTAACTTCAAGAGTGGTCGGGGAATCTGAGATCGATAGCAACAAAGCACATAGAAGTTTCAAATGATAGTGTTTAACAGATATTCCGGAGAGAGGAAGTTAATAAAGAAGATTTTAGTTCTAATACTTAAAAAGAATAATAAATTCCATCTATCTTGTATTCTAATAAATAAAATGTACATCAAATACGGCTATATGCATAGAAACAATAAAGTAACGAAATGAA
The DNA here is from genome assembly GCA_963573305.1 of Pyrrhosoma nymphula. Taxonomy (NCBI): domain Eukaryota; kingdom Metazoa; phylum Arthropoda; class Insecta; order Odonata; family Coenagrionidae; genus Pyrrhosoma; species Pyrrhosoma nymphula. The sequence continues at coordinate 133,996,629 of OY754327.1, forward strand.
AATGCGTTTTAGGACCTTAGCATATTTAACTTCCGTTCTAAATTCGAAAAATACAATTTACCTTTATATTCCAAATTACTTGAGGCTTTGTAAATTTTGACTCATAATCCATCATAACTTTTGCCATATGGTCTCCCTCACTGTGCACAGGAGGAGCCAATAATCCCAGACACTGATTTCAATTTAACATATGAATAAAGGGAAGATGAGAAAATTCTGATTCTCAACGAAGAGAAGAAAACCTGAAACAGTAAAGATTATCATGGTATCTGATTACTTAAAGCATTTGAGACGACTCAAGATATATCAGGAATGTGATTAAGGCAATCTCAATAGAAATGCGACATATGCAGATCTTACAAAGCAAACCAAGCTAACAGCCAGAGGCATTGGTATGAATATTAAGTAACTTCAGAAATATGAAAGAAAATTTACTTTGCTTATTTTAGTAATGAAGAAATAGTGAAACTTCTACGTAGATAGCTTTAAGCAATTTCAGCGCATTGTGCCTGTTAAAAACAGCACAATTTTCAAAGCGAAGGCGTTTTAAGAAATCAATTGTAGAGCATCTACTTTGAATAAGCTGTGCTTATTCGTGATTAAACATTTCCCGTATTTATAATAAATTGTTAAATAAATACAGTTAGATTTCCATACTATTTCCATGTCATTTTTGTTTGAATTAATCACCATGAGATTGACTTCATCAAAACGTTATAGTATTCATCTCATTTGGGTAAAGTGAAATAACGTAAATCGTCTGTGGTTCCTCAGCGTGACCACATCGTTTGCACACTTAGCCTAATGAAATAGGAAACGAGGAATCAAACCGTGGTGCACGTTTGGCGCTCCTTGGCCGTCAATAACACCCTCGATCGGAGATGATGAATTAACACATTTCAATTGCAAAGGCCACTGCTCCCTCTGTTTTATACCATTAATGCTATGTCGTACTGTTCTCATTTGCAAAGGCCTACGAGAGAATGTGCCGCTTTGGTTCCCATTCGAGTGGATCACTACGACTTTCAATACAACAATTTCTAAGACTTAAAATCATTCATCGATGTGTACTATTCACAAAAGTAGTATAAAACACATGCATTAAATATGTTTATTTGAATACCCCTATGTAAGTTCATAAAATAATATTTGTGATTATTTGTTAATTCATAGGGAGAAAATGATGTACGAGCGTATAAAGGAATGATAATACTCGCCACAGCACTATATTGAATGGCAATGTTCATCAAACTTAGAAATTGATTAAGAGGAACGTGTGTTAAATAAAAGCAATATGAAAATGAATCAACAGTTGGATGGAAGAACAATATCGATGTATGATCGCAATTCACAAAATGAAGTACGCAATTTTTGATAATATATCTCCATCATATTAAGGCCATGTCTATTGGAATCGAAATGAGTAAGAACAAAATAAATGACCAGTGTTTGCAAAGCTTCGACCTGCAGCTCCTTTTGAAGAATTTTTTAATTATTTTTTTTTCTTTAATTTAAAACTATCAACGAGCAAAGTTTAACACTTTTTTACAAGTAAAAAATTCTTAATTTAAGAATTATTAGACAAAGGAAGCGATTTATAAAATAAGAAGTTATGGGGTAAAACTATTTACCAAGCTACAAAGTGTGCATGGTACACACCCATAACTCTTAGCAGAGGAGCAAGGTAATCGCAAGGCTACTTTTTTAGAAATGATGGGCCTAGTTTAAATCTAATTTTCACCATGTTATATTGCATTTTTGGTATTGCTTCCTGCCCCAAGTTTAACGATAACTGAACACCTCTAGCATATTTTTTATTATTATACCAACTGTTAAGTAATTAGAAAACACTGGACCCTACCGAATACTAAATAATGTTAAATGAATAACTTTATTCCTAGTTCATGTTACTCGTTCCTAGGGAGGTTTTTTAGGTTACGGGCACGTGGGATGAGATAATGTTGGGCCAAATTACACGAACAGGTTTAGAGGAAAAGTGAATAGTTTGTTAAAATGCGGAAAGGCCATTAAGGGTCATTATTTTAATTGAGATCCGCGAACATGAAAAACGATAGAACATCCAAGAGGAGGAATCGTCGACAACGCGTCCCATTGGTTGGACATTCGCTGCCAGGAAACACATTGTTTTCACTTGATTGGGATGGCAATTGAATTAGAGAGATTGGATACTCCACGCGTCCAAGACGAATAACCTCCTGAAGCTCGGATTGTAATTTTTTAATTTCCATTCCATAAAGTTAACATCGTTTTTAAAAAAAATATCCTCGGTTCTTTTCTGTATGCAATAAGAGTGACTTGGTTGAGCGTGGATTAGCTTCATCCTTTTGGAATAGTCGTATTTCCTCACAACTGCATCTAATATCGGTGGAAGTTCAAATTAAGCAGAAAAACGGATAGGTATTTATTACCGACATTTCAAAAAACGTTCATTTTTTTCCCTAGAATATGCCCGATGCCCGTGTATGATAATATCTATGATATACAGCTGAATATTAGTAAAGAACTGTAAGGAATTTTCAAATAATAAGGATAGGAAGCACCGACAAAGCACCTATCATATAAAGCAAAAAAGGGAGGTGAACTTGTAAATATTTGGCAATATTTACTCACTCCCAAAAACTTGGAATAGGTTATTTAACCTTTAGCAAAATTTCAAAACAATGAAGAAATGATCAAACATGCAATACAGATGGCCGTATAAAGATCGAACTACTGCCGAACCACACATGGTATTCTTTACCTAACCTGCTAAATCTGACGTATTTCAAATTTTGAGTAATGTCACTTTCACATATGATATTCCGATATTGAGCCGAGAAAGGCTTTCTTGCAGGCATGATTCTCCTAAGTACTATATGATAGTATTACGGGCATGGTACTACAAAGTAAAGGTATGATACTACAAAGTAATATCATGCTCGCAGTGAGAACGTAGCGAGACTGGCTTCCGCGGCGCTCTAAGTTGAACTCTTCATCTTCCGGGAGCACTACCGCGTTGGTTGTTGTGGCGAAGACAACAGTTTCGCTGTCACTACTGCCAGCGCCTTCAGGTCGAAGATGCCGGTTCACTGTTTTCGCCCTCATTATATCGGGCTTCTTTCCCCCCAATTCCAGGTGCTGATCTCCATTTGCTTCGTTTTAGGGTTCTCCTCCATGTGTAGTCTAGGTGGTATCCTTCGTCCCCGTTGAAATTGTTCGTCCGAGCTATCTCTATAGATTCTCTAATTAGCCAAGGGTAATGTCCGCCCTCTCTGACTATTACCTTTGTTTCGTCGAACTTCACGTCATATACCGGTGTCCAGGCGTGCTTCGATATGGCAGACAGCTGAAATTGTCTGTTTTTTGTCGCTCGTTGGTGTTCTTTCTATCGTACCTTCAGTGATCGGCAGATCTCACCGATGTACAATTTTCCACAGGAACAAAGCAACTAGTAGGCTCCTTCATAAAGGTGAAAGTGTACAAAAGTATATTTTAAGTTAAATACTAATTTGGGATGAGGATGCATTTAACATTTTATCATGCAAGAATAAGAGTGGGTATAACATAAAATCTGCACTTCAAGCTTTTTATATTACATTAATGATCTTACCCCAAATAAAGAAATAAATTGCAATTTCAAAGTTCGAGATCGGGATAAAATATAGGATAAATATGATTACTTTGCTTTAATCAATGACGATTAATAACGTAAAAGGTATAAATAGGTTCACAGTAATATCTTAAAAGAAGTGCACTTTTAATAAATAAATACCTATAGCGTCTTTTCAATTAATGACAGTCATTAAAATGCAAACAAGCCCAATCTTGAATGTTTCTCTTAATTTGACAGGAAAGCCGATGATTTAATGACTCAATCAAAAGCATTGTGTACTGTAACTCCACAAGGTCAATGGGTGCGGATGATAGCTAAAACAATCGCGGAGAAGGGGTTCAAAGAAGTACGGGGACTCACGCGCGGGAGAGTTTAGCGAGCGCATAGAACTCCTCCCGAATTCCCGACCTCGAGGGGGAGTCAGCTGATCGCTACACGGGAGAAGAGGGGAGAGAAGGGAAGTCAGCGGTGACCGCGTCAGGGAGACGAAAGGCTCTATCTCTTTGTCGAACTGCCGGGGTAGAAGGAACAGACTTTCTTGAATGATCGGCGGGGCAGGAAGGTGGAGTTTCTTCACGAAGAAGGAGGAGATCGCATGTCGGCGATCGAGAGCTCTTCCTTGTCATCACACGGCCACCTCCTCTGAGGACATCCATTCCGACGCTGCCAGCGGCCTGAACCTGCTCAGGAGAGCAAAACGCTAGAGCTCTTCCTTCCTTATCATGCGGCTACTTCTGCTGAGGACGCCCGTCCGGCGCAGCTATAACCCCGGAACAAGAGAGAACAGGCCAAAGCACTTGCCCTGTCCATGTCACCTTGGAAACACTCCCTGCAGACGCTGTTAAAATCTCCCGTAGTTCATCAAATTTATAGTAGATTCGGGTTGGGAGGACGTATGAGTTTCCCCGTACCTGTAATTGCTTGGGTCGCTGACTGCACTTTGTGTATGCTTTTATTTGTGTTTCGTTTTTTCTCGTGCCCAGTATTATCGCATTAGCCACATGCTTCGTTTTTTCGCCAATGAAGGGATCCTTTTTTGCCTTGTTGCAAGTGTTGATTATTTAGATGAAATAAATGATGTCCATTGGAGTTTTTGTGTTGTAGCATACATCTTTCCCTTGACCTGTCGCATGGCTCGTAAGAGAACCTATTTCACGGCCCTTGCCCGACATCGCTAGCCTGGCATTTTGTTCAGTGTACCGGAGGGATGGCGCCCGTACGGTTACTGTACATATACAACTATTTTCATGCTGAATTTACATTTTTCCAATCATTGCAATCGCACAAACGATATGATTCGCAGTCACTCGCACGGGTGTGAAGATATACACCGAAGACGGTGAAATTCGACATGAAAATATCATTTGAATTGACTGGGATTCGAACCCGGATCTCCCAATTGCCTGTGTGTAGGCCAGTCATACTGTGTTTAACTGGCTAACACACCTGACCGGCAATTGGGAGATCCGGGTTCAAATCCCGGTCAAGCCAAATTATTTTTTCATGGCGAATTTCACCGTCTTCGGTGTGTATCTAAATTTACTTAGTTCAGAAATGCATGATTGGAGAGCGAAGCACCGAGGCCAATAATTCTTAATACTTTGATGTCACAATCTTTTAGTTAGAGCCAAGCAAAAAATATTGATAAATATTTCTAACGTACATTCAAAAAATTACTGTTTTCTCATTTGCAGGCATGTTTACCACATTATGAATGTATTCAAAGCTGAACCGATTCCGATCGCAGAATAAATAATGATGCAAAGGACATTGTAAACAGAAGTATTTGCCGCTCACCTATTAAATAGAAATTGAGCTATCATACGAGACGTTTGTTAAGTTGTGAAAACATTTCTACCGTAATGAACTAGGAAACCGAGTAATACTAAGATGGAAGTCGGGGTAAACTTTTCCAAGGCCTAGGTAAAGCATCCGAACTATATACATAATTAAGACAGCTATTAATTAGCTCTCCTTCGGGAAGTTTGCTCCTTACGGTTCGTCGGCTCTACGATGTCCATGAGGCAGTTGAGAAATGATTAGCGCTCGACATCTAATGTATTAGGTGGATGCAAAATTCGTGGCGTTATTTTGGCTGTACAATCTTGGCTTGACGACTTCTTCAACTCCAAACCAGCAAGTTTCTTCAGACGTGGAATTGCAAAACTAACCCCGCGTTTGAAGAGATTGATAGGTAATGGAGGACCATATATCATAGATAATTTATTTTGCTATTCGCCTCAAATAAGACTTTTACCGTAGCCAAAAAACGCTGCAAATTTATTCCTTAACTTAATATAATTAATGCCCAAGTAGGAAATATCGCGCATTTTGCGCACAGTTTCCTCGTCATACTCTTATGAGCACTATCCCGATGATCAGTAGCCACCATCAAAATTCCAAATGGGACAGCGAAGTCGTGACTTTGCGCGCAAGCCAACACATTGATTAAAATCGCTTCATAGATGTGGAAAATATGGGGAAAAATAGCAAAGCAGCAGCTTTTCATCTCTTTACGCTCAGCTATTATTAAATGAGCACCATGGAATACGGTTTTCCATAGTGAGGATTGCTAGACTACTAAGAAAGAAAAAGGAGGCGCCATAAATAATTAACTTAGCACCGAGCGATGACAAGGCGGTAATTATTCGATAACATCTACGAGTCCAAGGAAGAGGAGGAATATTTTAGCAGGATCAACGGACAAGTGTAACAGCCGCTACGAGAGCCACGTAAATCCAGCCAGTTCTGGGATCTTAACAGGGATTTCACCCATCCTGGCAATATATCATCACTCACTCCATTCTCCAAGCTTGTCTCCTTCCACCCCACCTCCATTTCCCCCTCTTCCCTCCTCGCAGCGATCCTCCTTCCCATGATCCCCCTCGATTATAACCATGCCTCCCAGGTCACCAAGAATACTCAGAAGCACTCAGGTGGTACGATGGCGAGATATTGCGGTTTATCGACTGCAAGGGGCGATACTCCGGAGACGATACACCGCGATTTTTTTTGCTCTCCGTCGATTCTGGTGGTCAGTACACCCCTGCGATCCCGATAAGCCATTGGCTTGTCTTGAGGTTTCTGAGGGGTCAAACCACCAGAACTTGACAGAAACACCCATGCCATGCGGGGCATGCGAAAAATAGACCCAGGCGGGACTCGAACCTGCAACCCTCGGATTAGCAGGCGATGACTTTACCCCGCCGCTACCGGGGCCTGCATATATTAATTGCCCGGTCCACGCCATGTATTGCATAGTGATTTAATGCGCAACTATGTATTGTGATTTCATTGGACAAAATCACAATGCATATTATACGCATATATGTGTATGTATGCACAATGCAATTAAATGTGATTGCGGGTAATATACAATATCATACCGTATGAAACATATCTGGTGTGTAAACACACCCTAGTGGCTTGCACGGTACTTCGTAGATGTAGATATCTCATCTTATGCGTTACAAAATGAAACTCGCGATTACATACTGACATTTGAATACCGCAGAACCATCTGGTTCCCTTCCTCTCCCTCCTCTCTTTCATGTACCCCCTTCCCCCCCCCTATTCTATCCTTGAATCCCTCCCATTACTGACCAATGGACCCACCATCTACATCCCCATCTCCATCCAAGAACATTCAAACAAGTCGTTCTCAATTCCCCATCCATCCCAAACCAAAACCGATTCCCTTTATTTAGACAGTGTGGTATATCTCGCCGAGTCATTAGCTAATTGATGTCGATTGGAGATCCTGGAGATTTGCCGCACTCGTCGTAACTAAACAGTAAAAGGATAAAGGCAAGTGTTTCCAATGTTGTGGGCACGAGACCCAGCGGGTGCGGCAGAATCGGAAAGCGTTCCTTCTCTTCTCTCATCTGCGCCCTTTCTCACCAAGAATGGATTTGATGAATTTTGCAGGCGGCGTGAGTTATACTGAGTACGTGTATTTGTTAAGTGTATGCTTGTTGTTCACCCCAACAGCATGTGATTAAATTATGTTTCTGGTCTATCATCCACCAACGTGGCTGGAATCGAAATTCTGGAAAAGGGTGAGGTCTTAGTTGCAGTTATAATCCAACAAAAGTTGCCAGAAGGAGGAACTAATGAATCCCGGCTATGCAATAAAGCTCCTATAAATAGGCATAAAAACTGGAAACGATGATGGAGATTCTAACCAAGTGAAGAAGCATCATCAAACCATGGAAATTGAAGATATAAAGAGTTGTATATGGCGTGAAGAGCAGGAAGAAGCCTCCTCACATCTATGCGCTAATGATCAAGAATTCTCCCGGGGAATACGCTATCCATAGAGCACGGACATACGGAATTACCCATTGGATACCTCCTGTCCATTGGCAAGACTATCGGTATCCAGGTATTAAAACTCTATATAATGTTTTAAACATTAAACCAACAGGTTTAACGGCTTTAGGATCCTGAGCAGGGGAAATGCACCAATACCTATGGGAGCCGGAAACATATTACGACGTCGGATACGCGGAGGAGCCCTTGATAACATAGTGGTTTATATAAAAAGAGTTGACATAATAGTGGATTTATATGCGAGACATTTTAGTGTCTCACGTATAATTTATAATATTTAATTTCTAGATGTATTAGTTCGGTTGTAAGATACAATGTAAAATATGCAATTCCGCCAATTTAAAAGGCCTTTCTTCTGTTTTTGGTGTTCAGAAAATAAATGCAAATGCCAGGAATAAAATGTGAATGCATTAATTGGTGACCATATTTCATTGTGAAAAGGATACAAATGAACATAGTGCGTAGGAATGCCCACATGTGAGTAGGGGGATGTGTTCACCATAGAAACCTTGCAGAGAGTGCGTTTTACATCGTACGCTGAGACTTGTTCGCCGTAATCAATTCTAAAAAAATCAAAATTTCATCTTTTGGGGCAGGTAAGGATAAGAGTAATAAGGCGAGAAATGATAAGAGTTATGATTAAGGATACGAGATTTTCGGAATACTCATTGGGTACAGTTGAAAAATGCATTACTCGCCGTGAATCCCGCTAGAATTATTTTCAAGGGACTACTAAGCCAATTGACATTAAATAGTTTCCTCGAAATAGAGTTCAGAAGGATTAAATAGTAAGTAAGGTAAGGGAAAAATTATTTGTAAATGCTATTTCCTTAAATTCAAATTGTAAATTTGCAAATAAAGATTCTTAGTTTGATTTATCGACTAACTTATCATTAGCTAACTTTGTGGCAAAATGAAAGATATTTAAAAACAGCAATATTGTTAAAATCAGAAATCTAATATCTATATAAAGCCTATGATACATAAATGGAGGGCGAATTTAAGTCCTCTCGGATTTTCCAACGACTCGAATTTTTCTCGAATTTTTTATGCATGTGCAGTTAGTTTAATTTCGCGAATAAATTATTACTAGTCAGGCGAATTAGCAGAAAACGTAATTGAATTGCAAATTCAAAACCCCAAAACCCTAGGCAGTGAAGACGAAAGGGCATGGAGAACTCGCCCGAGTAAAAATCGCAGCGCATAATGCAATTACTGTGCAATGCGTAAATACGCAGTCATGGTGTTGACTCCTCGTTTTTCCCTCTTTCGGTTTCTCTTATTACCTCCATCACTCCCTCGAGCCCTCCAGTCTTATCTGAAGACCACTCCTTTCCTCCTCTCTCCCTCCCACTCTCACGACTGCCCTTTCCATCCCTAATCTCCGTCTCGGCGCCCATACGCTCGCCCGCTGCCTCTCCAACGTCCATGCCTGGGTGATAACCACAATCCACACACACACCGTTTCCCACAATGTCCTCTCACCTCCCATGTCTTCCCCCAACCAGACTATTCCGACACCCTTTCCCTCAAAGCGAATTATTCCCATCCCGACCCCTTCCTTCCCCGACAATGACCCTTATTGTCCCACCTCCCTACATTGCATATTCTCACCCCCAATTACGCGAGCCCTGGGCCCGCTCGCCATTGACCCGCTTCCAGGGCGCGCGCCCTCGCGCGATCCCCTGCTACAGAGGATTGACTTCCCAATCCCCATTATCTTCCTTCACGCTTAAATCACTCCTCCGACTCGCTATCACGTCCTCTATTCCTTGACTCATCGTCAATTCATCACCGTTCCATATTCATAACCGCGCTCACAGTCTCTCACGCATGTATGCACGCATTAACCATCGTCGAATTTCAATCCGGAGGCTTTTTAATATTGGAATGCAAAAAAATATGGATTTTAATCCATCTCGCCTATCCATGATTTCTGCTACACAGTGCATTTAAGGATTCACAAACGTTAGTGTATTTATTGAAAAGTGAAAAACGTTAGTCATTCAAATACTTATTTTCAAATCAAACTTTCAATATTTTTCTCAGGAGCAGTGAAAAGGGATTGGTGGGGAGGAGATACCTTGAAGTCTTACTCTCGTACGAAAAATGAAGACCTTCATACTGGTCTCTTTCTCTCTCGAGGGCCTGTTTACGCAATCCAGTCTCTCGGCCTCTCCCCGCCCCCACATCACCACTCGTCACCAAGGCGGGGACCAGCTCACTTTCCCCAAAATCTCCTCTTCTCTTTTACTAACACCGTCCATAAACCTCTGAGCAAAGTTTACAGTCCACAACCCTCGTGAACCCACTGTCCATCTCACGCGGACAGCATTCACCCCATCGGTTCTTCACATCCCGGCACCGTTTTTACATCTGTTGAGTGCCCAGGACTGACCTCTCTCTTTCTAATATTTACCCACCCACTCAGTGTTATAATGCAATCAGAGCAAATATGTCCAGGAACTCATACTCTTCTCCCACATCTATCCGCTTTACTACTACGTGGATCATTAGTAAATCTATCAGTTTTGGCACTATCCTACCTATGGCATTTTAAAAAATGGCACTTCGTCATCGGAAACCAACGAGAGTGAAGACGACTGGATTGAAAGAGAAGCAGATGGGGAAGATCGCACCGCGTCAGCAGTATGCCGAAGTTCAACGTTCGAAGCACGCTCCACTCTATGATTCTGCGCCAATAGTGTACTTTCGTCTTTTTTTCACCAACAGTCTCCTGAGGATAATGGTCACTGAAATAAACAAATATGCAGAGCAGTATCTCCACTGCCACAAGACCGTCTCCCCGAATTCAAGAGCAAGACTTTGGAAGCTGGCCACTGTGGGAAGAAATGAAAGCCTTTCTTGCTTGAATTTTGAATATGGGGATAGTACCTAAGCCCAGTATTTCTAGTTACTAGTCCAACAGTAAATGCTCGGAGACACCATGTTCAGAAACCTGTTTTCCCGTAATCGATTTCAAATTTTGCTAAAATTTTACCATCCTGTTGATAATTCGAAAGTTCCCCGTAGTGTGACCCATGCTCGTAGGTTCCAGCCCATCGTGGACCATGTCAATATAATATTTAGGCATTACTACATCTCTCACCTGTAACTGTATATAGATGAAAGTTTAGTTGGGACCAGATCCCACAGCAGGTTATTGCAGTACTTATCTCAATAAGCGTCAACATCGTTGGGGAATTAGTTTTTGATGATGTGTGACTGTATCACACTTAAGTGTAAAATGTGAAAATGGCTAGCAATCTAAATGCATTAGCGAGCATAATTTGTTGAATATACATTAAAAATTACTTTTGAGTGGAATGAATCATTGTAAAATTAAAAAAATGTATGCTATAAGCAGACGACGTTTTTCACTTTCTCTCTTTGTACTTGTAAATTTGACGTGATTTTAACGTGTGAATTTGGATTCATGATTAGTTCAATGATGAAATCCATTACTTTTGATGAAATCCATTATTTGATTAGGATAAGAGTTTAACTTTGTTAAGTAAATGTAAAACGCTTGCAGAACACACAAAAATGTGAAAAAATCAGCTGTGAACAAAATTTCGTTACACATTCAGTAATTGTTATGAAAATTATAAAATTGCATAATTGTTATAAAAAATTAATTTATGTTTTCAACAAACCTTTCTGAACATTTAGATTATATATTTCAGCTAGTAAGCATTCAATGTCTGATAACCATTTGCCTGATTTATGATATTCATTTTTCAAAAGATTGGGATTGAATCTTGAAGGGATCATAAATTTTTCTTTTTTGATAATCATTGTTTTCAACAAATAATAGTGACTAAGCAGTTATAAATTTTTGTCTTTTATAAAATCAATAAGTATTCTTTGAAAATATGTATAAATCTTATTAAATCGTACACGTAAAATTTTTAAAATATTGCATTTAAATAGTGGCAATAAATTTTGCGATAACAATTATAATGTTTAACTAATTGAATATTCTTTCCATCACTAAAAAATTTAAAAAGGTCAACAATATAATATAGAGATATGTTATCTATAAACTGTCCAAATTTCACCAATATATCATAAAAATTATTATTTTAAATGACATTTTATTAAAAGTCTGAAATTTTCATGAAAATCCCTTGGCATTTTAAGGTACCTTTAAGGAATTTCGGCAGGCACTCAAAGGGTTAATAATGTTGTAAATTATCGACACACGTGGTGAATGAAACTTATAATGAAGCATTAAGAATTAAAAAATTTCCATTTCATTTTTCAGCTTATATACGTAACTTACATTTTAAAAATACGGGATTTTGAAAACAAAATGTTTACTTTATATTCCGGTAATTTATGTAACCTTTACATTGCAAAATTTCATCCCCATGAGTCTTATCATGTGCAAAATTAAACACTTCTTTGAAACTAAATAATTTTGGAGCGAGTTATAAGTGGTTGCCTATGTTGTCATGATGCCGCCCACGGAGCGGAAGCTTGGCAACAGCGTTCTCCATAAGCCCCATACTGTCAACTAAATGTGGAACGCGCTATAGTACAGTGTCTTCCAAAAACGAAATTAAAAGTATCATTTCGTCACGCTACGAAAAACAAGCCGAACATTACCAGGATATACGTCGATTTGCGGGAAGCATTTCGAGACGTCATTGCCTGTGTTTTCAATGACTTAAGTGTTTCCACGTCGCCAAGCGCGTGCATTTGTTGAGAAGAAATATATCAATGGCAGAATATTGCATTACAATTAAATTAATTGCATATTTATGAATACGCACTTAAAACACAAAGAGTTTTAAAAAATATGTAATGCATTTTCCCCAATCCGATTTGGGGTCAAAAGAGATAGCGATGAACCTTTCACGAATGCACACTCTATGGGAATTCCAATAATTCCCTCTCACTCCCCTCCTCCCAAGAAATGAGGTCCTCTATTCTGAAGTGGACACGTGGAGCTGGTCGGCGGATTGCCTTTGGCGTGAAACTACGTTCGAATTCCGTGGCATATCCGATCCGAGAAAAAAAAACAAAATTGGGGAATCTGAAGGTTTTACCTGCATTCCTCGTATAAAAGCTTATCTCTGACTGAGCTTTTCAATAGACTGAGTCCTTTTCGAAGTGCGTCCTGAGCCCAAGAAGTCCCTGAATAGTCGAAATTCCAGCATATGTTTATGGAATGGAATGCCGACTCCAGAAACTCAGAAGGATGATTCGGGACGTTAAAGGATTTATGGATACGGATGATGAGAAACAGGCAAAGGCCTGAAATGGCTTCAGGAAGTAAACTGCCTTCGATTAATTCTACATTCGTCACAATTCATTAATAAATAGAGATTATATTAACCAAGTAAAACGAAAATGATATACAACATGCGTTTGAGAGAAGTAAGAGTAAATTCGATAAATTAACTGATAGCATTGCACATTTTCATCTACGAACTAATTCCAAAAATAAAGCATTGATTCTTCCATTAAATTGTCAAAACGGCAATACAACGTTGCGGAGAAAACTGCTTTATTGAATTTTATATAAAAATCTGAAGGATTTGTGCAAAACGCCGGTCAATCGACACGGTTTTCCGATCTGTAGAGTAGCGCCATAGTTTCGAGGTCCGATTTTATGGCGGAATAAATGACTCGGGAAAAAACAAAGTTGGCAATATTTGTTCCGTCTTACCTGCGTTCTTCAACAAAAATTTTCTTTTGGGTGAACTTTTCAATAAACTGAGGCATTTCCAAAGGCCGTCCTGAGCCTATAGATTCCATGACTAGCTGGAATTCCAAGGTCAGTTCCTGGAAAGGAGTGCCGAGAAGGAGCCCTACCCTCCCGAAAATGGCTCTCTTTCATTTTCCTCCCCTATCTAGACGTTCCGCTGGCGACGTTTCCGGGTCAGCGCACCTGCAGACGCTGGGCATTTCCGTGAAATACAGCGCTGGAGACGACAGGATTTTAAATGAGTGTAGCTAGCAATGCACGGTGTCCCGTCGGCCAGTCTGAGTTTTACCAAGGTCAGAGTCAGTAGTTCCGTGCTCTTAAGGCCAAGTGCCTTAAGCTATCATATGAGTAACTCTAATGAGTAACTCTATAATATGAGTAACATCTAAGTAAGCGAACCACATTTTCCGCAAGAATTTCAATTTTGGACATTCATTCTCCATGGATTCAGTATGTACATACATGTAAGTTCTAAATGCGGCTTTAAATATTCACAAATAATAGTAGCTTGCAAACTAATACACCTTTGATCAGCAAATTGATTTAACAGATGTTAGCACTGAGTACCTGCAGTGATGTAGATGAAAGTGATACCGTCCCGGACCACCATTTATTAACATTCCTAATTACAAAAGAAACACCAAAAATATTTAAATGAAACAACAAACCTATCCATGGAAATATAAAATTTTACATGGCACCTTGTACTCTCTAAGTAATCATTTCTTAACGTAAAACCTTTTTAAGCGTAGAATACATTTTTCATTTCAAATAGCAGCGCCAATTAGGGTGGGCCTCCAGCTTTGCCCACTCTATCTCACCCTATGACTCACTGGGAACACTATATTAATAAATAACAGGTCGAAGGCTTTACGAAATCAAGATTTGCATCCTTTTAGTGACCTTCTTTTTATAATTTTTTTTTTGGACTTCAACTATGCTGTTACTCAAATAAATACAGAGACTGAATTAAAAGAACATACTCGCATATTCTTCACCGGGCCAATAGCTGCAAATCGTAGGACGTTTCGATATTCGGCTCGAGAATTGTTCTCAGAGATTACGAAAATGATGCAAGAGTAGATTATCGAGACTTCTGCCGAAATACAGCCATTGATCCGGTGGAAGACCGGGGAATAATTTGTGCATCTAATACACCTGGAAAACACTAGATGTAAAAATAATGATTTCTACCGGGTTTTCATTAGCCTTTCGTGTGTCGTGTTTTGGACGTATGCTATCATAAACAAATTAATATAAAGAATATTGATGATGGCCAGAATGATCCACTATAATATCTATAATATAATTAATGTAAAGGATACTTCAGCACTCGGCAAATCTCACTATCAAAGTAAGAGCCTGGCCCTCTGAACGATGATTATCGCTTGAAATCAGCATTTTAATAAATAATAAACACGTAGACAATGAATCCAGAGCGACTAGTTTCGCAAAAGATGAAAAAACTCGAGAACTATTCAACTTGTGGCGTTTATTTATTATTATTTCTTTTTAACCAGGAAATAGCAGAATGAGTTATAGAAACAAGTTGGCATTTTTTAAAGGCTGAATATTACTTGCTTCCACCGTCTTGGAAGAATATCGCCTCATAGCTTTTCGATGCACTGAATCCAACTGCATGGTGTCATCGAGACAGTGGTGTACTGAATAATCACGATCCCAAACATTCCCAAACACGTTCCCTAATTCGTTCGGACCTCCTCCAGCCGCCTGAGTAGTTAGTGGCGGCAAAATACGCCAAAGCGATTCAACTATCGCCGCATATCTCTTGACCATCTCCATTACCACCCCTTATCTTTGTCACTCGGAGGACGTATTGTGAGCATATTTCCGTTGCTTCCATCCTGAGAGCAGCTTCCGTTGATCATTTGAATTCCTTCGGATTGGCTCATTTAAATATCTACTTTGAGTACTCCGCCGGATTGACTAAGAAAATAATAAATCAAGGGCCCGAGTTAAACGAGGAGAGAGAAGACTGTGAACATGCAAAGAATATATTAGAATATTGAGTCTGAGTTAGGTTTTACCGAAAAGTAGGTTGCGATTTTGTGGAACCGATGACAGCAGAATAATAAAATTTGGACGCTTCATTTCATTTTCCATCTTCAAGTGCTAAGTTAGTACAGAAAAATCTAGAAACATTCCCGATTCCAATCAGCAGGAATGAGCACTTTTTATGAGCAGGCAAGAAGTGGAAGAAAAAGGTTTGTAAATAATATATAAACGACATAAAAACTTTCGTTGCAATAAACGTCTATTTTATTTACGTTAAAATCGGGGCACTTCGGGCCCCGGGGCCCGGGCGGGAATCCCCGCCTTTCTGCCCTGGCCACGCCGCTCCTGTATGATGAGTTGCTCAAAGTAGGCATTTCCTGGTCCAAATGTATTGGTTTGTGCACAGATGGGGCAAAAGCTATGTCAGCAAAATTGGCAGGGCTAGCATCAAAAATAAAGAAAGTTGCTCCTGAATGCCGAAGTACACATTGTGTCATCCACCGAGAAGCATTAGCTGTTAAAGGTATGCCGGAAAATCTAAACTCCGATTTATCAGATGCTGTGAGAGTTATTAACTTCATACAGGCTAGGGCTCTTAACTCAAGATTATTCTCGTTGATGTGTAAAGATATGCGTGGAAAGTTTAAGACTCTACTCCTACATACAGAATGAGATGGTTATCTCGAGGGAAAATGTTGACCCGTCTCTTTGAACTGAGGTCAGAAGTTTTTATGCTTCTAAGTGAAAAAAATAATGACATAAAAATCTTGTTCGGTGATGAAAAATGTTTTTCAAGATTGGCATATCTAGCTGACATTTTTGACAGACTCAACAAGCTGAACATGGGACTTTAGGGATCAAACACAATAGCCTTCACAGCCAATAACAACATTAACTCCTTCCAAAAAAAGTTGGTCCTGTTTTGTTCACAAATACAAGAGGAGAATTTATCTGCATTTCCTACTCTACTATCATTTTTTGAAGAAAATGAAATATCTCCAATGCCCGATGTGGTTTCTGATATCATTGGTCACTTGGAAGCCCTTCAAGAAGTTTTAATAAATATTTCTCCAAAGATTATTCCAAATTTGACTGGATCAGAAATCTTCTTTCGGTAACCTCACCAAATGAGTAGAAATTGAAAGATAGTTTTATCGATCTAACAGAAGATAGTTCCATGAAAGACTGTTCTATAAATAAATCTTTAATTAACTTCTGGATCGGATGTAAAACCGAGTACCCAATGATCTTCCGGCAAGCTCTACGTATTTTATGTAATTTGTTACAAGTTACTTGCCTGAGAGTGGGTTTTCAGAACTTTTGTTCATCAAAAATAAATATAGAAACAGAATAAGTGTTGAAGAGGACTTAAGAGTGAAGCTAAGTTCCATTACTCCTGATATTGATATTTTAATCACAGGCACACAACAATAAGTTTCGCACTAAAAGTTGATTTTTGATGATGTTGATGGATTTTTTTGCTTAGTTTGTACTAATTATATAAAATTGTATGCTTTTAGACTTATGAGTCTAAAATAAATCTGTAATTTGCAATAATTGTTTTATTTTTTCCTTTATTATAAAAATTTTATAACTTTCACATATCTCTATATATTTTAAAAGAAAAATGAGCAAGAAAAAATTGAAAAAAATCTATACTATATATTTATTGTTGTCTTGATAAAGAGTAAAAAAAACGAAATACAAGTGCATTAATAATTAAATATGAAGTTTTCTCAGCATTTTAATTAAAATATAACAAGCCATTGGGCACTTTTCCGACGGTAAATATATGTTTCTAAAAAGATATAGGACTGTTGGTACGCCAAAATTTAAAAAAAATTTCAAATGGTACGCAGTTGCTAAAAGGTTGGGAACCCCTGCCCTAGAGCGTCCTAATTGAAACAAAATGATTGCATCCTCGATAGATCGATTCTGAGAATTATACGAAGCATTTTAGTTCTTTGAAAAATATAAGTGATGGCAAAACTTATTGCAAAATTTTCACGCATGAGAATTTTTCGCACTAACTGCTTTTAGGAATACCGTTTCTACAGACCCATTACCCCATTTTTACGCCGAAGTTCTGAGTTCATGCATATATACGTTTCCGTGTAATCAAGGGAATAGTAATCGCTCTGTTCTACGGAGGCTTTACTGCCGTTTTAATGTCACAGGATTTACGTGCCACTGCGTACACAGCCTTCGCTCTATAAATTAGACCTTTCCAGCATCAAAATGGAGTATGGATATCACCAGTGGAAATTTTCGACTTTTATTCCTAAAACGCGTTTCTTTAATCAAATCGTCCAGAAAATCGCCCTAATAACAATGGCTTGAGAGGAAACATGTTTGTCTTTTTACCATTAACTCTTAGACTTTTATTTGGCATACATTTATAAAAAGACGCAATAACTGTAATATGTTTCCCATTTATTTTAACAAGCAATTTATTTCTAAAGCTGGTAATGGATCGATATTCACACCCGAAGTATCTCCCATTGAAAATTTCAAAATGTTTATGAAGGGTTAGTTGTAAACCACACGGCAAATCCAAAGTTGTACGGAGGACCCTTCAAGACATGGAAATATTGGCTTTATTTCGAGAGAGAGAATCTTTCAGCTTTTCACCTGAAGCAGTCAGTGGAATGAATTCGCCTAGAAGTTAAAGCAGAGATGAAGTTTTTAAAGCTAATGGCATATAGAATGCCGAATGATTCACGTCCGAAGGGCGAGCGTGCTAGGCAAACCTAGAGCGAGCGAGGAGTGTATGATGTGGAAGAGGGGGGAGTCAGCTTGCTCACGAAGAGGATTTCCATTGATCTTGCATGCACTGCAGCTCCCCCCCATCTCATTAATTGGGGCCACCATCTACGTGGAAAATAGGAGCAACACATTTCAGGACCGCGCACCATTTCATGTATCTGTTACACTTTATTGCTCGTTTGATTTAAAAATAAAGAATAAATAATCACACAAATGGTTTAAGCATATTTTTAAGTTCGTTTACTTTGCATCTCCCATCTTTTTGGAACTTAGGAGCACGAACCATTCACTGATTAACACTTTGACTACCTGACAATGGTAAGTTCCATGACTAATTAAAAACAATTTAACTGAAAAAACACAGCATACGAATTTAATGAATTTTAATTTTATTTAACATTTACTTCCTCCAAGTCACAAATTCGACTCCGAGTTACCCTTCTTTGGGTCACCAATAAAGTTTATTCGAGAGAAATATTGAAGCCAGGAGACGTTGAGGGGTAGTTTACTTTCTCTATAAATACAAATCTAACTAACCATGTTTTCCTGGGAACTAATTTCGTGTACATTACAAGATTATTAAAATGTTAGTGATGCAAAGTGCATTAGTGTGATTGCTTTACTAAGGATTAAGACCTTTGACTACGTTTTGCATGATTGTTCGAAGAATGCAAAAAAAGCAATGGAGGCAAATGACTTTTGGGAAAAAGGCAGTTTGCTCTTGGTGATAGATAAAATGAAAGAATCTTAATCTAGATGCAAATAAAGAACCCTTTTTTATTTCAATACCTCCCATAAAAGCTCTCACAATAGCGCCCGGTAACTCATCACATTATTGAAATTAAAAAAGAAGGTCCCAATAATACTTAAAGATTACCGTCAGGAAGCCTTGCGACTTTATACTGACTTATCGACCCGAGGTGAAAAAACTTTGATCTCACACATATCCATTTCCCTTTCTTAACGAAACACCAACAACACCGCGCAGGAAACTGCAATGACTACAGGCTTTGCGCCAACTGACAGCATTTTTGTCTTTTTTTATTTTCTGCCGTAACACACTCAAGTCTTTCACCGATACTCATTTACGTCGATTACAACCTTAGGGGTTTTACCACTCTTGTAGCTATGCTCCAAGTCCAAAGAGATTATTAGTGTTAAATGTGGTAGTAATAATTATTTAAATTGATAGTTTGCCTGCATAAGAGTTGATTCCCAGAACTATCACAAATGGAATAGCTTCACGCATAATATTCAAAATTATATGGCAATTGCACCTTAAGGGCTAAAATAATGCTGAAAAGTTGAAAATAAATGCTGAAATTATTACGCGTCTTGACACTCAAAATTACAAGCCTCAGCTTCATGTTTTAATGCATGCATTACCAATTTTACTCGTTCAATGTTCTCGTCACACATTAAAGCAGAAATGAAAGCAATATAAGGGGAATAGGGGAAGGGGATAGGGGAAGACCAAATGAGGCATGGCAATTTAAGGCATGATTAGGAGAGAATTAAAATGAGGAAGATTTATTGGACAGAAACGAATGGAGAACAGTGGTCATGTGATATTATTGTAATATTTAACTGAGAGGAAACTGCTGCGTGGTAAACTCTCCATTTAAAAATGGAGAAAGAGTATAAATAAACCCGTTGTCGGGATAGGTAGAGATCAAAGTAAAGGAACCAAAGGATGAAGTTTCACGATTCGTTCGTCGGACGGAGTCCCGCACATCAAACCGTAGCCAAACATGAATGCCACTTCTGCTAATTAGTCGACGCCATTTCGCCAAACCGGTACCAAAGCAGATTGTGGGAACGTTGAATCACTTTTTCCACGTTGAGTGCACATTCCAGTGACCCTTCAATAACACAGCGAAATAAAAAAACTTTCCGAATTGGACTCCTCGGTAACGCAGAATATGAAGACCGCAATTGACAATAAACAAGTCCTTGCGATAGACCAATATGCGATAAATACTGTGAGAATAAATAGAGGTATAAGCAAGTTCATATGAGTTAGCTAAAAGGCTAACAATGGAGAGAATTTCAATTCTGAAAAACGGGATCAACGCATTGTCTCTCATTTTTCACAGCCGATAGCACGAAGAACCACAAACCTCTTTGAATGTACTATAGACCTAGACATTGGTGGACATTCAGCTGGGGAGTGAAAAACGGTACAGAAAGATGTCGACAAAGAATGAAACGGCAAGAGAAAATAGGGATTGGATGAAAAATTAAGGATGCTGAACATGGCTTGTCATCCTTTCATCGTCGGAAGAACATGAATGAAAAAGAGGTTAGCTTAAAGGACGAGGATGTGGTGCGATCAGGCAGCTGAAAGTGTAATACTATAGCGTGGGAAGAGACGGAAGACGGAAAAAAGGAGAACAAAAACTAAAGACGGCGAGAAAGTGCTGGAGAACGGGAACACGTGGGGAGAATGCGAATGGACCACCAAGAGCAACTTTTTCCGCAGTTCTGTGAACTCAATTTTGGTCGTTTGCTAGACTGGAACTTGCTATGAATCCAAGGAAATGAGTCATTTTTTCATTTTTTTCGGCGGCAGATATTTTTGCAAAGTCAAAAAAATACCCAAAGCAACGAGACTTTTGCAAAACATAAACAATTCAACTATTAAGCGAAAAAGTGACTTCAAATAAAATTCTATATTTTATTAAATTAATTTTTTAAGAAGAGCCAGTTTCATATGCCTAACAGCAATAACTAAGTCCTTTGACTGTTTCAAACCCTAAAGGGAATGGTGGGATAGCTATATGCATGAGTTTATAAAAGTTTAATTTTATGGCAACTTACAGAGGACACGAAGTGGAAAGAATATTTGACGGAAAGAGGAAAAATTTAGGAGCACACGGACATTATTCATCATTCGAACAAAAAAGTGGCGCAGACAAATCAACTCAACAGCCCTTTACTATTTAATGATGAGCCATTTGGAAATATCACGGAATCTTTTGAAAATAAAGTCAAGTTTATTTTTCCGGGAAATGAAAATAATGGAACGATGGACTTCTGTTATAGATAATAAAACAAAAGGCTTTCACATGCTATTTCCAACTTCGGCTTGAATATGAAATGAATACCTGCAATCACTCAGTTGAAATTCAACTCCAACTTGATTCCTAACTTCATAACTAAAACAGGAATCCATCCCTGCGAAAGCTTGGTTCTCTTTTTCTCAGTACACTCATACAAAATAATTCATCCGTAAAATACCGCTCTGATTATTTTCATTGAATTCAAAGAACTGGGGAACTGGCCGCGCATTAACATCTCGGAGTCACCTGCTAGTGATCACACAATTATTTCAAATCATGAGATATTTTAAATCTCATAAAAATTATAAATTGCAGCCATGATCATCATATTATAACTATCTATATTATAAAAAAACTATCAATATTTCTTATATTAAAAATATAAGAAATATTGATAGTTTTTTAAGGAAGGGTGTGATAAAAACGAAATATAATTTGGTTAAAATTAATATTAGTGCTGTGAGTGCTAATAAGGGCAAAAGTTCAACGCCATGCGTGAAGAAAGAGAGTCATTTAAAAGTATTTTAACCTATAACGGTAGAGAGATTTTGCAATCACACCAGTAGTTACAAGTAGGAACAATACACTCCTTAGAAGGATTGATCTAGAATTATTCATTTAAACTTAGGAGGATATAATAATAAGTTAATTCCATCATCAAAATTTACCTTAAATTATTTCGCCCAGCCACTACGATGCTCATTCACCCAGTGAGTTCACATTACTGAAGGCATATCATCTAATGATATGCGTAAATGGCTAAAGATTCTTTGCATGCGCTCGCAGAGCGATGATGAAGAAATTCCGTCGCTTTTCACTATGCCATGAGCAATTGTGGGTGCAGTTTTTATTACTACGTTATCGAATTCCTTCGGTAGCTCGTGAATGAAGCCGTATTCCATCAATGTGATCGAAGCATTTCACTTTTTGAAGAAATACGTCTTCCAAATTGGACCAACACATTTGGCATTAGGACGCAACCAGCGGAGTAACGCTTGCGAGGTTGATATATTCCAACACTATAACTTTGTGACTAATTACACGATTGGAGCAAATGATGCCTCGTTTGATTGTGTACCCGACAACAAGCGAGGGTGGGTTTTAACTGCAGCCGTGTATGCTCTAGGCAAGGATGGAGGCACTCGGCGAATTCCCACTATTTCTTAGCGCGGGAGAAAATTTACGCTCAGGGTACTCCGCGACTTCGACTGGCTAGCGCTTTGATTTCCGCGCCAAGTGAAAGTAGTTGCCTCTGACTTGAACATAATATTCTTGGTGATATCAAAAATAAGTAGTACGCTAATTTTAAAATTTCACATATATGCCAATCCACACCGAAAAGCCTAAAGGAAAAACAATCAACGCATCATATCATGAATTTTCTCACAAATTTTTTCTCCTTATCTGAAAGGGAGCTTAAAGTCAACTTCGTTCTATCTTCTCTTGCCAAGGGATTCCGAATAACTCACGCAGATACCTTTAAAGACTTAACTCAAGGATAAACGTTCAACTACGGAGGTAAATAGAGGATTAGACAATTTTTAAAACAGCGTAGTGAAGGATTACATCTTTTTCTTACGAAATTTCGAAAAATCAACTGACATAATTTATCTTGACTTTCAACTCTGGGGAGGGTGTTCCACCAACACAAGGAATTATCATTTCGCCTGTCTGAAACTGTCTATTCCTTTCACTGAAAAGTAGAATTTTCTTCCCTCGTACGCTGGGAGTTTTGCGTTAGCTCTTAATGCATTCCAATTGTCGGAAATGAAAGGATTATTTTTTGAAAACACCAAAACTACAGTGTCCTGAACAAAAACCCCCGTGCTCTTGGCACCCCATTGGAAAGAGCCCGTCCCAGAACGAAACCACGAACATCCAACGCTCACAACACTTGACGGCCGGACGATCTCCCCTTTCAAACAAAGTCACTTCCCTACCCCCTTCTTAATCCGAAAGTTACTCCCTAATTGAAGATAACCTTCACCCCCGGGTGGCAATTCGCCAAGTTACAAACCACATGTGATAATCGCTCACCCTTAAGTCACAATCAGCATGGCTAGTCACCAGCCAAAGCGCGACTGTTCCTCTTCCCCCAGTCATTCACCCAGTGAAGAAAACCATAACATAAGGAGCTTTCTCCTCCACGACCACCTTTCTTAGACCCAAAAGAAAGTCTCACATTCACTCATGGGTTAATGGGAGAAGGAGGAACGCCATCTCATTCTCCTTTTTTATCGTGTGACCGTAGAGAGAAGATAAACCTTACTCCTAACTTTATTTTTATACCCGCATTTTTCTGTTATCGTCCACTTTATTTTAACGCTCCTCTTACTCATCTACCCGTAGTAATAACACCTTCCCCCCATCGATCATTCCTTCAAACCCTCGTTCCATCACCTGATTCGTATATTCTTTTTCAGGGAAGAAGAACATATTGCAATGTTTTTCATTTACTCCACAGGAATTATTACATTCACCAAGATGCATCCCGTTCCTCCAAGTATTCCCCACTTCCTAGGAGAAATTTTAGCGTTGAAAGCTTTCGAGACGTGAGACTTAGATTCTGGAGCAATTGTACTCGCCATGTTTCCGGAGTAATTATTGAGGCTGCTTATAACAATATTACCGCCAGCAATTTCTAACGACGAACGCGAGCACTCAAGTGTGATAAGGCTAACGTACTTACAATTCGCATCATGGCCGTAAACAAGAGCATGACTTAGAGCATTTGCATGCAGAGAAAATGTGAAAGCAACAGCAGTTGATGATGCTATTACTAATACCCAAGAGCTCACTTAGGGCGAGAATCGTGACGCACTTCAGCACAATCCTTGGAGGGCAGATTAAGTCATCAGGACATCGGCCTACTTGTCTTTCAGAATATTACACAATGGATACCGTCAATTTGACGGCCTGGAAATACCCCATTTCCTTGTGCTCTCTTCCTTAACATGTTTTTATTTTAAATAGCAGCTTTCCGTATTTTTCTTTAGCCTTGTATGCTTCTCCCGTCAAATGAGAGGAGTAATCCGGGATTTTTAGCTTTAAAGAGAAAAACCCTTACCTATTGTTCTCCCTTTATGCTTCTCAATTTCCCTTTCCTATAATGACTCTGTTTTTTCCTCCTTCAACACCCCAAATCGTTCCTTTTCCCTCGGTTCCATAGTATCTCTTTCTTGCCTTTTGCAACCAGGTACATATATATTCCCCTCTGTCCCTCACCCTCAATGCGTCAGCTTACAACATCACCCTCCGTTCGTCCATAAGCCCTCCATTCTCCATTTCTCACTTTAACTCCTATACATCGCCATCCGTCTCTCGCCCTCCATCGGACTCCCCTTTTCTAGCGTCTTACACTTCACCTTTCAGAGCTTTTCAGGCCACTTTCTGTTATTCCTTTTTGAGTCCTTTCCGTGCCTATTCATCTCTACCCTCTCTTCAAATCTCCTCTTCAACCATTTCCACACTCATCCCTCTTGGCCTCTAAGAAGTCGGCTACCTGCCTCAAGGAGGGTTAATTTTTTCATTTTTTTCAGCACTGGGTGCTGGGGAACTCCCACTCCTCTCATCACATCGCCAATAATATGTTTTCTTGTCGTCGTATTTTCATGAATTTCAATCCGTTCGCCTCCTTTCTACCACGCATGTGAATTCCTTCAAAGCCACTCTTGACGATCGACGCACTTGTTGCCAAAGGACCCGATCCTACAAGCATTCACCCAGCAACTTATCATTTGCTTGTAATTATCGCAATTATCTTGTCCTCGTCCCCCTTCTCTTACTTGGGGTTCATGTTAAGAGAATACTTTCCCCGCCCCAGATTCTCAATAAATTAGACTTGTGACCGAAAAATTCGGATTTAAGCCTCCGGATTAATTTTGGCTGCATAACAGATGCTTTTCACGCCCTTTGTTCTTTTTTCGGGACATCTTCGTTTTAAAGCGTAATAATTGAAAGTAGCCACTGTTTAAAGGAATATTAATGGTTAATGGTGATATTAAATTTTATAAATTGTTTTTGAGTGAATTTTATTCTTTTCCTTAGCCTACCTAATAGATTTCATAAGCTCATAGTTTATTCGCGTTTCTTCCTCTTACATCAGGTTGGCGTATTCCATTATTTATTCAGTGCTAGACAATGTAATTCATTACGTTTGACTGAAACTAGTACATATATATTTGGAGAAAATTTACCTCGATGAAAGTTTAACCTTTTAGAAATCAAAACAGCGACTTTATGATACATAATCATTACGAAATTAAGCTAGAAGAATTTCGGCACCGTAAATGCGAGGTAAAGAGGGTAATAATGAAACAGTAAAGTGCATTTACCAAGACGAGAGCAGAAGGAGAGCTGACCCATTTATGCTGTAAATGCATTATTTTTCAGATAAAACTATTACCCCAAGCAAATTCGTGGATAAAGGCATTCGTAACGGCATTTTTGTGTTAGAGAGTGTTTATTTTAGGCAGCATAATGCGGCACCATAAAACATGAAAGCAACAAACTAGCGTTTCTTTTATTATCCAAGGCAAGTGACGGCACAGTAGAAGAGAGGGTAGAGCGTTAAACTGAGAGCCGTCGGGTTCCGGGGCTCTGAATCCGGGTGATTCCTCTATACCCCCCAGCTGAACAACAAGCGGGGTGGACAATAAATCTCTGCGGGGAACCGCAGGTGACCAACAGGGGTTGACAGCCAATCCCACATTCTGAATGCATTACATGAACCCTGAATTCATCCCCTTCGTACGGGCTCACCACTGCCCACACCTATGGAACATATTCTTCGTGCTTATTTATATGCGAGTGCAAAGCGAGAATGAAGTTAAGCCAAAAGTAAACAGTCTACGTAGCTCACGTGAAAGTAATGTCTGAAAGAGTTGAACGTAAAATGAATAGAAAGAATTAGTTATGCATTTAGTAGTCCTTTTCACACCAAAATGGTTTTTAAAAATTTTAAATAGAAAATTTTGTCGTACACAGTTTTGAATAAACTTAATTTGATTACACTGCAATGCATGCATGGAAAATAAAAATACTTAAACATTTTCTTCATATGCTCTTTAATAATAATCTATACTTAATATGCACTTAAAGGCAAAAGAAAAATATTGAATTTGAACTGAACAACTTGGAAAAACTTTTAAACTGCAATTAAGAAGTTTGTCAATATTGTAGGTATTGCTTTCTCTTTGAAGACCACAACAACACTCCTAGCTGAAGTCATTACTCAAAAAAATATCGAGGTGTCGACATATCGATCTAAATTGTTTAAAAAATACCAATTTCCTCTACTTTGCAATTTTTAGAACATTTTTCATACTTTTCTCACTCTTTTTTCGTCTCTCATGCTCTCGCATTCTTTTTCGTAAAACGTGTAAAATAAAGCACCAAAAAAGAACATTTACAATATTGGAAGCTGTAATGGTATCGACACTTAAGCATATATGCCCTCCAAAACTTTAGCTCTTGGCCGGCGACCAATAAAGACTACGTTATTTTCATTAGAATTCACTAGGCTACGCATGTAATGAAATCTAGGTTGATGCTCCTCCAAAACGACATTTTAACATCTTTTCCGTGTGTAAAAATGGTCATAGGATGGTAATCCCACGAATAATTCACATGGGTATATACATGCATATAATTGTGGTGAGCAAGATGTCCCTTTTCTGTGAAAAAGCTATTAGGTAATTAGGGTGTAGATTGAAAAGTAAACACCTGCAGTAATAATATAGACTATGCAGGAAACCTATAAATGAATCAAAAACATTTTTGTCTAAAAAGCTTTTCATCTGTGCCATTGTAGACCTCAAAATATTTCAATGATAGGCAGCTAAAAAATTTAGAATGTCAAGCATAGCATTTTAAATGTTGAATTAATTGAAAATGGATAGAAATATTATATATTGGCATGCTGATGGGCACGCCCATTTACCGATTTCTATTTCCTAAAAGAGGAATGTTTCCCCGTGGAATTTTTGACACGATATTTTTTATCGCAGCACAATATATAAATAAATGTAAAATAAAATAAAAGTACCGAAAAGATTTAACATATTTTAAAGCAGATATTCCAGGGAAATGGGGAATAAAAAGCTAGGTGTCCCCACCCAGATAATAAATACCCATACCATTTGGTTACTCAATTTTATAGGCAAAATTTTAAAAATATAGGGAGAGTTTCTCTAATAAATGAATCCTATCACCATAAAATATTAAATACAGAAAAAAATTACTATCGGAACTTTGTGTTGGGCCTTGAATCGGATACAAATTGCATACGCTTCAATGATTTAATCTGGCTTCCGGATAAATATCGCTGCTCGGAGAGAAGGGCTAATAAGCGATCGTCCGTCTGAACCTGCGGCCGCATCGATCACAAGGCCTAAGTCATCATGGTGCACCTAAAAAAACAGATGGTGTAAATGCCAAAATATTCAACAGAATGTTTGGTTTTTGCCTCACCCACCAAGCGTCTAATTAAAATTTTATCGAAATTAGATGGTGACTAGGAGTTCCTCTAATTTATATTACTAGGATCAGCCGTCCCATTTGAAAAGTATCCACAACAGTTTTCGGTATCAATTTGTAAAGAGAACGCCAAAAAGTATTAATAGCACCAAAATTGTAAAGATGTAGCAGGATGATGAAAGGGTAATCACAGGAAGTGTGTAGGGTAAGAATTTAGGAGGATGGAAGAAGAAAAAGGCTTTTTCACGTATCGTAGAATGAAGAGCTTAACAGACGTAATGTAGGCCAAGAAGCTTTGGGAAGGAAATGCTGCAGATGACCAAGTAATCGAAGAAACTGAAGGAAGAGACTTCCCTAGAGCCGTCATTTATAGACAATAAAAATAAATGTTGGCTGATAAATTTTTCAGGATCGACCGGAACCTTTTTCGCTCTACTTAGGGATATTACCCCGCTCACAAGTCGATTTCTCCTCAGCCTGGCAGGTAAGCGTAATACACGAGATTAGAGCCAAGACTGAATTAGCGCTAGACCATTCTACATGTGTAAGGTGTATCACGCAAGTATTTGGTCGCAATCATCATATACGACCCTGATTGCATGAATGCAGTTAACCGGAATCGAACCGGACCGAAAAAAGAGACAGAAGGTGCCTACCAATCAGGGGGATATGTGTAATCTACACAGATTGCCAGAATATGGATACAGAAATGAGGATAATTTTACCACAAAAATAAATTCTTTACAAATATTTCAGATTATATAACAGAGAGTAAATAAAATAGATAATATAAATGAATTTCTACTCGGACCACTAAAATTTAATTCGCATATCATCATTCACGGAGACAGCTGGATCTAAGTTTAACTTATTTTTAACGAAAATAATAAAAGTCGAGGGACATTATTCTTCTCTCCACCCGCTCCAACCGATTAATCGATCACTCAGCAATACTCAGTGGCGCTAGTGGCACAATAAATCACGAGAAAGAACGTCTCTCAACCAAGGGCTAGTTTCCAAGGTGGGGAAATGATGTCACACGGTTAAATAGGTACTGCTCTTTTCATCATCATATATGTATGGTTTCCACGTAGGATCGATTCACATCAAATATGCTATCATATTTTCATGGTTCTACGGTCATCTTATTCGATCACCTATCAGTTACGAAGTCAAAAGGGTTAAATAACATGTCTTTGTGTCTGCATCGCGAATAAATCTTACGATAAGGAAATACACATGCTGAACTCAGAACTAAACTACACCAAACGTAATAGAAGATTGGCCCTACTTGTGGCATTACGCCAAATGAGTTTTCCTCTGCCAAGATTTTCACTTTTAATTTTCTTTCGCCTCTGTGCAACAGTAAGTTTCTCCTCGTTCCACTCGTATTTTAAAGAACATGATTTCCTACGGAATCTAATAATAAACATAAAATAGTCTTGTATCTTTAAAAAATCTAATCTTTCCACGCATAGCATGCGCCCTCAAATATAAAGGCTCAAAGTAAACGTAAAAACGTTTCGAGAATTTTTTCGTGATAAATGTAAAATACGGATTCAGTGGAAAATACGACCAACCTAAGATTTATGAAGAAACAGGGAGTAAGGGTTGATAGAAAGGTATGAATGAAAGTTAGCATTACTGGATGTTATTTCTGGTTTATCGGTCTAAAAACAACATTTGAAACAATTATTGCCAAATTTGACAACATAAGAAACGGAAATCAAGTCTAATTGGTTAAGGATGAATATTTTATAATTTTTTCAACAGCATAGTTTTGTTTTTAGACATAAAGCTTACAAAATATATTGACTATAGAAATCTTGAAAATACTTTAATTATAAATTTTCACTTAATCTAGTGATTCCCAACCCTTCTACTTTCGCGGCACCATTTAGACTGAGGTAACAATGTTGGGGTACCCATCTTATAGTTAGATTTTTTACTAAAAAATATTAATTAATTAAAGAAGTATATGAATCAGGAACATTTTAATTTCACATTTAAATAAATACTTCCTCAATTTTATTTTATTCATTCAAGTAAAGTAATAGTAAAATCACCAACCGACATATATTATGGTATAGTATACTACTAGAGTCTGGTTGAAAGAAGTTCTTCGATTACTGTAACCATCTATCGGGCTTGGGAGTAATCAATTCATAAGTTGGTCATACTAAACATTTTTGCTATATTAAGCATACTAGCTGTTTTCCCGGCACTCTCAAGTGCCGCGGCACACCGGTTGAGGACCACTGACTTGGAGCAATGTGAATTTAACGTGTATTGGTCAACAACGCACTATCTCAGCAAGGATAACCAGCGAAAAAGTAGGAAACCTTTCGAGAAATGCGTTTTGAGCAAAAACATAATCTCCAGATTCAACTAATTCGTTAAAAAATATTGCATTTCTAAATATGCTTTTATATGAAATGTTATCTCCACGAAATATAAGCTAAATAGAAATATGTCGATCACAGTCATTCAGTTTAATCCCGATAATACGTTTTAATTTTAATATATATATGTTAGAGAATATGATGTAATATATGCACATAACATTGGTAAAAATTAATTGGCTTTAAAAAAATACTAATAAAGCGTAAACGTTCGAAGAACTTTCCTGGTTACAGAAAATTTTCAAATACCTTCAGATGAAAGCAGCTTGTTTCGGGAGATTTCCTTAGTTCCTTAAGATATTCCTACTTCACTGTAATACCCGCACAAATAAACTGAATAAATAACGTCGAAGAATAGACAAGTACACAAAATCGAAAACAACTCAACACTTTGGATCTTTTTGCCCTACCAAAGAAAGTCTCAATTTCCTCTCGTAAATACATAAATTTATTACCAATTATTGTGTGGCGATATTTATTTAGAGGATTCCGGTAAGTATTGATCATATAAGGAATACTATATCTACTCTTAGCGCATTAGCTCATTTCAATCCTTGCACGAAGAGATTAGGAGAAGGCAGAGCAAGTGGTTGGAACAGGTAATAAATCGACGGGATGAGGAAGGGCGTGGTAGAGCGGAGGATGTCTGGTAATCGAGAAAGAGGAAGAAAAAGAATATGACTTTATGGACGGGAGGAAGAGAAGGACGTGTGCTGAGATGATGAAAGATATAGTGTAAGGAGATTAGGCGCATGTAAAAACCTGGGGGATTTTTACTATCTTCCATTTAAACCAAACTTAACCGGTAGATTACCCAAAAAATAAAATTATATTAAAAAAATACCAATGAAAGAAAAAAATATAAGGGAACCTAAAGAGAGATACCAGTGAGAGCACGGTGACGTCGACCGCCACGGCGCCGCCAGATGGCGCAGCTATTCGGAAGGGGCCTTCGCTAAGATGGAAGGAGAAGAGAGGGGTGGGTGGCAGGGAAGGGATAGGGGGAGGGGGCATCAAAATAGAGGAGGAGGTCGGAGAGGTTGTGAGGGAATAATGGGAGTGATAAAGATGGAAAGATTGGGACGCGGGTGTGAGAATTTGGGATTGGAGTAGAGGACGGGAGGGTGATAGGAGGTGGTTGTGGGATTGAGAGCGATGGGAGAAGATAATGGGCGGTGGAGGATAGAAAAAGTTTGGAGGGTGGAGCGGAAAACAAATGAAGAAGAGCTAGATATTGTAGAAGAGGAAAGAAAGAGAATTGGTGAAATGCATGGAAGGCAGAACAAAGGGGTGTCGGAAGTATTTAGGTATAAGGACATGCCGTTGAGGGACACGGAGGGGGAATGCTAGGAAAAGTTGACCAGAGTGTAAAGAAGATTTAATGATGGCAAATGCATAGGAATTTTTAAGCATTATAAGTTAGAAACGACTACCTCGGTCGGGGAAATAATGGACAAAACTAGCCATTAATTTGGTAGAACGCGTACGATGAATGGGTGTTTCATGGGACCCTTGGGAGAGAGAAAGTCGAGATGTTGGGAGGTTGTGTTTGGCCAAGGAGGGACAGGTCGGGCGAAAGAGGGGAAAGGGTCGGAGGCGAAAGATTAGGAAGACAGTGGAGGTGGGGAGAACCGGTATGCTTACATCGAAGAAGAAGAAGATGGGATGGAAAGTGCCCCAAGGCTCTACTTAGCGCTCGCGGAAGAACTTCTCCACAGGATGCCTGAGCGACTGCCAAGAGAGGGTCACGAGGTAGACTCCGGGGAAGGTGGTGCTGGGGCAGGTGGAATAAAATTACACGGAGTGGACCCAGGAGGAGGAAAGCAGAAGGAGAATTGGTTGGAGAATGGAGGAAACGCAGAAGAGATAGGGAAGGGAGGAGAGGTAAGGACACACAGTGGGATGGTAGGGGTGGTTGAATAAAGAGTATGCACCGACAAACAGGAGAGATGCCTGGAGGCACTGAGGGGAAGTTGGCGTCTGCTGTTTTGAGTCGGAGAGAGGGAGAGTTTGTGTGCGTTCGGCCTTAAGAAAGGGAACAAACTAAGCGGTGAAAAGCGGAGGTTTTGGGAATGATGCAATGGGGAGTTGGGGAGAAATGAGAGGTAGGTAAGGGTTTAGGATTGCCTAGCGAGGGATAGGGAGCGGGATTAATTAGGCCCAATACACGCTATGCGTTTTACCTAGGCGTATATCTTGCGTGGAGTCCCGATGACTTCTGCGTGTGGCAGCTAGTTGTAAACGCCGAGGGCTGCTGTGTGCGCACCTGACTACTTTGCTTGTTATAAAGGATATATTTTCCTAGGGAGCTTTTCTGGTTGCTGCCTGAATCTGAAAATCATTGTTAAGCTCTACATCAAGAGTTTACAAACCCGTTACATTTTTAAATTACATTACCAACGTGTAAAGAGATCAACTGCCAACCAGGGAGGAAATTCTATAGAAAATTGTACTATGATGTCCAATATTTTTCGGTTTAGTGCCCCATTCACTACACCGATCGAAACAAGTACCGACGAAAGACGAAGTGAGACACAGAATTCGGTACGAACAGGCATTTTACTCAGTAAACGAAACCGCAAATTCCCATTTGAACCGATGTATTTTATTCCAGAGTTTAGATTCAAACCGATACGGCGCATTTGCTCTGCACTCACTCACAGTTTCTGTTTGATTATTGATGAGAAACATTCTATTCACCAGAGGAAGTGGAGAACTGACATCTTATTTACGCAAAATCCATTATCTCAGAATATGTTATGATAAGTAGGTCATGTCTTTTCTTGAAATCAATCATAGACTCAAGAGCTTGGAGGTTCTTACAGCACTTGCGCGCGGATATTAGCAAGGCAACCGTCGAAACAATAGCACCATTGGTGATCGTTTTTACAGAAAGCTATCAAGTAACGCAACAGTATAAGCCTTTTGACTTAAATATTTAAATACATAAAATATATATAATCAGCTATAAATCATAAAAACTGAATTTAAAGCTTCAAGTTTATCTTAACCACCATCGTTGTAATATTTGGAAGCCTACTTAACAGAAATACGGACATTCAAAGTTGGGAGTTATAAGGTATAAAAATTCTCCAATGGCCGTAATAAATTGGCACCATTTACGTTCATAGTTCATACGTTCATTTACGTTCATAGTTCTGTTCTCCAATGGCCGTAATCAATTGGCACCACCATTACGGCCATTGGAGAATTTTTATACCTTATAACTTTAAGAGGCCGTAGAGCTCACGTTCCCTAGTTTTAAAGTTGGGAGTGTTTTTACATTGGCCATGTGGCAAATGGGCATGACTCGCATGCATATTTTTACTTTTTAACGAACAATAAGCACACAATGCGAAGAAATAACTAACTGATGACGTACGCAAACCTTATTAAAATTCCTGAAGTAGTTGTAAAAATTTACCACCAATTAAAATTATTATTATGGAAAAACTAACACCATGCAACGATGAATTCTACATTCGATATAATACGACGGAGAAACATGACTGCATTTCGTTCACATTATGTATTTCGTTTATATACAATCTCCTTCATTGGATACAGTATATAAATAAACATATAACTAATATAAAATAACTACTAACGTCTGTAAAACTTGCAATACTCACATCAATTTAACAGGAAAGTAGCAAAACGTCTAATAAAACTAGCTGATGCATAAGAGCAGAAAATGCCAACAAATAAGAGTTTAGGAAAAGCCACACGCCGGACTCCTGGCATCAAAATGTTCAATATAAATTGTTTATTTCTCGCTGTAAAAGTTTGAATATTGGCATATAATCAAACGTTTCTGAGATAAAGGCATCCAAACAACCACGAATGTGAAAATTAACGTAAATTGGTAAACATTCCGTTAAGACGGAAAGCAATTACCACGAAAACACATTCATAAAGAAATATTTTTTCGAGCGGAATAAATTATCCTTTGGCATTTGTTTAATCAGACGCATCGGATGACTATTAGACTAGAAAAGGCAAGCATGAAGTGGATACACCTATGATACACCACCGTTGGGGAGAAAAACGCACACTACATTGGGCGCACATATCGCGTTCCCCATAGCCAATTGATGCAACGGAAGGTACATCGGAAATAGGAAAATACAAACGGGAAAGAAATTCGCGTGGGTGATCGCCTAATTCATCGGTGGCGAGCCATTTTTGCGAAGAGATCAACAAACGGGAATGGAGGTTTCTATTCTGCATCGGCTCGATGGCGCCGTTCTGAGGATACGAGAGACCAGATGGTTTTACTGGCTCATAGAATAAAGTGGCAACAGGAAGGTAGAGGTCGAACCAAACAATCAGTCAGAGATAGTAACAGAGAACGGTTACTTAAGCGGGGCATAAGATCCTCCAGGGAAGATGATATCAGTCCGGGACGGGAACGTCTCCTTCTCAGGATAGCAGGCTTTATTAATTTTCCCGAATCCGAGGACGCGCGTATATACATTGGCTACACTGGAGGGGAGAAATGCCCAAGAGGAGGATAAATGGGCGAGATATGTGCCAGGGGAGGATAAGGAGGAAGAAAACTAACGGAAGAAATGGGGAGATGGCCTGACGGAGTTAGTGATGGATGAGGTGCGGAATAATAATGTTTTCCATCGCAATAATGCATGTGCATCCAATAAAAAAAGGTCATGAATAAAACCCATGAAAATAATAATTTCACCAACAACGGTGATTCAAATATCCCTGGCCCATGCGCTACAAATCCATGGCTAAAAATATATCCTTGACCGGCAAATAAGTTGGCAGCAGATGGCGAAATAAATCAAATAAATATATGTCGATGCTTCATCCTATTACAGCAACAAGCTGGCACGGGCATAAATTTGCGTCTCTGAATTTATTACCACAACAGCGTCATTCATCATGTCTAACGGTGACACCACTATTGAATTTCTAAAAATAATACCATAGAATTATGCAATGAATTAACATAAGATACAAAATACAATGATCTAAAGAAAATTGAAGATAAAATTTGTATAAAGGTTTTTCTAATATATTGATAGGTAGCAATTATGAATTATGAATTGTGAATAATTGTTTATCATAGAACTCAGATACAGCTTTATGTTGCACTATAAGTAAAACCAATCCAATCGACTCAGCAACTGATTATCTAGGTACTATTTCATTCGTTAACTATGCCAGGGGGACTTACAAGTTATGGTAACGGTAAGTTGATCGAATAGTAAATTCAACGGGAGATATCAGCCAAATCGTAAGATTTGAATGGGATATAAAAGATAGGGTCACTGCTATAACTAGATAGTGTGAAATTGCCGGTGATACCGTAGGAGTAATACTGCACCTAGTTTTTTGGTATACTCCAAATCTGCCCAGTGCCCAATTAAGTTGTAATAACTTACATAAAAATGTTATAACTAAGCTGAGGACATTTAGGCACTAAAAATGGAGAAATAGGCAGCCTAAATAGGCACTAAAAATTTCAAAATAGGCACTTAAAATAGGCGCTTAAAATATTTTTTAATCGAAGATATGAAAACAAAAATTAAAAAACCGATAAATCGACGAAAGTTCAATTATTAACTACGCCCCTAAAGAGTTGGTCTTTACCAGTAACAGCTGTCACTATTCTAGAAGCACCTCTAGTGGAATAACGGATTCATTAAGATGAAATTTGAAGGATCCAAGAAATGAATACATAGCATCACTCACAATTATAAAAACTCGAAGTCACACAATACAGAACGGCCACACGGCCACGATTTAACCCAAATCTCTAGTATAGTCTCCTTACCTAAGTATAAAAAAAACATACGAGCTTCGGCTTGGGAACCTAGGATAAGCTGCTTAACCTTTGGCTTTGGAACCAGACAGATACCCACACAAGGATTTGGAACCTTGTCGAAGAAACCAAATTACAGGCTTGGGATCCTCAACCAAGAAGCCCACCCGTGGCTGGTATTGCACGGCTTTTGAGCGTGACCCCTACGGCGACGGGGTTACTGAGGGGTTATTTTGTAATCTCAATTAAGTGAGAAAACGTCATAAAATGGGGAAAATTACGTCATTTTTCGTAGTTGAAGCCACCCAGGTGGCGTGACCATCTTCGGCTCTCAAGTGGTGAACTGCCGGTCTATTTATTTGATTCATCCACTCTTTCGACTCTTGATCCGTATCTTTCGACTCTTGATACGTTTCATTTGGCTCCGCATTTCATTAGTTCCATCTCACCTGTCGTAAGGAACATGAAATGGAGCCACCATCGGGCCTTGGCCGATCGTGAGTCGATCATTTAGAGAGCGAAACGGAACTCCCGCCTTCCCGCATAGAGTCATTAAAAAGGTGAGATTACAAAATAACCACCCTGGTTCCAATGCTTGAACTGGTAGTGGCAATTTCACCATGGACCAACGCAATATACTAAAAATTTCTACATAAAACCAACAGGGCGACAAACAACAGAATGCATTTGGCGCCCCCATAGCAACGTTCTCAACGTTTTCATATTTTTAGGGCCGTATGTGCGCGCGATGAAAAACCAAGTCTACTTTTTTAAGAGGTGTAAAATATGCTCTTTCAAATGAAAATGATTCAAAAGAGTATCCAGAAGGTCTTTATTTTGTAAGAGCGGGCAGAAAATAACCTATTTTTCTTGTTTTTACAAATGTCATCCTCAACGCTGTCACTACTTTTAGGGTCTTATATGCCTGCGATGAAAAACCAGATATACTTTTTAGAGGGTTGAAATCATTCTCTTTATAATGAAAATGATCCAAAAGAAATTTCAGGGGTTCTTTTTTTGTAAAAGCGGGGAGAAAATACCCTATTTTTGGCGTTTTTATAAAAAGTGTCAAATTTTGACTCGATTTTTAAAATAATGGAAAGCACTTGGAAGATGAAATTTTATATTCATACACCATGCATTGACATGTTATCATGCTCAAAGTTTCACGTTGAATATACCTTTACTTCCTGAAATATAAAAAGCCAAAATTTTAATTTCTTTTCGATCCGCAATTTTTCGGGCCAGTTTCGCCCTGAATTTTCTACAAGGAGGACGCTTTTACAGTTATTTTTATTATATTGCTTAATAGAGCTTAAAACGTTGTACAAGATAGCCAATTTTTGTTTCTCTTATCAAAATATCTGCTGAGGTACTATGCCTCAAAGTTACCGAAATCTTATAGTCATACTGAAGAAGGCTGCGGCACGGGGTCAAAGAATTACTATATATCAACAAGTATACCATCGGCGAACGTAAAACTTTACAAATGTTTATTGGGAATATGTGTGAATGTCCATACAAAATTTCATTGAAATCCGTGATGGTCGAGCGGGGACCACCAGACCACTTGGCATGGAATGGCCCAATAGTGTACCTCTAAGTGGGTGAAAAAGACGTTCGAACTGATGTATCGGAGGCACACATTATTCCTGTCACATACCTCACATATTTCAATAATTTTATCTGCATATCATAATGCAGTATTTAGCCATGTTCCCCATA
The DNA here is from genome assembly GCA_963573305.1 of Pyrrhosoma nymphula. Taxonomy (NCBI): domain Eukaryota; kingdom Metazoa; phylum Arthropoda; class Insecta; order Odonata; family Coenagrionidae; genus Pyrrhosoma; species Pyrrhosoma nymphula. The sequence continues at coordinate 134,034,523 of OY754327.1, forward strand.
ATATCAATACTGGCAGTGAAGACAGATCAACTTCAGGCATACTGCCTGACGTTGATCTGCCTTTAAACTCAGCAATACTGAGTGGTACCTTCAAAAACAAGTTTTTGGCAATTGAAACCATCGCATGTACGCATCACGTAAAATTACCAAAGTTGTTTTTCTACTCCTTATATAATAATACTTGGGAAGATTTTTCTTTATGCATGTTTAATGACATTATTTCAACCTTGATAGATAAAAAACGAAACTGAAATACCTGACAAGGACTACACTAAAGGGAAGATTGGTGATGTTGAGAAGAATATAGCTTTTTTAGGCCCTTAAATAGGCGATATCAGTTGAAAAAGGCATAAACAGGTAAAATAGGCATTTTTAGGCAGTAACAAATCGCCTTAATTTCGCCATAAATGATCCTAAATGAACTTATAACTTCATAAAATTGGTTTCCTGAGTAAAAGAAAAAATAGGCATTTTAGGCAATGTCCTCAGCTTAGTTATAACCAAGGGCTGCCGCAAAAGCTAAGGCAGGTAAGTTTCTGAACCAGTGAAACTGGCGTTTAAAGTAAGGGAGTTTTTACATAGTTCGAAACCTATACATGTTTTATAAATCAATGTTCATCGGGAACAAGGTAACGGAGTTCACACCAGTTGTCTCAAAAATAAAAAACAAGGCAAAATATTTCAAAAGCATACATAGAATACGGTCAAAAAATATTTAAAAGGTGCTCAAGCAGTGTATGCTTTAATGAAGGTGAATAAACATAGGTGGCATAAAACAAAAAGCATGATATTAGTGCGAGGATGACACTAAAACGCAAGATGATTTCAAAACAACTAGCAGATTAGACAGATAACTAACGAAAGGCGCAGAGAATGCAATTTTATTTTCCTACTCGTACAGGAAAGATTAACAAACAAATTTAGAGTGAGGCTTTGCGGAGATTAATGGAGAAGATTTCCTCTCGCGATAGAAATGGGAAGATTGACAGAACGAGGTGGGAGGGTTCTCAACAGAGAATTCCGTTGGGAGCGACAATTTTATTTATTTATTATATAGTACCACCAAAAACAGCACATATTGGCCTTTACATCGGGGTATTTAACAATCAACAACGGACAAGCACAAACAACCATTTCCTTGGAAGTGAAAAATCCTCCCCAGGCGGGATTCGAACCCACGACCTTTGGGTTAGCAGGCGAGGACGTTACCCCGCCGCCACCGAAGCCGACAATGGGTGATGGATTGATAAAAAACACGTGCCGCCGCAATACTTGAAAAGGTGTACAAATGCATGCGTTGGACTGAAGACCAAAATACAGAGAAACTGGAACACTTTAGAGAATGCATAATATTTCATTGAAGCGCTAAAGGTTCAACATTTAATGTAATAATTTACGCGAGAGGTGCCTAAATCAACCTTGACCGAAAACCGAACGTATTTGTGCCATTACATACGTAATATTTAGAGGGTTTTAGGATACTATTCGATAGCTACCACGATGACTGCAAGTTACTCTCTAACTTCTTTTTTCTTAAATCGAGAAATAAAAACAGGAATCATTACTCTGCCTAAACATAACACAGTAATAAACGTATATTGGACCACTCAATTGAGCGGATCTCGCTTCAGTTACTCTTTAGACTTTCAGAGCCAATGCAGGACGTATCAATCGGCATACTACGACAAAACTAACGAAGTTAAATGCTAGACATCCCGGGTCAATTTCCTCTACTTGCTCGAAATTCCACAGAGGAAATATCATTTGCCTTGATTGGGGCTATCATCCGGGTCCCCATGTGATTTTTGAGAGGACGGGGAGAAAGCCTCGGTAGATAAACTGGCTAAAGAACTTGGCGCAATATCGCGGGATCCGGGTTCAAGTCCCGGTCAAGGTGAATAATTTTTCTCTATGGAATTTTGCACATATGTGAACTTGCCAGTTCGCCTATAACAGAGACTTCTTGCCAGTGCACATATGTGCGCAAAGGTAATACCCTGGCTAATCCCGGTATCCTCAAAATTCCTCACTTAGATTTTAACCTTAAGTACACGAGTACAAGATCGCAACGAATAGGTCATTTCGGGTTCCAATCGTATGCTTATCACAATGCGTCCTGAACGAGACACGGAAAAGCAAAAACAAAATCGTTGCCTTTAAAATCAATACCGAGCATGAAAACGCACACCTAGAAACTCTTAGTCGTCCGTTTCGCAGAATTGCCACTACCAATTAATTTTCCCGATTCTCCCAAAATGTCACTCCTGGAATAAAGGCTATCAACCTACACTCGGCAGCATTGGCAGTTACGGAAACGGCGACAAAGGAAGCTGCGAGTTGATTTGATCAGTTTGGTACGGAAGGGAATTTAAAGGACGATGGAAAAAGCTTGTCAGCGGCGAAATAAAAAGCCGATGATTACAACGTAGAATAGCCCTAGGGGGGAGTGGTGTTCCATAAATTTCAACCCGCAGACGCCCAGCGCCGAGTTGGAGCGGCGTAGACGACATTGAACGGCGCCAGGATGGGGAGGCTGGGGCGGGAAGTATGGGAAAAAAGCCCGAGGAATAGAAAGGGGGAAAGAGAGTTGAGGGGAAAAAGATAAAGGAGTAAACGAGCCGGTGAACTATGTAGCTGGAGATAACGAGTGGAGAAGTTTGCTCAACTGAGTAGGAGAGTTGAGGCATGCACGGAAGAATGAGAATATATTCCCAGATCAATCGGCCGTCAACGGAGGCCTTTGAAGTGTCAAAGGAATTGCAAGTGACATGCAAGAGAAAATGGAGACGAGTTTGGCTTGACAGGAGTCAATTAGGGTAGCCGTCGATTGGCCGCCATGGCTCTCTGCAGTTGTAGAAGTGGCGATGCTCGTCTTTAAAACAAGAAGACTGGAGCCCACCTCTGCCAGCGGTGAGGCAGCGCGAGCATCCACAGCCGTCGCGTCGCCAGGGAAGCTGCCGCTCGGGTCAAAACAACTCGCGCGGCATTAGTAGTTTCAGTTAAAGCGGAGCGGCGACCGTAGCGGCTCCTTCCGACGGCGGCGAGCACCGAGGAAGCTTGCGGTATAACAGTCAACACTACTCTAGATCGGAGGGGACAGGAATAAATGCTTCGAGCTTTTGAATGACAGTCAATGAAGAGCAAAAGATGCCTCGAGTAAAGATTTATCCTTCAAGAGCACCACAAAAGTTGGTGAGCATGCATTGAAAATATTTTCTCAATACTTAACCGGGCTGAGAAACCATAATAATCATAAAAAGTCAAACAGAGGCTGATGTTTCTCCCCCATGCAAGACTCTTTAATTTCATTATATAGAAACCATATATACTAAATCTCACGGATTGATTATAATGAAGATTTTTGATCGGTTGACTGCTTCAGAAACTTTTTTAAATTATACAGTGCTTTGAGTAATCAATGCTCATGCTTGGAGCTAGAGTTGTTTGAAATTAGATGCAGGCCATGGTTTCTTTCCTTTATTTCACCTAACTTAATGGTGACAGCACTCATGACGCAGTTTCGGCTACGATACAGGAGTCCAACATACAAACGCGGTGATTTTAGGGAAAAATATTCCCGGCTTTGAAATTAAAATATGAAGAAGGACGTCTGCAGATTTGATCGGGGATAAAAATTCGCATTTCACTACAAACGCGCTATTTTGTTTTCAACGAATTAATTATTGCTTACGATTGTGGTGGCAGCCGCTTCCGGCAGAGTCGCGCCCTTCGCTGCCCAACGCAACGTCCGAGTCGCCTAACTTCCTCCCGTTCACGGCCAACGCCACGGCCAATATCCGCCCTCTATGTTGACCAACCTCAAGCCTCACCCGCTTCCCATCTGGACATTCCTTCGTCTCACTCACTTTTCGTTGCCATCCCTCTCCACTCTACCTTCAACATTCATCGAGCTTAGAATCCTTTCTTCCACCTAAACCTCATCAAATTTGGTCCCTGATTTTCCATACTTTTACCACAATTCTACGAGTATTTAGATAGTTTGGGATGAGCAGCTAACTGGGGAATTGTTTATGGCGGCCATGTAAAGTTGGGAAAGTGTGGTTTTTTATTATATAAGGTGCACTCGCTCGCTTCGCTGCGGTGCCTGTGGAAATTTATCTTATTTTCTGATCATTTTATCTTCATTTAGGGAGGAAAAACTTTTAAATTCCTGTCAAGATTCTCTACATAGGTTTCATCACTCTACATTTCGGCCTTGTAGGTCAATTATATACAGTGATATGATTTAAAAAAAGTAGTATGCTATATATCCGGTTCTAATGAATAATTTCGGACAATTTCTTCCATTTTCCTTCAATCTGAAGAGCCACCAGTAATTTGTTTATCAAACTTTTTGGTCTTAAATATGGCTAATATTACCAATACATATACATAAACAAGGATTTCTATTTTTATTTGAAGTAACTATGCTTTCCTATGTCACCCGTCTAAACCATGACTCTTGTTTGTTTCAATGCTTCTCGGTAATAAATGGGCGAACATCTTCGGGACCATTGAAAGTGACGCGTTGAGACTTTGATTGACTTCGTTATTTTGAAATGGTTTCCCAGCACTTGTTTCTCTTCTTTAATTTGGCAAATTAAAAAAATAAATATTCCCGTTCACACTAAAAATACTCAATCGTAGGGGGCAGAGCTCAAGCACGTACAGCATCGGCCCCAATCAGCTTAAAAATCATTATATTTGCGAGCTTTGTCAATGGTTACGACTTTGGAGCAAGAGTGTCCCTAGTAAATACTGCGTTTAAGCAATCAGTGCTTCAAGTATTAAGGACAGAGCGTAAAGGATATATTTCATATAAACTTTTGCCTAGTTGCCTATATGTAACTGTGTGATTTTGTTGCATGTGTGTGCACGAGTGACATTTATCAAAAATTAATGTGGATTCATGCCTTAATTATTTTACACGATCCAGTGTAGCTAATACAGGCTATCGCTTTTATCGAATTCATATGTGAGAATGAAAAGGCCGATAATGAATCTTGAATACTTCCTTCTAAATCACATTTCATACACCTTTCACTATAGCAAAACTTCATTGTTCTGTTATGCCGATTTTAATAAAATTCATTCATATTGGGGTTCAAGCCTATCCTACTCTACCTTTATATGTATCTAAAGAGCTTTAATTATACTCTTCAAAGTTAAATTAAAATTAGTTCACTCGCACTTGTCTGTAACCCACTATGATATATGCTTCCTTCATATTCTATTGCTTGATACTGGTTCAGCAGGATAACGAGGGTTACATGAACAGTTCATTTTTTCTTAACTTTTCACCTTCAGATAAAGGCAATCTACTCTACCAGAGACAGTTTTTTGTTGAAGAAAACCACTCAGTACATTTTATTGCAAAGAAAATATAAAGGAGAAACATGTTCCTCTCTACTTATTTGTACCAATTCCTTTCAAAGGAAAAAACGAGGAAAGTCATTCTTTATTAGAGTTAACAACGCGACTATATCAGAAATTAAAAGGCGTTGGTTTCGCTCTCCTGGCAAGAGAAAATGCGCGAACACTTATACACGCCACGCGCAAGAATGCACGCCACCCCCACTTCTATCTGAAAATAACTGAAGTCAAATTGATTTAAAGCGCATAAAATACATAATAGCGTTCATAAAGGAATGTTCAAGAAAAATAATTCCATCAGAGAACTGTCACGGGATAGAGAGAGAAGATAGAGGCAAAAGTTTTCTTCGACGACTTAATAGAATAAAACTGCTTCGAAAAATAAATATACAAAGAATGAATAATCTTCAAGAAATGCTTGGCTTTGTGAATGGATCTCATTGGTAATGCATTCAGGATCTCAGCGAGCATTCCGCCCGTACGGTGTCCTCTGCACTGAATTCTGAACAAATTACACAATGCAAAATCGGCGACGAGGACGCGCTTTCCCCACTGATTGGACTCCCTTTCGGGAAACCAATGGATCGGTCGAGCATGAACAGGCTCCGACGTCATTATGCAGTAATCTCCTTCCAAACTGCGTTCCCATATTCCACTGTTTCAGCTCGAAGGTCTCCCTTCATCGTCTATAAGTTATTCGGGGAGGCGACAGACAACTAAAGCCATTTTCGCTATTACGGATCGGTGGAAAGGATAGTTCTTGTAGAATTATTTGGAAAAAAAAGAGGATGAGAGCAGAGAAACCCGGCGTCGGCTATAGCCCACTTCTTACAAAAGCCAGCAGGGGGTTCACAGTTCAACATAATGAACGGATTATTGTACTTGAAACGTACTCCGATGAGCACTTAAGTAGGGGCAGAGATTTTACAGAAAAATCTACACCGTTGCTGAAATTTGAACACATTCCCTCGGTATGGGTTTTCACTATTCTAGCGCCACACCAACCCAATTCTACAGACTTTCATACCCTTCATTTCCCCTCTATTCTGCCATTAGTTTAAGGTTTATACAATTCGAATTTTTCTTTCTCTTTTCCCAACCAATTAATTAATTTAACCATTCCTCTGTATTCACATTCACGTCTCCCTCTCTACTCCTTCTCCTTTGTCACTCTCTCCTGCCCCTCTCTCTAAACATCTCTCTCTATCCCTCCAAATTCGTGGTATAAACTCTCCACCTCCATCCGCCTGAGAGCTCGCAATTTCAATTCGCCCCAAGCCGCTCTTGCTATCGCCTGAGTGGCGACGAAGCTGGCCTGGGTCAGAGACCTCTGCTCACAGATTCATTTTAGGCCAGCCGAGCGCACACGCGGGACACGAGCATTCGAAAAATTGACGAGGAAATGTTTCATGCAAAACTCGACGCGATGGTAATAGTTTTCGAGGGAATGGTATCGAGATGGGTACTCTTTGCATATGGAAAGTAGTTCTTTTGTGTCATTGGACAAGGTTTATGACCCGGACCAATACTACTGTGAGTTTTTGGCAAAAGCACATCATACCGGAGCGCGAATAATGAATGCACAAATAGTGGTTATGCTTACAGTTCAGGGATCGGGGAACGGCGGTTGAGTCCCTAAAATATGGTTCAAATGAGACTTTCAGAGGAAGGGGGAAAAAAACGCGTGATAAATATTTGCGACAATTTAATATCGATCGCACAGAAAAAATATAAAAAGCAGTAAAAAGGATAGACCAAAAATTTCGCGATAGTTTTCTACAGGTATTACATATAACTGCAGCACATCAAAGTGATTTGATTAACTCTCGCGGCTATGGTTTGAGCCGTGTTCTTTTTTAATCCAGAGTTCTTTCTCACTAAATATCCAATTCGTGCTATCTAACTCAGTTATTGCTTCACCTGATGATACTGTAATGCAGCGAAGCCTAGTTCGTTAATAAAACGTTTTCTGTGGGTTCAAAAATTTATTTTATTTTATTTAACATGTAGAAGTTCCACAAAATTACACCATAAACGGTTAATTTTTAGTAAGTTCGCATTATGGGGAAAATAACTGATGATTTTAGCCTCGGCATCTACCACCTTTTAAGGTAAAATGTAATCATAACCAGGAACACGCAGTCAAAATATAAGGGTTCAAAGGGAACATTATTGTTTCAACCGCTAGTATGTGATAATTTGTCGCTGCTAAGTAATATTTATCAAACTCCGATCAAAAGCTTTCAGCAGGTGATTTTATGCCGTGACTTCAAACATGATCATAGTGGATTTTGTATTAGGTAATTCATTACATGTTTTGAATAATACTTACAACGGATGCGTGACGACGTGATGGTGATTTAATATTAAAAAACTTTTGCATGCATAATTTTCAAAGTCCGAATCAATAACACTCAGAAAAGTGGCCAATAAGAAGGCCAAAATAAACTTACCAAAAGTACAGTTTATCATATTTCCTGGATATTATAGCCATTTCAATGCTTCTGTAGATTTATGAATTTCTCATCAAACAATAATAATGCTTTCCAGCATAAACGATGCGAATACGACCCCTCACTTTCGATGAAAAGGGGGAAATTCAAATTCTTGATCATGCCATTTCATATAACCCATAGCCAACGGATGACCCAAATGCGTTACATTTCTCGATAGCTAATATTTGGAAAATCAAAACACGATTATGCAGCTCAGTAGTAAAAAAATTAACTTGCAACATTCGGAAAGAATGAATGTCTCGCAAACGACATTTCTACAGTTTATAGGATTCAGAATCTATGAGAATTGCCAACATTTCCTATATTTTTCCAACGTGCATTTGAAATTGTAATTACTAATGTACCAACTAAAATTTTAGCATTTAGCAGAAAACCAAATATCACGCGTGGAAAATTACATGGTTGTAGAAATTTGTTTGAGAAAATATTGCCAACCAATTGCCACTAACTTCTTTAATTTTAAGATCCATCTAGTCTCCATCTTGAAACGCATTCGCCTAAACTAAGCAAATGAAGAGCTTGTTTTAATGTGGTAAAGCAAACTTACTACGGATACATGATGGATTTCTTTAATATTCATTTTTACAGTTCACGAAATTTAACATTTGTTGATACAGCAATGAAGTATTAATATTCATTATGCGTAAACGGACTTGATCGATATTTAATTTTTAGAAATTGATGGAAAATTTGATGATAAAAATTAAGCTACTAGGTCCCTTGTTTCCAAACTCCGCGATTCTGATATTGATTATAAATCCTTTTATCTTTTCAAGTCCCCATTCTATGATGGTGGTAATCCTAACAAGAGGTAATTAAAAGGACTAAAAGTAATTCAATTCTGGACTGGAAACTATTAAAACGAAGACTCTTAATCATAAATTAGCATTGGTATCAGGTTCCTATATTCTATTTTCCGAATGATATGTCGTTTTTTTTGCAACCAAATTCAGTTGTCATTTTAAATATCATCTTTAAATTACACAATTAAAAAGCCTCTGCAGCGAGAAAGGTCGGCAAATTTCAATTAAATGACAGCGAGTGGTTAATTCGAGCAATAAGCGCATTGAACTGAATGTCGCCATCAGTGTTCGAAGTTTAACGCATTAATTCATTTAAGTTGGCCCTATTGGAGCAGGTGATCAAAAATAAATATGCTAAAATAAAACGCATGGACTAAATGGAATTACAATTACGTCCACTCTTCAGGGGCACATGATTTAATTTTGTCAATATTTTGCCCTTCAATATTGAGTTTAGCCTCACTCATTTACACCGTTTAAAGGAGAGATTACATTACTGCGTCGGAAGGGCTCATGTCCTAACACCATGTCCATATTTACCCACGTCAACGCATCCGATGATTTAATCGACTGACGAATTTTTTTTACTGCGAACCCTTACTGGCTTTTCTAGTTTCGTCCGCACAGGGTTAAAAAAATCGTTTAAATGGAATTCGTGCAAGCGAAAATGAGATGAGATAGCAGAGATATATAACTGAGGCCTACAAAAACGTTGACTGCGGGCTTCACCAAACCCTATGCCCTTCCCTTCGAATCCTCAGCAGTCAGTTTCTCGTCACTCCGGCCGCCACGTCAAAACACCAAATCAGCCGTGAGTGTGCGTGGAACGAGAAATGATCGATGACGAAGCAATAAATCAGCAGCATCCCTCTCTTCTAACCTTCAATCCCTCACCCTCACCATTTATCTTCCCTTCTCTTCTCCTTCACCCCCTCTGTCCTCGTGCCTGCCCTGCCTCGCAGACACGTGACCGCGTCGCGACGGTGCCCGTCAAATCTGGAATCTTCGTCTCGAGTTTTGAACCGTTTCCCTTTAAGGACGTTCCGCCGAGACCGCGTCAATAAAAAAAATACGAATTGCCTCCTTTTGGAATGCATTTTTACAAAAAACTTCCTTCTCTACCATAACTATCAAAAATAAAATCAGGATAGTTCTTCTTTCAGGAGATATATGCTCGTATTGTTCGATTCATAAGGAACTCTCTCTGAGCCCTGAAGAAGTATGCATACATATGCAAAACTTCGGTAAAGAGAATAAATATTTTTTAAATTTATAGACCTTTATCTCCTGAAAGAAGAAATTATTGCATTATTAGTAAGAGAGATCATGAAGAAGAATCATCTAGATAAAATCAGGATATAAAATATGCAGGCAAGTCACCGAACATATTTATAACGAACAATTTTTTCCACCCATAGGAGCAGACAGCAACGCCATTTACTTTAAGTTAAATAATTTTCGCTCCAAGTATGGCATAAATTTACAAGGAACTAAAATAGTTACCAATAAATGTGTTTTTATTTGATAAATAATTAATTCCCTGGGAGAATTTACTTCTCATAAATAGTTTTTCCCGAAAATTGATTTTTTATTGGATAGAAGTTTAAGATTGTGTGCATTACCCATTATCTCAATTAATACACTGCAATTTCAAGTTCGATTGAAGAAAAACATAGCGTATAAAGCTATTACTTTGTTGTTGACTTCAAATAAAGGATGCGTTTTTCTACAATTAGTAGACATATGTATAAAATATCATTAGTCACTTTACAATGGAACCACCTTAAACATTCGTTGCATGGGACTTTTTTCCAATGCGTTTATTCCTGCGTTGACATCCTGCTCTCATGAGATCAGTTCTGTTTTATTGCAAAGAAGCCACCATGCATTATCCATTTTTATGAAGAGAGAGAGGAAACCATCATCCTAGCTATTCCCTTCCTACATTCCCCATTCTCACCCGACCCGTCTTCCATCCACCCTAAACTCGTCCCTCCCCACCATAAAACAACTCTTTTATACATAAGTTCACTCCCCATTATAACGCTATCCATCCTTTACTCAGATCTTTCCATTTCCCGCCCATAAATATTCACCAGTCCCTCAAAAATCGGCCGCTTTTGGGAGTGCGTATTTAATCGCAAGTGGCGCTGCTCGAGTCCCCTGTAAGACGCATTAAGGGGAGGGACTATCAAACCAAGTTTCCACAAATTGCCGCCAAATTGATCCCCGAGCAGGAGGATAAGTTTTCCCGGGGCCCTCTCCTTTAATAATTCCTCATCCTCTCCGCGTAATCCCAGATATCGCCGTGCAAAGCTCGTCTTTCCATCTCCACTCGGTCGTCAGAGCCACACCCGGTATCTATTTTCTCTGGAACTCCTCCTTTCTCTTTCACCCCCTGTACCCTCATCTCTCTCCCACTGCCTCTCCTTTCATAGTCCCCAAGAGGGTGCTTATTTATGTTTCCACGGCAACCTTTCCCAGTCATTGCCTTCCATCTTCCAGCTTCTCCCAGGAAAGAAGATGTACACCAAAAAAAAATAACTTGAGTTTGGCCAAATATCAGGGGAAAAGTTAATACTTTTATTCGAGAAGTTGTTTTCTCCGAAAAATACCAAAAATGTACAAAGAAAATACGTACTTCCCAAGGATATCAAGGGGAACAAAAGGTATTGCCAAAAAATTGGGGAAATATCAACAAAGAAGATGGATGGATAAACACCCTCCTTTGCTTGGAAATAAATATTACTATAAAGTGAGAGCAATACAGGCGCTAAATAAAATCCCTGCGCACATTTCCACAAGATTAACTTGCGATTGGTGGTAGTCTTGTAAAAATATACATATTTTTCTATTTAATGGCAATAGAATTTCACAAAAATGAGGCTGAAAAACGGATTCATTGGGATACGAGGATCCGAAATTTGTCGGAATCAACCGCAAATCAGAGCGCATTTGCATCCGAGCGTATACGTATGTGCCGTTGTTGACAAAAATCTTTGTTCGTCACTTAGGACCTTAACATGCAGGCTGGAGTGCCGTCGAAACTGTCGTCGTCCATGATGAACTAACGCCGAAGGAACCGAAAAACTTTGTGATCATCAATCGAAGCTCAGAAGACAACATTATGTAGATATCCAGACAATGCGGTAGTCAGTGTAGTGATGCTAAGCGATAAGACCTTATATGAAGTGACACTTGATAAATGGTTATTTTTTTCAATATTTTGAACTTTTCTCACCACTTAATATCAAGAAACGCTTTCGTGGCGATGCTTTTATTCTTCCAAGGTTTTGAAATGTTTCACATTACACTAGGAAATATGAGTCAAAGGGTGATCAGGAATCTTGCGCTTTATTCTCAATATCGAATTTTCGATTCAAGTTATCTTTATAAACCATAATTCATTAGAATTACTTACATATTAGTTTAAATAATACATTTTAATTCGCAACTTATGATGAAATCTTAGGATAATGATAATATATCAGAGAAGAGCAAATCCCAGAGAGAGAGAGAGAGAGAGAGTGTTTGTGTGTGTCGTGATGATAACAGAGTGAATTCCCGAAGATATCTCCGCTCAACACGTTGGACTTGCCATTACAAAGTAAAAACAATAGTACCAGAAATATGAAAAGATAATTAAATTTCGTGGTAAAAAAGGAGCAATACCTGTGGGTCATTCCATGTCAACTCGACCAGGTGATTGCCCTTAGGGAAACCGATTTTGACCAAATTTGGAATATCATCCTCATTTTATAGCGTATTAAAAACCCCGAAGTCGTTTTGTAATACATGCAAAAGTTTACGAGATATTGCAACGTCGCAAAATTTGAATTTTACAAAATTGACTACAGATTTCACGGCATATCTCCGAGAATATTAAAGCTACAAGAGTACAAAAGAGCTTACTTTAAAGGTCATAAAATAGCAAAGTGTAATAACGGATTAAATTTCAAAATTTAAACAATTTAATTAAGTTTATAACAATTTTAAAATTTCAAATAGATTTTTGACGATGTACCTATGCCTTTGATTTTGCTCATTTTATTATATCTTGTAGATACAACCCTCCTTTACAAATGAAAAAAGTTTTGTAGGGTTTTAAAAGTTTAATTTTAATTTAAGTTTCATTTAAGAGAGAAAAAAAAAATTCAGTGTAGGCGTAACGCTGCGCTGACCGCTCGCCGCGGCATCCGGCTCGCGCGCCGAACGCTCATAGATTAAGTAAATATCAGGTTAAAAAATTGAAAACAGCTACCACTGCTTACGCGCCGAACGCTCATAGATTAAGTAAATATCAGGTTAAAAAATTGAAAACAGCTACCACTGCTTACGCGCCGAACGCTCATAGATTAAGTAAATATCAGGTTGAAAAATTGAAAACAGCTACCACTGCTTACGCGCCGAACGCTCATAGATTAAGTAAATATCAGGTTAAAAAATTGAAAACAGCTACCACTGCTTACCGATTATATCTTCAGAAGGCGGCTGGTGAAGAGGTAAAAATTCAAGAAAGCATTCCAGCATCTGAAGAATAGGAAGTTAACTTTGACCAGGCGGGTAGAGAAATGATTATGCAGCTGAAGGATAAGTTTGCCAACGCCACAAAAATAGCGAACATTTTTTTATTTTATCTGTCTTACCTAAATCTTGGAGTATTTCGAAGATACAGCAGGAGTTACAAACCTGGATATATTTGGTCAAAAAGATGACGCAATATGTATCTGAGCAAGGAATTCTCATCTCTACTAACGCAGAACGAGGCAAATTCCTCTCGAAGGAAACCGACCTGAAAGTCATCGAGTTCAACTGTGAACCAGATATTAGTAGAGAAATGTCTGGAAAATAAAGAGTGGAAGAGTATAGAAGAGGGAAATTTGCAAGTCGCAAAGCAGAAAAGATTAATCCCGTGCAATCTGAAGGAGGCCTACGAAGCATTTAAAGTGAAAAATCCTGATTTTTGAATTGGTTTATCTAAATTTGCATATTGGAGGCCTCCTGAGAGTGTTTTGGCTGGTGCACCTGGCACACACGCCATATGCGTTTGTATGATCCACCACAATTTCAAGCTGAAGTACCTCGGTGCCGGATTAGAACAAATAGCATCGGAGAACGGAGAATCAGTGTTCAACACTTATCGGGACTGCCTGGAATTCTCACTCTGCAGCCCGCCGTCATAAATGTGCTTCCTGGGTGAGAGCTCAGAAAAACTGCCTGTGGGAGATGACGAAAACGGCGATGACGTCGTTGGAAAAAGTGGGGGTAGAGATAGAATAAAAAAATATATTTCATTGTACTTTAGGGAAAATTGTGCCGATGAGGTACATTTCAAACAGTGGACTCAGGAAAATCGCTGTGCCTTTATAACTCAAATTAAGGATGTAGATAGTTTCTGCGAGGGCTTCGCTGAGAATATTTTTGTAGTACGGAGGCATGACTACATTGCTTGTATGCAAACTGCATATTAGTCAATGGAAGTCAGAATCAATCTGAAATCATGTAATGTTATGGTTGTAGCCGATTTCTCGGAGATTGTTTTGTTTTTGTACCAATATTCAGTACAACGTGTGCACTGGAGTACCTGCCAGACTACAGTACATCCGTTTTTATGTTACCGCAGAAATACGAGCGATAAAGTCATGCCTCTCAGACTGGTTATTATTTCAGACTGTGTGGAATAACAACGTCACGGCATGCCCACATGTGGATTAAGTTTACCTCTTCCCAGACCGCCATAGATGAAGCGAAACAGCTATGGCAAGCCTACTTCTCTTTCCCCAGTGCTATTGGTGTTGTTGACTGCACGCACATTAAGATCCTAAAGCCAGCAGTTCATGGAGATGAATACACACATAAATGCCCACATGTGGATTAAGTTTTCAACAATATTTTCCATTACCATTGCCACAGTTTTTGAAATGGTTGTCTGGTGCAACCCAACCTCTTCTTCAATCCCTCTTTGGAAACCTGGGTCGGCAACATATCTCAGGAATATTTTCATTCGGTGCTCCGATGAAAGGGCACCACCTCGAGTCTCACTGGTATCTCCGAGGAAATGGTTGGCAATCCATTGCAAGGTGTCTTCTTGAAGCGATATAATGATTTAAAATCATCGGTAAATGGAGAAACACGAGTTTTAAAAAGTTTTTCAAGTCGCACATGAGGAACGTGCTACGCCATCACGGAAAGTTTTATGGTGCATCTAGTCCGGAGGAGATGCATTTAAAACTGAGCAAATGCTCACTCGCAGAAGCTTTGCTATACTTTATGCATAAAAAGTGCTAGAAAATTGGGCATATGCTAATGCTCCGCTATTTGAGTTAGCATTTTCTTATACTCCGCCGAAAAAGCTGAGCATGCAAATTATCCCGATTTTTATTCTTACCAAATGAAGCAAATGCTCCAAATTCTGCGAGTATAAGCTTATGCTTGCTTTTATTCATCCGGGCCAATATCTGCCTAATGCAAATTTCCCATCCAATGGGACGCTAAAATTATGCTTTTTATAAAACTCTCCAAATTAAATACTTAGCCGATGCTCCGATAACCAAAATGCAGCCACCTAAAATTCAAGAATATCCTAAGCATGTCTGAAAACATACCACTCATTTCGATACCTAGCTTATATTGCGTTAGCAAATTTATCCCATTGAACTGATACCTTCGAAAATGAGTCGAAAGACTTTCGTAAAATGTGAATATGAGAAAAAGGTATACGTCTTAAAATACACACTATAATTCCTTCTTATGTTCTATATATTTACACACCATTTTGGGAATGAGGCCGCAAATTCGTCAACCGCTGCAATATTTGAGTAACATACCTCGTATTTCTTTGCTAAGTGTTAGTACAACGCGTCCACGAAAGATCCAGATCGCACGCAGCCCACACGCTGTAGCAAGCGGTAACGTCAACTCTTGATAGGTGTCCTGCCCATTAATGGCCTCCATCCAATTGCGTGGTTAATACGTCATAGAACCTGTAATATAAAGACGTATGTTGCTCATCAACGACAAAGTGAAAGATCGTACCTCTAAAGTTTGCGACACATGAAAGGCCACTCTCAGGAAAAGGATGAAACATTGCCTTAATTGCTATCACCTAAGACAAAGTGAGTCCAGCCCATGATTACATCACTTTGGCAAGATGCGGAGTCGAATAACTGAGTAGAGTAAAAAAAATACTTGTGAAATCTACAGATGTTTACACACAACGATGAAAAAATAAATAAATGATGCGGACGGAAAGATTAGAGTCACGATTGATGATATATTAGGGAATATTATTGGAAAACATCATTCCGATTTGGTTTCATTTCTCGGGATTTCATCACACTCGTTTCAAAGTATCGATTAGTATCTAAGGAAGATGCCTAATCATTTCCAAAAAGATACAGAGTTTATAAAAATAATAATGACGACTTGATTTTCGAGCGAAATTATTACTGTGTACTCTCTTACATTTAACCTGTACACCGCACATAAACATCAAACCCCCATGCCCTGAGCGGAGAACACCCACCCAGCCAACCCACTCGGACCCGCAACCTTCGGGTTAGCAGGCGAGGACTATACCCCGCCGATACCAAGGTCGGCAAAAATTTCGCCCCCGGGTGGGCTCGGTTAAAAAAATCGTTTAAATGGAATTCGTGCAAGCGAAAATGAGATGAGATAGCAGAGATATATAACTGAGGCCTACAAAAACGTTGACTGCGGGCTTCACCAAACCCTATGCCCTTCCCTTCGAATCCTCAGCAGTTCGGTTAACAGCCGAACGCGCTAGCCGATTGCGCCACGGAGGCTGTCTCTCTTTGTCATAAATTTCTCCGTTGATATTTAAATGCTACGACGGCCGTAATTGTTTCAAAATCTTTTACCATTCACACGTTAATAAACATAAAAATGTCAATCATAATGGAGAGGCCATTGCAAGATCGAAAATGTCAGGACATACCGTAACTCAAAGAACATCAAAAGCCTGGATGATCAGTTTAAAACATTTCATGTTAAAATTTTATACAAAATCCTGAAAGTAAGACCAACTTGAAAAGAATCCTATCGGCACCCTACCATACAAAAGAGATTAATTTACATCCTGTACATTGAACTGTGCACAGACATTTCTTTCACTTTTTCGATAGTTCTTTTAAAGGTCTTATTCTTGATACTTTATAACCCCGTAACATCGTGACTCTTGCAGAGGCGATCATGGGATTTTTTATACTTCACAGGAAAAATTGATTTCGCTTCTTCGGAGAATAAAAAATTACATTTCGCTCCATTGCCAGTCATCCCAGATTTTCATGAAAGAATAACACGATCGCCATGGTCCTAGTCAGACAGTTTCAGTCCCAGTCCCTGGTAAGAGCACATTTGCGAATGCAAGATTTGTGAATTACACATTTCCTCCACGGAGTAGATAAGATAGTAGATACGGAGTAGATAGATAAGATAGATGAGGGAGGATGGTCGGGAGGAGGAAGAAGAATATAGTTAAGAGACATTGGAAAGGGATAAAGGAAAGATGCAATGGAGAATACAGAGCGAGTGGAAGGTCTCATTGAAAGGTATAGTAAATGTATGGCCAGGGTACAGCCGAATCGAATGGATAGTGGCTTTGTGCCTTTTTTCGATTTCAAAAATTCCGCATGCAATGCTCTAACTATGCAAACTTTATATAATGTCTTTCTGAGTTAAAGAATTTTACATTTCCTCTCCTAACCTTCCTCTTTGTCCCCTTTAACCCCATCCACTAGACTAACTGCCTTCTTGAAATAGCATTATGCACATCCATTTGCCGCTAGAATTTATGAGATCAGTTAGCTAGGGGAAGGGAGGGGAGGGGAAGAAGAAGACAGATATGGGTAACGGTGGGAGAGGGAAAATATGAGTGGAGCTGGAGGTGGTAAACTTACCTTGTGGAACAGCCCAAGCAGGGCAGAGATATAGAGATAAAGGGGGTGTGGCTGTCGGAGTTAACTGAGCAAAAGCGAAAACGGGCAGGGGCGAGCAAGATAGCGGGCGAGGGAAATGGATGAGGAAAGTGGAAGGAAGGAATTAAGGCGAGAGAATCCTGGAGTTTTTGAGGGTGGAATTCTCTTCCAGAGGGAAAAATCCCTGTGAATAATAAGAGTGGGATGAGTTAACTTGAGGAAAGAATTCATCCGGGGAATGAGGATAATTGAAGAAGGCATCTCAGGGTCAATATAATCATTGAAATAGGAGGGTCAAAAAAGAAGAGTCGCGGAAAACACAAGAGAGAGAGAGAGCAATTTATGGAATAGGGAGAATAAAGATTTGTTAAGGTGATAGATGCAACCAGATAAAGTACAGAGCGATGTGGCTTTTATGGAACGAGACGGACGAGACTTCAAGATTTTTCGAAGCTAAAAGACCCTCACTGTCCCTCATTCCACAATTCCCTCACTGTATTGACGAACGTGACCGTGTAAAGCAAAAACCGCGCAAGCTCGATGAGCAGAAGAAAGGAGAACAAAGGGAGTTTAAGGAAATAACTGGGTTAACCGTGGACATCCCAAAATAAGGGTATGGGTCGTCTAATGATGGAAATACAGCCCGTAAAATTTTTCGTAACCCTGCCCTCTCTGCTGTAATTACAGGCGTTTGAAAAGACAGAAATGTTCGCTACAACAATGACTGCTATCGCTAGTGGTTATGAAATAGATATTATAGCATTCCGTGATTTCTGTAGACATACAGAGAGTGCGTAAAAACATATTCATGGTATGTTGTCTCCACCAACACATAAACTATTTGCTCACGGATATACAATTATTGAGAGCAGTTCATTACCGATAGGAATGCTATCTGAGGAGACTCAGGAATCGAGGTATAAAGACTCGAAGATTACAAGGCTATGGAATACCAGGAAGATTTAGAGAGCTACGTGCAAGGAGGGTATATTTCATTTGCTCCTGGTAACCTCAGACCGAATAATTTCGTCTATGCGAAGGCCCCGTCCAACAAAACGAATGCACTTGCTCTCAGCGTTCTTAATTTGGTAGGAGAGCCAGGTCTATACCTCACAAGTTTCCACATTAAAGAATATTTTGGAGATAGTGATGATGAATGAATGAGGATATGTTTCGTTTAAATTAAGATTTGCTTTTGCTGCCCCTATGATTTTACATTGTCTGTGATTACAGACAATGAATGCATTTTTTGTTCATTAATTTAAGTTTCGAAAATATTATTGCTTTTCTAAATTTTAGCTCACCGCAAACAATGATACTTCTAGCGTATTCTTGTCTCCCGAGAAATTAATTATTCGATTGTTACCATTCGCATTGGAACACAATTTGTTTCAATTTTATTAATTATATTTGTGAGGTTATTCTTTCGTTTACTCGGGAATAACTTTGTCGTTCGGTGCTAGTTCGGCAAATACTTTGAATAAGCTGACAATTAGAAATATAGACAACCCAAATGTGTGAAGCGGATTAACGAGGAATCCCAGAGTGTTGGCGATTGTATAACTATCATTATAATTTGTGTAAATAAATGTCTATTCGTTTTTAAATTATCTTTATACATGTGCCAAGTAAAGTATGCCTTAAAAATACGGTGTCATTCTCTGAGCGAAAATGGCGTGGAAAGTTACGCATGCTAGTGACGTCTGTCTGCACTGAGCGTCTCATGGACGGCAATGCAATGAAATGCCTGTCAAATAAAAAGGTGCACCTAGGTGCAAGATTTTATTATTGTAAAATGTTACAGAGTCATCAGCCATCATGGTGTATATGATGCGGCATTGGTGTTCGGTGGTGCTTTTTTTGTAGCTCACTTGAAATAATAGTCCTCGTTAATTTTTGCATACTCGTATTTAATACGTAATTACAATGGTTAAAAAATAATAATTTAATAGGATTAATGGTATTGTATAATGATATGTTTCAATTATAAAATAAACATTTTTCCTGTATGAGCTCCCATGATAGCAAACCAAGCACATTAACAGACGTGTGGTAAGCTAGCGAAAAAAGAGTAACTTCGGTAGGGCCGTTTTCAAGGCCTGTACAACGAACTACACTATTTTAACAGCCTTAAATCGTATTGTTTGTCATGGAATAGAGTTTTTCCTACCTAATAGGCATAGTTTTGCGTCTATTTGATGAATTTCTAAAAAATTAATTTTGTCGCGCTAAATCGGCATTTCAGCCCACTGTGGCGGCCCAAAAAATCTTGGTCTGCGCCACCCTTGTTTATTCGCTCGCGCGTCGAAGAAATTCATCCGAGAAGAAATAAAAAAGAAAAGAAGGAAGGCCTTCTTTAGAAAGAGGAGTGGAGTAGCCTCCTCATCCGGCCATCTCATCCGAAGAGGTCGATTCCTGAAGGAATGAAACGATGACTGAGGAGGTTCTCGGTGAATTTAAGAGGGAAGGAAAACACTTCCACGAGCCCAGAAGGGAACCCCAACGAAGACGAGAGGAAAAACAACAAAGCCAAAGTTATCGTTGACGAAGTTCTCAAACACAGGAGTGGCTCTAATTTTCCAATGATTGAATTTGATGGTCTAACCAATGATATTTATCCTATCAACATTATTGTGACAGAGGACGATATTTTGACCACATTCCGAGTATTAGTTGTACGGCAACGTTACTTAAGTGCCAAATTTTAAGAAAACTTTCCTTCAAACGAATGAATCCATAGTTGTGTGCCTGATTTGCATACAAGCCTTTATTTTAAAAAGTCCATTTTAGCTTTGTTTCGTAATTTTAATCGATTAAGGATTACAGTTGTACAATTTTTACAGTATACCTACACTTCCCACATAGCAAAGCAAGCTTGCTACAAGCCTGCAGCAAGCTTGTCATTGTAAGATAGCAAGCTTGCATGTGCAAAATGTAAGCTTGCAGCAAGCTTGCTGCAATCTGACTACTGCACCTGCTGCCAGCTTGCTGCAACATTGCAATGCAAGTTTCACGCAAGCCCTGTGCAAGCTTCATGCAAGACTGAAACCTGCCGTAACCTTGCAGCACCTTGTCATGACAAGACCCAAACCTGCTGTAACCTTGCAGTACCTTGTTATGACAAGACTGAAACCTGCCGTAACCTTGCAGCACTTCGCCATGACAAGCTTGGGTGAAACTTACTGAATCTTGTCACGACAAGACAACTCAGGTAGAAATATCTCATCTTAACTGTTTTTAAACTCATTTACTTCACTCATTTGGAATTCATTTGTAACTGCTTTGTACATTGTTACACGGGAAAATTTATTCCTGAAACAGTTGAAAATGACTTCTAAAAAATGCTGAAAAAGTAAATACTTGGGCCAAATAATATTTAATTGAAGCACACGTTTTACTAACACCAGCAAAAGTTGACGTGGAAGTCAGCTATTACTACAATTAACAAACTTGACAATATTTCCAGTCGGCCGCCATATTTTCCGATGTATCAAAAAGCTAAATCGGTCCTGCTGCTGAGGCATTGCCTAATCTTGAGAATGCAGAGACTGCATTGTTGGACTTAAAATAATTGTAAACTTTAATTAAAAATTTACAACTGTTATTCCTCTTATCTGGAATAGCATACATAAAAATCACAAATGTAAAATACTTAACAAATTAAATAAAAGTTGAATCATTGAATTGAATCTTTGAATCTTTCCTTCAACTGCTGCACACCACAAAAACAAACCATGTGAATGAGAACAGTTCATTTTGCTAATTTCACAGCATACTCAAGGGTATTTTTTTTACATTATTACCTCTTGAAATGAAGTAGTAATAGGTTTTTATGACACTGCGAATTCTCTTCCAAATTATAAAAAGGGTTCCTGCTGCGGTTTCATCCTTATAGCCGTGAGCCTCGCTTCAACACTAATTCTGAAAAGTAGGAATGATGATGCTACGATTTCATACGTAAAGAATCCCGCATGAATTTTCTATACCAAACAAAGCTTACAAGTTAAATTAACGATGCTTAAAAGAACAGGAGAGGATTGATGTTTTGTCTTACCAGAAATCGGTGACGTCCGTCTTTCAAGACTTCGCTCACACTTTTCGTAGGTTACACCCTTGTTTCACTGATTACACGGTAGGCTTCCCATGAAATTTCCGATTGAAACTGCTCATAGTAGGATGGAAAAACATCGACCTTCGGCTCCTAAAAGTATTCCAGAACTTCAATGGAGTATCACAAAGTACATGGACAGAAAGGTGATACGAAATATTTAATGTGGTACAAAGGATGTTTTTAGAACTTAGATTCTTAATGAACCACGATTGTTAAATCATACCTGTGAATTTCTATCCTTCCGTTCATTCTTCTTGCAGGCAATGCAAACAAATTTACGCAATATACCGCAATCCAACTACTAATTAGTTGTAAATATCACAAATAAACAAACGACACAAAACACACCAACGGCTCCTACTAACTTCGCTATCAACAAAAAAATGAGCATCTAAATGCACCCCCCTATCGTAAAAATTCAATCTTGGGAAGATTTTTCAAGTTCATCAATTGAAAATGAAATTTTTATCAGTTGCAAACGTTGCAAATCTGTCTAAGTAAAAATGTGTTGAAAATAGTTTTTAAATGGGACGCAAAAGTGAGTGAATATCATTTCCAAAAGAGTGCATCAAGAAAAATGAGGAATAAAATCAGTAGAAATGAGTTCAAAATCAGATGCAAATGAGAAAAGCCTTGTAAAATTAGTTGCAAAATATAACTAAAATAAGCACCATATGGCATAAATAAATAAAAAATAGTTTTCAACTTGGCACTTGCTTGGGCATTGCACCGTTGCTACCAATATTGCCAAGTTGCCAGAGTCCTGCAGCAATGTTGGCAAGGTTGGCACACTCCATGCAGGTTGAGTGCAACTTGCCTTCTGCTTGCACCGAATGTGACAATATTGGCAAGTTTGCAGCAGGCTTGCATCAATGTTGCCAATCTTGGCAAGCCGTACGCAAAACTCAAGCAAGCTTGCCGCAACCTTGCATGCTATGTGGGTTAAGACCCTTCATCGTTACCTCATGGCTCTTGCGATTGTAAATATGTAAAAACAATGTGAGTAACTTCCTTCACGAGCATCGGCCACTATATAGAAGAACCAGAAGTGGATCAGAGACAAATATCCGCGATGATCACCAAACCAATAAGATAAATGCATGCACGAGCTATGTAATGGGATTGGTGCGTCTTCAGAAAAAATAGCATAGATATCATGAAAAAGGAGAATAGACGGGAGGAATGATGGACGCGGATTGGAGTGCGGAAAAAGAAACCACGGGAAGTTTGGCTACAGGCTAAATGAGGATTCTTGTAGTGATAAGGAGGTATAGGAAAGGTGCTGGCGAGACCGAAAAAGGACCCCGTAGAAATGGAAATAGAAGCCTTTACGGTAGTTGTGCGGCTTACTAGTGGGAATCGGTGGAGAACCGGAGACGAAAGAAGCAAAAAAAGCTTCTGTAAAAAAGATGGAGTGGGTAGAGCAGGAAGTGTGAGAAGAATTTGGTGATGGAGAAGTGGGCTGGTTTGATGGAAGATGGAATGAGTGTTTTGGGTGCAGGACACAAAGAGAGGGAGATTCCCAGGAAACGAATGGCCCGTCGCAAGTCTGCCGTCAAGTCTACGCTGCTTCCAAATTCTCCCAGCGTTTTATCTTCTCTCTCCGGCGAACTTAACCTCCCCCCTTTTCTCGGCAACATTTTCATGCCCAATTCTCCGCAGAATTACACAGCGTGTCTCTCTTCCAACATCCCCCAACTTATTTAATCTCTCACCCAATTCTTCCCCATTAACGTATTCCACCCTTTGACTAAATGGTAGCGGTTCCCGACTGTGGTTACATCCCATTAAACGTGGGTCTCGACTTTAATGGAACCGGGAGCTGGTTAAAGAGGTAAGGATATAAAACGGGGGAAGGATGGGAATGGCTTCCCCAGTTCTCATTTCCCTTTCACGAATTATTAATTAAATGCGATGACTCGTTTGAGTTCCAACCGGCGAGGACCAAGGTGAGGTTGATTCATTTTAATCGACGAAACTGAGCGTAAACGCAATGCTATGAAAATGTTCAACCCTAGACATAAGAAAAACTGAATACTTTCAATCAACTCTAGGGCATTAATAAAGAAAGTAATCGATATAGTACGTCCACTTTTATTTAAAATTCACAACACGTGTTTCGGCTCTTTTCACTAAGCTATCCTCAGGTACAATAACATTCCAGTTTTGTATTTAGTATATATACACATCAAATCCAACAGAAGGGGGGAAGGAAGGCAGGGGGAGAGGGAAGGGGGGAGGAGGGGAGGTTTGGGGGTTAAGATTTACCGGTATTGAGGAGGAATAAAGGAAGGGGGAATGGAGGTATGTGGGTTTACATAATAGCACGATGGTTAGGTCATCCCAGTGCCATTCGTCATGTAGGTGAAGAAGAGTAGGGTAGGTGTGGGTTGGTTTGGAGGGGGGAGTGGAGTCATGTTTTTGGTTCTCGGTAAGAGGGGTTTAGGATGGGGGAGTGGCATTCAAATTCAATATAATTTAACAATTTTATTTTCTTTTTCTCCCTTTTAATGATCTCCCACTGCTCCAAGGCATCCAGACGATGTCCTTTTTTTTGGAAACTTAAAATGTTCACATTAAAATTCGTATGGTGGGATTCTTCAATCAGGTGTTTTGCCAAATGGTATCTAATATCTCCATTAGCCAGGCACTTTTTATGATCACTCACACGAGTTCTGAAATTTCTCCCTGTTTGGTCGTACGTGTGGTGGTACGTAAAAGTGGACGTACTACATCGATTGCTTTCTTTATTGATATGAAGTTCCTCCACATCTCGACTGAAACAGTTGATTTCAACTCTAGGGCAGTTCTCTTTTATAGGAAAAACACAACTGTTGCAAGTACAATCATAATCCCGGGTGCTATGGCAGCTATACTGCAATGATTTTACAAGCTGTATACAGTAAATGCAAATACTATCGTTACCGTAAAGAATCATTCAAGTTTATATTCCAGTTGTTTTCATTTTATGCTTGATTTATTAGATACTTGAATCGTACATTCAGGGTAAAGCAACACCATAGTGGGATGAAAAAAGGAAATATCCCATAGACGCAGCACCGCACATGGTTGCGAAACAAGGAGTCGACGTAAACACTGACGAGTCCTGCGCCAAAGTATTCCTTGAAATACGAAAATTCCGTGCCAATAGATTTGGTCTTTAAAAATTCACAAAAAATTATAAAACGCTGACTTTACGATGAAGAGTTTTCCACGAAGCCTAAAAAAGAACTGAAATAACTTCAGTTACATCATGGCTTCATAAATATTGTGAATTAATTAATAGTTAATAAATTATTTCATGGCGAAAACTGTGAAATTGAAAATTGGATTCGAGTTTTCCTTAAAACAATTATTGCATAATGCTTAATGAAGAGGCATCAATGAATAAAAAGCGGCTTTGTTGCATAAGAAAATGGCACCTGATATTGGCTACCTTCATTTAGATTTAATTTCATTTCATTAACCCCCTGCACATAGTACGTACTGCAAAGCTATGGGAGAGACTTCCCCAGAATGCGAGTATAACACTATTTTAAAGGAGCACTGCATTTTATTTTGTATTTTTCTTATGATTGCATTTAATAATAACGATAACCGATTGCGATAAAAACAAATATAATGCATTGGGAAGTGCAAGGGTTAAAAAGTCTTTCTATGTGAATAATTTTGTATTTACACGGGATACAAAGCTTATTACTTTATATCTTCAATCAATGCAAATCAAAATGGAATAAACAGTAAAAATGGAGAACGGATAAATACAGAAATCAACTACGGCTATTTTCACAACAGATGCACCGCTTTGGCGGTGCAAATTTAGGAATATGCAGCGCAAGTTGCCCCATTTCATTACTTCTGGATGCGATCAAGCTTTTGTTAATCGTATTTCAAATAAGGCCGCCACTGATGAGTTTGTGTTCCGGGAGGTAGACTATAAGTAGGCTAGTAGGGGGTAATGTCTCCTGTTTTTACTTATAAAGCTAAACCTCACCTAAAAGTCTCAAGCCAGGTTAATATATAAGTATTTTTCTATTGATTACGTTTTCCTAACTTCTCACCCGTTGCATACATGCTCTGTCTTTAACCTTATTCAGTGAATTGAGGAGCTTACAATGTATTCAAGGTATTAAATACATTAATCCTCATTGGCGCTTTCCTATTAAGAGAGACTAATCTCTGCCAATCGAGCGTTACTATTTATACACTGTGGAAATCAAATGAATTCTATGAAGAAGCTTGAAAATAAAAATAATGAAACTGAGTTAAATTCTGATGTGAAATAATTAAAGCATAAGAAATATCTAAATTGTGAATGAGATGTATCAACTTAAAAAATTTAGAAAATCGATGTAATCCAAGTCAGTTAGGTATTTAGACAGATATTTTTAAATTTGTAACAGCAGTCAATCCCGATAAACTTTCTGACGACTTTTGAGCACACATTATGTAAATTATCAAAATAAAATTAAAATACCAAAAATTGAAGTTCTTACGTTCAGCAAGTATTGATTCACATTTTAAATGAGAAAATAGAAGCTAAAATTACAAATGTTAAACAGGAATGATAGTTGATGTGAATAAATTATTTTATACGCCGAAAACAGTGAAATTCGCCATGAAAAAATAATTTAATTTTATCTTCACGGCAGCGTGAATACATTCTTTCACTGGGATCCTATCCGTTCACAATCCACATTCATGAATCTTCCTTCTCAAATTTCCAGCTCCTTTTGAAACCTGCATAAGAATACCCTTCGTCTTCAACTTTCTCAGCCAATAAGCTCATTATTCAAGGGATATCGAATTCATCTGAAACTTCACCAAACGTCCCAGTAAAACTATTGCATATCTATGTCTCTTAACATATGTAGCATTAAGAATTTATGACTATATAAATGGTTTTAATGACATTTTTATAACTTCCACGCCATAATGGATAGTTCGGCACTAGTGAAAATGGGTATAAAATCCCTGAGACTCTCTTTCCTGATAATATATTCTTGTAGGACCTTTATGAACTAGTTATCAATATAACCAGAAAACAATTTAGTTTTGAGGTGGTTATTTACTTGAGGAAGGCATTAACATAAAACTATTGATAATACTGTGAAATAAAATTGGATAGGATTGCATTATTTATTCATAGATGCCACTAATTAACAATATTCTTAAGAAATACGTACCTCGTAACTGGAAAATGATACCAAAAGAAATGGGCACCAATAGCTAGGTGGTTATTCGATGGCAATTGAGAAAACTAAACTATAGATAAACTTGGATATACATGCCATACATAAGATATTTCATGTACAAGAAAAATTACATTTGAAAGTGGTGCATAAAATGATCTCGAAAGCAAGAGCTAATCAATGAATTTCAATGCACTTTTCCATATAAAAAATATCAAGAAGCGATGATTTACAAATATATAAAATTATATAATAATATTTACTTCCCCAGTTTATCCATTTATCCGACTTTTTTCTCATAGTCATTGATTGGGAAACTAAAGTAGATGCAAGTGTGCATTTGTACATGAAATCACTGGGGTTACATTACTGTTACTATCCTGCAGTGTATGCAGCAATAGTGACTTTTTGTATGTGTGGTCGCATTTTTGCAGGATACTCCAGACGTTTTATAACCATTTGGGAACGATGGATGTAATCGTCAGTGTTTGAGATCTTTACCGATTTCTAAAATATTTTCGCCATTTCGGCAGTAAACATGAACCTAAAACGTTCACAACCAATCAAAATAATATGCAACTTCCCCCAAAGCGTGAGTAAACATTAGCTCCATATCGATGAAAAGTGTTTCCACATGATTATCTAATTCATATAAACCATTAAAAATCCAAGAACAAACTTACACGAACATAGAACGAATTATTTCCACAGCGGCAGATTTAACCCTCAGTTCCTTTGATCGGCTTTTCCATCGTGAGGAAATTAACGTATTGATATCTCAGGACGTTAATCGGGGACAGAGTTTTTGATTTTGAAACATAGCAATCTACTGAATGGGCTAGCCCTCCACACGGGTAGCATTTTACTGTTCATAGTATTTATTTCATCACATGAGCCCGTGATTTTTAAAACCTACTAGTATATTGGAAACTGATTTTAATAACATAGTTTTACAATTTTGAAAATAAGTTGATTATTCTGATGGTTTCCAGTCTGTCCATGTACGTACGTAGGGAGCTGAGTGCGTAATGATGGCACCGTTATCTTGAAAATGTTTGCATTCACTCAAATGTCATTTTAAATATAAAATGTGTTCTTATTTCGTGAGACAACTGTTTTCTCGGCGAGGATTAATGCGTAAAAATAACTCCTAACTGCTCCAAAGAATGTGAAATTCGACATAAAAAATCATTTGACTTTACTGGGATTTGAACCCGGATCTCCCCATTGCCGGTAAGGTGTGTTAGACCGTTAAACCACGAAGCTATCTTAATTAAAGGCAACTTTATCGTCCCCAGTCAACATTTTAGGGGAGGAGACGTGGTCATGAATGATATGCCATAGTCGTGTAGAAGAAACACAATCATTTGTGCAATCGCAATGATTGGAAATTTCAACATTCTCTTTTTATCATTTAACATCATTTATTATAATTTTTATCAAAGTTTATCGTCATTTATCTACTTGATTATATTTAAAAAGTTTTATACAATAGATTTTATAATTCAGAACCGTATGCAGTAAAATTTGATGGAAAATACGATACACAATGGATATTTTTCACCTTCAATTACATTCATCAATGGGACCACTGAGAATTTATTAAGGAATAATTTCCAAAAATATTAATGGAAATTCTTCAAAATACAAAAGCAGTTCGCCATGGTGGTGGTAAAGGGGTGGCAATGAGGAAAGAATGGGAGACCCTGGCGGGAAAATTGGCGCTGCCTGCAAAGCAACACATTAATGAAGGTGTATTACATCTTAATCGGTTATCTCGATGGCCATTATTATAACTAAAATTCTTACGAAAATACTACATTCAAATACATAGGAACATTACCTGAATTGTATGTGTTAGTTGGCTTTCGTATCACTCCTCTATCCATTTGAAAATTGCCTTTTTTTAACGAAGTTTTCGAATTTCACTTGCCGGTACCATTAATATCAGCCAAGAAAACAAGCGTTTCTCTCAATGCTCAACCTTTTGAACGCCGAATGGAGTAGACTGGATTTTTTTTATCGAAAAGCAACCACGGCGAAACCACAGTGATGAATACGTAAGCGGTCGGATATCACCTTTGCTGGCGTAGCATCTAACCCCCTACTTCTGCATTATTCCTCCGACAGTTTCTCATTGATGGTTGGCAATATATTCATGATTAATAGCACAAATCAAATGCACTTCGTAGGCACAGAATTGGCGAAACATTAGTGATAGGAGGAATAGTGTAGTTTTTACTGGTCTCATAAATGAAAGAGGCTAATTACCGCCTCTTAAAACGTTTGCACGATTCGATTTGGGAAGCAATATAGGTATTTTATACGACTATAAAAATGCAAGCATATCATTCGACATTATGATAATACGAGAATCCAATGCAGTAAAGACGGAAAATGTGAGTATTTCGTATAGAATTTAGAATATATGTTTAAAAAACATTACACGCTGCATTTGCGATAAATTAATACTCCTAGAATAGATTGAAAATATTTTCCTGGTCTGATAAATGAAAGAGGCCAATTACCGCCTCTTAAAACGTATACACCTAGATTCGATTTGGGAAGCAATATAGGTATAATATAAGACTATAAAAATTCAAGCATATCTTTCGACATTATGAAAAATTAATTATCAACCAAAATTTTCTCAATCCTGATTTTTGTTCGCATTAATTTACATCGTATAAGAGAGCTTCAACCAGTATAACCATTTTTATCCTTAGGATCATCGACTACAGATAAATTAGGTCCGTTCAATAGTTAAAAAAAGAAAGTAAACTGTGATGCACACCACGTGTGGGAAGTAAAGACGACAAACTTTGAGCTTTTAACTTAAAATTAGTTATTTTATTCTACACTAAGCTAAATAATTCAACTCTTAAAATATATATTTAATTTTAACGATCTATATTTCACCGTAGGTTTATATTTTCAGGCGTAAAATTTTGAAAGTTATCCATGTTAGTGAACTAAAAAAAGGAATAACAAATAGCCAATGAATATTACAATAGCACTGCGCATTTTTGGCTCACAAAGCAACCATCAGGGGCAAGACCTGATCTTTATTGGGTGAATTCTAAATATTAGAATATAGTAGTTGATACTTTAAGCAGCGTTGAGTAATACACAAAAACATAACCTTTCATCAGACGGATATGGCCATTTATCGCTTGACGGCGGCCGAAGGAAATCTATGAACATTTTGAACCACTCCGGCTGTGATTTTTCTCCTCTGATACAGAATATTATCCGTTCATTAAGACACAATGCTCGAGGGCACTCATCAAACTCTCGGTGAAATCTTTGTCTGATCAGTCGATTGAAATAACGAGGTTTGTAACTCTGAGGCAGAAGGAAGTAACAAGGCGTACATCGAGGGAGCATCAGAATCGCACATTTGTGTCTCAACACTATTCAAAACTCGACAGAGAGCAGGGAGCCTAACACCCATATCTCATTCCTAGTAAACCCTCTTATTCCCTTCTCGCTTTCTTTTTTCTTGCCGTTTCTTCACCACCACTTAACTGCTGCCACAAGTTGATCTCTCCGCGGTCTGGGAAGGGAGACGATGAGGGAGATTCAAGTTGGCCACGGCCAAACAAAAATAAAGAGAAGGATCTCTTGGTTTGAGAGAGATGAACAGGACGGGGCGATGCGTGAATGATAGGAAGACTGGAACCGAATGCGATGAATGCAGTTCATCGAAGCGAGCAATGCGTGAGGATGAATTCATTTCCCGTTCTGGTGATCCCGTCACGACCGAGACTGCGAAATTACTTTCTGGCATCCCCACATCATACATTCCCTTTGCGGATGAGGTCACAAAGTCAACTCCAAGTAACCATAGAGATGGCATCCAAGACCTTAATCCATTATTTTTGCAAATAAAATGCATGATTGAACTCATTAAGTAGACTAAAAAGAATATTTTTTCCCTGAGTTCTCAGTTTTTGGGTCATTATTCTATACACATAGATAAGGGATACATTTGATACATCTGATGAGGATCTCAATAGATATAAGCAAAATATTTTTTCCACCTTTTGTATAGGATATTTGGAATCAAAATCACAATCAGTTGTTCGTACATGGATTAGTGATTAACTTTTTCCTCAACGAAAAATCTTCGGAATTATTATTTGTTAATCTTCCAATTGATTTTTTAGGTCTTTAGAGAGTCTATCTCGTTATATCACCGTTCCAGGATCATCTATAAGCCTATCATCCTCTTTTAGGCACCTCTTATAATAGCCACATTTTTAGTCTCCTCTATCTCGTCCAAGAATTTTACTATCTTGCCATTACTCACTTAACAAGCGTTTTCTCTCTCCTTTTCAACCACCGGGAACTTCTAAATGAATATTTTTCCAGCACATTCTCAAGTAAATATTTTTTTTAATGAATCAAACCTCAAAGTATTATTATAATATATTTTGAGTCATGAAAAATGGCACGTTTTTAGGCGCTTTTCCAAGAAAACATCGAATATGAAATTTAGAATACGTTTTCTCGGGTACGATTAATCTGTTTGGATTGCGCAACACGAAAGTAACGGACACAGAGTCCATAAAATCATTGGCACGTTAAAACCCACCGACTCCAAAAGGATGTAAGATACGGTGTGCAAAACAAACCACGATACCGCAATTGCAATGCTTATGAATTCCACATGACGGACACCTTACTTAATTATGCTAACTCGCTAAGACAGCCAACTCGAGAGGCTCTCCCCACGGTCCACCACCAGATTTCCTACCCGTCACCGTTCGTGCGAGAAAACCGAAGGGTAGCCATCAAGGGTCCACATCACTCTCAAACCTTTCCGCGCTGCTTAGTAAACTGAAACCTAACTTAACCCAACCTCCCAGTCTCAGACTACGTCGCTCCATAGCTCATATAGACACACTTAGACATCTTTTCATCACCTTTAATTCCTCGCTTAGCCTGAGATCCCACATGCTTCCTAACTTCCAACTCTTGCATCTACTACTTCCTCGTCCCTATTTTCAGATCCCAGTTAGGGACTTGGTTTCGCGTCACCCGACAATGCCCTGCAAAAAGAAAATTATTACTCCTGCATAAATTTGAATATTCTTACTAACGACGATTGGTTAAAAACACATCACAAAGTTACTTAAAATGAAACAATTAAACTTGATGATTCAACAGCTTTTAGTTTGACATTCTAAGCATAAATCAATTTCACTGGATCAAGCCTGACACTACGATGTATTTAACAAAAATCTATTAATTCTAGAAAAAAAATTGAAACAAGCTTTGGTGGCAATACATTTTTATATTCATTATAACAACAATAATGAATTTTTAAACGGTGAATAGATATTTAAGAGTAGGGCCCTTACCCTAAAGCGTGTTTTCAACAAAGGAAGCTGAAAAACAGATTTTGTAAACATTGTTCTCATCAAACCAAAAATAGATTGAAAAACTTTCCCAGCGTACCGAATAGTAAAACATATCGTAACGAACGAAATGAACATCTTTTTAGATTCCAAAAACATGGTTTTGAAGTAACGTATTCCCACTTCTTTCATGACTTTCTGTTCCTAAGTGGGATGATTTTCCAGGGGTAAATACGTACCATGGTGGCCCAAAGGGAAATCGCACTCACGAGATTGTACGGCACTAAAGGTACTGATGCGAGAGCCAATTAATTACTAGACCACAGGGCACTGCTTGATCGTCGCCGTAGTGCACCTAGGCTCATAGCTAACACATCAGATTCCCCGCGAAACGTAATAAGTTAACAGGCAATCCTAGTAAAAGCTTCCTGCTGTCGCATGTGCTTATGCTATGTCCAGAAATAAATAAAATTTTATCGTAAAAAGAAGTGAAATTCAGCAGCAGAGAATTTGAGAGAAATTGAGTACTTCCTAAAAGCACTGGTTGTGTTTAATAGCGACACAACTTCTGAAGAAGTATTTTAGATGATGGTGAGAATACCGGATCTTTCCCTGCAAGAAGGCTATAAGCTGAAATCGAATTGTATGAAATGAATATTTAAAAGCTGCCAGAGGATAAACTGATTATTTAGGGGTGGCTTAAAATCAAATCTTGTAAATTACGGATGTTTTATGACTACGGATGTATGTCATACACTGCTTCCACAAAAATTACTACTTCTCTCTTTTTTAATTAATCCGCAGCAGTATGCACAACTGTATTGTTCAAGATGAATTGTTGCTAAATCCCTTTACAGTAATTACCATTGAACCCTTGTGGCATCTATCAGAAAGGATAATTTGAAACCTAGCCACCGTCATATGCTCTAGAGGAAATAAAAATAATTCCATTTATTATAATAATTTCAAAGTTGAGTTTATAAGGCATATAAAAACGAAGAAAATGATAAACACCCATATACCCACTGCCTTTATCACTTGTTCGACTCATATAACACCAGCGACATAGGAAAACTCTCCATCCTGGAGCAACTCTATTCTCAACTTGCTCCCAATGCCTATACAAGTCAAGCCAAAGGTAAACCCTGCCGCTTTCTTTGAGTGATGTCCACGAAGTAGCAGACTCTTGAAGGACTTTACAGTAACTTTCAAAGCGGAATTTGCACAAAACCGATGACTGTGAAGTCAGGGACAAAGCAATGGCTGTTTCCCTCCTGCGCATCTTCCTGGATTCTTAGTGGATGCAACGCGTACAACGTAAATACAAATCGCCATGATGTTCACTGAAATAAATAATGCATTAAATATTTCATTTCTCGTAAAACGGCAAACATACTGAAACAGAGAAAAATTACGTAAATGATAAACTGAAGAGAGTGCTACATCCACGCTAGTGTTATGAATCTTTATGTCATCTACAGTTTCTCCTAGTAACAATGCAATATTTACAGGATAAAAAACAAATGTTAATTATCCCCTCAATATAAATAAAAATATAAAATTAAAAACCTAAAATTGTACCAAAAATCTTAACTCTGAGTTAGCATAATAACTGCGCAATTGCTATACGAGTGACATTAATATAACATTGATGAGATATAGGTATTGACCGCATAATTATATTAGAAAGATGTTTTACAATAATAACCAGCAATACAAAATAACATGAACTCATTAGTGACATATTATTTTTCACGTTTATGGCAAAATATCGATATACTCGGGGGTTTTGTTGAATTGGCACAACTGGCCTGACTGGTTTGCAAGGCCTAATATTTCATTCTACTCACTTCTATCAATTTTCCTTGTATATCCCGGAAAATTGCAGCCCCAAGTAAAAGGTATTCTCTTCCATAGCGAAACGTCTATGGATACATATAGCCATTCATTTACAGAAAAAAATGTATTCTCCGTTTATTTCGAACACAATCAACCGCTAAGTCCGGGATGGACGCATGCGAGAGAAGGATGAAAAACATTATAAAAACGTGACGCAGCTTATTGCGACATCCATAGAAACAGGGTCAGCGGAAGAGAAATGAGAAGAGAAATATCTGCGTTGATTATAAAAAGCGCAGCACCCAGAAATAAATTGGAACAACTGAAACTTCAATGACGAAGAGCGGGGAACAAGCAGGGAAATAATGAAAAAATAATGCGCTGAGGCTCCTTTCCTTTGCCATTACAGGTAATTTAAGGGTACCAAAGTTCCAGTCCAACGTCTATGGTTGCCCACTAACGGTAGCTGTGACCTGAAAAAAAAACTACAGGCGTTCAATGGTGATTAGGTGTCCGAAGGGGGACTGAGCATAGGGAAGCTGCCCAGGATATCACTGGAGGCTCGGTTGGCTATGGTCCCATCGAGTGCCACAACCCCTTCTACAAACCTCTGCGTAAATTGTCCCCATGTCACCTAAACGCCCTGGAAACCCTTTCATTTCCAGACACCAAACCGGAGCCCAACTCATCCCTCCCTTGAGATATATTTGTACCCGCCGTCATCCAGCTCTCATTCAACCCCTGTATGCCGTCCTCAAGTCTCCGTAGCCATTCATCTCTTCTCTTCAGCATTTTCTCCACCTACGCTTCGCATTAAATTTTTTCCTAACCCCTCTAGCTCGGAAACTGACGGCCTTTTTATTTACCTCCGATCATTGATCGTCGTTTACCGAGCGTCGATCCTCAGGATAGAGAAAGAATGAAAACACCGAACCCGAACGAGTTATGCACGCACGCCTAAGTGTGACGAACATGGGGTAACCAGAGTTTACACGTTTTATTCCAGCGCCTTTCCGCCTGCTAAGTAATTATCCGATGAAAGATAATCTGGGGATTCGGGGGGGGGGGGGGGGGGAGGGGGGGGGAGAGAATTCTGCTGTCTTTTTAAGTTAGCCACAGGAAAACGGCCTCCGGAGCGTCGCGCGTCAGCAGGGCAAGCGATTTGGAGCGTCAATGCCTTTGAGAAAGCACCCCTTAATGGGCTGACGCGTTGAAAATAGACCCTTTCTTCCAAAAACATGGTTTCTCTTCCTTCAATCTCTTCTGGGATATTTATTGGGAGTCATATACGATGTGTATTCTACGCACTTCAGGAGCAAACTCTTTTGTCGTTAATGCACCTAAACGTATAGGGCTCAACTTCCGCGTCAGGAATTAAGAGTACCGCTTGGCTACAAATTTATATCTTACGTAGGAGGGAGACTTGTTTCCACCGTGAAATTCCACTTTACATTTCACACAACAATGTCCTGTAAATATGCTAGGCATCGCACGATAGCATTTTGATGAGTAGAGAATATGCACAAAAATTTGTTAATCCTCTTCCTCATTGATCCTAATGTTTAGATCACTCATTATTTTATTCACTGAATTGAGAACTGATTTTCAGACCACGAAAAATACTGTAAACTCAGTATCATTTGCATAATACACGAATAATAATATTCAAGCTGGGACTTGCGTTTTCAAATATGACATACTTATTTGCAGGCATGGCGCAGAAAATTATAGCCTTAGATTAAATTACGCAAAGCTATTTTTAATGAAGAAACCATATCTAACGTTAAATTTAGTCCAACTTCACGTAAGATGGTGAGACATTATTGTTAACTTGATGTTAACTGAGAGTCTGGGTTTTGTAAATTACCTCAGATATTTGGTTAGTTGACGTGAGTCTGACCGACTGGGGGATGAATTATTTATGTTTGTATTCCGAAAACATATTCAGGAAAACATTTTATCGATTTTTTCCTGACTGCTACTTCATCGTTTAGACGTTCTCTTTTGCGCCCATAGACTCTGAAAACAGAAAATTACAAAATGAGAATGGAGTGTGACAACCACTCAAAAATAAGATGTCATTAGTCACTATAAAAGTAAAACTGTGCACTACTTAAAATATACTGACAATGATGTGACTAAAGGAAGAGATATTTAAGAGAATTAGAGATATTTCAACAACAGGTTTGGAAACGCTGGAGGGAATTTCCCTTTTTCCTTCCGAATTTTATTCCGGGTTCGGCCTAGCTGCCGCTAAGACCATTTTTAGGATAATCCTAGAAAAACTTCATAAAATTTGATATTCGTCTGTTATGGGGAATGAACTGCCACGCTGAGTGTTTTACCGCGATTGTTTCTCCCACCCAAACATATTCAACCCTTGAAAATTGCGTTATCTGAAAATGTGGATACTGAATCAAGGCTCACGTTCTGTGTACTCATAATGTGGATATTTCGAGTTCAATGGATACTCACCTGGAATGGTCCCGAACCCGTAGAGGACGTTTATCTCTACTTTATTTAGTATTCTCGGCCTCAAAAGGAAACTATCAAAGTGATTGCTGATAGAGTTCGGGTGAATGCATGATGGGAGAAAGAACAGCCATCTAGAAGAACCAGCTAATGATGTCCCTTATCTAGAGGTAAGACCGTTTTCCACACTGAAAGTAATATCTTAAGTAGGCGTGATCCAAGAAAACTGGTCATCATATTCAGTTATTTGGATAGAGCTTCCATGAAACCATAGGTTAACTGTAGGATATAAAGGTTTTCAAAAACGAGTAGGTGGCTTAAAATAGCACGATCCGCGATAATCCAGAGGAACTTTCACGACGAAAATATATTTATGATTGTAAAATAATTTGAGTATCTATAATTTGACATTTATAATTTTTATATGTAACCAAAACATTAAACTAAAAATAATTAATAGGTCTTATCCTGAGCATTAACACATATTTTCTACACATTAATAAAGCTTGTTCAATCAAAAGTTCCTCGAAGATGATTGGTATTTTAAATCTAATATTCATGAGTGACCATTAATGGATCCATAAATGCGTAGTGAGAAGAATCATCACAACTAACTCTATACTAGATATTCATCCCAAGAGTTTAAAAAATCGCCACGACAGAGGACTCGTCGTCAACAGCTCTTCTTAGTGAAAGTTAACACCTAATAACATTTGAATGATGTTTGCTAAATTAACCGGTATTCATTCAATGATGCAACTTGTCTCCTTGGTTAAAACATTCATAAATGACAACGATTAATTGATCACTACAGCGTTACTGGTTCATCACGACTGGAATTGTATCTAAATAAAACTTTCAGCAAGTTAGAATCACTCCAGTGCTTTTTAAGGACATTGAGCTCAATTTGAGTTTCTTGAAAACATAGTTTGGTGAACTAAAAGTATCCTCAAATGAAGACTGAAAACTTTTTCCCCTTTGGGATATTAATGCGCATTTTTTTCACTAGGGCGGCTGCTCAAAATGGACTAGCGTCGGCGTCCTTGACACAATGGCAACTGTAGATTTTACTTTTATATTCCAGAGGAAAATAAAAAGGCACATAAAATCTTCTCCGGATGTTTTGAACAGATTAATGTATTTTATTGACTGATCTGTAATGGACATTGATTGAATGCAAAAGTTATTTACAGCGAAAGTGATCTCCCCACCTAATTTAAGCAAAATTCATTTCAAATACTTGAGTTTCAGGGGATATTAAAGTTATGCACAACCTATATAATGTGGATTTGTATATGCCAACTCAATACTTTCACAATTTCCCTCTTTTTCGCGAGCAATTATTGAAAGAAAGTCAACTATCCCTATGATTGTCATTTATTGCATCGTAACCCATGCTATTACATCTGGTTTTATCCTGCAAAGTTTCATACATGATTGCAAAAATGGCCAAGGAGGGATTTTTCTCAGCGATAAGGATCTCACTTTAATAACTTATTTTGACGTATATTAGACCACTGAATTTTTTATGGCTATCTAAAATCCTATGCAATGGCCCTCTGTAAAAAAAACTTGGGTTATCTAATGAATAATATAAGAAATTGTTAAATGCCAAAATAGTCCTCCTCAGAAAAACTCAAAGAGCAATCTAGGAGAATTTTTATGATCTCTAGCTGTTTTTCTTTCTGCTCTCTTCTTCTGAGAAATTCTTTATCAAGCAACTACTTTGTGCAACAAGATTAAGGCAAAATCTAAATTGAAATTTAAGTCACGCTGAATTCACTGAAATAAAAAAATCTGGATATAAAAAAAATGGCAATATATCTACCAAAATACATATATTCAAACAATTTGGCTATGTTTATTCTGAGAAAAAAATTAAACCTTAAAGCACTTTTTTGATGTTTACTACCTATTATAGTAACCACAGAAAGCAAACATTCAAGCATATTTCTAGTTGCCATATAGAACAAAAATGTCTTACTTAAAGATTACTGGGAACATTTTTGGCTACTTTCTTCGGCAAAAGTCTTTGGCTACTTGGAATCGATTTTTTTCTCGGAAAATTGATCTTATGAATAAAAATCACGAACGGAAAAATAACCGGGAAAAGGCAGTAATATGCGGATTCCATGAGACTTGCTTTCATTTGAGGCCCATGGCCGTCAGTGCCTTAACACTTGAGGGCATATAGTTGTGAGTGAGATGGAGTAATCCAAGGGAGAGGAGGACGACTGCGTCACACCCCACACGTAGAGCCACTCTCACAATTTCTCTCATTCTTGTTCACAGCAGGAGTGAGTGAGGCCCGAGAGAGGACTGCAGCGGGGTAGCCCGAGTGGCTTTCGTCGTCAATGCTCCCACATCCGAGGGACAAACTGGGAGGCGGAGGCGGCTTGCCCAAGGAATACGGAGGAGGGAGAGAGAAAGGAAGCCCCCTATGACAGGCCGGCTGCTGCCGTCCCCTAACGCATCTGTATAAGTGCATCCTTCCACGCCCCCTCAGCTCCCAAGACAACTCTGAAAAATAAGATAGGCAACCACAAGCAGTAAAATCCACATCTAGAAATTGCCGCAAGACAAATCCACCTGGATATGCAAATGAATCATGCAAATGGATATGCAATCGAGCCAGTGCCAAGACCACCAAGCTACCCGGGCTTCCTTATTCTCATGGAAAATTTAAGAGAATTAAATTATCCTCAAAACTATGTCGGCGTATCTCGTTTCCATCATTTTGTCAGGCGTTAACGCCTTTGACTACGTATCCTCTCTTAAAGCACCGCAACCTCTCCGCGTAATTTTAAATTCATAATATGTAGTTTATAAGCATCGTCAGTTTCGTCAGTTTCACAGAATGTTACCGAGTTACCCAAGAACCTAGGTAAGAGGAGTATTGGGAGAGTAGAAAATATTGGCGGCACGACTTACGGGCAGTGAGCTTATCTTTTCATGCAAATACAACAGAAAAAGATTATAGTTTCAACGTTATGCTGTTTTCAAGGGAATCAAAAATCGCAAATAGTGAGTGTTGCTTTTCAATAAAGCCATTGTAAAAGCAACAGTATCTTTTCAATCCGTCAAAAAGGATTTGAACTCGATTTTACGGCACTGCTGCAAACGTTTCAGTTACTAACCTCACCATCGTATTCAGGGCCTTGACGCCAAAACATCTTTAGGGATCCTAGAATCCAATTATGCTAGGATCCTCGAGGATAATTGGCGAGTCGCCTGACGAAGCCTTGGAAGGAATGGAGAATCTTACTCGGGGAAAACCCGGGGAGATTTTCAACAGAAGATCTGCTTCTACACGAGATTTGGAATATCTTTTTAGAGTTGAAGTCATGCGAAAAATTGTGTGAAATTAAGGAAATTCCGACACCGTTCAGGTTGGAAGTGATATAGATTGTGGGAAAAACTTGAGGATAAATAAGAGACCAAATTAGATATGCGTATCACTGAGATCTCAATAGAATAGTTACCAACATAAAATACCTTAACAATGAAAAATTTCATAAGTATTTATCACTTCGCGCTTCTGTTCTTTTCATGGATATTATTAATTCACCTTACTTCATTAAGTCAGTTACAACGTGAACTGTAGCCTTTCACTAAAGAAAGCCGGTATAAATGAAAAAATACACTTATAATTCTGATAAAAAAATTCTATTAGTTAGTAATTGAGAGAGCTAAATCCAAATATATATTCGAATTTATTTGTCATGGAGTGATGAGGGGAGAGTCCCAATGGTCCCACCCAGACGTTGTTGACGCGAGCCAAATTTATTTCCCTCAGAAAAAAGTCACCGAAGAAAAACGTCACCGCTGTTGCAAATAGCAAACCGCTTACAGCGTGAACATCCTTAACCACCGCAGAGAGGAGAAAGACGTAGGGTGAGCAAAAAAGTGGGAGCGGAAGTGGGTCGCAGGAAGAATGAAGGTCAGACAGGAAACCGCGGACTCTACCCGCATCGGGCAGGGACTTAAATCAGGATATGGCGGTATTCACTAAGGGGAGCAACTATTTAAGATAGGGAGGAAAACAGGAGAAGTAAAATGCTCTGATGATACCATTTACTAACGGTTACCAATTCACTATAACATGCTACATTTGTTACACATAAAACTGTCCGCCAGCCGAAATCCCGTGAGTTCAAGTTGTACCTATAAAATGAAGGTTGTGCTAGCCAGTGTAAAAGAGCTTAGTTTACACGTTTCAATTTGACATGAATAATTTGAGCATCTAGAAACCCTGATTTAAAGCAGTATTTCTCAATAATGGGTTAAGTCACACTTCCCCAATTATGGACTGGGGAAAAACGTAGAAGATCAAACCTCCAATAAATATTAATAATTTATTATTAATAACTCAGCTAGCCTTTTAGAACATCAGGTACTTCTAACGAACGAGAAAAGATGATCACAGACTAATTTATTGGAAGGTGAAAAATCGCGCCCAGGCGAAACTAGAACCCATTACCATGGGGTTATGGCAGACGAGGGATTAACTTCACCGCCACCGAAGTCCAAGAGACAGGTATATCCAATCGGATTAAAAGTTTCTATATCCATCGCTATGATACCATTCCACCTAATGGGCAACGAAACAATTTTAAAAATTCGGACGAGGAACAATACAATCTTTTTGTATTCTACGAGGTTGTCAGAGAGGCAGACTCGTCACCCAAGCTCATCTATCTCGATTAGTATGCTAGGCCTATTAATACGCAAATCCTCACTCACTGCTGCCATAATAAGCTGGCCTCTATTAAGTGAAAAGTTTTAACTTCCACCTCCTTCCGCCTCGGAAAAGGACGTAATTGCCCTCTTACTACCAGGCCACAGCGTTCCCTCCAACACTTTAACCCACACGCCGTCGCACCAGCTGTCAATCGCCGTGGGCGCTTCACCATTACCCCACTCCTCGTCCCTACTCTTAGCAATCAGCATGCTCCGACCACCGCTTAAGTGACGCCACAATCAAAGCCTATTTTAGTGGATAGATTTTTGCTGCACAGCCTCAAAAATTGTCCTCCTAAAGTCTTATATAATTTACTAAACGTTTGAAGTATTACCGAAGATAATATTACTTTTTCAATTATTAATAATACGACCTTTGTCACTTCCAACTTCCAAAATCAATGATGGTGTACCTGAAGATGGTT
Organism: Pyrrhosoma nymphula; assembly: GCA_963573305.1. NCBI lineage: Eukaryota > Metazoa > Arthropoda > Insecta > Odonata > Coenagrionidae > Pyrrhosoma > Pyrrhosoma nymphula. The sequence goes on from OY754327.1 coordinate 134,076,293, forward strand.
TAGTGACCGAAATCGATTGCGTAATAATAAAAGGAGGACATTATTAAGTTATTTTAATTATCATGACGACCTTCCAAATATTTAAGGCTTCAAACGTTGCTTAATTGCAACAGATAACCACCAGAATTTATGTCAACATGAACTTGCATTAAAAAGTTTAAAAAATAAACAACCCTAATGCAACGAAAAGGGGAAAGTAAGCACATGAGTTCCAATCATATCTGAATTCTCGTAACTCTGAGATGCTTTACTAGTTTCGGAATGGTCGCAAAAGCTAATGACTCCTCACATTTCAAAAAATTGCTGTTTACTCTCGTCTATTTTGTTTGCCTTATTGGACTTTCATGCCTTATCTTTCCGGTTCCCACCCAGCCACGCAAGCGCTTACCACCGTTGAATAGCAGCGATAGTAAACTACGAGTTACGCGCGTAGGAACGTGCTTTAAGTCGGATTGTGTAGGCACATGTAAGCACTCCACCCGAGCGAGGGGGAGCATTCCACGCGCAGCCAATTAGGTGCCTCGCTTCGCTCGCCTGGCTACGCGCTGGCGAAGTTAAGGATATTTCAACGCTCTACGCGTGAAACCATCATGAAAAATTACCCTAACAATTCATGCAGGTTAACATTCTCAAATGCTGGTCGGGTCGTCTCCTGCGCTGTGTTAGATGACTATGTACATGTATTGTCAAAAGAAAGTTGGTGATGGTGTAGTGATATGTTTCGGATTTTAGAGAGATTGTCGCTCAAGATGTAGCCAACTCTTGAATGTGAACTTTTCGCACGTAAGTCACGCAATCGCTACGCCAAAGACGCCTGTATGTGAATCCGGCTTAAGACTTAGGCGCACACGTACCCTGACTGGTACGTTGGTATTGGAAACGGAGCATTAATAGAATGGTTTGAACGCGGGCTCTGCTGGCCAACGGGCTGAAAGTTTACTCTATCTGTTGCGTATGCATGTGTAATCTCGTCAACGCCAAGGGTCCAAGTCGTTAGGAAAGAGGTATATGTCGGTGCAGTCGCAAAGGAAGGATAGCAATATTCCATCGCCGGTAACAGATTTGAAGAGGAAAGAAGTTAAGCCGAAGGGAGGGAACCGAATCTCCTCGCGTCACTCAGACTCTTTCCCTTCAAGGTAAAAGTTACCCCAGGCCTTAGATTACGGAGATAGCGGGAGAGGGGGTTGGGAATGAGTGAGAAGAAGGATAGAAAAGTTTCCCCATAGACTTTGGTCGTCATCCGCAGTCTCATCGTGCAACATGCGCAATTCGCTTCTTTTTTTCTCTTTCGTGTCGACGAGTTTGAAACTTATCCTTAACTGCGATCAAAATTTCTTCCTCTGCATAAAGTTCAGGATCGGGATCATTTTTGAAGCTCATTCTCAAGGAATTGATTTCCAGGCCTCGGGGGGTCTTTCCAATTCCCGGATCGAGTAATATGTCATGCAAAATTACTGAAAATAACGACTATATTCATGGAATGAGTGAGCATGGTATTTAAACTCCCTCACATATTCTACTTATTTGGGTGAGAATTAAAAAATACAGTAATTTCGATATGAATGATTATTCCATAGGAGATCTAATTCTATTCTAGGGATATGCCTTAAGAAAAGAGACTCCTGCATTGAGATACAGTGAATCGTTGATGGTCCGCGTTTTTCCATCTCCATTCACATATATTCGGCTTGCTACTTCTTTTTTGTTGAAAAGTCACGATTCCGCAATCTCTATGTTAACGTTCGGACATACTTCCTTCTTAAAAAAAGGAATGAATCGAAAATAGACAACAACAATGTACAAATTTCTAGAGGTGTTCATTCACAGTTTTTGAAGAAAATAGATCTCACAAAAGATTGGCTTCAAAAGTAAAAACCAGTACCTGGTCACTTAAATTGTTAGAAAAATACTCGAGCTCACTAATGCGCTGGATAAAAAAGTAGAGACGAAAGTGACTATAGAACTGAGATAAAAAATATTTCTTTTGTATCAAATTTTAACTGAAGTTTGAAGGTTTTTCGTCATAACCTCTAATAGTTTGTGCATTCGTATAATTATCAATCTCATCGTGCACAGGTGGAGATAAATAATTAAAACTTTTAATCTAATATAGCATCATTACATGACTGGAAAGATAAAATTTTATGTGGAGAGAAGTCAAAAAAATAATTACAACGTTTACTCACGGCTCTACTGGATACCCAATTGATTACAATGCTTTGAACAAAAGTAAAAATACTGCTGACGGAGAAGATGCTTATTCCTAGCAACATAGAGCAATATACAGAGGGCTCAAGGTAGGGGTGGGCCAACTCCATTTTTTCATTTCTTATTTAAAGCTTTTTAGGGTGGCTAGAATCGTATATGTTTTAGTGCAAGACAGAATCAAGCCTAAAGTTTGGATTATTCATGACAGAAGTTCTCAAGAGCACTGATTACAGTTGTTTTACAGGAGGTATATACGGAGCTTTACATACATTGTCGATAAAATCTCTTCCATGGACTTTAACATTGAGCCCTCCATATCATGACTGTAAATTAACCAAGACAATATTTTGCAGGTTTTGCACATTATGACATTAGCTCACGCAATGATTAACGCATTGAGTACGCATTTCTTGGCTATATTCATAGGTTGCATCGCAACCACTGTTATGGTCAAACCCTGGTGGAAGTTTGTACTAAATATCTCACGGTGAGTCATGGAGAGTTCTTCATCATCAACATGCCTTTCATGTAGAATCACAAAACTACATTTAATTTTAACCAATCACGGTTCTCAACGTAAATGAATTAGTTGATTGAATTGCTTTTCTAGAGCTAAGTAGAGGTTCTCGAACACCTAAGTTAAGTCCATTTGCTTGAAAATTGAGCCTTCGAACACAATGAAGTAGAAATTTCATTTCACTTCGGCGGAAAATAAAAAGGTTAGCACATTTTTCAAAGGAATTTTTATTTTTTTCACGAATCCAGTGGGCAGGGACGTCTACGCCGCAGATTAAGGCAAATTCTAAATGGCGATTTAAATGGCGAATTTATATAAAATTCAAGAAATACCAATGTAATTGAAAATAAGTTCAATTAAAACTAGTTCATGCAATTTTCACTCGTCGAAACATTCAAGCATAGTAAGAGAATTAGGTTAAATTCATTCATAAGGGATTAAACGATATAGCTACTTTTTGAAATGACTTGCAGAGAATCTAAAAAACAACGAGGAAATTTCATGAATACTGACGCCAGGCTCCAGCACGTTGTGCGATAGTTGCTCAAAGCCAACAGTGGCTAGTTCCTAGGAATATGCATAATGCATTACGGGAGGGTCATCACTGGATAAGATTATTATTATGGAAAGAGAATTAAGTGGTGTCAATTCACGTTTACCACCAACTTCATGCCCCCGTTGCTACGAAGTAGCAACCGCTTCTGGGTAAGACTTCTTGAATTTCAAATTCAAAACGACGGAGTAATAAAATACTCAGGAGAAAAAAGGAACTCAAGTGAAATTTATATGGTCCACTACATCTTCTTCTATTAACTGCTACTTTTTAATGGGCAAATAACCAACCGCTCATGTAGCATTTGATACTAAATATTACAACGAAGGTAATGGGCTCCAGAAACAAGTCAATCAACATGATTTTCTAATTTTTACTCATATAAAAAACACTTAAATCTATAATTTAAAACGTGGACCGGAAAGTTATCCAGGCTTTGGCAGAGGCATTATGTTAACAAAAGGCGTCAAGGGATGCACAGTTTAACGTTCAATCATACGGACGGAATATTGTGCATAAACGGTTTTCCCGCAGCCTGACACACAAGGGGAGATTGGGATTCTGCAGAAAAAAAATTCCCCCACTACCGGGGTCGTATCTTGGTCCTCGTGATGAAAATTTGGTACTCCATCCACCACATCAACCCTATCCCCCTCTTTCCTTCACCTCTCACCTCCACCTCGGTGCTCTAATTCGTCCTTCTCCCAAAGCACACACCTCCGCGGACGGAGAGGGAGACGGGGGTCGGGTTACATCCATATGCCACCGCTTCCATTCGATTGCCCAACAATCCATTCCTTCCATACCTTCCATCCTCATCTCCTTAACTACACTTACAACCCCTGCCACCCACCTCCAAGGCTTATCCTCTTCGGTTCCCCACTTCCTCCCCTAACTTGCGTCACTCAACTTCATTCCCTTCAAACCTTCGCGCTCCTAGTGTCAACACCATCACCATTCTCTCCCTCTTTTATAAATTATTTCTATCTCGTTCACCTCTCCATTCAACTACCTCCCTGGAGGATTTTCCTCGCCTTCTCAACACCATCCAGATCTTTAACCTCTAAGCTATTAAAAAAAAAGACTTGAAACCGCTCCTCTAGGGCCACGGAATGAATGAATTATGGAATCCCGGAATGACTTCTGAAAAGGGTTCCGACTTCGCAGCAAGCCGGGTAGAGTCTCGAAAATAGTTTCACCCGGAGACTAGACACTATCGATCGACAGGACCTCGCTCCTCGACGTGGAAAAACAAGTTCAGGTCGGCCGGTGGAACAGAAATAACTGGAGTGAGAATATTTTGATTATGGAAGGCCACAGTTTCTCAGGCAAGGATAAGAAAAATTAATCTTATTTGCATGGAAATTATGCAGAGAAAAAAGCAAGACTAGTAAAGGACAAAAAGCAAGACTAGTAAAGCACAAAATCAGGAAGAAAAAGATCAATAATTTAAAGAGCAAGCATCGTCATTAGGGATGTTTACACGTTTAATGTGGACTGAGACTTAGTAGTCATCTCATATATCCGAAATAATCATCTGGTTTTGCCGTTTCCCACCTCAAGAATTAGCCTTATTTGATCATGTTAACTTTCAAATCCACAACGTTGCACTGTTTTCCATCAGCATTCATGAACTCCATTTAGTAAAGCCAGAGATTGTCACCTTTCTTCAACCCAACATTAAGATTTTGCTAGCCGGAAAGGATATTGACGCTCCGCCTAAATTAAAATTATTATGCGCCTAAGAAGCTGATTTTCAGATAGATTTTATAAATCACAGACTTAAAACAAGGAAGCCAAACATCAAAGTCAGTAGCTTTATATGCAATCAAGGTATCTACTCTAAATTGATTCACTAAAAAAATAACGATGAAAAATGACTTTGTTCATAATAATTGCTAACTAGCAGTTATTTTGGGCTAAATCTACCTAATAGATCTACTGAATAGCATTAGCATTGACTCTGAATAAATGCATCCAGAAATATTTATGGTACACTTCTATTCTGAGAACTTCTTAACTACGGTGTTAAAATACAAGAGGTGTACAGTTTTGCAAACTCTTCTGAAAATATGAACTTGATACCGCGGAATACTTGGATGGAAATAATCGGAAAACTTTTCAAGGGCTGCGTAAATCATTCACATATATACGTGAAGTCATTTATAAACCAATACTCCTCTTGGAACTTTGCTCCTTGCGGTTCGTTGGTCCTGTATACATAATGGAACTGCCTACATAGGAACGATCACAAGACACTTGAGAAATATCTACAATTTCAACTTCGGACGTTTGATCAACACTAAAGCAGATAGTACTGGGCAACCAATGCACAGTTTTTAGGTTATAAATTCATATTAATTATCCCGAAAAAACAGTTTTAAATCAAAATCTTCCCTTGAAAAGAGAAGGCATGATTAAAGGCGCAAAGCAACACCTTGGTCACAACCACTGTTCCCTACGCTCTCCTCCACAGAAAACGGCGCTTTCCGAAAAGAGGAAAATATCCCCAAGGATGAGAAATTGAACAAAATGGACACTGCGGAAGATATTTTTCGTTTCTCTGAGTGAATTTAATGTTTAGTGGGCGCTAGAAAACATCGGCTTTATTTCGATCGGGATTTCCAGGCCGTAAATAGAAAAATGGAGAATTCTTTAACTCTGAACTCAGCACTAATTGCTAATTTCGACAAGGATTCATCACTCGAGAAAATTCCAGACCTAGAGGAGGAGGAATAATTAGAAAATTCGGAAGGATAGACGAGCAAGTCAACCTGATCCCGGGAGAAGGGCATGTAAAACCAGCCGATCCGGGGATCTAAAGAGGTGGTTTTAACATCCTGGTAATTTATCACCACTCGATCCACTTCAAGCTTGTCTGAATCCCCCGCCCCCATGTCTCTTTCTCCCTTCTCTATCTCTCCTCCTTCCCATTACCTCGCTACGATTACCGACTCCGATTTTCGGACCCTCTCCTCAGAAGCACTCTGGCAAGCGATATTGCGATGCATCAACAACGATACTCCGGAAATATCGAACTCCTGCACTGGTCGTTCAGACAGTGCGATATGTCGCATTGTAATGAACGCGTTCTAACGCGATTTAATATAATGTGCATTGCAATTCGAGGTAGAGCAAGGGACTGTACAGTGACGCAATGAGATATGCGAAGTAACTTCATGCAGTGTGATTCGTGGATTAACCTGATGTAATGAGATGTCGTGCGTTATTCCATATGCCATTTCGTTCAATGAAATGTGATATCCAACCCAATACGATGCAATATGATGCAGTGCATTTTAACTCATTGCATAGCTATATGCCATATTATGTGACGTAGGTACGTACTAAACATTCACGTCGCAACGTAGCGCCGTATTGAATTATGAATATCTCACGACATTATCAGGTAGCCTCTCCTTAGATTACATCTCCCCATCCCACCCCTCCTATCCTGTACAACATTTTCCTCCACCTCCCCTCCTGATATGGCTAACTTCACCATCCTAACCAATGGACCAGTTTCTTATCTTATTGCCACACAGTTAGCACATCCCAAAAACTTGCTACCAGCTCCCCATTCCATCCGAACCCTATTCTCATTTAATCGTGCCATACCTCTCGCAGAGCCATTAGCGAGCAGTTATATATTGGAAATTCACCGCGTTACGTCGTAGTTAAACATATAAAGGATCTCCCATGTAAATTTACGTCCCATTGATTTGTTATGCGCACGAGTTATGGCGGGTGCTGCAGTGGAATGAAAAGTGCCTCTTATCTCTTCTCAGCGCCATTTGTTACTGAAGGCGCATGGATTGACTTATATATTGAAGGGGTCGTAAACCGGGAGTGGGATTACCGTTGGTTAGGAGTACATGTGTCATCAGCCCCAGTGACAGTTGGCGATTCTACTATGCCGCATCTGCCCTAAAGGTGATTGGAATCGAAATTTCGTCCAAGTGTATTGTGCCAATTACAGTAAAATTTCTACGATGGAAGCCGGCGCTACGTTGCTACGAAAGATATATAACTTTTTCACTTAATTTCTTATTTTTCCAAACAAAAAGATTTAATACCCCAACGTTTTTTTAAATCTGGAGCCCATATGCACCAATTTTTCCCTGTTTTCTCTATATTCTAAATTCATCATTTCAGCCATAAGATAAAAATCCAAATGGCTAAAGAGGAAATCTTCGAAAAAAGTCAATTATTCATTACGAAAATGACAGATGAATATTGCACCAAATCACGTGCACAAATTTTAGATAAAACCTTCCAAGATAGTTTTCAATTTTGACTGATTAACACTCATGGCCGGCAATAGGGAGATCGTGGTCCTAACCTCGGTCAAGTCAAATAATTTCTCCGGAGGAACCTTGAATGGAGAATGATGCCATGCCATGCCAATGAGAATGAGTTAAGTCTTTTGCAAATCCTAAAAATAGTTTTGCCGGCCAGTCAATCATCAAACAAGATTCGTCGGTTAATGCCCAGAATAAGTACACGAGACAGAATATAATCAGGGTACTGCCTGGAGAAATCTCCCAAATGTATAGCTTCCTTAACCTTGAAGGTATTTACATTTAAATTATTCTTAAATTTTTGATAAACTGTTAGTACAAAAATTGATGCTAGATTAAAGGTTATCTTTTAATCCTAGTAAAATATTTTCAGCCGGAGATAAAATAAAAGCGACAGAATTTTTAAGACATTTTGAATTAATGCAAGGATATTAGTAATATAGTGAAGTTCAACCGAATTTACTAATAGTTAACGATGGGGCATTTTAAGCAGAAAGCGTAATTGAATTGCAAAAATCAAACCATCTAATTAGGCAATAAACTTACTCCAGTTAATGAGAAGGTAGAGAGAGAGAGGGCCCGCGTTAAAATCGCAGCGCGTGATAAAGTTACTACGCAATGCGGACATTCTACGTAATAGCGAATATACTCCCCCTCATCGTTTTCCCTCACACTGTCGCCTCCACCTATTAAGTTCCTCCACCGCTTCCTCGTGCTCTCCAAACTTCTCCAAGTGCTCCCATCCTCTCCAATTCCCCTTCCACGACTTGACTTCTCCATTGCTAATCTCTTCCTCTCCAGCCGCCCATACGCACTCCCGTTGCCTCTCCAATACCCTCTCCCAGATGATAACCATACACCCTCTTCAACAATGCAAGTCTCCGAGCCCGTTCTCCCCCAGCCACCCTATTCCGACTCCAGCGAATAATTTCCATCCAGAACCCTGCCTCCCTGCCAATGTTCCCCATTGTTCCACCTCCCGCCTCCTCCCCACCCCCAGCAGCTTTCCAGCCCCACACGTTCCGAGCCCAGGACCAGCCGCGCCCTTGACCCGCTTCCAGGGATCGTGCGCCCTCTCGAGGCCCCTTATGCAGGAGTCCGTTCTCTATTCTCATCGCTCCCTTGCAACTCTTAGGCTGCACTTGACTCTCTCTTCCGAGTCATTACTAAGTACTCCTGCAATTGTGAACCCTTCACTCTTCCATTACCATCGAGCATTAAATTACGCAGTTATGCACGCATTCACTCCACGGCGTTTACAATCCCGGCACCATTTTTATATCCGCGGAGCCCTGCGGAATCACTTCTCTCCTTATTCCTCCTTTCTTTACATCTCATGCTCACCCTGTCTCTCACTTTTTTCAGTGCAAATATGCCCAGGAATCCTCATTGTCCTCGCGTAAGTAACAGCTACCCTCTATGTTGATCATTAGCACCTCTATCACAGGTTTTTAACGTTCCTCTTTAGTTTGAATGCAACTGATTTGTGTGCTTTTTAGACACCTACTAATTCCATATATTTCCACAAGTCTAAATATTGTTCCTAAAACTATATACATTTGGAATTCATACTGTGTGTCTTGCTGTTGAATATTGCTTTACATATCTGAACGTGTTTCAGCCATACTCTCTCTCTCTCAGCTCTACCTGTAAAGGGTTTCGGTAAAAGAGGAGACTGGCGAGTTCAAATCTAATTTAAATATTTGGATCTCCGTGCACATACTTATCCAAAACTATTTGAACCGCGCTCTACTTTTAAACATGTACGTAATAATAAATTTATATTTATACATTTACGACCACTTTTAGTGTATCACAGAAAAACTGTGATACGGGACTAGATGGAAGAGAAGATTTTAAAATATCTATATCGGATGAAAGATTTGAGTCCTCCATAAGAACCTCTCTTTCTCAAGTACCTATTCGCCAAGTTAGCCTTTCTCCCTTTCTTACCGCGACCTCATCGCCCAATTGTCGTCATCTCTACGGCGCTCACGAAGGTCTATCGCCTCCCCACAAGGCCTTTCTTCATTTTTTCTTTCACTCCTTCGTCCTCCATTCGAACCGTTTATAGGGACCCTTCGAGTCTCGACAGCGAGGATTGCAATAAGAGAGGGCTCAGCGCGACTGATAAGGGAACAGCGGCGAATGCGAACGTTTCTTCCGGGCAGATATTTCCACCGTCGTCGCCGTCTGAGCGAGATAACTTGTGTTGCATGAAAGTAGATTAATGGTAAGAAATTTTAAGAAAGGCAATCAATCCTTTGCAATTAACCTTGCCAACGGCTGAAATTCGTTCACTACTTAGGACAAAAAATCCATATTTCTGTCAATAACTCTATCAAATCGGGGTATGATAGAAAACTTATGGAATTATTTTCACTAGTTTTCATTTTCACTACTACACTACTTGGGTAGGATATCGGTTCAGGATTTCTTAATGCATTGCTTCCCTTAGCAAGATGTATCCGATATCAAGATATTGGCTCGTACCTCCTCCCATTCTCCCTCCCCCCTGGCCAAATCCTTGCTGCTCCTGCCGCACTTTGGTAGTTCGTGGCGGATAACTGCGCCGGAGCGATTCAACAGGCACCTATCTTTCGACCATCTTCATTACCCTTCCTTTTTATGTTTACCTCTCGAAGGAGTTTACCTCTCGAAGGGGCTTGCTGGTTATTGCTGGTCATCTGAAGTTTACTACTTCCGTTGTTCCCACAGATTTCCTACTATTAAAAGTCTCCTCAGAGAATAATCCTACTCATTGATTTTAAAACTAAAAAATCAAGGGCCAATAGAAACAAGGAGAAAGGAGATGAGAGTCACATTACGATGATAATTGGATATTAGGTATAATTAATGTTTGGCTGAAGACGAGAATTGAATTTTGATCTTAGCATTTGAAACAAAACAAGGCCACATATTTTACTGTATTTTTTCAGTACACTGGATTAAATATAGTATTAAAGCCCGGACTATTGTTTTCTTCTGCAAAAGTTTTTTGACTGTCAAATTCTTTAACTAGCAATTCAGGAGGCGTCAACTATTAGAAGTTAGGAGTTGATATGAAAGTAAAAGTAAGAAAATTTAAAACAATTACCAATAATAATTAGCACGAAAATAAAAGTACTGCATGTTTCTCGGTAAAAATAAGTTTTTCCTTCATAGCCGAAAACTAATTTCAAAGAAACACTGGGAAAAGAGGCTTGTTTCAAGAAGCACTTTAGATCACCAAAACAATCCTCGGCCTTAAAAGTCATGATACTGGTTTCGTTGATAATCTAACGATTCTTTGAGACATATGTCACCAACGATATACTTTAAGGGCTGAAAATTTTAAAGTACAAGCATCATAGCCATAATCTCAATCAGAGTTCATTTGAGAACACTACACACTACCTGAGTGATGAAACAAACCCTTAAACTCATTCATAGTCTTTCACAGCTTTACTGCTAAAGGTAAAACTCTGTTACTTATTTCAACTTGTCACTAAACAATATGTGAAGTTTAACCTTAGCTTGTTTTTTTCGCGAATTGTAAAAATAAATGAGACACAAGTAAAAATGCGAAAAATTATTAATCCCGAATCACAAAAATGAAGTTACGATTTGAAGATGGCGCCCAAGCCCTTGATAGATGGATTTTAGAGACTGGAGGGACGGGTAACCTCTCGGAGCTACCTCATTCCAGCGCCTCCATACGGAAGAAGATTTTTGCTAAACTGAGGATGTACCGGGCATTGTGAGCCCACATTTATCGCCATAGTCTTCAGGAAGAGGAAAAAAGATTTTATAAAAGAAAAACATTACCAAAAACAGGCTTCCTACTTCCTATATCGTTCGATTCTTTCGAAAGATTCGTTCGAAGTTTCGTAAGTATGCGATATTGTTTCTAAAACTTCCCTTAGTATAAAGGTTTCTCGTGTACCCATTTTAATGCAAAAGCTTTCAACGAATGCAAATTTGCGTACAAACTAGGGAAGGATAATCGCTGTATTTCACGATGGCCTTTATTGCCGTTTAAATGTCATGGGATTCTCGTGCAAATGCTTACGAAGAGCTCGCTAAAAAAAAGCTTATCCAGCATCACAACTGATTTTCACCAAGAACAGATCTCTTCCAGATATGTTTCCAAAACGCGATTATTTAAAAAGGTCATCCACACAATGGCCAAACTTACAAGGCCGGACACGGGAAATAATGATTCCTGTGCATCATACTAGCCAAAATCTAAAATTCAAATAAAAATTCTAATCGTAGTTGTTTCCCGTTTAATTTAACAAGCGATTTCTTTTAAATTTGGGCATGAATAGAGATTTACTCCCCTATGAAGTACCACCCAGGGGTACTTCAACTTTGACACTAAGTAGGAAGACCAAAAAGCAGTACCACCAGCAGTAATGCCGATTTTTTACCCTCATTTCCACATTTTTACGTAATAACATAGCTTCATATGCATGCAAATATAAACAACTGGAAAATAAGTGTTTGGCAAAGGTGAAAACTGTCTTAAGCTCAAAAGATAACATTTGCAAATGTTTGTATCCTTAAAACATTTTGTTTCGTTCTAGTTCAAATTATTTTCTCTTGAAAAAGAGCATTTTCATCATCATCATTTTCAGTTGTAATAAATGCAATAATTGGTCCGTAGCAGCTCGTCCTCATTACTATTTTCAGAAACACCCTTTAATACTCCAATTACCCAATTAAACTCGTTCTAATGGCTCCAAATTTATTTCTCGGTTATTTTCAAAGTGTGTCTCGCATATTTGTTGATAGGTATTGATTTATAAGCGTTTTACCTTTCATTGAGATAGGTTTTCTCTCAATATATGTGTAACTGCTTTATTCATCCGGATACATTTGAAAATTCTGGATTAAAATCACCTCTGTAATTTTAAGCAATATCTGATTGGAAGCGAATCGCGGCTGAAAATCTTCGTTATTGCATGGCTTAGCACACAAGGTGAGCCCATAAGATATGTAAATTATGAGTCTGTTAGTCATTAGTCTCTGTTTTTTTCAATCATTGCAATTGCGCAAATGATGTGTTACGCAGTCACGCGCACTGGTGCGAAGATATACACCAAAGACGGAGAAATTCGCCATGTAAAAACTATTTTACTTGACTGGGATTCGAACCAAGATCCTCCAATTGCCGATCAGGTGTGGTTAGCAGTCATACTGCCAAGCCATCTTAATTCAAGGCGAATTTCACCGGGGGCTTATGCGAACATGTTGTTCCAATCCCCAGTCTACATTGTAGCACAGGAGACGTCGTGTATGATATGCCACAGTCGCGGAGAAAAAACCCAACATTGTTGCTTTAGAACGACACTGGCTAACGCACCTGACCTGCAATTGGAAGATCCGGGTTCGATTCCCGGTCAAACCAAATAATTTTTTCATGGCGATTTTTAGCCGTCTTTGGTGTATATTACTCTCTGGGTTCTACTTATATATTGAATTATGAATATAATTACCATCTGAATTCATGTGCTTCTTAGACGGCAACTGATGGCATCAAACAATCATCGTTGTTTTGTATTCAAGTTACGTTTCCTGTAGATGGGGAAAATTTACATTTTGGCGATGTATTTGATTTCTTGCATGACCTTTCGTGGTACTAATTACTTTCGTGAGGTCGGTGGATGGGAAGCTGAATACTAATGCCGAGGAAGGCGTGACGATCGAAATGCGTGAACAATGTGAAAAAGATGCATTACCTTTTATTAGGAACTCAAGAAATCAACGAAAAAATGGGAAAACACTAGGAAAGAAGCGTACTGTTGCCAGTTCTCTTTTAAAAAATGTCTCCAAATACTATTTTCGCAATTTTTCTTCAAAAGGGCGCCTTTCAAGATTGACAACGGAGATGTCCCCGAAATAAAAAGATCTGAAAGACGTGAGAAACGCCCGATGAGCAAGCAAATTTTATTTTTCGGGGGCTCATCGACGAAATTTTTCTTTTAAAATAACCGAGTTTTGAGAATCTGGAGCGGGAAAAATGAATCCCAAAGGAAGAGAAGTGTAAGGTCACTTCCATCTTCGAATGTAGAGAAGGAACGGGTCCTAAAGCGTATACGTGCCTCGAGTGGCAATAGTGTCTTAGAAGGCGTTAAGGTGCTCGGGAGAAATATGACGAATTGATTGAAGCTTATGAAAAGGCGAACAGAAGTAGGACAAACGTTAATATTATCGGTGCTGAGGAAAGGCAAGTGGCGAAAAAATGAGTGGAGGCAAATCTTCTTGAAGTAAGAGCCCATCACACGGAGAAAAAGAGCGATGATAAGTTCTGAAGGAATAGAAGAACAGGAGAAGAGCACAGCAACTTTATATTAAAGAAAGTATGGTTCTTAAACACAAGATAAGAAGATGGAAAGCGTTGTGACGATAACTGTTGCCACAATCTATGCATTTGCTGGATCACAGAGAATATAGAGAGAGGCGACTTTAGTATCTCTGTTTGCTATTTCTGTGGTAAGATGGCTAAATATGATATGTCCGTTTTTTTGCAAAAGTGAATTATGCATACCATTGGATTCGTAGTGCTAATACCGTTGGATTTGGGAAGTTACCTAAATATCATAATAACAGTTTTATACATATATTACGAATAGGTAAGACCTAAACTTTGAAATTTTGATTTTCAGAGCCTACTAAACTTGAAAACTTCCCTCCAACAAAATTAGCAAAAAATGACATATCATATTTTGCCATCTCACCACAGATTTTATGTAATGATTGTTGCGCCCATCCGCCATATTATCAGCCAGTTTTTAATGCGCTTAACATTTTTTATCACTGTCATCCGTTAGCAGGGCCCCAGATTTCTGGGAGAACAGCTCAAAAAGAGTATGGTCAAATAGAAAAACAACAAACAGGGAACGAGGGTGCATATATTTTACGGCCATTGGAGAAATATCTTATCTGTTTAATCTATAGAGGCCGTAGAGCACGTCTACCTTGATTTAGTTTATTTAGAGTTGACCGATACTAAGCTGAATAAAAGCTATGATCTTTGTGAAAGAAAAGGAGGTGATTTAGATGTAGAGAGAAAGCTAAAAAGTCGGCAAAACTGACCTTTTAAAAGATGATTTTTTCCTTGCCTGCTCGAGGGAAATATGAAGGGAATATTGCCAAACTATGGCATCAGTTCTTATACCTAGCACCTAGTCAAATACCAAGCGTGTCGAGTTTTCGTTCGTTAAACTAATACTTTATAGTATATGCAGTGAAGAAGATAATCTGCGTAAAAATCAATACGTGAAACATGAAAGCTCAAATTAAAGAGCACGAATTCAGAGGACTCTTGGAGCAAGAGAAAGTCTAAGGAAGTAGACAAACATCGAACTGGGCTGAGAAAGGACTTGAATGAGATACGCGAAGTAAAGGAGTGAGAAGGAGATATAAATAGCTACCTAGTGTAAAGGACGGGATTCTAGAAGGAATGTCTTCGAAAGGGTTCGGGTATAGCAATAGAAGGCGGTAGAGTCGGGTGGAGAAATAAAGGCGAATGGCGAGGCGTTGGAGATGGAGTGACAAAGGCAAAAGCGATGAGCGATTAGGGGAAGAGAGAAGAAATCCACCAACTCTTTGCGTGCGCATTCTCGCAGTCCTCATGTCGTTTACGATGTAAATTATAATAAATAACGATGTACATTATCATTAAGTGAGATTTATCGTAACGGAGCACTGACGTACTGTTTCTGTATTTGACGGTGAAGAAATAGTAATGAGTAGTATTCACCAAAATTATCCGGGAACGTGGCGATGAAACATTGGTTTCGGCTTCCAAGCCTCACGTCTAAAATCCATCAACACCATAACTTCCAGCGAGAGGAGGCAAAACATCTTGGAAGAGGCTGCAATGAATGGAAGGATTTCTGCGGAGAAAATGGAAAAACCCAGCATCTCTTTCATTTGCTATTGAGAGAATGGAACAAGTTAATTGATGGAACGAATAAAATTTTGGGGACTAGGGAAGGATAACCCGAGGTAGATCAGGGTAGGGGGAAGAGGGTATAGATAGGGGGGATCGTAAAAGTAAATTGCGTGGATGAAAATACCCTACTCTATTCGCCATCGCCAATCGGAATTAAATCGATCACGTCACTGATTCAAGGGGTAATTCAAAAGTCATAGCGTGCGAGGAATAGCACAAGAATCTTTAACTCACAGGAAAAAAGAACTGCTTTTAGGTTTAAGGTATTTTAGAAACGGACGAGATAAAATTTTATGGAATGCGTTTTGAAAATCGATCCCCGCTGACGCACTAGAATGAATTACGTGTAATTAGATTTTAGAGTTTCACGGCCTAAATTTCCAGTCAGCTAGCTCCCTGATTGAACCCTAAGCCAGTCTTTAAAGGGAACCTCGCTAGTAATTCTTAATTCTTGGAGTGGATCAAAAGAGGTCGACTTTAAGGTACCCTATGGAGAAGAAAACACAAATGGAATCCCTATGTCTTATTTATGAAATGCGGCTTCATTCTCGAGCCACCGAAGGCATTTTGAATGCAGTAATAAGACTGCGCGCACTGGCTCGTGGACTGATGAAAAACCGACAGAATTTCCTTATGGGCGTTAGGTTAGCTCACGCAAAGGATTTCCAGGTCAGGACTAGGTCAGGACTTTTTATCTCATATTTAGCTCATTGGATTCTACGATTTTTCCTTCGAACGTAAACAAACAAATTATTTGAATAGTTTAGATTTCGGTGGGAGTTTTTTACTTCTAGTATGCCATCTTTTTTATTTAAAGCTTTGAAAAAAACGTCGGCGTGGTTTAAATTCAAAGTTTTGTTTTTTTACTCCGTCTACCGTAAAGAAGTTCCCACCATTGAATTTTTCAAAGGAAACTGTAGTCATGAACCTTTTCAGATTTTTGAAGTAGTGCTACGAGTTCAAAAACGCCAAATCGTGTATTGTTTCAAGCCAAATCTTTTCATCGTATTTTTCTCCAACTTCGACTTCCAAATTTTACTTTTTTGCCATGTTGAATATAAAGTGTTGGCGATATTTCGGCGTGTTTGAATTTTCACACGCCCGTGGGAAAGATTAGAGAGAAGTTGAAACTTATGTAATTAGCTTTTGCAATACTAATATCAAGATGGGTACATCTAATTTTTCAGATGTTTGTGCCTACTGAACTAGCTGTTGGTCTTATAATTACGAGCGAAATTTTGAATTTTCTGTTTGTCGGTAAATAGACGCTCTTAGAAATATAAATAATACCCTTTTTACTTACCAGATAAGCAGAAAATTGTATCATAAATCCCATAATATATAGATGCAATGACAACAAATATCTCTCGTAACTTTTCATGAAAAAAAATAATATTAATTAATCAAGTCAGTACTATAAGTTTTCCATTATATCCTTCATGTCACTCCTCTTTATTGAATAATTTCCTTACTACGAAATTAGGTCTCGTCGATATATCTCTTCGTTATCGATCCTTAAGGGTTTTAAATGATTAATATTTTGAAGAACTTTTTCGTCTTCTCTGTGTTTTGTGTTTTTGAATCACAGAGAAACCGAAAACATTTCTTAGAGCGTACAATCCTGTGTATATGTCAAAATTATTGGCATTTAAAGTTATTTTAAATGTCTTCATTATTCGATGTGTGTTCTCCTCAAATTTGTTTTAACTAAGTAAAATGTGCCGTTTAGAGCTAGTCAAAAAATGTTACTTTTTGGAAACTGAAGCTTAAAGTAAGTTAATTGAAAACTAAACCCTATGTACTGTTTTCTACAGTCAAAACACTGGTGAAAGACTGACATCACTACTATACGTAACGGAATGAAGGTAGAGAAATTTCTTCTGCTTGACTGACTAAAATATTGTTAAAAACTGTTTTACACCACTTTTAACGCGACTCAATTATTTCACTGTGTTAAATACTATCTATATTTCCTTTATATGTTGCAATGACTTTAAAACATCATCATTCTCAGTGCGACACCGGTAAACTATTTCCTCCGAGAAAATTTAGAAGTAATATTTGTCCAATATTATTAAATGTAACTCGATTTTATCTCCTCATTAGTGAACTAATAATGGAAGTTATTCTCTTATCTTCAAAACTGAAAAACACTGCCTCAATGTATAAGTACTTAATTGAGGTTTTAAGAATCACATGAAAGCAATTATATTCGTTGTAACACGCCATTTTGGCCGTGTTGGCATAAGTATACGATTAAGGACGCCATTGTGTATATTTTGGGAACACGTGCTACCGCGAGGCAACAATATCGTCTATGTTATGAAACCAACTTTAAACAATACCATTTTCTGTTTACGTAAACAGACTATAACAATGCCGTCTATGTTATGAAAACAACTTTAAACAATACCATTTTCTGTTTACGTAAACAAACTTATAATAATGAAAGGGGAATAGCCTATCAGATACGAGAGAAGGGGAGAAAACCTGGAATGTTCTAGAACATACAGGAGGGGAGATGAGAGAGTATAAAAGGGATTGTCAAACAAGGAACGGGGCTTCTTCTTCTGCTTCTTCTTAACAAGGGAGCCACAAGAGACGTTTATCGAGTGAAAGTCATACGAGAGTTTTTGCAGTGATAATTTGCCGGGAGTAAGCAGCTTTGGACAGCAATTACCAACGCCAGTGTCCTGTGTTAAGGAAGGATCCAGGAATCCGATAAACAGATACTGGGACATAGAGTATCGGCGAAATTCACTTTGTACAATATCCGGTGAAGTAGAACAAACATTATAAATTAATACGAATATATTTGAGAAGGGAACATATATTGATTAATTGAGTAACTAAAGTGAATTTGTTTCATAAGTAAATAATAAATGGGTTATTATAAATATATGTACTGTTCAAGTGTATCATTTTAGTGCATGAATTAATCCATTAACCTTTGCCGCCAAGGACTACCGAAAGGAAAGGATCTCTCTCAAGGTAAGAAGTGATAAAGTGAAGGGTACCTTTTTGTGTGTCGGGCCGATACAAGTATATAACGTCGCGTGTTTAGGACCGCGCGAAAGAATAATTATTAGAACCCCTGTGATAAGGAAATTGATAAGGGGGGGGTTAGTACATTAATTGGCGCCCAGCGTGTAGGGCTTGACTACTCATTAGGTGAGACCACGAGAACCGGAGAGAAGGAGGATCATCCCGAAGGAGTGAAGAAAGAAGATGGCGGCCAACATGAAGAAATTTCCGGAGCTGAAGTCGGCAGAGCTACGGCAATTATTACGAGAGAGGGACTTGTTAGTAGGGGGAACCAAGCCAGAATTGCAGCAGCGATTATTACACACGCTAGAAAAGGAGGGAATAGATATAAGCACGTATGAATTTAGGGTCGATAGTGAGGAACCGGTGGAAACTGAGATGCAAGCGCTATTTAGGCAATTAAAAGAAGAACAAGATAGAAGAGATAGAGAGAGGGCAGAAGAAGCAAAAGAAGAACGAGAGAGAAGCAGAACGATCTTAGAGGAGATGGCTGAAGGGCAAGAGAGAAATAGAACGATCTTAGAGGAGATGGCTGAGAGGCAAGAGAGAAGACATGCAGAATTGTTGGGGCAAATTAGGGAAGAAGCAGACGAAAGAGAGAGAAAGCTTTTGGAAGAAATGGCAAAAATAGCAGGAGAACATAGACAGACGCAGGAACGTATTGCATCATTCGAACATGGCTGTGATGAAAGGTTTGCCAAAACAGACGGGGCGTTAGCAGAGTTATGCGAAGATGTCGCGAAAGAAATTAACGGAGTAGGAGCGAGGCTGGAGGCGAGCGATCTCAAGGTCCGAAAGTTAGAAGCGAGTTACGTGAATTTGCATGAGAACGTGGAGGAAAGGTTCAAGAAGATGGCGGACGAGCTGGGACAACAATCCACCACAAAAGCAGCTGGGCTAGATGAAGAGGCAGTCCGACGCATCGTGCGTGAGGAAAGCAGGAGACCTAACGTCACAACGGCACCCGCGGGAATGGTACAATTAAAGGTCCCAACGTTCGACGGGAGGCATACATCAAGACCCATGAAATACCTACAGGAGCTGTGCGAATACCAAGAGATATATCGGTTACCTGACCAGATGATGCTCCAGGTCATCAGACAAGGAATGGTTGGGAGAGCAGAGGAATGGTTCTCTGCGACCCGACACCTGTATGAAGATGTGAACGCTTTCCAAGCTATTTTCACGGAGCAGTTTTGGGGAGATGAACGTCAAATGCTGATAAAACGGAGTTTCGACACGGGAAAATACAAGGAGAACGGAGGGCTCACGCGAGTAGAATATGCGACGGCCAAAATTAGCGTAGCGAGGGAGTTGACGCCGCCAATGGAGGACGGAATGATCATTCTAATTCTCAAGAAACACTTTGGCATGGAAGTAAGCGTCGGCATGATTTCAAATAATGTAAATACAATCCCGCAATTCTTGACGTTATTGGCCCGCTATGATAACATACCGCGAGAGGACGGAAACTCCGAGGCGACTGGACATCGAAGATGGGGAGACCAATACCCAAGGACCCATGGAGACCGTACGTGGAGGACACCGGAAGACACATCCCAACACAACCAGCAGTACAGATGGGACTCGAAGAGGTCACAACCACGAGAGTGGCAAGCGTCGAGCCAGCAGAGAGACGGACGGAGAGACGATAACTTTCGCGGCGAGGGATACTCTCAACGGCCGGGCGAGAGACCAGCTGATCGACGCCGAGGACAAAACAATATGGCGGAGGCGCGCCCACCGATGAGAGAGCGCCCTGTCAATTCCATGATGGCGGAAGAAAGTAACGCCGCAGGGAAACCGGAGCAGGAAAACTATTAGCGGCAAAGCATGACGAAGGTCCCAACATGCCGAGGCCGGAAGACGAAGAGGGATTCTGGGACATACCGAAGGAGCAACGGGCAAAGATACGGAAAGTGAGAATAAAACGGACACCACCACAAGAGGAGAAGATAGAACCCAACACGGAGGAGGAAACGATATGCAATGTTTTTGAGTCACCTCGAGATTTCTTGACGGAGAAAGAAGCGGATAGGCCGGAAGTAATTAAATGCCCGGAGATTAGGGTTCAAATGGAAGGAGTGGCTGTGAATGCACTGATAGACACGGGATCGGAGCTAACGTGCATTAGCGAGGAGTTTTATCGGGAGAATCAGAATGCACTGCGAAACGCTTTGGAGGTACCAGTCAAAGGAATCCGGATAGCTGGAGCCGTCGGAAGGAAGAGTGGAATTATAAGGAGGCAAATCTGTCCGAGTATAGAGATAGACGGATTCACCACAAATATGGCCTGCACGGTGGTGCCGGAGCTGATCAAACCATTCATAATCGGGACGGACACATTAGCTCAACTATCCGCGAAGATTGAGTACGATCGCAGGATTATAACCCTAAGTGAAGGAAAAAAGGAGATCGCATGTAAGTTTAGGGAAATGCGCATGGACGCACAATATGACAACATGCACATAGAAACCAGCGAGGAGTATGGGAAGACGGATGGCGAGGAAGTACCACGAGAACAAAGCTTAGAAGAAAGTGACTCCGAGAAGATCGCAAATGATATATTTAGGATACGTGAAAATATCATTAAAAAAGGCGAAAAACGGGCGGAGAGAAGAAGGAAGAAAGATAAGAGGAAGAGGACGAAATTTAAAATAGGAGATGAGGTTTTAGTACGTACCAATCCGGTATCCGAGGAGCAAAGGAGGATTTATCACGGCTTCCTGGCATTATACGAAGGTCCATAAGAGATTACAGAATTCCGAGGGCCAGCCACGTGTGTAGTATTTAATCCAAAAAAAGAACGAAATACGAGGCACTTTCCACTTCAGCAATATTAAACCATATAGGGAACGATAGCACAGAACTTGGTATCATTCACATCACACGAGCACACGAGAAGAAGACCGTAGTCCAACTGACCATAGCACGCAGTCATTAAACTGAGGAAGCTAGCGCCGCAACATTATAATTTGATCCGTTCAAGCAAGGGAGAACTGTTTACCGATAATATACATTGTATCAGGGCCCGACATGCGAGGGGAGCTTACGAACGAGAGAGAGAGGTTGAACTTGGCGGCAGGTGGATTAGCACAATATGTATGTTTCGTGATATCTTTTCTCAATGTGTGTATATTCAGTGTCATGTTGCCATTATTTGATTCGTGTTTTCTTATGTATGAATGGGCTCGTGGACGTAGATTGAGCCGGAAGGAGGGAGAGTGTATCACCTGAAGGAACTTTAAGTGCTGTGAAGTGTATATGTGTAATGTGAATTATGGCCTTTTGATAACCCAGTGTTTTTAAGGGGTTAAAAGTGAGAATGAATGTTGAGAAGAAGATGGATAGTTTTATTATTTGCACGTTATATTCACGTTCAATGTATCAGTTAATAACGTCGATTTATATAATATGTTCTTGATTTTAAATTACGTGAATAAGATTTTCATTGGTTATTTGCCTATTTCAAGCAAGGAAGAAAGGGAAGAGACCATATTGTTATATGGTATATCATATGTCTTGAGTTAAAGGAGTAGACGCTGTTTGTAATTGTGTTTATTGATATAAATGTATTCATGTGTGATTTCTGCTGTAACACAATATACTTGGGCACAGACATTATTTAGAGGGAGGCTAAAGTTTGAAGGCGTTGGGGCCGCGTTAGTTTACATTTGAAGGCTTTAAAATAATTCCTTTCTTATATTTCCAAGTCATTATTTTAATGGGGCTAATGTAACACGCCATTTTGGCCGTGTTGGCATAAGTATACGATTAAGGACGCCATTGTGTATATTTTGGGAACACGTGCTACCGCGAGGCAACAATATCGTCTATGTTATGAAACCAACTTTAAACAATACCATTTTCTGTTTACGTAAACAGACTATAACAATGCCGTCTATGTTATGAAAACAACTTTAAACAATACCATTTTCTGTTTACGTAAACAAACTTATAATAATGAAAGGGGAATAGCCTATCAGATACGAGAGAAGGGGAGAAAACCTGGAATGTTCTAGAACATACAGGAGGGGAGATGAGAGAGTATAAAAGGGATTGTCAAACAAGGAACGGGGCTTCTTCTTCTGCTTCTTCTTAACAAGGGAGCCACAAGAGACGTTTATCGAGTGAAAGTCATACGAGAGTTTTTGCAGTGATAATTTGCCGGGAGTAAGCAGCTTTGGACAGCAATTACCAACGCCAGTGTCCTGTGTTAAGGAAGGATCCAGGAATCCGATAAACAGATACTGGGACATAGAGTATCGGCGAAATTCACTTTGTACAATATCCGGTGAAGTAGAACAAACATTATAAATTAATACGAATATATTTGAGAAGGGAACATATATTGATTAATTGAGTAACTAAAGTGAATTTGTTTCATAAGTAAATAATAAATGGGTTATTATAAATATATGTACTGTTCAAGTGTATCATTTTAGTGCATGAATTAATCCATTAACCTTTGCCGCCAAGGACTACCGAAAGGAAAGGATCTCTCTCAAGGTAAGAAGTGATAAAGTGAAGGGTACCTTTTTGTGTGTCGGGCCGATACAAGTATATAACGTCGCGTGTTTAGGACCGCGCGAAAGAATAATTATTAGAACCCCTGTGATAAGGAAATTGATAAGGGGGGGGCTAGTACATCGTCAAGGCCAACTAACAAAAAGATTGCAGCCTATAGCTGAAATGGATGGATGCCTGTTGTAGTTAAGCAGTGAGAAAACTTTCTATTCTCTTGCACTGGTGAGGGTAACATTCACCTTTCACTAAGTAGAGTTCTTATAGATCGATTTGAAGCGTTATTTCCGAATCAAGGCCCATGTTCAAGATAGCTTTCGAATTGGAATTTTCTCTCTAACTCCTTAAATCTTGGTGTCAGAGAAAATCAGCCTGAATTTATTTTCAAATGATTTAATGATCTTTGTGTTTCCCGTATGTTATAAAGATTTTCCTTTATTTCTTTCGAATAGTAATTCCACTTCGGAGGAATATCTGCCGTGGAAAAAAGGAAAGTATATTTTTTTCTCGATACGTTCGAAATTCCTTGTATAACAAACAGTTGGAATTGAGTTCACGGAGCCGGAAAGTTGCTCTCAGCGCTGCATTCCAATTCTTCCCAGGTGAACTTGTTCTTCAGTGAATTCTCGCTGTCTTTTTCTTTTTGCGCGCGTTTATATCGTCCATTCTCCGTCTCTTGACTACCCTATTACCCTTTTGCTTGACTCATGCAACCGCCTACTCCTTGTCCCATATCCCGTCCTAACCCCATTTTCTCACGTGTTCCGCCGACGATGCAAGGATTAACGACCGCGCTCGACGTCCTTAATATTCCTCCCGGCCTCTCCTTGCCGCTGTGTTCTTCGTCGACTTCTCCTAGTGCCTTCCTTCGCTCTTCCTACCATCAGCTATGAATAGTAATAAAGACAAAGTTGATCTAGTTCTTCAAAGTTGAGTGCTTTTCATTGTGAGCATTGAGGCTTGTTCAAGTAGAATTCTTCGAACCTCTTTATTCGCTCCATGTTTACCTTCAATTGGTCACCAAAAAAGCCAAACGTGAATGCGTTTTTTCTTAGTTTTGGTACTCATGCTCGATGTTTCTTGTTAGTCCTAGTTGGAGAGGGTAATTCTATACCTGGTTTTTGAAGGGTCTTCAGGATTGGCCCTCGGCTTGTAAACATTTTCAGCGTTCTCATATCTCCTTGGAGACTGATTTGGTGTAGCGGCTAATATTATCTTTCCATCCGGATGGCATAGGCGTTTATAACGTCAATGAGGTTGATTTTCAGTTTAATTCTATACCCTATTTTACTGCAATTTGGAGATCATGTCATCCGTCGGATAAGATCTACAATTACAATCTCCAAATAGGGTCCTTTGAAGCCTTTCGTGTAGAGTAGGCTGATAAAGACGGCGTGGCGCGCCGAGTTTCAGACTACTTGTTATACATGTCACAATTAGTACTTATCTTACCGACAGAACCACCTATCCCTTAAATAACGAATAACCTCCGTTTTCAACCGCCAATCCTATTTGTTCCGTGTGATAATTTTCGGTTTGAAGGCGTTCGAAGGAGTAAAATGACAAATACTAGCACGTAACGTAAGACGGTGGCGTTTGATATTTTTATTGTTTAGATGCCTGGTTATTATTCTATTTATACAAAAATGTGCCGAGAGAAGAGTGTTCATTAATCTTAATTTAAATACTTTGGCGCCCTTTGGTTGTGAAAATTTCTCGTGAAGCAAATTATTTTTGGGAGCACGTGTACTTATAAATTTCTATTCACCTTTTAATCTTAACGTGAGAAAAACTACCACTTTAAAATATGATGACTCTTCGCAAAATACTATTTTGGGCATCAACCATTTATTATCAGTAATACTTCTCGAATTTTCCTTTAGGAGAAATGAGAATCAGTGGATGTGTTCAATGAGATTCGCTGCATATGGGTTACTGCCATTGTGTCGAGGCGGACACACCCCCTGACTTCTTCAAATAGATCGCCGTGTGATTTGTATTTTCTAGGGAAAAGAAATTGGCCTAAAGTTGGATTTGGAGTACAACATCATTTAATAAGCCTCGAAAACAGCTCTATTAATTCAAGTCGATAGCTCACGTTTCCAGATATTACGCTATTTCTCGAACCAGCAGTTTTGCCGCAAAATGAAATTGAAACAGACGTCGAAATGAGGAAGCTGATTTACGTGGCAGACGACGGTGGTGGGCAACGCCGCAACGGGACGGCCGGAGATGTTTCTGAAAAATCTGATCAAAGCAGTGTTTTACTTCACACCATTATTTTATGTGACTGATTGCTAATAGAAGAAACCAAGTTTTGATTATGAGATAATTCGGACGGGACAATGGTGACAAGGGGTGATGCTATTAAATTTATTCGTCAATTGATCGGGTAATGCCTCAAAAGCTTATGGAAACTCACAGTATTCTTGCGTGACGAATCATCCGTGGTTTGTATAATGGGTAGTTGACGGGAGCTGATGACGGGAACTTTAAATAAGGATGCTGAGGAAATGGTAAGAGAGGCATGGGAGGAGCTAGTGGGAATGAAAGTAGGAGGCCTTCGGATAAAGTCGGTAAGATTCGCGGACGACCAGGCGTTGGTCAGTCGGTGGTCGAAGGTATTGCAAACTTTAATAGATGCATTGGAAAAGCAGTGCGATAAATATGGGATGAAGATTAATAATAAGAAAACAAAAGTAATGAGATTCTCTAGGACAAAGAAAACGAGGCTGGTGATAAGAGTAGGAAGTCACAAACTGGAGCAAGTAGAACAATTTAATTACTTGGGTAGTACGCTAGAAGAAAGAGGACATAGTAGCAAAGACATTAGGAGGAGAATAGCGCTAGCGAAGGAAGCGTTCAATAATAGAAGGGAGCTGATAACGGGACCTTAAGTAAGGATGTAAAAAAGAGGCTGGTGAAGAGCTTGATATGGAGTGTGGCGTTGTATGGGGCAGAAACGTGGACCTTGAGAGAGGAAGGCGAAAATAGGCTGAAGGCGTTCGAGATGTGGGTGTGGAGGAGGATGGAGAAGGTGCGTTGGACGGAAAGGAAGACAAATGAGGAAGTGCTTGACATGGTGGGCGAGGAGAGGAAACTTGTGGATGAGATTAGGGGAAGGCAGGGTAGGTGGCTGGAAGCGGTAATGAGGGGAGATGGTTTGCTGAAGGTCGTGGTCGAGGGAAGGATGTTGGGTAAGCGGGGAAGGGGAAGAAAGAGAATAGGTTTTATGGACGGGTTGAAGAAAGGTAGGACTTATGCTGAGATGAAAAAGGAAATACTAGAGGTGGATAGGGTACGGCACGTGTAAGAGTCTGGATTTTCTCTGACTTTCATCATGACCTACCTCTAACCGGTAGATTACTCTAATGAATGAATAAATGAATGAATACATAATTCAGCAAAATAGAATACAGTTTAGTGCCAACGGCGAACTCAGGCCGTTGCATGCTTATTTAAGGTAGTAATTTGGGCGAAAATCAAACTGGATCTTAAATTTCTTTTCAGCTCGGAATGTTAAGCTTTGTAGCGAAACAATTTATTGTTCACTAACAATTTAGTTTCATTGCAAAAGAGGAACCCCTTCATTAGGGTAAATGGAACTAAAACAATCGTCGCGTGTAGCCTTTCAGTTCCATTCCAAATGGTGAAAGTTTGAGGGACAGAAAAAGTCAAACAGTCAAGAGTGGACGCATCAGGTGTAAAGTATTTCCCGTAGGCCCTTAACTGTGATTACTGGAATTGAATATCAGCTTACGGCCCTGTCATCTCTCAACGGTGCCATAAGCTCTTAGAGCCCGCAGCGAATTCCCTTCTATAGTCGAGGCCCTTATATTTTTAAGGGCCTAGACCGGAACATGATGTGGTAATTCGAGCTGAGATCTCTTTTTTTTGTTCCAGCCAGAGTAATGGTCCCAAGATTTTCACAAGACTTCGGTTTCCCTTTGTATCGGTTACATCGTAAGTATTACTCTCAAATACCCTCAGGTTAATTGAAATCCCTTTCCTGTCTCAGTCGTAACGCTGTCTTGCACTGCGTTTGTAGATTGCAGCTGTAGACTCCTTGTTTCTTATGAGATTGTGAAAATTTCTCGGTCTATTAAAGACACTGGGAATCCCAAAATTAATTATTATTTCTTTTTGTTCTCATTCCACGTGAGCACGCACAACTTGGCTAACTCAATGTTCAAGGGCACGGGTTTCTTGTTCTTTTTCCATCTTAGAGATTTCTCCATGCCTTGTTCTGCTATTGTTTTTAGGATGCTACCTGTAGTCTTCACGTAAAAAGGGGGTACTTTCTCTCTTCTCATTCGACTAAAATGATGAGGTTGGGAAAGTTTGTACGATAGGGTAATTAGAGAAAAAAGGGACGCATTCAGTTACACGCTGAATAAATTTATCTGCAGGGTTTCCCTGTAGCCTAAATCGTATCCGATTGAGTTCTCTATGTCAAAAGCCGAGTGAATTCTGTAATACATCCCACAAAATGTTCCACTAAGAATGGCCCCGTTTAGTCAAATGGTTGAAGATGCAGGGAATAAAGAGATAAGTCCTAGAGATCTCCTTTTTCCCTTGAAATCAGCTTTCTGATCCTCCTCTCCATTATACACTCCTTACGTTTTCAAAGTAATTTGACTCGTTTTTGCTATTTACTTACATATTTACTTTACTGACATTTACTGCATCATGCTTTACAATAACCACCACATCGCCATGCTTTTCGTGGCCATTGAAGCGGACGCTTTTGCTGGCTTTATTTACCCAAAGACCCTCCTACATTCCTCGAAAAGATTGATAAATCGTGGCGAAGAAAATATTAGTGTTTCCCAAATTATCCATGCAGATATATATGCTATTGTAATTGTATTACAAATGGTACTAACACTAAAATTCCATCTTTATTTACTTGAATACTATTTACTTGTAAATGCATGGGCGTAATCTGAAGATAAGGCCTATACGTTTGTAAAAGCCTAATATTTGCCAAAAGGTATCGATTAAGGAAATAAAAAATTGATTAGGTTTCAGTGATTGATGATGTTATTTACGCAACAGCTTAATAGTAGGCGGTATTCATGAGATGGATAATGAAATCAAATTTAACTCAATTTCTTTTAGACTTACCCCTGCTTAAAACATGTTCTGGTGTCTAGCTATAAATAGGTACTATGAACTTATTGAGCAACAGAGACCAAAGCCAGGAGGCCCATGCATGAATTGCGTGTGCGAAGAGTAAAATTCAAATAATATCGTAATAAAAAGGTGAAATTAATCAAATGCTGACCATAAATTAATGAAGTCTTTTTT
This sequence comes from Pyrrhosoma nymphula, assembly GCA_963573305.1. NCBI lineage: Eukaryota > Metazoa > Arthropoda > Insecta > Odonata > Coenagrionidae > Pyrrhosoma > Pyrrhosoma nymphula. The sequence goes on from OY754327.1 coordinate 134,104,693, forward strand.
GTAGAATAGTGCGTGGATGATCAGTTGTTTATATTTGGTGCATAGAGGCTCAATGCGTCGGGAACTTTACTATTCAAATTGATGCTTCAAAAACATGCCTCGTAATACCTCTCCATTATGTAATTATTTTCCGATCGGGTGTAATGGAAAAGAAATGTATTACACGGAATGCCTCAAGTGAAAAGATCAAATATAGTCTCTCTCTACAGATTTCCAATCCGTCTATGATAAGAAGTCTCTTACAGATCTTTGTTCTTTCCACATGGCCTTCAACTAGCGTGTCATCCACATTTTTCTATTTCCACTGAGTGGTTGGTGCCCACAAGGGTATAAACGGTGATTCGCCCGTTGAGTGAGAAAGACATTGCCCGTAATAATCTATGAGAAACATACAACTGCGATTTTCAATCTGCGATTTTGACTAAAATAATAAATAAGACAAAATGTTTTGCACTATCTAGCCATTGCAGTTAAGGCAGTTTGGATGGTTTTAAATAGGTATATATGTTTTAGGAATCAACCTCGAAAATTGTTCCTCGTGATGACAATGCTTTGTGTTGCTCTGGAATCTTTCTTAGCAGAACGAGGACTGCGTACGCAGTGGCACATATATCCGTTGACATTGAAACAGCAGTAAGGACCTTTACGGAACGAATACATTAGTACTCTTGCTTATACAGAAATATTCTGGCATTCTAAAATATATGGCACTCTGGGCAATATCGAGGGATCTGCGCTCGGGTCCCAGTAAAAGTGAATGATTTTTACTCTAAGGAATTTTGCACAAATTATATTATTCTTTAAAATAAAAATAAATCTTTCAGAACTGCTATCAATTTATGTGAAAATAAAAGCCTCTAATGATGAAAAACTATATTTCTGTACATTTAGAGAGAATAATAAGAAAAAAAAAAGATACCTACATATGATTCGGGAACGTGCTCAGTTGCGAGATTATCTTCAAAACTTCTGCAACGTAAATAACGAATGTGCAAAGATGTTCTCATCTCGACATTCCGACGTAATTAGAATCCTTAAACGAATATGCTGAATAATAATCGCCGAGAACCAGTCAAGCGATTGGAATCTAAAACTACGCAAACCCGCGCAACAGGACTCCAATGAACACCATCCTCTGCAGTGTTCCATGTGATATTCTCCAACAAGTCCCGTCGAGTGCAAGCAGAGTTTGGCCGGGGCACCATACATAGGAAACGGAACCGCGAGGAAACTACTCCACTGCAACTTAACCGCCGCGCGGCAGTTCATCATTCCTCAAGCAACAACTGAAGAGGATTTTTTTTCAACACGCTAACGATGGTAGCCACCCGACTTGGAAAAGTTATCATGTGAACTCTCTTTGCTCCAGGGAGACTATAGAAAGAATCCCCTCGATGGTATTCCCGTTTTGATTTCTTCGCACCCGCGAAGTAAGGCAATAGTTTCTCTCGCGAAAGCATGTTTCCTGAAAAGGTAAAATAAAAATAAAATCTAAGGTGACACTCGAGAGAGCACGGGGCCACAGAGTTCACGCCAACCGTCGCCAGGTGACGTAGTTGTTGGGAATGGTCGGGGGAGGGGAGGGTGGGAGTAAGGGGTGGCAGAGAAGAGAGGTGGGATGGGGGAACAATCGATTGAGAGGAGGGAGGGAGGAGACGGTTGGATGGGAGTGGAGGTAAAAGGAGGGGGAGGACGTCGGGGAAGTAACGTGGGCAATGGGAAGGGAAATGTGGTGTCTGGAGATGGATGATGAGGGTGAAGATGGGTAGAAACAAATGAGGAAGCGGTAAATTATTTCACTGCAAAAAATTGACAAAATACTTGGTACGCAGTCACGCGCACGGGTACAAAGATGCACACCGAATGGATATTTGCCATTAAAAAATAATTTACTTGACCGGGATTGATCCCTGAACACCTAATTGCCGATAAGGTGTAATAGTATACTACACCACTTAACTATCATAGTTCAATGAAATTTCAGCGGGATTTAATGCGAACTATATGCTCTCGTCTCCAGTCCACATTGTAGTACAGGAGACGTTGTCGTGCTTGATGAACCACTGTCGCGGACGATAAACCCATCTTCGTCGCTTCGTAATGACTGACTTTTTTTCATGGCCAATTTCATCCCTTTCGTGAGGTGTTAGCTTTATTAGGAAAGAAACGGTAGCTGATCAGAGAAATTCGAATGAGGCAGCACAGGATGCTGAAGAATTTATTGTCACATGACTGCATGATGAAGGGGGTGATGTAGGGAAAAATGATACGCGTGAAAGAGGGAAGAGGAGAATAAACAATTCTGCACAGTATAAAGGGAGGAAAAGGATACGAAGATTTTTATAGAGATTTGAAGCTAAAAAATAGATAATTTTTGGTATGAAACGCAGGAGAAAACCCAGAGGTCAAGAAAACCCAAGGTATGACTGTCATTACTGACATTATTTTGGTAGTCAACCTATCACAAAGGGGCGGTGTATGAAACCCTAAGAAGGGAGAAACGAGACATGGAGAGAATACGATGTAGGTGTGGGGGCGAAATGTGGTACGGATGAGAAAAGAAGTGGAAAAGGGATATAGGGAAAAGACTGGGAAAGCTGCGGATGCATGCCGATGAAGGAGGGGAAATTTGGATAGAGAGAGCCCCCGAGCAGCTTCCTTGTGTTGACGGTGGATGTTTTCAACAACATGCTGGAGATGCTGCGCGGAAGAGGGTAAGGGGGAAACTAAGGAGAAGACGGTGGTGGGGCAGATGGGATAAAATCACACAGAGTGGCTTCGGGAGGAGAGCAAGTAGGGAATTGGCAGAAGGAGAAGTTGAAGAGACGAGGAAACGCTAAGGCGCGCAATTATGTGACAGGCGCTGTTGGATGAGAACAAGTTAGCACAGCGGAGCAGAGAGATTTCGGGAGGAACTGAGGGAAAGTTGATGGCTCGTGTTTTGAATCGAGGATATGGGGATAGTTTTTATGAGTACGCGGGAGGGAAAGCAAAGATGTTGAAGGTTGTAAATTTGGAGGAGAGTGGATTTGAAAGCAGAGGTTTCTGATTTATGGAAATTCTAAGTGCTTTCAGTTGCACATACAGCTACCCTGCTTGATGGGGAGGATGGGTGCAGATCTACTTTCCCTGTATATATTTCTAATGACTATCCCTATCGGCCAAAAAAAGCTAATCTCCGCATCATCGGCGTTTAAATTGGAAATGTAAAATGTGCTGGATAAAATATTTGCGTGGCCATAGCTCCGTAAGTAAGGAGAGACGTCCCCATATCCATCAAACAAAAAGTTTTTAAAACAGCATCCCTTATCATCTTCAGAAGTTACGCATATTCCTCATGAAGTACCTCTATATATTTATAATTACGTACGGAAGGCAAAAAGTGCACCCAGCAGAGTTTGGTATGTCCATAAAGCGATCACGCACAGATGCCATCAGCACACAACCAACAAAGGAACCGATACACAACCAATACCTCAACAAAAGAATTTTCGTGCAAACTGGTTGGTAATCCGGGGAGGCGACCGACAACAGAAGTTATTCGCGCCATTGATGACGGTTAGTTTGACTGACTAGGGAAGGATTATTTGGGGAATGGGAGGAAGGTTGGAGAGCTGCATTAGCCTACTCATGGGGAAATACGCCAAGAGGACCTCGGTTTAACGTCCCGATCGACGGACGGCGTACTCTACTTGAAGCACACTCTGCTCGGAACCCAAGTAAGGATCGGGATTCAACTGAAAGACGTTCGTCACCACCGGCATCCGATCCCGTGCCCTCAGGATGAGAAACCAGTAGCCTAGCCACCACCCGATTCCCCGTGTGAACCGGGAAATATAGTCGCCATCCATAAGAGTGGCGACACTCGGTTGAAAAGGGGGGAGAAGAGAGATGGGTGAAGGCGGAAGTGAGGGGTGCAGGGAGGGTACGAGATGACGGATAGGAGAGGAGAGGTGCGGTGCCACGAAGGGAGGCGTAGTAGTTGGAGTAGCAGAAGGAGACGCCCCTGCCGAGTGACTGTGTGAAGTGCTCGGCGCTGCCTCTCCGGTCTGCGGCTGCGGTGAGCGGAGCAGTGGGCGGCAAAAAGGTTTCCCGCCACACCCTGAGGGTGACTGACCACCCGAGGGGACCGAACTGACGGGAAAAAATAAGGTGCGTTTCGGGGCGGAAAAAGGGCAACGTGTTGCACTCGTCCCCTTCGTACGTGATTGATCAGAGACCGGGGGAAATGGGTGCATTATGGCGGGGACGAAGGGAATGGAGAATCAGAATAGTGGCGTCAGTTTTGCTCATCTCAGTGTAAATTAAGTTCCGTCTGTCGCTCCGTTCTGTAGTAGTAGGCATCGACATTCACGGCTGCCATTAGTTTCCGTCGACTTTATCATTCAGTCGTCATGCATGTTTACTCCCATCGTTCCCAAGTGAATAGTTTGGTTATTTGGGGAGGCGACCGATAATCGAAGTCCATGCTCCATTACGAGCAGGTGGGTATGTATGTTAGGAAAATATTACCGGGCAATAGAGGAAGAGTGGAGTAATCCAGCCTTGGCGCTAACCTGTACTAAACGAAAGACACCAAGGGGACAACGTTCCAACGTTCCATCCGACGGACGGAGTACTGTACCTGAAATGCCCTCCAAAGATCTCCAGTGTAGATCACGTATTAAGGCAAAATTCGGACCTGGCAAAGTTCTAAAAATGTACTCTCATTTCTTCCATGAATGACTTTTAGTGATTTTATATTTTATGCATTCTGCATTTAGAACGAATTGATGGATTTATTCTGGCGCCGGTATTCCAAATATTTCCATTTTAATTGTAGCAACATTCCTTTTAAGAATTAAGCAGAGAATAATTTTTGCATCAAGCAGAGGGTTTAAATAGGGACAAAGGTTTGGAAGAGTGTGCGAACGTTTTTAATTCATGAAATTCATGGTAACTGTGGGCAACTAGAAAATAATTATCATTCACAGCATTTCCAACCGAAGTGATGCAGGCGCAGGCCTCAACGAAATGAACCAGACGCATTTAATGCATGAAAGTGAAACAAAACATTAAAACGATATGAACTTATATGGATTCAATAGTTCAAGGATGCACTTTGTGAAACTTCATGGCGTAAGTAATATAAGTAATACCTTGTACTTTTCACAACAATTTAATTTAAAACAGCCTGTTTCGTCTTGATGATGTCAACTATTCGAAGAAACCAGTTGTTTATTAGACAAATGAAACTTGCTAAGTTAACGCTAACGCTGAAATTTAAAATAATGTTGGTAAAATACCCTCATTGCATTTATATGCTCATTAAAGCGTAGGGATTTCTGCATTTAACCTTCTAATTAGGATTCATGTTATATCAGCATGCTCTTTTTGTTTTGATTTTTTCGCAACCTATGATTTTTTTATCCCTTTATGGTAAAAAACTAATATATCGGTTACTTTTATTCAATTTGATGATGATTCAGAAAGGCTTTTGAAGAAATATTCCTTCTCCTGAAAACTCCCGCCCATGTCAGCTGATCGGAAGTTTGAAATCGTTTTCTATTATCGTTAAATGGAATATTCCTTCCCTTTATGCAAAGCTATCATGATAATGATACCATTTTCAAGTATATTAAATAAAAATAAACTCGACTGCTCTCCAAACAACATGATAATATATTACGATAGGTAAGGCACTAGTTGCCTATCGTCGATAAACAAGTTTCTTCTTTTATTCTCAACCTACAAGCATGATGATGGTAAAGTGCCTAATCATAAATTTAAATAATCATTACATTCAACATATTCCTCCTAAGAAGAAGAGAAGATTCATGAAATTATTTACTAATATACGCTATATGAAACTTTAGGTAATAAAAGTTACGGTAATCAATCGCCCTTGTCACTAGTGCTTAGAGAAAATATTCTTCTTTCAGTGTTATTTAGAAAACTAAAATTCAGCACGAGCTGTATTTTTGAATGCAATATTTATTTTATTATAATTATTTTTTGAGCGAGAAAAGATATTCAATAATTTAATCAGACAAATTGGGAATCTAGAAATTTGTACTAGGCAAACTGAAAACATGCGCCTGTGAAGGTGTTCGTTAAGGGTTAAAAATACAAAGCAGGGGGCTCTCTCCCATTGACAAGCGATGAAACCATAAGTAGATCAAAAATAGGAAAATACGGTCATTCGCAGAAACAATTCGCGGCGAGCCTGTTGAGTAAATCAACAAATGGGTAAAGGTGAGAGAGTGCGTAGTTGTCCGGTAGCACAGTTAAAAGAGCAGTGGATAAAAAAAGAAGGCGATAAATGCTGAACGAAGCAGCCAGTCACGGACGAGAACAGAAAGCGGTTACTTAATGGGGATAGCATCTCTCGCGAGACCGTGATACAAGGAGAATGATCCTGATCAATCCGGAATCCAGGAAAAGGAAAGTCAACGTCGCTGGTAAGCAAGCTTTGTTTACTTTCCCGACTCTCAGCACGCGCCCATATACCTACCCATTCAGTAAATTGGAGGGAAGAAATGCACAATAAGAGGGGAAAGATGCGGGAGAGACGTGAACATAGGGAAAGGAATGATGAGATGACTAGGTAGGTGTCTAGTTGCGACAGATAAGGTGTTAAAAAAGTTTCCAAATACAACACATGGGCGTATTTACCGGGTGGACGAACGGGACCGGATCTCCTCCTTTCCAGAAGCAAATTTGGAAATTTATGAATTTTGTTAAGGAAATCAACATTAATATACATTTAAGACTTACAAACTAATACATTTAAGAACTTCAAAAAAGGCAGGAAAATGCAGTATTGTTGTAATAATTTTAAAATATTTCCCGGAACCTACGAGTTTTACGAGGTTGGTGTGTAAAATTACAATGTGATTTTTTACAGTGAAAACATTTTACTGTAGGGGGTCCAAAATACTTTTGATACATTCCGATCAAAAGTATTTTGGGCCCCCTATAGTGAAACTTTTTCACCGTAAAAATTCACATTGTAATTTTACACACCGATTATTTTTTTCTCTACCGGTTTTAACGTCTTCGCGTCATTTTCAAGGGGCTATTGAACAAGGAACAGTAAGTCTCTTATTTATGACCCCCCACCCCACATTGATACGCCAATGTCACAACATAATACATTTTCAACTCAATTAAGGCTCACGAATAAAAGAAAACGATTGGTCATTGTTTTAAATTTCTACGAAAATTATACTGAAATATCCATTACAATCAATTGTTACATTTGTTGTCCAACAAATTGGCAAAAGAGAGCAGTGCAAACAGAATATACTTCATGATTATCGTAGTATATTACGGAAACCAGCTTGCGCTGGTTTATATCCGAGTCTCTGAATTTATTTGAGCAAATATATAGCTTCATGTATCACGCCTCACGGTAGAATTATGTATTGAATCTTTCCAAAAAAAACTATAATGCTTCCATACACATAAATGAGCAAGCGTGGGCTACAAAAAAAATAATTTAAAGGAAAATTTAGGTAAAAATAGGCATGAAGTTAGGGAATTTCCAATGTATTGTGGCGTAAATAAATAAACAAATTCGGAAATTCAACTCCAGCAAAGCAGGAAAGTAAACATTTTCATCATATGTAATTGATACTAAATTAATCAATTCTGCAGCTAGAATATGTTATTCAATTATTTAGCATATTATACACATTGTAAAGCCACTTAAATCGTTATGTTATGATCAATGGCAAAGGCTAATGTATATCTCCGGTATTAAATATCATCAGACAACGGCGTGGTAAATGCTAATATGCAGGATGCTTAAAAATCATCCAGCAGAAAATGGGAAAACTTTAGCACGGAAAGGTAGAGAATGTGGTTATATTTTCGTACTTGATAGGACAGGCAAGCGGAGCAAACAAAGCTCAGGGCGAGGCTTTGCGGAGACTAATGGTCTCCCTCTCGGAGAGAAAGGGCGGATTGGGAGAACGCAGGGGGAGGGCTCGTAAGGGATCGTATTCCGTCGGGAGCCACAATGTAGCCCCTGGGTATGGACTAAAAAAACACGTGTCACCGCTTGGGATATTTGAAAAGACGACGGTCACCGAATACCTGAGGAAACCCATTACTCTAGCACGAGCTGACGTAGAAAAATGTGTCTGCTGTAAGAGCTTTCGAAATGACTAAAGATAGAACTATTTAAACACAAAATAGCTGAGTCTAAAAAGTTCAAAATAAAAAAATGATTCTCAAGGAATAAGCAGTGAAGATGGATATTGTGATGTCTATATAAAGAAGTAAGAAAAACATAAATAAAATGCTATATTTATTAATTTCACAATTTCCTGAAAACAGCCTCGAAAGGCCTTATACCTACTTATTTATGCACTTAAGGTATTTTAACAGGCAACAACAAATAAACACACACAACCATGAACTGGGAGGTCAAAATCCTATCCAGGCAAGATTGAACGCGCGCGTCTCTTCCGTTGGCAAGAAGGACTTTACCTCACCACCGTCGAGGCTGGCCTGATGTGTTGAACTGCTACACATTTTCGACTGTGGTGCAAAATTAACCGCATATAACAAAATTTCTAATACTGCCTCTGGTTTTCTGCAGAGTTTTTAACACAATTACCTATCATATAGACCGCGCAGTTCGCTTACGCAAATTCATTATTAGCAGCTGTAGCACTGACTAACCAATTCTGGTATTACTTCTAGTTAACCTAAGTTAATTTATGTGCAAAAAACAGTACAGACCTTGCTGCTTTTAAATATGGTACTCCTCACAGCTATCCAACGATTTCATAATAAAGATACGAGGGAATAAAAAATTCCATTAGGTGAAAGCACCCGGAAGAATCTCCAGTCTTCTTATGACAAAACATACAAGGCAAATCGTAAACATTTTCGGCGTCTATAAACGTTTACTCAAGGCAATGATCGCTGAGGACGCGCCATTTTTAGTTCCCTTTTTATCACAAATCGGCCTCTTTTGCAAAAGCAAAAACAAAATCGTGACCTCCCGAATAAACACCGAACGTGTGAAAGTGCACACCTTGATACTAACAGCTAACTCGTTTTATTTTGACCCGATTCTACCAAAATGCCAGCCTGAAAAAAGAGGCTATCATCAGAGAGGCAGCGGCACTAGCTAATACGGAAACTGCGTCCAAGGAGAAGGTACTAGTGGCGTTGATAATTGCGAATGAAAATTCTATGGATGACAACATATAGCAGCCTCGAAAGATGACGCTCCATACATTCCAATCATGAACACGTAAACGCCCGGCAGATAGGGTTGGAGCGCCGTCGACGACGTGGAACGGCGCCCGGAGGAGGGAGGCTGGGGATGAAATAAGTAAAGGAAATCTAGGCCAGGGATGGAAGGATAGATATTGTGTTTAAGGGAGAGAGACGGAGTGGAGTTATGAACTTGGTGAACCAGGAGGGAGATAACGAGGGGTGCTCTTTGCTCAACAGAGTAAAACCATTTAGGTATAAAAGGGATAAAAAAGATAAACATGCCACCAAAACAATCGACTGTCGACGGAGAAGTATCAAAGGGATTGCCGGCGCCATAGAAAAAAGTCCCAATTGGTTCCGACGTGAGTCGATTAAAGTAGCCGCTGAAAGGGACAAACACTGCCGCTCTCTCTGCGGTGTACTTTTCTTAAACTAGAATACGGGAGTCTACCTCTAACAGCTGTGCGATTAACAGCCTGTTGTTCACCTCGAATACCTCCCAAAAGGTGAAAAAATCAATCATTTTTACTACCTCTGAAATTTTTAGGCGATTTAAGTGGTCGTAGGAAGAGATCTGAACTTTGGAACAGAGATGAATGGGTTGGCAATGCTCCACGACAACGCTCCTGCTCATTTATCCCTTGCTATTCACTAGTTTTGCGCAAAAATGGAATGAATGTCTTTCCTTACCCCACGTACTCACCGAATTTGCCCCACGCGGACTTTTTCTATTTCCAAGGATCAAATTCCCCCTTAAGGGCCTAATTTTTTAATGCTTTCATTCCTAAGCTTGTCAACATTTTCCCTCACCACCATTGGTTTTTCATAAATAATAGCTAATAATTGTTTTCTTTGTACATTCTGGTCTTACTTCTTCGAACTCCCAAAATCCAATTTGAAAAATATTTTTGATGATGATACTAGTTTTACTAATTTGTTAGTTTTACTAATAAGTTAATTAGAGTTGACAGTTCGATAGGTTGGCAATAGTGATTCTCTCTCATGCCTTTTAATTTTGGAACCGGCATATTGGTCCTCCAAGAATTCCTCAATGTCATTCATGGCTTTGCATGGCACATACCAATATTTTATCCCCTTAATATTTTCTGTTGCAAAATCATATACATCCATTGAGTACAAAATTAAGTTATTGATGTGCCTCTAAAGAATAATTCTAGTCACTAGTTGCTTAGCCATCCCACCTACGCCAACACATGCATTATTTCATTGGCTAGTAACTAAGAAATTCAACTCAGCTAATGTACCATTATTTTCAATCAAATTAACCGATTTTGGCGATACTTCGAGGAAATGGAAGATAAAATGTCTTGTAAATGACGCTTTAGACGTCGAAACCGGTCGACAGAAATAAAATAATTAGTGGAATTTTGTACTGTGTTTTTGTAATAATGAATTATACTATTATTTTGTTCATGATGAAACAAGATGAAAACATTTTTGTAGTTTTTGTACAGTGAAACATTGCGGTCACTGGGGTAAATGGCATGTTTCAAATGTTTGAAAGTCTTTTGGAATAAGCTTATTGCTATTTTTGAAAAGTTAAGGGGGCAGTTTCATTATGTTAAAGGTAATCATTAAAAAAGCACATAAGAAAATCCGTGTCGTGAGGGCACATGATTTTAAGTGATTTCACTTGGAATGACCCTACCACAAAATTCCACCATGAAAATACATTTGTTTATATTAACCGTTAGTCCCTTTTCCAATAACCTTTTGAAAAGTATTTCTAAATTTTTCATGTGTTCCGCATCTGAACTCCCTGTTATCAGTATATCATCTTGAAAACAGAAACAATTTGGTATCCTTGTTAACATCAGATCCATGCATTGCTGCCAAATTGCAGGAGCAGAGGCAATTCCAAAAGCTAGTCTCGTATATTGATACAACCCTTTGTGGGTTTCAATAGCCAAAACTTCTTGTGAATCTGGATCCATGATGGTATGCCAAATTCAGATCTAACTTCGTAAATTTCTTTCCACCCTCTAAATGAGTAAAAATTTCCTCAATTTTAGGTAATGGATACTGAGGAACCACTAAATTAGGGTTTGATGTGACCTTAAAGTCTCCACAGATTGTCACCCTATCACTTCCTTTGGGTCTGGGAACAATTGGGGTAGCCCACTCACTATTGTCTAATTTTAATAAATATTCTGTTTCACCATCAGATCTATTTCTTTCTCAATCAAAGGTTTGTAGGCATATGGCGGATGTCTAAACTTCATTACCTTTGGCTTGGCATTCTCTTTCAGTCGGAGTTTCCCTTTTATCCCCACCGTAACTCCTGGTTTATTGTCAAACAATGCATCGTATCCTTTCAATAACGAAACTAAATTATTTTCAACCATTTCAATTTTCATTGTACCTGTTGAAGATTGTACCCGTTCCCAGTCAACAGGAATAACCTTTAACCAATCTCTACCCACAATAGGTTTACAGTAATTTTCTACAACATATAATGTCAGATTTTCCTTGGTACCACTACACTCAACTTTAACCAGACATTCACCCACAACAACAAATCTTTCCCTTTCTTTTCAATAAATATTAAGCCATTTAATGAGTCTGAAGTGTTTCGGTCTACATATGTCACGGTATTAAAACATCAGTTTCGCGCGAAAAATGTTCCACCGGGAAAGCAAGTAGATTTATCCCTTGGCCATGTCGGTTTCAATACGGTGGAGCTGCTGATAAATATATTTCATCCAGTGGACCCAGGAACGAGAACATTTGATGAGTAGTGTCAATAGTTGGGGAGAAGATTGGAACCTGAGCCATCCTCAATTCGCTCTCGTACGTTATTTGGCCAGCGGATGCATCAACCGGGCGAAACTGGTGTTTTAGTACCGTGACATACGTAGACCAAGACACTTCAGACTCGTTAAAAGGCTTAATATTAATTGAAAACTTTTCATTTGCCATATTTACCGCTGAGTTCTCAATGTCCTCGTCGCCATTGTTATGTTCAGACATACTCACAAGAACATTTTTAACAGTTCTTTATTTGGTCTCACCGACCGCATGTAACCTTACAATCATGCGTACAGCGATAGCTTAATACCGCAGAAACTTTTTAAAAATACCAGTGGGGGTTCAGCATTCATATGCTGACAATTATGCGAGAAAATTCTCAATGACTTCCCGCTTCCGGCGAACCAAACAAAATCGATGTTCTCAAAATAGAGAACTTGACGAGTACCACATCAGGGACTGGTATTCAATACGTAAGATTACAATAAATTGTGGCGAATTCGAGAACAGCATTAATTCAAAATACATAAAATTCATCTCCGTCATTTTTAAGAGTTGAAAATTTATCTAATGTAGATGGTTACATTTAAGTAATTAAATATCGGGAAGATAAGGAAACTCAAAAGGATGTATAAACTAGCTCAAGTTTCAACCGTGTGCTCCCGATAAGAAAAATTAGAGCATAGGTACATATAGAAGAGAAAGTAACTGACAAAAATCAGTCACTAGACACATAATCCCATCAAAATTTCCTCCGTGAATGAATGAAACTTTGTCCCGGGGAAAAAAGGATGGGACTCTTAAAACAGGATTTCCAGTTGGATCCATTCAGGTAATACCCTGTGGGCACCACTGTCGTTCCCTACCAGTACGAATAAACACCAGCAATTGCATAGGCAAGTGGGGATTTGTTTATTTTAACGTCAGGACGCGTGGCCCTCTTCCGCCGGTAGCGGCTGCCGCCACCGTCTCCCTCGCTGCCCAGCACCCGGATCTCCGTCTGTCCGCGCCCGGTCACCGCCCACCTCGTTGACCGCCCGCCCCTTCCACCCACTTTCCCACTTCCCCTTCGTCATTCCTTATTCTCTCTCTTTGCTCTCATCCATCTCCACTGCGCCTTCAAAATTCATCATGCTTACCATACACTCTTCCGCCGTAACCTTATCGCCTTCAACCCCTACTACCAAAACTAGGACGCGCTCTTGATTATGAAAGGTTAATGCTTCCTCTCTATTGTGTTTTCCTCGGCGATATGAAAAGAATTTAGGCTCGTACATCACCCGCCTTGAGTAGGCGAAAACAATCATCGACTAACTCAGTGACTACAGTTTCAGATTTGGACAGACAATTAAGTATATAGATGCATTCATTTACGCAAAGATGCTTTAATGATGAAAGGACACGGGCTAAGGAACATTTTCTATATTTGCTATGAAAATGAAAACTAGAACGTCCAAAGCACATCCTAATAATCCTCTATAATACGTACCTCTCCTCGAAAATAATTTCATTTCGTTACTTCTGATCCGTTCCACTAATGATTCAAATTAAAACATAAGCTTGAAAATACGTGTGCAATTTTATATTTCATTTAATAATACAAAGGGGAGATTTAAGCATACATGTTTTCAACAGTCTATTGTAGAAGTAGGTTCACAATACTGAAAGCTCAGTAAAAACGCGCACACGAAAAATAAACCTAACTGGTTGATATAATGCCCAAACTTCATCTTGATGTAATTTATTACCAAGGTAATGATTATGCAACGTCCTTACACAATGACGTCAAAGATGCTATCTCACTGTTTGGCTTTGGCGGAGGAATTCCAAAGAAAAATGCATACAAAATAGGTTAGGGGTAAAAAAAACTTTCTATAAAGTCCTAAAAACCACTAAAAGTTTACGAAATTTTAAGGTGCTCTATAACACTCAATACAAAACTGCTTGTATTTAAACCTGCTAGAAAATAAGAAGACCCTAATGCTTCATTCTCCTAAGTGAACTGCAGATAATGTCTTCATTTTGTGCCCTCACAGAAAAATACTATTTTCAACCCGAAAGTGCAATTTTAAAGGAATTTCTATTAAGATTTTTAATTACAACAAAGCAGACTAGAAAGCTACTTTCCTTGTCCAGAAAAATTCAGTATTTCTGCCATTTTATAAGAGCTACCACCAAAGGGAACCTGAATGTTCATTGGGTTGAGAGTACGGCAGGTATAATAAAGGCAAGGTTTTTCTCAATTTGGAACTAGTAAATAAGCGAATGTATACAACAGTGAACGACATACTCAAGCCACTCCATTTATTAATTAAAAATGCATTTACACGAATAGAGTATCAGTGCACAAAAAGTACATTAGGGCGCGGAATAAGTAATTTACAAGGATTAAATATCTTTAAAGGATATGTCATTGAAAGAGGACCCAAATGGGAAAGGGAAAAAGATACGCATTTTTGTCTTTCATGACCAAATTAAAAAATGCACCGTAAGGCCAAAAGTAAGCTGAGAATTAAAATTCTCCGTACGACGACTAGATTTGCAATTGGATCTCGTTAAATTAGCATACGGGATCGAAACGAGGATGCCACCCGTGCAACGTACTTTGCGCTGAATTCTTAATGAGTACAATCGGTGACGAGGACGCGCTTCCCTTACTGTCGGATTGCCCTTCGGGAATCCAATAGATTGGCTGTGAATACAGGCTGTAACGTCATTACACAGAAATCTTCTCTCCATTCGTCTCTCCTCAACCATTGTTTCCGTTCTAACTCCTCACTCGGTTGATTATTTGTGGAGATGCTCGACAATGGAGGCCATATATTCGTCACCAGATTACAAGGGAAATGCACAAATGAACACTTCAAACATTCCTATGTAAAGGAAAAGACATAACACCATTTATATTAAATTAAAGTTTAAATAAAAAACACATGATTTAGCGGGCTATTACTCGGATCCCTCAATATTAGGTCAGGCGTTTTAGCAGCAATTATTTTTTATCGCCAATCGCAACTCATTTGAGCTGTTGTTTGGCTGGCAATTTGGGGAGGCGACCGACGTCAGAGGACATTCGCGCCATCGAGAACAGGTACGTTTGTAAGGGAAATATTATTCAGGGATCGAAGAGAGCGTGGAGTGAAGCCCGGAGTCGGCACTAGCCTGCTCATAACGAAATAAGCCAAGGTGACCACCGTTTAACGCCTCATCCGACTGACGACGTAATCCAATTGAAGTGCTCTCCACATTGCACAAGTAAAATCGGGATACCACTCAACAAATACCCACCACTACCAGGACTCAAACCCAGGCCCTCGAGATGGGAATTCAGTACTCTAGCCACTACGCTGTCAACCCGATTCCAAATTCGACCATGTTTTTTAATCATCCTTGTCATCGGTCACAAAACACTCAAGTAGAGACCGAAATTCCCATGAAAAATCTCCGCCACAACCAAGATCCAAACGCGGGCCCTCGGGATGGTGAAATAAAACACCAAGCCGATCCCTATTTGCGCCGTTATGAGCAGGTTGACAGGGGGAGAATCGTAAGCGGAATGAAAGGAAAGTGAACAGGGTTGCCAGCATTAAAATTAGTTTACTCTTCACAAAAGGCGCCAAGGAGCTCAGACTTAATCGTCCCATCCGACGGACGGAGTAATGCAGCTGAGGTACTACTCTCCTCATATCACCCAAATACGGATCGGATTTTCCTGAAAAATTCCCGCCTCTGGCGGAATTTGGATCCAATTCCTCCGGATAGAAAGTAGGCACTCTAACCGTTACACCAATTCGATCTCTCTCGACTTAGTTATCCTCCCATTCCACGCCAGTCCGCCAACCCTTCGGGCGCTTCTCCACATCCACTCTTTCACTTCTTTCCCGATCAATTAATTCAATTCACCCTCGTTCTTCTTTCCCCACTTTCGCTTTCACGTCTCCCTCTCTCCACATCCTTTGTAATACCTCATTCTCACTCTCACGAGCCTTTATCGCAGCATCTCCAGCTCTCCCTGTTCACCGGCCGATCCCCCTTTTTCGCCCGAGAGAGGTACCCCATTCAGCGCACGATTCTCTCGCAACTGCCCGAAGAGCAACGACGCGTGGCCAGAGTGAGAGGGAGTCCCTCCAAGCAACATTCGATCAACCGAGTGCACATACACGACACTCACATATTGGATTCGATTAATCGACAAGGGAATATTCCTTGCAAAATTCGATTATGCTCTAATCGTTTTTTGGGAGACGGTATGGAGATGGGACTCGTTGCTCGAGACAAGCTGCCCATTAGTTTCGATGTAAGTGAGGAGTGACTTTTCAAAACCCATGTCGAGATCACAGCCAACTTTTAGTGAGAGCATATCCCTAGGCCTCACGAATAATGCACACAAAATAATTTCGTTAAATGCTCCTGGAATGGCGGTTTAGTCCTTCAAACGGTGTTTAGTCCTAAAATCCTTCTTTGGCCTCGGTGGCGGTGGGGTGAAGTCCTCGCCAGCTAATCCCAGGGTCACCGGTTTGAGTCCCACCTCGGTAGCTTTTTAACAACTTAGGGCATGGTTGAGTGTGTTCGTCAGTTGTAAATTGTTAACTACCCCGTAATAAGAGCTGTTTTCGATGGTGATGAGAAATAAATATGAAACATTTTTAACCCACTAAACATATATTTATCACTCACATAACTGAATTCACTAATTTCTTTACCAGGATCGAATCAATTAGGGTGGAATTAAAAAAGTTGAAGCAAACAAACATTCTAAAAGGCATGGAAAAGACACTCACTGGCGGTACCTACGCGTAGCTTTAAACGCACATCAAATGATTCCATTTACAATCACAGCTTAGCCAGATGCATGGTTCATTTCTAGATGCGCTTGCTCTGCTAACGATACCCATCCACGCTGAGGCAAGTTGGAATGTTGTTTGAGTCAGTTTAGGCATAAAATAAATTTTCTTTCGTCCCAGAGGGAAATTATTTATAAACATCGCTTACCTTGGGTAATATATCCATAATTGTAGAGAAAGACTCACACCTAATCAATACGGCTTTATTTCTCAATTAAAGCGATAATTCAAACTATCTCGAACTATCGCTATTTTCTGCATGCAAAGAAATGTGTAAATACCTGGGCAGAGCAGAGTGAACCTGCTGAAATCTGAGTAATGATTGTGAGAGAAAGTGTCGCCCATCAGGGGAATGCACCAGAATGGGTATACATAGAATGCTTTGGAGTTATATCTGTTTATTCGAGTTTTAAGCCTAAGCAAATAAATGACATTAACGAGCAACTAAAAAAACAGTTAAAGGACTCCTACTGTGGAAAAATGATACTTTCAGAACGCATGACTGACATAGCAAACATTTTTTAGCACCGCAATAGAATAGGGTGAAATAGAATCATAGGGTGAAAATTAAAATATTGTAACATGTCTATGTGGAAGGTTACGCAAAAAACATGGTTAAAATTTTACTTTCTATTGAAAAATAAAATTATTAGCACTTTTAGGATCCATTAAGAAGGAGATATATACGCGGAATTCGGTTGTTATATATTCATTCAAAATGAAAATTATAGGTAACTGTTGAATCAATAATAACAGAAAACAGATCTTGAGATATCTACTGCGCTTTGCACACTTATTTTTCTACTCGGACAGTGAGATATATTAAATCAAATATAAAATATGAATTTAATGTGCGAAGTATATTAAAAATTGAGAAGATTTTACCCAAGGAAAAAAGGCTTGTCCATCAAAATTAATTGTTAGAGGAAACTTCCTAAAAATACCTACACCATTTGGCCTCTACCCTACGTAATAAAATATTTAAAATGTGATTTTGATTACTTTTCCAGCAACAATTTATCTTTTTAATTTTAAGATGCTAATAAGTCTCTTCAGAGATTAAAATTTGATGCTAAATCGGAGATTATTTCAGTTAAGAATCTTGATAATGATATTGGTAGTGCGCCTGTAATACACCTTTTGCCCGATGAGCCGTTCCTAGAGACATATTGCCATTATCATATTCACAACAAGATTTGAGGAGTAACGGGAATACACCCTGGGCAAATATGGATTAAGACACGGAAACTTGTTAACCCTTATTGTAAAGAAAATTGCAACTCCGGAAGGGCAAACACCACAGTATCACGCCCTTGTTTACCCATATCGACGCATACGATGATTTAATCGACCAAATAAACTCACTGACTGCGAGCATTTATCGGATTTACAAATCCTGTTTGCATAGGGTTAAAAGAAAACAGAAATCCTTTGCTAAAATTAAGAGAAAAAAGAGACGTGGGGAAAGCGATATTTAACGGGCATTCCAAGAGCAAGTCCGATGCATGCTTGGAGCTTAGCCTGGGCGAAACATACATCTCTTCGCCTAATCCCTTCTTCCCGTCCTCAAATCCACCAAAAATCACCCTCTCCTTCAAATAATCCGCCGTCAGTGCCGTTCCCCCTTGTCAAATCGCCAAACCAACCGAGAGCATGCGTGAAATGGGAAAAAGATGGAATCAGGGCCATTAAGTCAGCAACATATCGCTCTTTAATCTCATATCTCTTTCTCCCCTATTCCATCCTTTTCTCCACCTCTGACTCCCTCCTATTCTTCCACTTCTATCTCCAACCTACGCCAACGGCGTCCGACAACTCTTGACTCCTGGTCTGCTGTGATCCTCAGACCTTTCTCCTTTAAAAACAATTCACATGAGACGTTTTCTTTTGCGTTTCTCCCTGCGTAGCGCCAGACCAGACAGGTTTTAAATGTGATTTTCTCCTCACTTGATTATGGACCACATTCGTAATGTTTGATGCCTTCAATTTCGTCGATCGATAATAGTGTTGACGTTAGGTAGTCTTATTTTTATGCTAGCTTTACTTTTTCCTGTTTTCAACCTCTGCATAGAATGAAGGTTGATACTTTTATTTCCATGTGATTTTATAAAAATTTGTGGATGTCGGAATGACTCTAACTGTCGAGGTATGAAGGCGAGACAATGTCACCGGGTAAACGAGACGTTTTACTTATGTTCATTAAATTATCATTATCCCTATCACCTCACCCCACTTAGGATCTTTTCTGTATTTTATTGTAAGAAAACCATGCGTTTACCATTTTTATAAATAGAAACTATGAAAGCCATTACCCTAGAACCCGCCCTATGCTTCCTTTCTTCCCCTCCTCTCACCCGTCCTTCTCTGCTATAGGACAAATTTTATTATGTTTCGACATATTGCCACCAAATTGATCCCAGAGCAGAATGAGTCTTCTCCGCGTTCTTTCCAATATCGTTTCTTCATCCTCTCTGCCTAATCGTAAAAAATAACCGAACACAGCTAGTTGGATCTTCAGTCGGTCGCCAGAGCCAAACTCTAGACCTTAGTTCCCTAGAACTCCTCCTTTCCCCTTCCCCCTCCTACACCCTCTTCTATTACCCAGTCTCTCCTATCATCTTCCCCAATAGGCTGCTTATTAATGTTTCCACAGCAACCTTCCCGTGTCATTACCTTCCATCTTCCAGTTTAAACCGGGAAATAAGACATCCGTCGGGAGGTCACTTGGATTTGGTATTATACGAGTAGATGGTAAAAAGCTAATATTTTATCCAAGTAAGTAGTTAACTTGGAAGAATGCCTGACCTTGGTCAAACACAATGAGGACAAACAGGGGTTATCGCATGACGCGATAGAAATTGCAGAAACTCTCAACAATATCAGCAGGGAAGATGGATACCCACTCTCTTATTCTTGGAATTGAAACTTTAATAACAAGTGAAATGCGGATGCAAAATGAAATATTTTTAAAAACTAATTTGACATTATTTAACGATGTATGTTTTCATAACATTAATATAAAACCGGTTTTGCTACATCGGCGGCATCATAACTGCTGATGTCTGCGAATTTACTGTTATCGCATGTTGTGAAAACAGACATTTATTTTATTATCACGATTTGAAAATATTTTCACTTATTAAAAATTCCACAATACTTTTTACTTATTCCGACCCAGGTTTCGACTTTAAACAGTCATTTTCAAGGGGGAAATAGCTCACAACGAGCCCCTTATGAACAGATTCGTTAGTGAAAAGCGGGAGGGGAAAAAGAAGTTGGTGGAAGGAACCTACAGGAGGAGATCGCATGACTGGACCGAAACAGTGGGGGGGGCGCGTTGTTACGAGAGCATTGCGTCACGGAGGAGGAGGAAGGAAAGGTAAGATCATGAGAATAGAGAGGGGAGGGTACATCTCTTTCAAAACAATTACATTTTTCTATTAGAATGCAAAGTTATATTTAGTTGTTCCAGATAGTTAAGCTCTTCCTTGCCGTGGTGGAAGGGCTTGTGCGTTCCAATGACCCCTAGAACTGGACTGGCAGGAGCAAGTACTATTGCTCCAGGTATAGCCACCCATGCCAGATAGGTCGAAGGGTAGGACCCAGACGAAAGGTAATTCCGTGATGGTGTCACGTTAAACATACCGTTGAGTGGCATGGAACTACCTCTCAACTATCCCTTCCTAGAATATGAAAGTCATTCACAGAGAATTGATTTCTGGCAACTACGGGATGCCGCCCACTAGGGCGGGTGTCGTGCCCGGCAGAGGGGGATGCAAGGCCTCCGCGGTCATCATCACACGAAATCCTTGCACAGCATCATCATCGACGTAAACAAGGGATAGGAGGGAGAAGAAGAAGAAAAAGATGAGGAAAACAGCGGTAAAAATTGGAACTTGGAACGTGATGGCGGCCGGGAAGCTTGAAAATATTAAGCAAGAAAAGGAAAAAGGAAAAATAGATGCTTTGGGATTGTGCGAGGTGAGATGGAAGGATACAAGGGTCTATTGGAGTGATAGCTACAGGGTAATCTATAGTGGGGGGGATGAGAGTCAACGTGGGGCAGGTATGGTACTGAACACAAAATTGGGACTGAGGGTGGTAAACATTGATCAGGTGAGCGACAGGATACTAGTGGTAGAAAAAAAAGCCCGCCCTAAGAATTTCGTACTGGTCCAGGTATACATGCCTACAAGCAACCATAAGGAGGAAGAAGTGGAAGAGGTGTACGAGCAAGTAGAATAAATAATTAGAGAAGTACCGTGAAAGAAAAACCTGATAGTGATGGGTGACTGGAATGCAGAGGTGGGGGAAGGAAGGGACAGATTAGAAGTGGTAGGGTTTGGGCTAGGAGGAAGAAATGATCGCGGTGAAAAGGCAGTTGAGTTTTGTAGAAGAAATAAATTAGTAGTGGCAAATACATGGCTTAAACATCACCCCAGGCGTAGGTACACATGGAAAATGCAGGGTGATACTGGGAGATACCAAATTGATTATATAATGGTAATGCAGAGATTTAGGGACAGTGTAAAAAACTCGCGTAGCTATCCAGGGACGGATGCGAACTCAGATCATAACTTGGTGATGATGAAGTGTTAAATTAGATTCAAAAGGATTTGTTAAGGTAGGAAATTAAAGATGTGAAACCTTAAAGCATTGAAAGGGTTGAAAAGGAAGAAATATCAAGAGCTGATAGAAAAGAATATGGGTGAAGCAACGCGGAGCGGAACAATAGAGAGAAGATGGGAGAATATAAAAACAGGCATCGCAGGAGCGTCAGAAAAAAACAATAGGAACGGTGGAAAAGAAGAGGGTTTAAGAAGCAGTGGGCCGTGGGTAACGGAAGAAACGATTAAGAAAATGGAGGAGAGAAGGATATGGAAAAACGTCGACACCGACATAGGCAAGAGAAAGTACAAGGAATTGAATAATAAACTCCGGCAGGTGACCAATCGGGCAAAAGAAAACTGGTGGAAGTGATAATGCGAGGAAATGGAAAAGCTGCAGGAGGAGGGGGAAGTGGGCGCTTTGTACGCCAAGTTGAAAATGTTATCGGGTGGTAAGAGAGGGCATTTAATGATTGCTACTGCACATAAGTTACTTCCAATCACGTGCATTACAAATACAAGTAAACATGTTTGACTAAATAAATACAAAAATAAATATGAGAGAGCAAGCAAATATACAGGTACAAGATTTATTTTACCACGCACTAAGTTGCACAAAGGTGAACACAGGTATGTACAATTCTTATGTATTACAAAATAAACAATTAGCTCTTACCCTTCTCTATGTTTCTCTCATCCCTAACTTCCACTTCGCCACGTACACATTCGGTGGCTTTCACGGTTACATTTCGATTTATTTGTGAATAAGCAACATTCTAAGCAGCCAGGCACCTTAAGTGGTTAAAAAATCCACCAAATATGGGATTCAAACAAACAAATTCAAATTATATATAGACGGGGGCGATGGGCAAAACTTTGCCGAGACCGATAATTTAGAATAATTCGAAAAAAAAAGTATTCGTATAATAAGTGCTAAGGCTTAAAATGTCATAGACAAGTTTAACAAGGGTAATAGTGATTATAGTCAGCATGAACATGCTTTTATTCTCCATTTACGCTCTAATCGGAATGGATGACCAAAGGAGAAAATCCCGTGGAGGATTCTATTCTTGCCGTCGGCTTAAATCACTTGTCGGCATTCATTTTCCCTTCCATTTGGCGGTTTCTTCCACGGCCTATGTTACTCCCCTCTCTTAACCACTACATCCCCGGAACTCCATCCACTCGCTAAACCTCGCAGTGAATTCATCCACTAAAAACCCGATACTCCTCTCAGGGGACTAAGGAGTCCGCTGGAATCACTTGGCATGCACTTTTGCCAAAAAAAACCCTTTCAAAGAATTATACAGAGTGGTTGGAGAGTTTTGAGAATGTTTGAGAAGTGTTGCATGGCTCAAAGGGAAGTCGCAGACTAAAAAATACGCCGGAATGGTTGAGTGAGAAGCATAGGGACCGAGTGTGGAGAATATGGAGAGTTACAAGCGTACATGACTGGATATAATAAGTAGGAATATTCGGCGCGATAGTATGAGGAAGTATTGAAGCTATAAGAAATGTGTAAGTGGTCGTAAAGAGCAAATCAATAATGCAGGAAACAGGAATGAAAACAATGGTATTTGTGTAATAATTTTCGTTATACCACGGCAAATAATCTTATTGTGCCAATGTTAAATATAATTCAACAAAAATAATTATTTTTTAGGAAAAATTGATGGACAAATTTGCCACGATAGCTACGTTTGTTGGATCGTTTTTCGCAAAAAAATAAGATTTCCCTTTTCTTGAAATCCACAGTGAAAAAATCATTCGCCTGGACTGGGATTGGATACCTAAACCACTCAATATCTCTCCGATTACTCGAACCAGTCATGCTACGCAGGTGTCCTCATCCACTGTGAAATTATTTTATTATTTAGGATTACTTTCATGCACCGAAGCACCAGTTACTTTCACCTTCAAAGAGTCATTTTATGGGTCCAGGAGAAGAAGTAAAAATTAGGATGAAATGGTAGTTGAGGAGGGAAATAAGAGATAATGACTAACATCTCCACGGGAAGAAAGATCCTGAGGAATTGGACACAGAGAAAGAGAGAAAGGGTGAGTAGAAGAGGGAATATGGACAAAGGGTGATTCAAGTGAACGCAGAACCGTGGACTGCATGGCATAATTGGAGTTAATGGATATCGACCTCAATTCTGTCACACTTTGAGACCACCCCTACGGCCCCAAAGGTTCCTCTCTCCATTGTTCCTGCCCTAACTACTTTCTCCGTGAAAAGACCTTTTAGCACTTCATTCGATTCTTAAAATCTCGCCGATATTAACGAGACATTCTCGCCGTTTAGCTAATTAAGACGACCATGGGTTAATGTTACGACGACAAGGAGATAATTTTGACCCAAGAATTAAAAGGCGATCAATTCATTACTTTAAGGATTAATGCTGGACCAGCAATTAGGCTAGGAACAAGGGAAATAAAAGGCAATGTCAAGCGAGTCCCACTCATTTAAACCTTCATTCATTCGTTTGAAGTCCATAATAGGCCGTTTGGAGTCCAATCGATTCATGCAGGATGCGACACTTGTCAGCAACATCAACAGTTTGACTACGACACGTTGGAAAGTCGACTACAACAATGTTCATAGTTTAAGTAACGAGAAAAGAATATTTGGAGCTACAATAAAAATCTCGAGAGGGATGGATAGATTTACATCTGAACTGAAAACTAAACTAATTAACTGTAATCTTAGAATAATTAGGTATTTATTATGATCATTTAGTATAATAACGTCAATAAAGAACGTGACTTGTCATTTTATCTGACGATAGGCGGTTGAACTGTGATTCTATGAGCTAAAATAACTTCAACAGTAACATGTCTTACTAACTTATCTACCTACTTTAAATTCCCCATTCCTGTAGCACCTTGAGTCCAGCAAAGATTATCGGGGTATCTCATTCATAATATCGTTTTTTATTAAAGCATTCATCGATACTTCCTAATTACTAAGTATTTCAATTATTTAGAGTTAAACTTACCGGAACTTCAGAGTTTTATGGGTATTTCCCAAGATTAGTTGAGTTTTCAAACTAATTTTAAAAATTCTACATTTATTTGAATTAATTTAAACAAAGGTTGGGAAGGTACTTTCATTGGTGGCTTCCGATGACCCTGCCAAAATAGACGTACTCGCATTAGCTAGATGAATACGTCTGCTGTAGTTGGTATTTACGGATACTCAAATGATGTATGTACTTATCCCAAATAATGTTTTATTCGATTTTCCTCAAATTTACTCTCTCTCTGTGATAAATCCACTTGTAAGGACTATATTTGTGTCAATTAAAGTCCCATGAAAAACAGACGGGTTACTATTGAGGTAGTTAAAACTTTCCTACATTGAGCATGGCATTTACGAGCATACCAATTGTGTTTATGGTCGGTCCTCTCTATTTTTGTTAAAGGTACTTTTGCCAAATGAATTCTTTCACACGTTAGATTGGGGGGAAGTATGCGTACATTGCGTTTTACACGTTGGAAATCATTTTTGGAAGAGTACGGCTGATGAATAAAGGAGAGAGGGTTTTTAATTACATATAAGAAACCGCAAATAATACGCACGAAGTTATGCGCATGTTTCCAAATCAGTTGTCATATACATTGTAGAGCGTTCATCATTTTTTGGCGTGAATTTCTTTAGTGGATTATTTAGGGTAAGTAATCAACTGAAAGAATACATCATTAAACATGTTCACTTAAATACACTGTGCCTTTTTTAACCGCAGTCATGAATCTCATACCCCAGAGCGCGGTGTATATTTGTATTTAACTCCGACTCTGCGCCCAGTGAGCGGGCTGAAATGAGACCAGGGTGACCTTTTATATCCAAATGTAACGGAGCCTTTGCTCCCATCACATAAGACCCCTATCTATTTTTTTACTACTGACCGTTAGAAGGTGGCATCTTGCTCACTAACCACCAACAGAATTAATTTTTCCATCTTAACATTCGGTTACCATCCTTCACTTCTGTTTTAGCCTCGCATACAATCATCCTACCAGTGTTTCGAAAGTCTCTTCAATATTTACATTTCATCCCTCCAAAATATACGCTGAGATTCCCCTTTTTAATTTTTCCATCTCTCCTTGTAAGTAAAGAAGTTAACAGCAGAAAATTTAAAATTGAGTAAAATGATTTTTAAAACTTCAAAAATAGAATATTTATGGTCAAAGATTGAAGAGAGAAACATGTGAAGGAATTACTAATTATCTCATGCATTTGCACACAGTCTTGATAATTATAATAGCACTTCATCTTTATATATATAAAAGTCAATGTATGTATGTATGTATGTATGTTCCACATCTCCTCCTAAACCACAGGACCGATTTTGATGAAATTTGGAACACATGTTTGTTACTGGTAGACAACAAACACTGTAGGGTTCAATTAACCAAAACCCTATTTTTTCAGGGTTAAGGGTGTGATCCTTACTAATATGTATAAACATGTAATGGTGTCTGTCTGTCTGTTGCTCCATCACGCAAAAACTACTGAACCGATTGAGCTGAAATTTGGCATGCAGATAGAAAACATATGTGGTTGTAACATATGCTATATTAAAAATCCCTAAGGGCCCCCAAAGGCCCCCTGAAGGTCCCCCCTGGTGGTTCATGCTAAGCATTGGGTTCGGTGCAGTGGTTTCATTTATTTGTTTTTAAAATTACTTTTACTCAAGATATAGGGCTGGGATTTTTTTTATCGGATGGCTAAATAAATGACGTTTCTAAGTTTATCAATCGATTTCCTTCTACGCTCCGTATTTGTCTGAACTTCATGTTTTAAGCTGAAAAATCTCACCTTTTTCTCTGAAATCAACAATAACATATTTCCTTGACAACCATAGATTTGATTTTCAAAGGATATACACGCCTCTAGCATTTAAATATCACTCCTTTCTGCAGGCCCATGATAGTACGTAGAAAGAAAATCCGTATAATAAGGGCCCAGAGTCCCAAGGCCCCCATGATAGATTGCTTCGGGGGGTTATCGTTAAATTCAATGCATATTTAACAAGTATACTCTTCAACGTCTATTCTCAAAGTAGCTCTCAAAGGGGAGCATAGTAGGGAGCAAAGTAGCTCTCAAAGCATATATATGGGAGAACACTTACGTAGTAAACGTTACACATAAAGGAATTAATAGACTACACACTTAAAAAAAATATATACGTGCAGCGAATATCAATGGTAATAATGCCTCTGTTGCTACAACAAACACGGCGTTGTTTATTATCGTTAAATACTCAAATGTATTACACGTAATGAAACCGTCTGCCTCTCATTACGATAGCGAACTGTTTTTAGACCAATACCCACATCAGTAACGTCGCGAATTATTTATACGTTTAAAAGTGTTAAAGTGCAGTTAACTTAGGTACATTCACTCAGTCATCGAGTTGCCTATTCTAGACTCTCACTTGCCGCTGTGTTTCCGTTCCTTGGACTTAAAAATATATCCATCAACATGCCTAATAGAAAAAGGAGTAACCTTTCGAAAAAACCTTCTAGAGCAAATGAATGTCTTATTTGCGAGAAAATGAACCATTGAAAGAAAAACGACAAAGGTTAGACTTGGATGGTCAAAGACATGCCCACCAGCGATCTCATGAGATTCTCCCCGTGGTGTTTCTCGGGTTACGCTAAGATCCTCACAAATTTCATCCTTAGCCAACATACAGACGGGTAACCAGCTCGAAATCTGGTTCAAATACAGACCCATCTGTTTCTAAGCTTCAATCTTTTTAATATGGCGGAAATTATAATGACGTCACTTCATGCTTCTTACCCGAAAGAAGAACGGAAATTCTGCGCAATTAACGACATCTGTACATGAAAATCGACAATGGCACTAAGAATCGCCATAATTTTTTTATTTAGCCACCAAAACCAATGATTATGGCCATGCCGAAGGCGCAGTCCCATTGATGGAGGATTCATAGGTCAAATAAACCTGGCTTCTGCTGCCATTACTCCTCTTGACGTGTCAACCGCTGGATTGTACTCTTCTGTGTAATCCTGATTAAGATAATCAACGCACATATCAACGTTGAATAGTGCTACTGAATTAAGTCATGGAATGCAAATATATTTATGTGCACAAGGGAAGCGATCAAGCTGTTAATCACTCAGAAGACGGCGCAAGAGAACCGTAGGGACGAGGTGACCATCTATCAATCTTTGCTATTCAAGTAGTAATGAGTCTACAAGGCAGATTTTTGGGTTTCCCGTGCATGAAAGTGGACCAATAGTCACTCATCTCTCCCCGCACCTGGAAAACTGTCAGTGTGTCTACTACAACGAACACAACATACAGAATAGGTTACGAACTCCTCAAATGACCACGCATACTGTTATTCTTCGAGCTTTGTGGTTTTATTATAAAAAATAAGTTTAATGTTTTTCACACCCGTTGAATTTCAACGAGTATCTTCCGCTCGTTGATAATAAAAGCACAGTAACAAATTCATTAAATATTTTTTTACAGTTACCAATTTTCAAAAACGATAGCACACAAAAAAGTTAAGTAATTAGTTTAATGGCAGCACACTGATAAACATACAAAGATAATTTTTCTCTCCATGTTTTTCAATGAATGCCGAACTTGCTTGAATGAAAATACTTGAACTGACCTACAACAGAGTCTGTGTAAACTTTTATTCAGTTGCAACACCTGCGCATGCATTGCATGCGCAGCAAATTCAAGTAAAGACAAAAACCTAACTTCGTTCATCACTACCCCACCATTCCAACACTCACGACCGATTCCCCAAAAACAATCCTTCGTCCATCCGGAAAATGCATCCGTCTTCTGAGCTTTCCGCACTGAATCGAGACAAAGAGAGATTGTTTCGGCACGAGCAAAACGTCCCTCCTGGTCAGACTTGAAAACAAATTTGCGAGAGACGGTACATGGTGCATTGTGTACACACACGTACGGTGGGGAGTGGATGAAGGGGCGGAGAAGGAATGGAAGGTTGGAAAGAGTAGCAAGGGAAGGGGAGATACGGGAAGGATGAATGGGGATTGGGCACTAGAGGAAAAGCCCAAACGGCGAGAGAAAGCGCGGCAGCGGGGATAAACTAAGGCAAAGGGTATTGGGCACGAGCAAGACAGCACGCGAGATTAGTGGAGGATGAGGGTAGAAGAAAACGATTCTACATATACATAATGCCCTGCAAGCCACGTCAAGGGTGTGTGGCAGAGGGTGAGGTGGTTTCACCAACACGCACTATACTATACCCCAATTAAGTTATTGAAGCAACGATTATTGGTGAACCATCAAAAACCTGCAAATACTAGTCAGGAGTTGAAATTTCACTAGTATGCAATACACTGCAGGCATGCCACAAATGCCAGAGACACTATTTATATTAATTTATTTTGCAACTACAGAAATTCACAGAGATACAAGAGTTATACCGGAAACATGTACGACATCCTTTTACTACAAGGTACCGGATAAGGATACAAGCATCAAGGAGCATAAAAACTAATTAGCTACACTACCTATCGAGAAACCTAGTCAAAAACATATTATTTGCGGTAAAAATGACATTTTAAACCTATCCGTTCTGCAGTCTACGTTTTCTAAGTTAATTCTCATGATCTGATCTACCGTAGTACCAAAATTGACGCGAGAGAAGCCGGGCGTTGGTGAAGGGTGGGCAGAGGGTGAAATTCTTTATGGCAAGAGATTGTGGTGAGGAGAGGGAATGGAGAAACAGCGGGTGAGCCCATTTGGGAAGAGAATTAATTCGGTGACACTGTGAGGAAAACTCGGGTGAGCAATTTATGAGATGGTGAGAGTAAGGAGTTAACGAGCGAAATAAGAGATCAGACAGAGAGGCTGGATTTACTCAAAGAAATAGCTGTTTCAGAAAAAGACGGAGACAGTGACTGCCAAGAAGATGGACCAAAAATTATCTGCGCTGCCGACAGCGATGTAAAAACGAGTAGCAGTAGATTTGACTTTTTTGGTTCTCAACGTGCTATGGTAATAAATAAAACAGCGAGCAAGGGAGAGTTTTACATCTCTCCTTGACGATGGTCACATGGATGAGCGAAATGCATGCATAGGAGTCAAAATTCATTTGCTTTTACAGACAATTTCGACTTATCTTTAATATTTATTTAACTTTTCAATTGGTCTCTTCTTGCATAACTTCTCAGGGTTGGTGGAAGCACTGGAAGAAGGCGCAGAAAATGCACTCTGGTGGCCGATTTATGGGATAGGGAGGATGAGGAGTTAATTAGGTGAGGGATTAAACCAGACACTGGATACACTGCGAGAAATGGCCGTCACGGAAAGTGAGGGATGCACTGACTGCGAAGAGGATGAGGCCCGCATTTAACCTCGTTGGGTGCTGGATGACATTCCGACGGCAATGGGTACGACAATAGATTTAGGCTTCGGATGTATAGCAACTAACACCTATAATCTGAGACGATCAAAAAACTATGTCCAAGGTGGGATGTCCAGCCAAACTTTGACGTAGGTAGACTGCCACGCTACAACCTTGCCACCGCGGCGTGGGAGCTAAAGAGCCCAGACCCAGGGATTTCAGGTATAAATTCTCTGCCACTAAAAAGCAAAGACGCTACTACACTAATTCACATAATGGGAGTCACGATCATATGTTTCGCCATTTTGCGTTCCAACTACTATAATTACATCTTACTATTAAAAACTTTAATTTGATGTTATGGCCAATAAAAAATCCAAATCCTCTACTGAATTCAAACCGTGACCTTAGGGTTACCAAGCCTTTGCACTTCCAATTCGGCTCCAGCGGGAGGATGAAGAGGCCGAAAAAGTACAAGGCTGACAACAATATACTTTCCACCGCTTTAAAGCAAGTATGCGACTAATCTAATCCCATATTTCGCTATTTAGTCAGGACGGAAAATTCCAAGTCACGGTCCGCGCCTCAATTGATTATTTGACGTCGCGCCGGCGGAAATCCATTCCAGGGAAGAAAGGAAATATTTAGAACGCCCTTTTTCCTTGGAAAGGAGGAGGAGGAGGCTAGTTTCCTCATCCGGCGGCACCCATCCAACCGTGACGATTCCTGATAATGGAAAAAAGTTTGAGGAGGTTCTCGGTCGAAGGAAGATAGGAGGAAAATACCTACACGGACCAAGAAGGTCACTCTAGCTACAAGAAGAAGAATAAAAACACGAGGATAAAATGAATCCGCAACGTAATTCTCGACAAAATAACGTGGATAATTAAGATTTCCCGATTGATGTGATGTGGTTGGTGCCTTCGGGATAACAAATAAAAAACTGCAAAGGGATTGAAAGACAGGAAGGCTAGATTCCAGAGTCGGAGTTGAATGTGGAAAAGAAACAAGATGGGATTCTTGGCTACTTTCTGAAGAAGGAATTTAAACGGGAGTAGGAAAGGGAGGATAGGTTCCGGAGGGACAAAAGAAAATCCGGGGGAAATAGAGCGGTCGGCAGCGGCGACTGTTGCGCGGTACAAAGGGAGTCGGTGGACAACTGGGTTAAAGAGGCAGCGGCGGTAGTAGAACGGGTCCTCGGGAGGACGGGATGTGTACTGTGTAGGGCAGGGGGTGGGAGGGTAGGGTAGGGTATGAGAGTGTATAGGGAGGGAAGGAGTGGATGGGGTCGGCGGTTAATGGAAGAAGGAATGTTTGGTGTGATATGTGAAAATGAAGAGGCTTCCCTGAACTGGATGGTCCATCGCGCGTCTACCGGTAAGTCTCCGCCGCTTCCAAGTTCGCAAACATTGTAATAAATTCTATCCACTGAACAAAGTATCTCCTCTCGGCAACATCTACCCACCCATTCCACCAAAATCTCTCCCCATAACTATCTCTAACAGGATGGCCACTCGTTCAGATAAGTCAAATTCTCGGTTATTCACGGTTTTTCAAGGTCGCCAATCGCTTTTTTAACGGTTTTGATGGATTTATATACCGAGTCACTCAATATCTTGTTTTTTTAAAGCATGATAATTTATATAAATATAGAAAATTTGAGGTGGGGAATTCATTACTGGCACAATAAGGTGCCGTGATTTAAATAATACGTTAGAATAAACATTTCCAAGCAATGTTTATTATTAATCTAACAAAAACTTCAAGTGATTGAGCGAATTCAACGCATTCAGCACTCACTGGAAACTTGTCTATATTTGCGTCTTATTATCTATTCGACCCGCTCAGCACAGCCAGGTCCTAATACTGCGAAGAATTTCAGGGAAGAAAAAAGAAAAAATTTCAAGAAAAATTTCTGGAAGAAAAGTCGATAGTAGCAAAATTACATGGTTAAAAGCAGAATATAGTGTAATACTCATACTTGGGCAGTAATTATTATTGGACTTATTACCAAAATGAAATAAAACTGATTCCTGAAGCATTCCAAAATCTAAAAGAGAAATTGAGCAACCAAAGATACCAAATTAAATTTTTACACACGAAGTTCATCATTGAATCGCGGTTTTTCAATGTTATCACAAGTCACGGCTAATTCAGAGTTTTCACGATTTCAAGGTTGAGTGGCCACTCTCCCTAACCTTATTTCTTCATTCCTCGCACTCCGATACCATTAAACATGCTCTCTATCTTCTCTTCACCAAGCTTCCTTTGTCTTGATGGTAGAGGCTCGCGACGGTGGTTATTCCCACTAAGAATGGGTCTCAACTCCAATTGTAACGAGAGAGGACTACATAGGAAGAAATTGGATACAAGAGAGCGGCTTCCTCACGCGTCATTTTCTTTTTCATTTTCATTACAGTAATCTGCCGGTTAGAGGTAGGTTGTGATGAAAGTCAGAGAATGTCCAACGAACTCTTACATGTGCCGTGCCCTTTCGACCTCTAGTATTTCTTTCTTCATCTCAGCATAAGTCCTACCTTTCTTCATTCCGTCCATAAAACCTATTCTCTTTCTTCCCCTTCCCCGCTTACCCAACATTCTACCCTCTATTACGGCCTTCAGCAAACCATCGCCCCTCATTACCCCTTCCAGCCACCTACCCTGTCTTCCCCTAATCTCATATAAAAGTTTCCTCTCCTCGCCCACCATGTCAAGCACTTCCTCATTTGTCTTCCTTTCCGTCCAACGCAACTTCTCCATCCTCCTCCACACCCACATCTCGAAAGCCTTCAGCCTATTTTCGTCTTCCTTTCTCAACGTCCACGTTTCTGCCTCATACAACGCCACACTCCATATCAAGCTCTTCACCAGCCTCTTTATTACATCCTTACTTAAGGTCCCCGTTATCAGCTCCCTTCTATTATTGAACGCTTCCTTCGCTAGCGCTATTTTCTTCCTAATGTCTTTGCTACTATGTCCTCTTTCTTCTAGCGTACTACCCAAGTAATTAAATTGTTCTACTTGGTCCAGTTTGTGACTTCCTACTCTTATCACCAGCTTCGCTTTCTTTGTCCTACAGAATCTCATTACTTTTTTTCCTATTATTTATCTTCATTCCGTATTTCTTACACTGCTTTTCCAGTGCATCTACTAAAGTTTGCAATCCTTACGATGACCGACTGACCAACGCCTGGTCGTCTGCGAATCTAACCGACTTTATCCACTGGCCTCCTACTTTCATTCCCACATCTAGCTCATCCCATGCTTCTCTTACCATTTCCTCAGCATAGATATTAAAAAGTAAAGGCGACAACGGGCACCCTTGCCGTACCCCGCGACCTATAACTGCCCACCCTGATTCACCCTCAGCTACCCTTACCTGAGCCCTCTGCCCAATATATAAGTTTCGGATGAGTCTCCTGTCACGCCAATCTATTCCTATTTTCCCCAGTATCTGCATTAGTTTCTCCAAGTTTACTGTGTCAAAGGTTATTTCGAAATCTACAAAGCAAGCGAAAACATCCTGATTATGCTCTATGTTTCTACATTTAAGTGTCCTCATTACCGCAATCGCGTCTCTGGTTGCCTTACCCTCCCTGAACCCAAATTGGTCAACGCCTAAATAGCACTTTGCTCTGCTCTCCAACCTTATATTAAGTACTCCAAGCAACACTTTTGCCGCGTGCGAAATTAAACTGATTGTTCTATACTCCTCGCATTCTGACGCTTTCATCTTCTTCGGGATAGGTATTAATACTGTTTTCATGAAATCCTCTGGCCATACTCCTTCCTCGTAGATCCTGCGAATAACTTCGAAAAACGATTTTCTCCCGTTACTACCTAGATTCTTCAGTAGCTTCGAAGGTAGGTTATCGGTTCCCACGGCTTTTCCACCCTTCATCTCTCTTAATGCCCTCTCTATTTCGATGTCAAGTAACTCTGGTCCGAGGTTATCCTTATCTATTGTTCCTTCATCCTCTAGATCTAGGCTAAGGGGTCTATTCTCGCTGTCATATAGCTCCTCTACATATTCTCTCCATCTTTCTTGGATATCTTCCTGTTCGATTAATATCTTCCCTGTTTTGTCCTTAACCTTTGGTATCGTTTGACCTCTCTTACCACCTGATAACATTTTCACCTTGGCGTACAAAGCGCCCAAGTCCCACTCCTCCTGCATCTTCTCCATTTCCTCACATTATCCCTTCCACCAGTTTTCTTTTGCCCGATTGGTCACTCGCCTGAGTTTATTATTCAATTCCTTGTACTTCCTCTTGCCAACGTCGGTGTTCACGTTTTTCCATATCCTTCTCTCCTCCATTTTCTTTATCATTTCCTCTGTAACCCACTGCTTCTTAACCCTCTTCTTTTCCACCGTTCCTACTGTTTTCTCTGCCGCGCCTATGATGCTTTTATTTATAATCTCCCATCTTCTCTCAATTGTTCCCATCCGATTCTCTTCACCTATGTTCTTTTCTACAAGCTCTTGGTATTCCCTCTTTTTCAAACCTTTCAATGCTTCAAGGTTCCACCTCTTTATCTTCCTACCTTTACATAGCCTTTTGAATCTAACTTCACAATTCATCATCACCAAGTTATGAACTGAGTCCGCATCCGCCCCTGGATAGCTACGAGAGTTTTTTACACTGCTCCTAAATCTCTGCCTTACCATTATATAATCAATTTGGTATCTTCCAGTATCACCCGGCATTTTCCATGTGTACCAACGCCTGGGGTGATGCTTAAACCAAGTGTTTGTCACTACTAATTTATTTCTTCTACAAACTTTAACTGCCTTTTCACCGCGATCATTTCTTCTTCCTAGCCCAAAACCTCCTACTTCTAATCCGTCCCTCCCTTCCCCCACCACAGCATTCCAGGCACCCATCACTATCAGGTGTTTCTTCCCCGGCACTTCTCTAATTATTTCTTCTACTTGCTCGTACACCTCTTCCACCTCTTCCTCCCTATGGTTGCTCGTAGGCATGTATACCTGGACCAGTACGAAATTCGTCGGGCGTGCTTTTATTTCTACCACTAGTATCCAGTCGCTCACCTGTTCAATGTTTACCACCCTCAGTCCCAACTTTGTGTTCAGTACCATACCTGCCCCCCGTTGACTCTCATCTCCCCCACTATAGATTACCCTGTAGCTACTACTCCAATAGTCCCCGCTATCCTTCCATCTCACCTCGCACAATCCCAAAGCATCTATTTTTCCTTTTTCCATTTCCTGCTTAATATTTTCAATTTTCCTGGCCCTCATGATGGTCCTTACGTTCCAAGTTCCTATTTTTACCACTGCTTTCCTCATCCTCTTCCTATTTTTCTTCTTCTTCTCCCTCCTATCCCTTGTATCCGCCGATGATGATGCTGTGCAAGGATTTCGTGTGTTGACGACCGCGGAGGCCTTGTCTCCCCCGCTGCCGGGCACGACACCCACCCTAGTGGGCGTCGTCCAGTAGTTGCCAGGAATAAATTCTCTTTGAATGACTTTCATGTTCATCTCATATCATGGGAGATGATAGTTGAGAGGTATTCCCACGCTACTCAACGGTATTTTTAACGTGACACCATCACGGAACTACCTTTCGTCTGGCTCCTACCCTTCGACCTATCTGGCATGGGTGGCCCTACCAGGAGCAATGTACTTGCTCCTGCCAGTCCAGCTATAGGGGTCATTGGAACGCACAAGCCCGTCCACCACGTCAAGGTCGTAGTTCAAGGAAGAGATTTTCTTTTTAATAAATAAAAATAAAAGTGATGGCTCGTTTGAGCTTCAACCAGCACAGAACAAGATGAGGTTGATTATTTGTTTATCTAAACAAAAAAATAAACTCACTGTAAGGGATACGGCCAACCCATTGTAGGAAATTTACACACTGCTTCCAACCCAAATTTATAATAGGCTTTTGTTAGAAAAAAGCGCCAGTAGGAAGTGATGCGCAAAATATATTTTCAAGGACGCTTCACCCCAATTCAGAGGAGATGAAAAATAATGTCTGTAGAGTGTAATAATATACCTACTTACACAGAAAAAATGTTCTATTAGCATGGGATATTGACTTGCTTTGCCAAACATTTCTGTGAAAAGGAATATGAACATAATAAGATATAGAAAATTCATCTTTCCAATAACATACCAACCCGAGTTCAAGATACGTGCAAGCAAAATAACTGGTAAATGCGAAATATACTTAAAGTTCAAAATATATAAGTACAAAGGAGATAATTTACTGAACCACACCTAGAGCTAACTTCAGATAGAATTACTCAACATACGATGATGAGAAAAAGGGACCCGTAATTCCCAGGTTACCAGAGATTATTTTTCGGTTGAAAATTCTGGAAAAAAAACAAAGCTAAACCTTGCTATAATCACTCTACAGTTGAAAAATATGAATTGCCTTCTTAAATATGTAGGTAAATACATACCAAGCAGGAAAGAATCGTACTAAAAATTGCATATTCTAAAGTTCAAGATATGAAAAACAACATGCTACACAATACAAACAAAACAACTTATTCTGCTTTAAAGTAGTCTACTAACTAACTGTAACAATCACTCAGGTTCTTCAATTGTGCTCCTAAGTAGCGGATACAACCAGTACAACTTCCAAAACTAGTCTTAAAAAATATTGGAGAACGTTTCATCATTTTATCCTTTTAAGCAAAAGTACCCCGGTTTCACTGTATCACAATACACCATGATACATTGAAACGCCCAAACTAATGGTGACATCAACGGATATTTGCCGCTTGGTGAAATACCGTCGTCACCGGCATGATTCATCCTAGTTGATCTTGCAGAGGATATTTATCTCCCCTCGATTTCTGGCTCGAATCGCATTTCCACGTGAAGCATCGCCATGGGTGGATTCAATCGACACTTGGTAAAGGACCAAAAAGGCGTCGAAGTTAAAACTGAGTTATAGGTTAAAAGGTATCCGGCGAATAAATTCTGAAGGAGTGGGATATTGCTTTCGAGTCCCCCAATTAGCAAAAAATCTTATCTGCGCATGAGGATTTTGCATCAAGGTAAAGAGAAATAAAAAACTACCGAATGAAAATATCGAACTCCACTCAGAAAAACTGTGAAATTCAATAAATAATCAGATTTGTTTTCTAGAAATTCTTTTTGCGGGTAATGCTAATAAAACTACAGTGGGTCCAGTATTAATGAGCAAAACTCCCAATTAGCGAAGGTTATCTTTCGTCAAAAATCAAGCACAATTTCATTTAAGCCCAAGTAATTTGCAAATACTGAAAACACACGGAATTCATGCACTTAAAATTTTTCGTTTCCGCAGAATGCAAGCAACATGAATAAAACTGGTGTCCAAGGAAATTAAGATTACCAATACACAAGCAGGGCGTGAAAAAATTCATGCAGAGTGTAGCGCTATATGGCTCAGAGACATTGGGAAGCTGGAACAGAAGAGCATAGCGGCTTTCGAAACATGGTAACTACTTGAGGTGAATGGTGAAGAACAAATAAGACGGATAAGATCCCAAATGAGAAATAGTACTGAATAATAGAAGCGGATAACACTATATGGAGCACCATCACGAAGTTGCAGATGGATATACCACCGTTTAAGGCAGAACAAATTTGTAATGAGTATAATAGAATGTAAAATACAAGAGCGAGTTCCACGAGGAAGACCGAGGGATAAATCCATGGGGCAGATAAAACTGGATATGAAGTAGAAGATCACGAGGGCATGATGATTAGCAGGGGATAGAGTAAAATGAAGAGATGAAGTCAAGCAATCTTATGATTAAAACACTAATTGTGATGACTCAACGCGTCGATACGATGGCTTGCCTAGCAAGTTGTGAAGGTATCTGCTCTCCAAATAAGTGATCACGCCGAAAGAATCGAATCCGAATGAGTACGTTCTCGCGATAGCTGCGAGCTACTCCTCGTTACATTTTTTTGATCAGACTGGCCAGCGCTCAGCAGAATACTCGAATTAGTTTTGCAGACTGGATAAAGAGTTTATTTTTTGACTACGTGAAAATGTCAGCCAGATAAATGTTCAACTAATTCGTTTCAGTTCATCAGTTTTATAAAATAGCCTTTATCATACAGATTCAGAGCACGGCAAAAATGTATGGCGAATGCGATATGTAACAGTGTTATTTAACTTCAAGAGGACCAGTCAAATGAAGTACTACTCTATACTAATTATTAATTAAATTTGCCATCATTTTTCACGATTAATGGCGCATATAAAATACATTTGGTACTCATACAGTAGCTATAATAAGGAAAATAGGTTATGTACTTTAAACAAATTTAAAATAATCATAAAAGTCATCATATCATCGCACCCGCAGACGTAGAATTCTTCCATGCCGCTGTACTTCCGACCCACCCAGCTGTTATTCTACGGGAAATACACTTTCAGGATACGTTGCCCGGCGCTTGGTCACGCATGTTAGCTGTTTTGTTTGATCGCGCTAAATCTCCAACCTTTCATGGTAAAAAAAGTACCGGCGAAGCCTCGTAACCACAATTCCAAGGGGGCTAGCCTTGAGTTTTGTGAGCAGAGAGGTCATAAAACGTGCGAATTTTCATATGTTAAACGTAGGGAAGCAAAAAAGGACGTAAATGCAGCACATTCAAGTAAGTACCGGGAGTATTTTCGTTCAGATCTTCGTTTTATCGACGTGAAAATTAGAACGTGAATTAATTGTAAATTAGAACCATGAGAATGGATTCAAAAAGATTTTCAAAGGTCAAATAAAAGGAATTTAAATATTCACTTCATACAATTATGTGCCATATTTCACCACATTAAAGAGAGGTCGGTAAAATGTACATTGTACATGCATCATCATGCAAGCAGATCTTTAAATGGAACATGTTTGCTTAAAATTCACAATTTAATAGGATATAGGCTCCCGCGGTTCTTACCTGGATGACGAATTACTTGAATGAAAGCGTTTGTTCATCCAGGGGGTTATTTTGTTAGCTCACCTTTTTAATGACTCTTTGCGAGAAGGCGGGAGATCCGTTTCGCTCTCTTAATGATCGGCTCACGATCGGCCAAGGAACGATGGTGGCTCCATTTCACGTTCCTAACGACAAGTGA
Organism: Pyrrhosoma nymphula; assembly: GCA_963573305.1. Classification (NCBI taxonomy): domain Eukaryota; kingdom Metazoa; phylum Arthropoda; class Insecta; order Odonata; family Coenagrionidae; genus Pyrrhosoma; species Pyrrhosoma nymphula. Next base: position 134,143,593 of record OY754327.1, read on the forward strand.
GATGGGGGCTGATTCTATAAATTTACGTTCGAACGTAAAAGTCATTCCCGCTGGATTATGGGAAATATTTCGATAACAATTGCCGATCGCGATTTTGTAACTCACGTTCGAACTTTTTTTAGCCTCACGCTCGAATCCTCCGCTTCGGCATCAAAATACATGCCGAAGCGGCCATTATCGATCGAAATAGTTTGTTTTGGTGTTTAATTTGAATGATATTTGAAGAAGTATCGCAGTGTGATATATTTTGTGGACTACACATAATTTAAAACATGCTATTCTTGGACTTCAAATGTGAATAGTGGTCTAGAATGCTGTGTATCGTTATATTGGAAGATAGTTTCGATCGCACGTCTTGTGTTGTGCTTTTAGTTGAGACGATTTAAAGAAAATTATCCCAGTGGAGCATTTAATTTCAATTTTCAAATAAATTTTGCATTACTAGGTTTCAATGTGCAAAAATCTACCGTGTCATTTTTGGTGATAATATTTAAACGAAGGTTTATCGTGTGTTTAGACTGTGTACATTGAGACATGCCAGTGATAACAAGTGTTATTTATGTGCTGCGCTGGATTGCATGTGTCTAAGTGGTGATATATGTACGTTAATTAGCTAGAATTGCTCTCTTTAAATAATGTGTTACGACAGGAATGTTATTAAAAGTGTAAAAAATACGTAGTAAGTGTTCGAGAAGACGTAACAGCAATCATTTCGTTGTTTCTACTATTGACTAAATTAAGATGTGTAGTGAATTGAAGTGAAGTTGGTGACTGGTGGATTGCTCTTGTCTTATAAATGTGGTTGTTTACGTCCTAGGGAAAAGATAAACAGTGTAGTGTTTGATTATTCTTCATTCAGGGAATTGTGCCACCCCAAGTGTCATCTTTTTATTTCATTGCATTGTTGTGTTCATTGTGATTTTGTTGAAATAATTAATCCGTCTGCGTTTAAGGCAGGTAATGACTAATTAGCAATAGGCATTAGGATTTGTCACCGGCAGAAATTACTGTGTTATTTTAGAGTATCTTGAATTGTGTGTGTGGTTGTTTACGTCCAAGTGAAAGGGAGATGATTGTTTTGTCTACTTATGCAATGTATCTTGTATCATTGTGCTTCATTCAGTAAATTTTACCATCTAAAAACTTATCTTTTCATTTACTCGACGCCATGCCATTAGCAAGTATTATTCCTTTATTTGAGTGCCGCTGTGTTCCTGGTGAAATAGAGGTAATGATTAAAAGCTGCCTTATATATCTCAATGTAGGTAATCATATATGCTGCATGAAAGCTCATGACAGGCGGTGAACGGTCTTGTAAAAGTGAGTTATATATGTATTTCTATTCAATTTGATGGGGCGAAGGTTGCGTTTAAATTATAATGAAGGTTGAGGAGTATGTTAATGATGGGGACTAGCTAGAGGATAGTATTTAAGTATCAATGATCCTAATCAATTCATGTCCGAAGTTATATACCAAGGTGGCATATACACCTACGTCTGAGTGTAGTTTTGGAACATTATCTTAGGAGTGAACCATAGAAAATTAGTTTATTCAGATGACGAGAAGTATCAGGCGTGATGTCGTGGAATTTCAACATAATAAAGGTAGAAATTGCAATTTTTCACCAGTAAAAAGGCACTGGTCTGTCAGTGGATAATGGCAATTTCTGTCTTCAGTATTTAGATGAATTTTATTTATCTTTCAGTCCGCAACAAGGTTCATTTCTGAGGGAAAACGTTGTATTTAGAGTGGATTACAAAAATGTTATGAGCGAAAGGTGACCGATGTCATTCAAATACGTTATTTTTTAGAATTTTTCTGATGATAAGCTTGGAAATTTTGATCACTCGTCTGAAATATATAAAGTGTTTTATAATCCAGTAAAGACGATTGGAGTGTAATTGAAATACAAGAGGCAATTTAAGCAGATGTCTATGCCAATCAAAGCAGACGACATTACAGTTGAATCAGAAAAATTCATAGAATGGCAAGTAATTAGGAAATAATTAATCCAATGAGAACGGACTGAGGGCAGTATATAGCGTTTATAGTAGGTACTCGTTAGGCTGTGAAGTTCAATTTTTCAGACATTGCAATGTTTATTTAAATTAATATTTTTCAAAAGTTTTCAAAACAAATGCAGTTATTCCACAGTCAGCTCATTGCACATGCGTAGAAGAGAAACAAGTGCGAAATATGATGTAAATCTGACAACACCGTAACGTTCGATGTTCTACTGAACGATCGGCCTTATAAAACCGCTCGTTGGTCTTCACTCATATAAATTGAGCTCGATGGAAGGTGAACGGATCCCTAACGTTCGAACGTCAGACAAGTTATAGAATCAGCCCCATGGAACTAATGAAATGCGGAGCCAATTTAAACGGATCAAGAGTCGAAAGATACGGATCAAGAGTCGAAAGATACGGATCAAGAGTCGAAAGAGCGGATGAATAAAATAAATAGACCGGCAGTTCACCACTTGAGAGCCGAAGATGGTCACGCCGCGGCCTGGGTGGCGGAGTTGAACTACGAAAAATGACGTAATTGTCCACATTTTATGACAAATTCTCACTTAAGTGAGATTAAAACATAAACCCCCAGCTCCATCCAACAAACAATTGAGAATCTTTCACAATAAAACAATTGAGAATTGTTAACTATAAAAAATATCTTAATAATGCCCATTTAGTTTTATGCAACGAGAATCAAAAGTAGGATACAATTACCACAGATAATTGAACCACTTAATTTTGCAAAAAAAAACAGACTCATTGATAGTTCCAATTCGTGTTAATAGTTTTAATTCAATCTATATGTTTTGCGATTGCCATAACCATAGATTTTGAACATCACTACACCAGTTTTCCAATTATTGAATCTGATCTCATTTTTCCGTTCCCCTTTCCTACCCAAAAATTATGTCGCCGAAGGAATGGAAATCCTAAGTTCTACCACGTGTTCCCTTCTCAGCACAATCAAGACCCCCCAACTTTTAAAGGCTCAGACAATCTTACCTTTATCAGCCTAAAGTGGATTTCATCGCTATATGCAAATATGCGCTGGAATTGTTGCGCTCAAACATTTTTCCTACATTTTTGGAAAAAAATGTCTTTATCGCTGGGTCATCTCCTATATTATTCCCGACAATTTTTATTTCTAATTGGCATTATCTACCAAGAACAGGCATGGATGGAGAGATGATACCTATACCGGCTCCATACCTATACCGGCAGACCTGAGAGGCCAGGCCAGGCCAAACCGGGCCGGTTGGAGGGAGAACATCCTCTATACCAGGTACTGGGGTGAGGCAGGGGGAGGCCAATCCTCCATACCTCTACCGAGGTGCTCTTGTCCCCTGTCTGCAAGTGGCAGACAGGCATGGGGTTGGCACAATGGACCAAGAAAGGTCTAAGTGCCCGGGCTCCTGACGAAGGCCCCCCCAACAACAATCTAATCTAATCTACCAAGAAAATATATTTCCCCCTTACAAAAGACCGGAACTAAAAATAACCAAATTTCGATTGCGAGAAAAGAATTTTACTTGGTAGATTCTATCGCATAGCCACAATAAGCTATAAATATTCACGATTTTATTTATAGAACACAGGCCGTGTCATTTTGTTCTGTCTTCAACAAGGCGCTCTATCTTGAATTTTCTATCCATTGACAAGTCTTTTTCCGGATACCGCATGAAATAAGATATAGCACAAAACAAATGTTTCTACGTCTGTTTGAATAATTAAGTATTCAAAACTCGTGGTTTACCTTTTCCTAAGTTGGATATAATTGCCATTTTTTTTGGATGAATTCAGTTAGTCTCATTCGACTCTTATCTCGTAGCATTAGTAATTTCAGGCAATAAACTATAGTATTTCTATGGGAGAAAAAATATTAAGCTAAATTTTCTTAACATATGAATTTGATGGGATAGAGTCAATGCAAAACTTCTTAAAAATTGTATTTCTTTGCTAAATTAATTATTATCCCACCAAGCAATATTATTTAACAGGCATCTAAGAACAAACATCCTCCGAGTGTACTTTTGTTGGCTAATTTGTCTAATTTGCAGATAATCAATCCTTTGAAGAATGTTGGACTTGCAGACTATTAATTTTCATAAGATTTAGGCAATTTACAATCATAAAAGCAGGTTTTTTTTAATAGTCCTAAAATGGCCGTAAGGTAACCTTGAAAGTCTCCAATAAAATTTTCTCACAAATGCACGTAGGTGTTAACCACTTACAGCCTTAAATGTCAATATTATGAAATAAAATGAGTATTATTACGTCTAGTAAGCAAAGGGTACATATGAAAATCATGTCAAGTTTTACATTATGCGTATTATAAACTCAAAGGCCGTAAAATTTATTTCCGGACCTCGAGGTTTCAGGGAGCAAAGGACACCATCAGCGCGAAGTCTGGAGCCCCAAAGTTGAAATGTTCCCGGTATTAAAAATAATGTCCTTGAACATTGAACAAGTTTAAGTCAGAAGTAACCTTCTCCATCGTGATTTCCGGGTGAGTTACGTCACGTTCTTATCACGTCACGCACGAAGTCAAGTTAACTTGGGCTTCAACTACAGTGACTTGATTCGACCGAAGTGAACTTGCCCAAAACAGAAAACATCAGCCTATTTGCTAATCCCTCGATGAGGGTGAATATGTTGATAAACGAGTGGCTGACTTGGATACAACGAAGGAATTACAGTAAACAGGCATTGCTGTGTTCATTAGTGTTTCCAATTCACTCTTCTCTCACTCAGTGATTCAACCCGAATGTTGGTTTGGATAGTTGAGGGTAGAACTCACCCCGGACTAAGCCACAGGCGTGCGAATTTCACACATTCAGGGTAGGGGGGCCAGTTCCTTTCCCTGGGCCACCTCGCACTCCGAGGATTTTGGGGGCGTCCAAAGGCTTCACCCGGATTCGAGCCCGGGACCCTTGGATCAGTAGCTAAGCGCTCTACCCACTAGGCCACCACGCTCCCCCTTATAGTTCACACAAAGATAAAAAACTAAATTTTAACGGCCTATACTGCAATGAATGAGGCTTGAATATTAAGGCCTATCATTGTGGATTGTCATCCAAGACGGAGGGAACTGAGTAAAAAAGCACTTTCTCAAAGAATTTTATATTAGCTAACGGGTTTCCGGTTCTGATAGCCATTATCAGGTACTAAAGGGGGTTTAGCGATGATTAACGACTTTGCGATATGAAAAGCATGAAGTACTTTAGCGATATTAATTGGTCAACTGTAATTTTTTTAAACTAAACATTCTGCATTATGAAGGAAATAATGAGGTAAGTATGGAACTATGCATTAACACTAGAATGACCGGGGACGGTCAATTGACCGTTCGCGTTTTTCTTTCGCGTACCACTTCGTTATATTTCGATTTATGAGGCTGAGTTTTTTTGACTTTTAATATTTTGGAACAACTAATGCGAAAATGAAGTTTTTTTGGGCGGGATGCTTCATGTCAAGAGCAATGCCAGCTTTTACCTACAATGACCGCGAGCGGTCAATTGACCGTTGTTGCATTTTATACCGTTATTTAGATCTCTTTGTCGATTTTTGGTGTCAATTGTATCAAATATCATAGCATGCACCTTATCACAAACGCACACCAATCAAGTGTGACTCTCATGTCTTCACAGCAATTTTTACATATGATTTTACCGTTTATGAGAAGGAGAGACACATTAGCAAAACCACAGTATGTTGCGTCGTAAAGAGTCGCTACTAAACATTTTATTGGCAGTGAAGATTACTTCTTTGGCTGAAATGTGCTGTTACGTTTGTGCGTAGCTGCTGGCAGCCAAGCCTGGCGTCGCCGCACCCCGCTGCCCCTGCCCGCCGTGTAGCCTGCAGGGCTGACCGTGAGAGCCCGGGGAAGACCTTTCCGCGGTATGTTACAATACGCGACGGTATGCGATACGCTCCATGGAGAATGGCTCTCCCCTTTCTAGCTTGCAGTTGTTTGTTTGTGGACCTATACTTAGGCTCATAAAAATGAACAGAAAATGAGGCGCGTCGCGTAAAAGGCGATAACAACAGGTCTATATCTTTTAAGGAACTTGACGCTTTGATTGCCATACTGTACGGTGTATGGCCCACGGGGATTACAAATCCATACGTTGTGGGACAAAAACTGGGTGCCCGCTTCCTTCTCCAAAACGATGGGAAGAAATAGGTTCAAGGAAATCATAAAATTTCTAAGGTTCAATGAAAAGGCAACCAGGCCTCAACGGAAAAGAACTGACAAATTTTGCCTCGCATCTAAGATCATAGAGAACTGTATCGCCTGCTACAAGCCTACTGAGAATATTACCATAGACGAACAATTGTTCCCATTCAAGTGTGGATATCCCTTTACCCAATTCATAGGTAACAAGCCAGACAAGTATGGAGTAAAGTACTGGATAGCAACAGATGCAAAGGAACGTTACGTGCTAAATGCTTTCCCACACTTGGGAAAGGACGAGTTGAGACCAACAGAGCGGAGAGTTCCGGAAAATGTTACCCTGCGCCTGTATGAACCGCTCATGGATAAGGGTAGAAATGTCACAACGGATAATGTTTTCTCATCGTTGTACCTAGCTAAAGAGCTTGCAAAACGCAAGACAAGTATTGTTGGTACTCTCAACAACATTCGAAGGGAAGTTCCTCCCTTTGGAAGAAAGCCAAAGATCCTTTACACACTACAGTTGTTTACGAACATGACAGCGTTACCTTGACTTCATACTAAGGTGAATCTTCCAAGAATGTGCTGATCCTTAGCAGCATGGACTCAGAGATAACCATCAATGAGGCTTCTGAATAGAAAAAACCAGAGACAGTTGAGTTCTACAACGCAACCAAGTGTAGAGTTGACACTGTTGATGGAATGTGTCGCAAATACAGTGTCCGGACCGGGGCACGCCGATCGCCTGTCCACGTGTTTTACAATATACTTGACTTAGCAATTATAAATGAAAATACTTTGTACAGGCTTGTATTTGGCTCAAAGATGTCCCGTAGAACTTTCATTATGAAAGTAGTTGAGGAGCTATCCGCATTTTACATTGGGAAAAGAACTGCCGTTCAACCTTTGGGATATCTTTTTCCATTAGGCAAGTTTCGCAAGCTATGCCAGATTGGTCTCTGTAATCAGAACAATACAAAGTATATTTTCTCAAGGTGCTACAAATACATGTGTGGAAACTGTGAAAGAAAGCAGAAAATTTGCAAAAAGTGCTCATAAGAGTAAAGAAATACCTTGAGACCGCATTTGTAGCGCTTCACTGTAACGCTGTCTTTTCTAATTCATTTATCTCCGATATCATGTTTTTATCTAATAAAATTACGATAAATAACGTGTTTTGAAATGTTACTTGTGTTTTAAAACACATGACATTATTTTTACAGATGAAAATGAGATATTTTTAATTTACAATCAAACATTTTATGTGTAATTAACATTGTTTGCAGCAAACAATTTTTGCCTAACACTACGCCTAACCAAAACACATTATCAGAACACTTCTACACTCGTTAGAAAAAAATTACGAAGGGAAAAGGTACGAAAGAGCGCAAGAAAAGGGAAACGGTCAATTGACCGCTGGCGGTCATATTAGGTATGCGGCTTACTCCGGTCATTCTAGTGTTAAAGAGCGACACAGACACATTTGCGGCCAGCAATTGAATGAATGCCGCCAATGGATGTCGTTCAACCTTTAGTACAAACAGCGGTGATGTTTCTCCTTTGATGGGAAATATTATCCGAATGCGCGACAGAATGCTCGAGGGAACCCATCAAACTCCTGGGAAATATTCGAAGAGATGAGAAAATTTACAAGAAGCATTTGTGCACGAAGAGGGAGGAGGAATCTACAAAGGTTATCCAGTGGCCGCATCACACTCGTGTCCCACTACGGCAGGGCTCCTCGATGGGTCCCCAGGAAACCCTCCTAGCTTCCCTCTCTCTATTAGTCTCCACTTCACCACTCGCCTGAGTCGAAGTCTCCGCAGACTGGGAGCCGAGAGCATGCGGGAGAGCAAGGTGGTGTGTCCCAGTGGTAGACAAAGAACGAGATGGGGCTTCCGGGTTGCGAAATGGGAAAAAAGAAAGTTCAGGTTCTGACACCAATTACGCTGAGAGCAGTTCGTTGCCGCTACCAACCAGTTCGTGATAATAATGTTATTTCCCGATCTGGTGATCCAATCGCGGCCGGAAACTAAGTAATCACTTCCTACCGTCCAAACACCCCACAGTTCCTTCACGAAAGTGGTCACGCTCACCTCAATATATGGGACCGATTTCATTGGGCACCTCACCCTAATTTGCTTAAAATATTAGACACATGCATAATCATGTGAAGTCAGCCAAAGAGGAATTATTTCCTTAGGTCGGCAGATTTTTGCTTTCAGTCATTGCATGTTCACAATTTTAACGCCCAAGGAGCAATTTTTACGGATTTGTCCTATTTATAGGTATTAACGTCACTTAATTTGATCAGTTCAGCTTTGAATATAATGGACTGCATTCGTCCACTCTTTTTGTACCAATGCCACAGTTAAAACGATTCTTACGTGAGCCTTGACCTTTGTTTGAATGTTGTGCAGTTATAACAAAACCGATAAAAATACTAATGCGGGGATTGACTACTAATTTTTTCACAAAATAATCTTTAATTGTTTCGTATTTTACCTATTGGTTAGTAGATCTTTTGGATAGCTCTTAACTTCATTGTTCCGTTTCAGTATCATCTATAAAATTCTCAAAAAATTGATTTGCCTTTTTCAATGCCCTCCAATGCTTCCAATACCTACTTACCTTTCTCATGTCACCGAAAAGTTCTTATTTTCATTCCTCAATCGCGTTTACCCAGCGTTCTCTCCTGTATTACCATTTTTAACACGCCAATACTTCTTAATTAAATGCTGTGCTTGCTAAAAACCACTTCGGTACACTACCGCAAAAGGACTGTCATTTCATTCCTATTCTGGGTAGGTACTAATAGAAAAACATGTTCTCTCTCTCTGATATGAACTACAGAATCCTACCTTTCCGCGCTACTTTCCTCCCAAATTACACTTGAAATTACACGGTTTTAAACGGGAGAATGGGAGAAACACGGGGAAAATTGTATTTTTATATTTAATTTAAAGGCCATTTTCAGGAAATACTGTTTATTAGAAGGGAAAACTCCCGATTAATTGAACAAAAACAATTTTATGTTATTAGGTAATTAATGCGATGATTGCAGTAAAATGTGGTAATTCCTTAGAAAGAGCGCTGCAGTCGGCGTCTATGGCTATGAAAGTGTTCATTAATAATATATTCGTGGAATAATCTGTATACTCCTATTTTCGATCTTAATTTTAGTGTAAGTGTACGCAAGTCATCAGCGAATTTTCTTTAAATAATTACACAAACATTTGGCATTTAATATTCGTTTTGGCTGACGCAGTCACGGTAGAAACTCCTTAAATATTTTTAGCCACAAATTGACGCATGTACGCGAGCGTCTCTCCACAAAAGACGTGAATGCCAATAGGAGATTAAATTATTTCCCAGGAGCATTGCTTCGACACAATCATTCGCACGTCAGAACCCGCGGACTCCCATGAGATTGAAAATACGGTGAGCAATGTAAACCACGCGATGGCGATCCCCAACTGATGAATTCCACATGAGAGCGACTTTCCTTGAATACGCAATCTCGCCCAGTAAATCAACACGAGCGCCACTATTCCTCGGCCACCCACTCGATCCGCGCGTGACATTCGACGGCCACGGCCCACATCTTCCCCATTCCTCCCTGAGAAAGTCTTGAATCCCGATGTCGTTCATATTCCATCCACAAACGAAATTTTAATCTTTCACCACACGCTCGGTCATGCGCACGATCTCAGAGTGAACAAGGAAACATTTCATGCTTACCAAATCTTTTTCACATACTCAGTTCATTTATAGCTTCATTAAAATGTAATTATCACTATCACACCAGAATAAGCATATTGCAAGAATGTTGGAATTCCCTATTTTTTTCAAGCTATTCCATCCAAATTGATTTTCGTAATAGGAAAATAGTTTTAAACAACAGTTTCGAATGAATTACAAATTTATTTTTGTGCACATTTACCCAGATGCTTGTCCTAGAATTAATAAAAATCCCTGCTCTTCCAAGCAGTAGCTAGGGTGTCACCGTTTCCAAACGTCACAATTTCCCAAAGTTAAACCACAGTCGCCCAAGGTCTTAGCGCCAACGCGGAACTGCACGGCACTAAAGCCGAGGCTGCGAGCGTCTAATTAATCACTGAATACCGTGGCGCATACCTAGATTGCCGCCCGAGTGCCTCCACCGTTCCCGCCTACTTCCACAGGCAGCTAACAGAACAGCAAAAGCCCTTTTATATTTCAAAGAGTTTCCTAATTAAAGTTTCCCGAAAACTCATTTGTATATTGAGAGCAAGAAAGTATGACGTTGAAAAAAATATTATGAAATACTATCCTCAAAGTAGTACTTTCACAGCGAAGTTCCAGCAATCATAACGTATTTCCAGGCAGCAACATTAATTGTGATTAGGTTAATTAAAACAGGAAGAGAATATAGAATTTCTCCATGTGATAAGGCTACTTATTTAGATATCGAATAGTTTATTCCAGCTTATTAAAAGCTGTCAAAGAATAATTTGATTACATTGAACATAATGATAGTAAAATCTTGTTCCTTAGGGATTTTCTATCGTTGGATTGACGTCATTTCACCGCTTCCATAAAACTACCTCTCTATATATAAACATAGGAGTACTTATTTATTGTAACAGCTTAAATAAATAAAGCCCCTTTACATACCGTCATTCAAGGCTGAACTGAATTATCGACTTTCAAGGTAAACAAACCAATATTTCTTTTGAACGTTATCCAGCACTAAACACTATCTTAATGCGAAAATAAAATGAGTATAAAAACCAAGAACGATTAGGAAAATGATAATGGCTCAGACCAATCACAATTTTGATAGCTGTTTTTTGAATCAATTCTCAACAGGATTCAGCTCTATTACAGACTTCAATATTTCTAATTTCCTCTTACAAGGTTTATCAGTAAACACAATCGCACCACCACAGCAGTTGTCTTACAGAATTAAGTCAAAACATTTTCATCATTATATGCTGTTGAGAAAATAGCAATCCCAAATATTATTGCGATTTCAACGTTGTTTCTGGACCACAGAAAAAGGAAGAAAATCATAATTTCTCTCGGTTTATTCCTGTCAATCACTCCTTTTCCCCTTCGCTTTGTCGAACCATAACTCAAATAAAACCGGCAACGTAACCAAACCTCTCCATCTTAGTGACACTCTATTCCAACCTTCTCCAATCGCTAGACAAGTCAAATAAAAGCCACATCCAGGCACTTTCTGTAAGTGATATCCAAATAAATCTCCCACAAAACGAAGGGGAGTCCTATGGAAATATTATTTGCGCCGCTTGGTCTGTTTCTTCGCAGATTATTCAACAGAAGCATGCTCTCGAAAAATTGTATTGAATCGCTAAAAGCTGAATGCGCATGACATCAATGGGTGACACGATTTCTTAAATGGAGAGCTTGGGACAATCCAATGCCTGTTCGCACTCCAGCAAATGTTTCTGAGATTCTAGAGGACGAAATACATCTATCTAGAAAAGTTATCTTGATTTTCGCTGAACCGATAGATTCACTTTAAACATTATCTTAATCAAACGGTGGACACAAAGAGCAGAGAAAATGGAAAAATTAAAAATTGAATTGACGGTCACTCGATGACGCCACTAGAAACTTATTGAGATATAGTGAACTTTACTTTACAGTACTTAACACGCATAAGTTATGTCTACAGTCTATCATTTTAAATCTCACGTGAAAAGCCTAATTTCGCGAGAAAACTACTGCGCAGTTACAACACGAGTGATATTTTAAATTGTAGTTCATCAATGGCTAAAGCAGTTATATTTACACCACATGTTTTTAAAATTAATAAGTTTATATTTTTTTAATACGGCGTTGACAAACTTTGAAGAAGTACCTAGATGCCAAAAAACTGTAGGTTTACATAATGTACATAATCCTAGTTCCGTTGACCGAAAAATCTCAGATTAAATATTTGATGATATCTATAAACATCCAAACTCTAAATAAAAGCCAGAAAATTTTCTCAACGATAAAACTCGTAAAAGAAAGAATCAAGAGTTAATAAGTGAGACAGAGAAAAAAAGAGCTGGCCCACCAACCCTACTAGTGTAAATATGTCACACTTAAGGATAAACGATGACGATGTGTATTTAATATTGTGATAAATGTCCTCAATTGACGAATTATGTGTTATTCGTCATTTTTGCGACGAATTCTAAATACATTCAGCTGTTATGATGATTTTTCACAACTATTCTGGTTTACAAGGACTAACATTAAGGATTTATCAGTCTTATATTAGGAAATATCAATCTTAGTGTTAAAAATATTCCTCCAACGATGCGAATCAAATCAGCATAGAGCTGAAAAGATATATCCCTAGAAATAACCCTCTGCTCCGTTTATTTAGAACGTGATCCATGGCAAATCCCGGGATGAGCACTTGCGAGAGATGGGAGGAAAAAAATAATGAAATCGGCTTATCGCGACGCCTTTGGAAACAGGGTCAGCAGATAAAAAATGAGGAGAGAACCGCCTCCGTTCATTTCCGAAAGCGCGGCACCCGGAAATCCCACGGAAACAAGTTGGGGAAATTGGAACTGCGATAACGGAGATCAAGAAGGGAGAGAAGGGAGGTGTAATGTAATGAAAATCCTTACCCGTTACCGAGACAGTGGTAATACTACTCCACCCGTTAAAAGTCACCAAGTTGCACACAGTGGCTGCGGCCCGCAAAAAAAATTACAAGGCGTTATTATTACATTCTACGGGGAAAGAGCGACGGGGAATGGGGAGGGTCAAGCATAAGGAAGCTGCCCGGGATATCGCTAGAGGCTCGGTTAGCGATTGCCCTGGGAGGTGGCTGGATCAAAGTGCCATAAACAAATAAAGCGCGATAACGGAGAGGGTGCATAACGGGGAGAAGGGAGGAGTAAAGTGATGAAGCTTCTTTCCTGTACCATTAGGAGACCGTAGGGACACCACAAAATCCATAAAGAGTCGCCAAGCTACACACCATCATGAGCTGAGGCCTATAAGAAATATTACGAGATGCTCAAAGGGATTCAGAGAGAGAGAGAGAGGGATTGCAAGAAAAGGCCTAAGGATAAGGAGTCTGTCCGGAATATCGCTTGGGGCTCGGTTAGCTGACGCCCCGGAGAGTGGCTGGGTCTAAGTGCCTTAACCAGTACGAACCACGCCCATCGGCAACGACTGCTCCTCCTGCTCCTAGAAAATCCACAAAATACCCCCGGGAACCAAGGCATCCAAACACCCTTCATCTCTTCACTCTCCGATCAGACACTCAGTTCACAAACCCTTGTCCAACGCATCCTCATACTACCCAGCAGCCTGAAAGAACTTTCATTCCCCACTCCGACTGTAGCTCTTCGCCACTGCTAACGGCCACTTCGTGACCACCATCATCATCTCCTTTGCATTACGTCTTCCAAAGAGTCTCCGGAGCCATTACTCTTTCCCCTCCATTGCCTTCTCCGCCCTGGCATCAATTTTTTCCATCCCCTGCCTTTAGGAAACACGTGGTATCCTCTACCCCGTTATTCCTAGTGGTTTATCGAGCGGCGTTCTGACAATAGAGAACGAATGGAAAATGCGGTCTCGAATAACACTTTCTCAGTTTATCCGCGGTGCGACGTATGTCACCTAAGGAGGTTGATGACACACATTACTACGCGGCGATTTTCCGCTCTCTACGATTAAAGCTGATTGGGTATCCGAACAAAAACGCTCTCGAGGTTCTGAAGTGTAAGTGAGCTGCGAGCTAAGGAGTTTCTTTGAATGGAACAAGAAAAGAGGCTGAGCCTCTGGAGCATTTGCTGGGCAAGCGCCAATGCTTTTGATAACGGACTCTTTAATCGGATCGACGCTTGGATGATACGACCATCGATCCGAAATATTTTATTTATTTTCCTTGCTCCCATCTCTTGTTGTTGGTTTTCACCATTTTCAACTCGATGTGAATACCAGTACATTGTGTATTATAAGAATTACGCAAAAAAAGATACTACTAAATCCAATTCCCAGTGATGGACCCTAAGTTTACGGGTCGTTAGAAAATTAGCTTACGCACGGGCATCGGTTGTACTCTTATTTTTAATAAGGGCAGAGAAAAATCTTCCAGAATTAGTATTCAACAGGATATTATGTTACCATATACCTTTTGGATATTACACCAAATGAATTTTATCAACTAGAGTAACCACGGTTAGGCTGTAATATGAAATTAGCACTTTACTTAACAAAAATATGAGCATGAAATGATTGAATTAATGCTCGTCAGATTTTTGCATTTATGCTTTCCAAAATGAAGAAGTTTGACAGTCACTAATTGATTATGCAACATTTGTTTAAATTAAAGCTTCTATTTACGGGGAAGGTACTTTCAATGTGTTTGTCACTATATTCACAGTAAATCGGTCCTTTTTAAAGCCGGCTTGGCTACAAGCGATAGTATTTTTGTAATCTAGGAAGATATGCGTAAAAGTTATATGCCCTCATACAATCCTCATTCTTTAATCTTTCCTTTCTTACAGTATTCCCCACTTACAAAGCTGCTATATCAAGCGTAACTACATATGCAATTTTAACAGAATAAAACGCAATGAATTAACAAAGTATTGCAGGGGATAGCGGATGACCGAATATCTGGTTTGAACGAGCAAAGAAGTATTTATTCACACCTCTATCAAATGCACACAAGCAAATTTGAAACAATTTATATCGTTTTTTTTAGCGGAGGTCTAAGTTTTAAACAGCAAATTTCTGAAGAGAGAATGAGCCAGGAGTCAGTTCCAAAAATCAATTATAAAAAGTATTTTTTCCAATTTTTTTACGACTTGGATGGCGTACTGATATAAAATTACCTTATATATGTTTTCAACTCAGTTATTACATGAGTAGACATACATTTTCCTCATGCCAAGCAAGACTGCTCGAGTTTCCGAAGCAGAAAACTTTCTAGCGAGCCCATGAAAGCTTCGCGCAGAACTCACGAAAAACAATTCTACAGCACTGTCTAGACTTTCCTCAAAAATTGAAAAATCACTCGTTTCCTCTTCACTCCAACTTTCTCTTCTTCATCTTTATCACGTTGTCCATCGTCTTCCATTAAGAGCTTCGTCCACTCTGTTTCATATCAAGAATTCTGTATTCATATTCCATCTCAAGTTACTTTCTTACCGACAACTGTTCCCAGGAATATCCCATTTCAGTTTCTTGGTTTTTTTCCTAATAGCTCTCTAACTCGGAAACTCAGAAGAAATGGGTTAATTGGCAGTGAGGCCGCTCTCCAAATTTTTATTTTACTGTAAAAAGAGGCGATAACGCTTTCTCCACCTTAAATCATGATTATTCATATAAATGAAAACGACACTGAAACATTTAATATCATTTTCTCATAAGCATTTCAAACTCAAATGCTATTTCATCTTCATTGACTTTTGACAAATATTCAAACGGCAATGCCGAATATAATGAGCATAATCATTGGAGCTTGGGGCATAAAATCCACAGATGTGACGATTCTCGTATTTTGGAAATAAAACACCTATAATGTAAATTTATAGGAACTCAACAAACGTAAGTTTTGTGAATAACTCAACATGATCTTTCCTATCACAGAAACATATCTTGGAGGTGTTTCAAAGATTTTTACGTAATATACTTTGAGGAATTTCCCTTTCTATTCTCTTATTATGAGCTCAATATAAATCTTGACCTTTAAACTTGAGGAAAATACGTATAGTAGCAGCTTATAATTGAACGCGTGATGGCCGATGTAAACGGTATTTAAAAAAGAAACCAATTATAGAGCATTATGATACAGAATATCTTAATTCAAAGTTACTGTTTCACTAGGAACTTATCTATAAAAAGGATTACAAATGTCTGAAGAGAACAAAGGAAATATAAAAAAAACTCAGATCAATCGCAAAATGACTATTCTAAATTGAACAAAAAATTTTAGAAATCGGAAGATTTTACTACTGGGCAATGGGACTAAGCAGGGGAACTAACTTGCAATCGGAATCTCCAAGGCGGAATCTTGCAATCGGAATGTTATTTCATCAACTAATATCGCCACAAATTTGGGAAAGCGAGCTTGTCTCGGAAAATTTCTTACAGAATCGCACGAAGTTTTTATAGATAAATATATAAATAAGGTTAAATATTCAGAAATTCTACAGTAAGACATAATAAGACGTCATTAATATTACTGCGCTCTGGGGCCCTTACGGAGTCGCCCAGTTATAATGAACCAACTGCTTTCTTTTGAGCTACTAAACTCCCTTTAAGCTTCTCAAAAGCTTATTGTGGTTAACTATGAGGATAATTTAGCAAAGGCTGAATTTTTCCCACTTCAGAGGTTACTTAGAATTCGTCTCATTAAGACTGCCGCTCTTTAATGACCAGCGATGACGACGTTAATGCGATTGTGGGTCCTGTTGAATGTAAAAAGACCCTTAAAATAATCGAATGCTGAAGTTTCGAACAATAAATCATATCAATTTAAAAAGGAATTTATGCACAACGGAGACTTCTCGATGACATTTCAAATCAAATAAATTACAGTGACTGAGCGTAAATTGTCATTGATTTATTTAGAAAGTTATTTATGTGGGAATGCCCTTCAAAAAACTTATATAATGAACATTCACTTGGAAAGCAAGAGTTTTAAAAGTTATGAACGCCCACCACGTCCTTAACCATGAAGACGTATCTCTCGACTCATGACCTTTGAAATCATGAATGGTGTGTCTGCGTACAATGGAAAGGTCTCATTTTTTACGAGCAACTGAAAACGAAAAACTAACTTTATCCCCATTAATGTCATTTATTACATCGTAAATTGTGTTTTTTTATCTGTTTTATGTTGAAAAACATCACTCATGACCTCCAAAATGACATCAGGATTATATTTCCCAGTGAAAAAGGATATCCATCAGTAAAATTATTTTTTTCTGATACTAATAAACTATTGTTTTAAATTTATATCCACATGATATTTTATTTTAATGCTCACCTAGGAAAAAAAATAATAAGCTATGTGATTAACATTCAGGGAAACAGATAAAGTTTCTCTGAGGAGAAGGTATAATTTTAGTTACAGTTATTGCTGTGCCGACATTAGAGGCAATATCATCTCAAGGTGCGATTAAACGTAGCGTAGACATCAGTTTCGGAAACTCTTTAGCACAGCTCTGCCTTGGAAAAATCAGCATGCCACGGCCATAATAGCTCGGAAGTTCTTTCCGACTGCAAAAATATGCAATTTGCAATGCAATACGCAATTCAAAACCCTCATATCAGGCTAATGGTAGTAAATTACGAATTTCGTAGTTTAAACTACGGTGTACTTTCCAAAAGACGCCCGAAGAATCATTGGGAAAAATTGATATTTGGATGACATACATGTTATCCATAAAAAAACTCAGAAAATAGCAAAAATAAGGTGCCCGATTAGATATGATGAATCGTGAGTTAAATTAATCACGCGCAATAGCAGACAATATTTTTGTAGTAAGTTTAAAAAATATTTTTACATGTGATTCTACAAGGAGAATGGAGAAGGTGCGGTGGACGGAAAGGAAAACAAACAAGGAAGTTCCTGGTATGGTAGGTTCCGAAAAGAAATTACTGGATGAAACTAGGAAGAGGAAAAGTAGGTGATTGGGGGAAGTTGTGAGGGGGTAGCTAAAGGCTGTGATAGAGGGGAGGACGTTGGGTAAGCGGGGAAGGGGAAAAATGAGAATAGGTTCTGATGGGTAGGGTTTCAGAATGAACGGAATGAACAAGGGCAGGACGTAATCTGCGATGCAAAAAGAACAATCATTGGTAGATAGGGCCCTGCACATGTAAAAATCTGGAGGAATTTTACTCATTTCCATGGAAAACTAACTTATCCGTTGGGTTTAATAATAATAATAATATGCCTAATATAAATATAATGGACCTAAAACTCCTGATATTTACACTATAAAATACAAAGAGGCCGAGAAAATACTTCATATGAAATAATAATATATGTAATTGGAATGAAAAATTGGTTACTTCAGAAACAAAATTGTTCAAAAGGTTCGAATGTTGGGCTAGATACGAAGACATTGGTATGAAAGGATAAGGAAAAATTATCATAAATGGAAAGTAATATCCCTCCACATCATGAGGGTTTCTTTCGATTGAGATCCAAGGCAGTCATTTTCACGTGAAGGATATAAGGTTGATAGCAAGAACGAGTGAGGAATCCAAGAGAGAGGAGAAAGATTGCGTCACATCCAACACTTAGAACCACTCACGTCCTTAGGAGTGAGATTGGCCAGAGAGGGGTAAGCAGCGGGGTGGCCGAGTGGCTAGTGTCGTCAGTGTGTCTGCCCTCGAGGGCCTAAACGGGATGCGGAGGCGTTTTGCACGAGAAATAAGGAGGGGGAGGAGGAAGCCCCTAGTATCGTTAGGGATCGCAACAGCTATCAGGCACGTATGAAGATAGGGATGGCAGCAATAACATCAAAAATATATTGGCGGCTCAACCACACTGCTATGAGCTGAGCAAACATTGAATTTCCAAAGAAAAGTTTGTGTAATTCCAGAGGAATAATGAGGAAATGAAATAAAACTTAGCATGATGTATAGTGGCAATCTTTTTAATACTAATTTTTTCCTAAGGCAACGAAAATGGCAATTTGGGCCGGAACCATTGTTTGAACATATATGCAGGAATTGTAAAACCAACATTGAGTTTTACAAAAATCTTTGGTACCTAATCCATCTTAGGTACATAAAATTAGTATTACGAGGTAGGATAAAACCATTATCTTCCTAAAATACACAACGTGATGAGCCCATATAGGAAGAAATAAAGTGAATTGTGAACAAAGGAAATGCATGAGGTGCATAAAGAGCCACGAACCGCTCAAGCCATGGGAATCACGCTTGTAAAGTCCGATTGGAAGCCCATCGAACTGCAAAGTGCAGGTGCCAGACAATCTTTGATTCGAATCCCGCCTTGAGGATAAATGTTATTCTTGTCTTGGTACTCAGGTCCTAAGTTAGATGGTTTTATTTTGAATCAGCACTAGGAGCACAGAAAACACAATTCCAGTGCTCTAGCCGTAAAATTACTTCAAAAACCTTTCCGCAGAGCAACGCTATCGTTTAGAATTCCGCGGAGAGGTCAGTGAAGCATCCACTTTTGTAGCTTCTGCACAGCTCTGCCTTTTTTTCTAGCTCTTTATCCTCTCATTCACACCTCGACCGCCTCTCCCCTTCACAAACTTTTAACCTCTCCGCAATTAAGCCTTCCCGAGGGGGTCACGATGTTCCTCCCCTATCCACTCCACTTCACCACCAACATCATTTCACGCGCCACTGTGTTCCTTTGCCGTGGGCTCCTGGACCTCCCCCTCTCATCGAATTACCCCCTCGCCCCGGCCACCGCTCACCCAACCCATCCTCCACTGCGCCTTCCTCTGCAGCCCCCGCCGCTTAAAAGTGTGCCGCAACAGAGCTCGACCGGGTTCTCAGCGAGCTGAGGGCGTACCCCCGGGCGTTTCTGGATGTCTCCTCGTCCGCACTGAATCCTGGTCGTCAAAAAAGTTGTAGATAGCATTGCGGTTGTGACGGAGGCTGATGAATTTTCCCAACACCGAAAATAGGTTTGGAGGGATAAAAGTTTTGGTCAAGAAAGGCAACTCTCACTCTCTCTCTCTCTCTAACGCAGATACACTCTCCTTAGGGCAAAAGTTGCCGTGGGTTTCGATAGTTCGGTGGATTTCAAGAAAAACGCAGGATGGGGATGGGTGTAGGAAAAGGAAGAAAAAACAATAACCGAGAGTATATACCTCGTTCCTGCATTGTCGAGCAAGATGCGCAATTTCGATTTTTCTCCATTAGCATTTGTGGCTATGAGTTTCAAAACTTCTCGTTATCTCTTGATGAAAATCCTTCCTCTGCACAAGACACCCGAAAGTGTAGCCACGCTTAATCCTCGGAACTTCATCTCGCGGACTTGATTTCTAAGGCTTAGGGGTTCTTTTCTGTCCTTTGCATTTCCCAGCTCGATTAAGATTTCATCTCAACCCCTAAGGCACTGAGGCAATTTCCTCCGAATTGGGTGAGCTTCATATTATAATTCTCTTTCATATTCCACACTCATTTAGACAAAATTCCACAACACTAAACATCCATCATCAACTAGAGTTCAACTGGATAAACTATAGCCCTTTTAATGAATCAACGGCCCTAAATGATAGATATTCATGATTCGAGCCTTAAGAAAAGAGGGTGGTTCATGCTCATACGGCCTCCATAATCCAATACCTACTCAGCTAGTGATTATATTTCGCGGGAGTTAAGCTATCACGGCCGTTACGAACATGCGCGGCCACTGAGATAAATAGGAGGACTTATTATTCGCTGAAAGGGCGAGGAATCTAGGATGGTGACGACAAAGCAAAAGTTTTTAAAGAAGCTATTTTAGAGTTTA
Organism: Pyrrhosoma nymphula; assembly: GCA_963573305.1. Classification (NCBI taxonomy): domain Eukaryota; kingdom Metazoa; phylum Arthropoda; class Insecta; order Odonata; family Coenagrionidae; genus Pyrrhosoma; species Pyrrhosoma nymphula. Next base: position 134,164,259 of record OY754327.1, read on the forward strand.
CGGGGAATATAAATTCACGGAATTTGTCTCACTCACTACCGGAATCCATAACTTTCGAGAGTTTTTAATTTCAACTCGCTTTTTAGTGTGATCCATAGATAAGAAAATCACGCTTATGAGAAAAGTTAAATAGTAAAACAACAAGATACGAAGGCGATTATAGAAGTTAAGTATATCTTTACTTACGTTTCAACGTAATACTAAGATGATACTACTTGTCCTTTTTATTCTAAATAGAAGTTTCTGTTATTTCGTCCCATACTCTCCAATGGTAAAACAAAAGGTTAATATGTTCTATGCTATGTAGTATTCTCTTCATGGATGGAGGATCTAAAAAACCTCAGAATTTTTTGTAATTAATAAATGAAAAAAGAAAAAAGGCATATTGAGCATCCTAAGATTTAAAACGGAGAAATGACTTAACAATCATAAAATGCAGCAGTTACAATATTATTTGATTCATTAAAACATCTAATAAAGCTTGAATAATAAAAGGAACGTGACGAGAGACTAATTCAAATGAAGTACGACCTTAACTTTGGTAAGAAGGATTAAAACAAAAAATGCAGCTGTTACGATGCCTCCTACATAGAGGAAATATGAGAGAAAGAATTAAAAAAAAATCCATTTAGACTTTTAAATGACTGTAATGGATGCCAATCCACGATAATGTTAAGATTCCAAATAAAAAATTCATATAATTCCAATTTCAGGGAGAGAGAGAGATACCTAATAGCAACTCAACCAACACAAGATTGGCTAATGCAGTTCAAATATACGACACGCTTTCAAACAATAATAAAGGCAAAACATATTAATTTTACAGATACAATCATTTTTTGGATCGAATAAATCGTTGCCGTTAGTTCCCGAAGAAGCGCATGCATAAAAACTCCTAAGGTGACCCCTGGGTGGTTCCTTATTATAAACATGCCCATCTTGCAGAGCTGCAAAACAATATTCCGTTATTTTATTAATATCTGCAATTAATGAAAATTACTCTGAGTTTGAATGAGCTTTTTTAATTTAAGGGACCGTGAGATTCTTGGATACCTTATTTCGTCGGATATGTTTAAAAATAAAGGCATACTACCGGATTTCGAAGAAAAAAAATAAAAACTTTCTCCTAATTGCCCGCATTGGCTAAAGTGTGCATGAAGAGGGTTGCATATATGAATGGATTTATTTGCGTTGGATTAGAAGTTAAAAACAATGCGATATCATAAATTATCTCCAATTAAAAATTATTGAAATTTATGAAAAATATGTGATAGTAAGTAAGCTAAAAATCAACAATACCTACTTTGTAACCATTGCCGCAACAGATAAAATTAACCGAATGCATGGAAAGATTTACTCCACTTCCACGATGAGCGCATAGGAATGCAATGAAATTGGCAGAGAACAATGGTAAACTTGAATCGAAACGAGACCATCGACTTAGCGGGGAAACAGGAAAAAAAGTTCAATTGAAGAGCGGTAAAACACATCAACAAATTACGAGATTTATTTCAGCACAAAACATTCACAATGACTTTCAATGAATTTATTTTCTCTCATTTCAATCGGCAAATTACTGGAGTAAAACGCAGAAGCGTAACGTGTTGCATACAGCCTATAAATATAATCTGAATTACGACGGACACCAAAAAATATCATATTAGGCGTATTTCTCCGTTGAATACGCACTAAAATTTGAATTACAGGCCAGAAAATTATGAATTATTTAAGGAGATTCAGTACTAATGCTCACGGTAGAGTGTCCTGAAAAGAAATTGACAATCTCCTTTTCAGCATCTAATTCGATAAATGTTTACTAGGTGGCGATTAGACATTTCCGAAAAACCTGGTTTTGTTATAAATTTGTAAAATTGTGATTGCTCTTTTTCAATTGAATTACTTATAACATTTTCACAGAATGTTTATTCTACGGAATGATAATGTAGGCAGCAAAATTGAGAGATGTAAGTTCAAATAAGTCACTTGCATGCAGACCTCGCCAAAACGTTATCATCTCATTTGGTCAGAGTGGAAATCATGACGAGCTTTCGTGGTGTACCATCATGACCACACAGATTGAAAACTTAACGAGATTAAAAAAAAGGAATCGAACTTTCAAATCCGCAGGCATGGACGTCATTTCATCTCTGATATGATTCTTCATAAAGGAAAAGCTGGAAATTAGCCGTCAGGGCTAATAAAACTCCTATCATTCCTATAGCCATTATACGCATTGTCCAGATCGTTAGCTACTCAATTTGTGCAAATCAGCATCATCATTTCTCGCATCGCTGTCAATCATCCATGTTAGCAAAACCCTAACGGAGGATGGAGAATGTAGGTATTTGTTTCACATAATAACGGATAAATACAATAATATGTCCAACAATACACTAGCAATTGAACCATCCAACGATTTCCTTTTTATTTACATCAAAACATGAAAAAATACCATTTATTTGTGACATCATATACTCAATGGCAATAAGAATAATTATATTTGCACGTTGTATTCCGGTAACTGATATATAGTGATTTGCTAACGATAAGCGGAAAGTTAACTTTCACCACAATATAATACGCAATGAAAATGTTTCTTGATCTCGGAAAGTAATTTATATGTAATAAAAATGAGGTTCTTCTCATAATAAACACTCGGAGGAATATGTGTATTACGTACTTGATGCTTGTAAGAATTCTTGTGAAATATAGAATAATGGACAAAAATAATTTCGATGATAAGAACGTTAGATGAATACCATGCTGATTGAATGTAGACTAGTTAAAAACAATGACGAATGTTTATCAAAGGTAGATATGAAGTTTGGCAACGGCCTGCCACGATGGAAACACCGATCAGTTACCGATCAGTCACCGAAGTTAAACATCGTTGATCTCGGCTCGAATTTGGAGGGGTGATCCTCCCATTCGTTAGAGTGCTGTTGTTCCTGTCTGCAAGTGGCAGACAGTGAGTGTGAAATGACCTTAGCCATCGAAGCACGTTTAACAAAAGTACTACTACTAGATTTTAAGTTCCATTTAAAGATAACATCATCCTTTCCAATCAATAATGATTAAAGGAGAGAGCAGGTGCAAAAGAGACTTAAGCTGCAATTTTCGAGAGCCGCAACCGTATCCAAGTTGAATCCGATTCCATAGAAATAATTATTACCACCATACTATGTCGTAATAACAGTCGCATCACAAATTGTCTGCTCTCCGAGTGGGAACAAGTCACCATTTCAATGCCGATAACATCAATTTTACAGGAATTAAACCGCTGTCCATGATTAAATCTATTTTCCAAAAAGATTTCCTAGGCACGGGTTTCAGAAATAAGGTAATCACTTTTTTCTCATCGTTGAATGAATGATTCGCGACGTTGAAAAGTCACAATATTAATTTGTTAAAGCTTTAAAAATATCACGCCTTTATTTCAAGAGTATGTTTAATATCAATTGAAAGATGGACATAATTAGTGCAATGGAATCAGTTTCTCCACGTAGTTCAGTAACAATTAAGAATCATAGTAATTTAAAAATTAATTATAAGGTAACTTACATATGACTCAAGAGCCTCGCTTAAAAATACTTCTAGCACATTCACATTGACCCCAATGACAAAAAAATAAATATATCTTTTAGTAACGTTTCCTGCCACAAATTTAAACATGACTGAAGCCCACTGAAATTTTAATGCAACTCTATTGAAATACATAATAGAAAACATCGTATTTCATTCATTTTGGGAGATTATTCAATAATCGTTTGTCCACTTAGTATACAGTAAGCTCCTTAAAAACGTGAGCGCGTCGAACGAGATAATAGGACGCAAACTTTTAATTAAGCCCGTTCCGGAGAAAAAACGAGTGGCTCGAAAAAGAGTGGCAAGGACATTCAAGGTCAAACTTTTAATAGGGTTTCGCGAACACGACCAATGAATGAAAATCGAGAAAAGAATAGAGGCAGGCAGACAATGTGTGCACCTATGAAATCATACACTCTGCGGGAATGAATAACTTGTACTTGACCGGGAGATTAACTTAAATGTACAGATTGTATACTTCAAGGACACAAAAGAAAACCTACTTAAACATCTAATGACTTTTTATTAAATCCCCTTTTAAATGAGGTAATGTATAAACCAAAGAAAGATTCACCATGAAAAAAGTATTTGACTTGAGCGGATTTGGAACCCGGATCTCCCAAAATCCGGTCAGGTACATAAGCCAGTAACACCACCAAGCCATCTCGAAAAATTCAGAAAGCGCTTCGATTTTCAATATGCAATACGAACGATGAGCAAGTGATGAAAAACAGTGTCGGAAGAAATAAGGAAATCAACTATTCCTATTTCAATTAAGTGCCGTAAGCCGTCATATAACTCATTTAAAACTGTGACGCCTACCATCCGCACAGCGCTTCGTGAATGGCATTGTAAAGGTAATCTTGCACGCTTCAAAAGAAATGTCGACAGATCCTCTAAACCATGAGTAAATAATAATCCGAAATTTAAAAAGAATCGATCCACATAGTGTGGGTAAATAAATGTGGGCGACCATCTTCTTATCATTTGCTCCACACTTATTTATATAGTTTCTCATATATCTATTCCATAATTAGTAAATAAAAAATAATAAAAATATGGATTTAACTATACATTATTAAACGTTCCTGAGGATCCAAAGACGAATTATTATTCCCTAAATTAATTGTTATTCACGAACAATTTACGTTACGATATCCCGGTACCCTTTCAAGCCATAAGACATTAGCCATGAGGCATTAAACTCTTCACACAGTGTTTATAAAAGCAACATCGTTGAAATTTATGAGCCAATAAATTCAACCCCAAAGGCCTTGAAAGATAAAATAGTATCCAGTCTAAGATATCCCGGGAATGCTTAACGATAATTGAAACTCATTAAGATACCAATGCAAGCTAGCAATCCGCGAAATGAGATTAGGAGAATAAAAGAAAAAATATTTCTGCTGAAATTATATGGCCTGTGAGTGGTTTTGTGTACACATATAGGAGTGTGAGATTTGGTAGTTTAAGAAGAACACAAAAAAATGCTTACTGTTACAGAGATGGATTACTGGAGACGAGCTGCAGGGATTTTAAGGATAGAAATAATTACAAATGACACGATAAAAATAAAATGGGAGTACGCACACCATAGCCGATGACATTAAAACAAAAAAGCTAGTATGTTATGGTCACATGCAACGAAAGTCAAACGAGAGACTACCAAAAAAATTTTGACGTGGCATCCACAGGGTAGGGAAAAAAAGAGGAAGACCCATAATAAGTAGAAGAGAAGGGATAGAAAATGCTACCAGAGATAGGAAGTAGCCAGTAGGCCTGTGGATTAGTAGAGATCAATGGTGGTTAGGAATCGGATAACGTCGTAGAACGTTTAAAAAGCGAAGACAAAAATACATGCGAGCATTGCGCCTCAACGCCTACCTTTGCACGATCGTTCACCCTCACTCGAGATACACACTCTCTTAGAATACACTCTCTCATCCCGATCTTATGCGGCGAACCAAAGAAACTGATAAGAAAGGGCGCAGAGCATTTTAGTCATCCCCGTTACCTTTTCCGGCAACCTTACCCGCCCTTTTACCCACCCACCCCGATTTATTTCTCGTGGCAATTTCTTCGATTTCATCATCATTTTTGGCAGACATGAAAATCTGAACTAAAATAATAATTTTCAAGAGTAATACAGGTGTAATACTGCATCATTACGTGAAATTCAGTACACTAGAAGAGGGTGACCAGTAGGTTGGTACTAATTTTTCGAAATTGAGAAAAGTAAGAGTTTGAGAGGCAATGCGTTAACGACCTTACTCCTCCACGCAGAGTAAGGTGACGTCCCACCATGCGCCGGTGCAGGGAGGGGATAGAGAGGTACAGTCTCGCAGAGGACGTGAATGGTGCGGACATAACTTCAGGGATGAAGTGGTGCTCGGTGTCTCAGAAACGTGCAAAGAGATAGGTAGAAACCGACGAAACTTCGGCCCTATTGTGCTTTACTATCACCATTTCCTCAGGTAAAGCGCTTTCCCCGCCCAAAAACGGGTACGGGTTCCCGACAACTAAGGATTGTGACTCGTGAATTCACGTTCCCACATTGATCATTTTTAGAGGTGAAAAACATTGCTATTCTCAATTCCGAAAAATAAGTACCACCATTGTGACCAGCCACCGATCACCATCCCGATCCTCCTCGTTATGTGCTCTCTTCAACCCTCTCAACCGAACTATAATTCGCCCACACACAACTCTATGGAGCGGCTCCAAAAATAACCACCCTTAGGGGATCTTACATTACATCCATCTCCCACCGCCAACCACCCATTCCATGGCAAGGGTCGCTTCCACATCCATCCATTCTTCGCAAGCCTTCACTTTCACTTCCACCCCCTGCCAGCTTCCTCCCACTCCTAGCGTCTCTCCCACCCTCTTCGGGGCACCCCATTTCCTCCCCTCGCTTGCGTCACTCAGCTTCATTCCCCCAAGACACAGCAACAATTTTCCACTTCCAACCTTCGCGCTCTTAGTCTCAACATATCTACCAATTTCTCTTTAATATTCCCTCTCAATTTTGTGCAAACTCTCTGTACTTATAGTCCCCTGTTTTCATCTTCTTCGCCTCTATTTAACTGTTTCCCCGAGGGTATTCGTAGTTCCCTATAAATTATCCAAACCTTTAACCCAAAGAATTTTAAAAAATGAGGTAAAGAAAAGAAAACTAGAATACTCTCAAGGAGTCCATATACTTCTCCGTAATGAATTACGGAAGCCCAGAATGAATCCCGAATACAGCCACGACTCCCGAATATTTTCACCCGGAGCCTTAACATCCCATCGATCGAAAAACGAAAAATAAAACAATAATCGACAGGGGGGAAAAGAATTTCAGGACAGCTGAAATGAACTGGAAAGTGAGTAATTAATTAGGGAATGTATCCTAAAGTTTCAAGATAAAATATTTGAAAAATTACTCAATAAAAATTGAAATTACTTTAAAAAAGAAATGAAAACTCATAAGATGCGGAATAGGAAAGATTAAATATTGATGTGGACTGGCGTAACGTAAAATACCTTACCACCTTATGCACAATGTTTTTATTACTTTATATACTTTCCAAGTACATCAGCAGGCGTTCCAGCTCTACTACGTACTAAATATTTAATACGCGTCAATACTTGAACTTTAAGAAATAATAAAGCAAATAACTTTAGGCTGAATGTGGTCGCAGGAATCCATATTCAGGAAATGCATTGAAATTACACTATTCCAAGTGTGCTGAGATTTAAAAATTTACCATTAAAATATTTCTTCCTTGCTAGCTATATAACTAAATTAAATGAGATCTTGGTTGTCTGATAACGCCGGTTTTTCTCACAGGGTACGGGTGTTTCAAGCTGTCAAAAAGGAAAAGATTTAAGGGATGAGCACTCTTGACAATGAACTTAGCACCAGACACACGAACTATCACAAGGCGGTCATTACTTACGAATATCCTAGAGCTCAACGAGGAAAAATACTTCGATACGTTTGGACAGGCTAAGAGAGCAAGTGAAACTGAGCCCGTGAGAGAGCCGAGTAAAACCAGACGGTCCTGCGATCTAAAGAGGGGGTCTTAACACCCTGGTAGTATATCATCACTCACTCGCCCCACTCCAAGCTTGGCTCCTCCCACCTCCTCCCCTCTTTCTCTCCCCCCCCCTCGCTCTCCCTCCTCCTTCCCCTGCTCCCCTCTGTTTCCAGACCCAAACATGCGGACACCCTCCCTATTCAGAAAGTAGTCAAGAGATTTGGGTCATGCGATATTGCGAAGCATCGGCTGCGATATCCATTTTACAGATATATCGCATAGCGAAATCGACTGCTTGGTCTACGTCATGCAATGAATTTCGATAACAATTTGACTCGGTTGGGGTAAATAGTTCACTACGATAATGATGCAAACGTACAGCACACGCAGTCATGAACAAGGGTGCAAGATAACCCCTCTGCAGATTGCATGGTGATGTAACTGGACAAAACATTTGATCACTAGTGGCTACCTCTAAGTTCTAATTTCGGTCAAGTCCACTAATTTTTCCCTGGACACTCGCGTTGGTGTTTGAAGGCATGGCATCTCTATTGATACCCTGACGAGGGTTCAAATCATAGAATACGAGGATACGCTTTTATTTATCCTTCGCTTTCACCTTCACCAGCTATTCATCTCATCGTATCATCAATTACATAAAATTAAAAGGCCATTTATTCCTCATTAAAGCCCTTACAGATGATGCAAAGAATAAAGCAACAAGATTCCGGGTATGTCTAGGTCGTGCACTAAAGAGAACCTTCACTCTTCTTAACCAATAGCATTGTATTATGAACGGGATAAATAGTCATCAAACATGGAATAGTTCCCTTGAAATAGAGGCCATGAGGGTTCAAACTTCGGTCAGTCAGATCCATAAATAATACGGAAAATTCTTAAAACAGAAAATATCCATATCTTCAAGAAAGTATTAAATCTCCATTTCTATTCTATCGCAAAAGTTTCTTCAAACGACTTGCAGCATAAACCTTTTTAAATATCAACAATAACAATTTATATTTTTAGTCCGTTGCCGTAAAAAGAGAACGAATAACAAGTGTTTCGAATTAACAACGGATAACTACGTGCCGTTCTCAAAATTTCAATAATGGTAATAATTATTTTAGGGTAATTAGGCATAAATATACCGAAAAGGATGTAATAGGATTTTACTTTATGGGTGGTGAATTATTTTCCTTTATTGAAAGGGGATAACATCTATCCTGAAATCTCCAAAACATTGCCATGAGAACTAGGACAACTGAATAGCGTAGTGGTCTGCGCAATGGCCCGGGAAGTCAAATATCCGTAGCTCGATTACCGGTTCAGGTTATTATTTTTTTGAAACATCTTTAATATATACAAAAGAAGAAGTCCTGTCTGACTGATTCATCAACGCACAGCCCAAACTAATGATGATAGAACTGCGAACTTTTGGGGATATATCCGTACCGTGAAGTATAGGCGCACTAAGAAAGGATTTTTTAAATAAGCAATTTTCGGGGTTGTTTTTACCCCATTAATGTTAACTTTTACTCCCATAAGAAAAGCATTGACTTCGGTGTATGTGTTTCTTTATTTGCTTTGTTAAATTACTTGCACTCGAGATATTGAATGGAAATTTATATCATAGAACGCATAAAAGAATGCAGTATTTAATTCTTTCATTCAATTTTCTTACACGCTTCGTTTTCTCTCACGCTGAATATTAACGGGCATACTCATCTTGCCCTTATTAGCATTATTTATGGCCGCAGTATGAAATCACAATACCAAGTAGTGTACTTGGTATTTTTATGCTTCTGAAATTGATATAGAATATGTATACCATCAAAAATATTCTGAGAATTTGAACTTAAAATCATGATGCGTAGGAACATTTATTTTTTCAAGAAAAACGAACGATAAGGGATCGAACTGGAGATCATGAGTTACATGAAAAGTGGTCATTTATCTGTGCATAGAAGACATTTTATAATCCTTAAAGCTTGAAAATTATACTACATTTCGTTTTTGAGTTTTACACAAGCATGCATACTTTGTACATTATTTATAAGATTATCATAATATATAAGCGAATTGCAATAAGAATTCACTCCGAAGTTCCAACATGCGGCTAATGGCTGATAGATTGTACCTTAATATAGTACGCGTCATGCATTGATTCTTATTGATTAAGGTAAATGACATATCCCACTGAAATTCAACGGGCATGATCATCTTGCCCTTATGAACATTATTAGGCACTATTTCTGGCACAAGATTGTGTAATATTATTACCAAATATGTGGTTTTTGTACCATTTGTATTTCTCTTATTCTGAAATATCTATAAAATATGCTATTTAAAATTTTCTCTAAAGTAAACCTCAAATTTCATGTCATGTATACATTTTATTTGAGCCAAGAAAATGTAAAATGCTCAACATTAGCCCAGTTATTTTATGCATTACCGTTGTAATTATTTCACAGCTCCCCGTGCGAAGACGGGTCCCGGGGGTATAGTTGTACTCAAACGACTACAGTTCCCTGTTCGCCTTTCCTTCTCAATGACCATCAACAAGGCGCAATATCAATAGCTTCAGTGGTGTGTGGATAAAATCTGGAAAATCTATGCTTTAAATATGGTAAATTATATGTTGTATACTCACGAGTGGAACAACCGAAAAATTCATTTGTTTTTGCAGAGGGCGGTAAGACCAAAAATATTGAAAATCCCAAAGTACTTGAATTCATTCTTTCAGCTTTAATTTAATACACAAAAAATCATTGTCTATAATTTATTTTGTGCACGTAAATGTGTCTGCTTTGTATAGAGGAGAAGGTCCAAATACGGGCTGGTTGATGAATGAGGTACTAGCATGTGCTGCAAGTAATAGTTGGGTGTATGAAGTAACTGCTATTTGATAAGGAAGAAGGAATGGAGTAGTTGAGCTAGCGTTGTCCTCCATGTTGGAAGCTATTGTGTTTTTTGTCCATAACCCTCATAACTGAATACTCGAAAACTTTTTCAGGTAAATGGTTTCGATTTTAAAGTTTTATTGAAAAACTTAGGTTACTTTTGTTATTATTACATCAAATTTGGCATTTTAAAATACGATTTGGGGACGTTGAACATTGGATATTGCTTATCCGTAGTATCTGCAGTTAAGTGTAACTCAAACATGTGGTTGGTCTAAATATGAGCTAGTATCTAAATAAAACGACATTGACTGTCTAAAGGTAATTTTACTGAATCGCTAATTAAAAACGCCTAACGCATTCAAGTAAACGAGAGGGCAAGATGATGACCGTCAAAGCTAAAATCGAAGAACGTGATCTATTTACTACGCATTACCTGCATACTCCGTAATGATGTAGACTACCCCACTATGTCTTCCCTCTCGTTGTCCCCTCCATTCCTTCCATCACTCACTCCCTCCCTCGAACCTTCCGTTCTTCCCCAAAGTCCACTCATCACCTCACCCCCTCCCCCTTTCACGACTGACTGGCCTTTACACCGCTAATCTCTCCCTGACTCGCGCCCATACGCACTCCCAACCTGTCTACGTCGCCCGTCCTCAGATGATAACCTCACTCCACACACCCTCCTTCCCTGCACACACACAATGGTCTATCCCCGTGTCCATCTCCATCCAGCCTATACTCACACCCTCCTCCAACAAGCGAATTACTCCCATCCCGACCCTGCTTTCCCCACCTATGTTTCTCACTGTTCCTGCCTTGGTCCTTCTCCCAGCATCCCGCTCCCCACTTCCACGCGCCATGCCCAGGGCCCGCCCTGCCGCCCTTGACCCGCTTTCAGAGCGCGCGCACCAGGGAGTATCCCTTTCCAGGGCTCAACTTCCCTTTTCTCCGCACATCACTCGAATAGCTCTCCCGACTATTCATTGTTACGCTCTCTGCACTTCTCATCGTGATCCCATCACCGCTCCACAGCCATTGAGCACTCACTCTCTCACGTAGATACGCATGCAGTCACCCCATCGGCACTTCACATCCCGGCACCATTTTTGTGTTCGCCGAAACCCGCAAGTCACTCATTTATCACACTACATATTTTTATTAACCCCACCTCGACGTTTTACTCACAGGAAATATTGAGGAATCCATATAGCTGAGACGTATGCAACAGTTGACTCCTACGTCAATTATTAAAATCTTTATTAGCATCGTTACACCATTTCCTACCAAAGGCCCTTGTTGTGGCTTATAATTACTAGATTCTTGAATTTTCCACGAGTGTTGACAGTGTCTAAAATATTTTTGACGTAACACAATATTTTTAGCCAGCCAAAAATGAGACAGTTCATGGAAGTATGCAATTTATTCTCTAAAAAATGCACATTAAATACTTATGTTTAAGTTTGAATATTATAAAGCCATGTATAATCTATCTCGAGGTGGCAAGTAATAGAGATGCAACAGAAGAGAAAGCTATCAAACCTATCTTACCTCAAAAATATAAACCTTAAAATACCTATAATCTCATCGTTTGCTCTGTATTTAATAATCAATCGTGTGGGGATGCATAAATATTTGTATAGCCCTGTTTACATTACTAGCTATCTACCCTAGTAACTCGAAAATCAGTAAAAAGTTCCCGTTGGGAACGCTAGTTAGTACAAACCCTAGTAAACTTGAGTACGTTGTTGTTTACCATTCAAGTGCTAATAAGGTAAAATGATGGTTACTTGTAGATATTCGAGTTACTAGCGTAGAAAGCTATTAATGTAAACGGGACATATAATGCTTAAAATGCTTTTTTACAGCTTTTTATATGTCTGTAACACTGTGTCAAGACTTAGTTGGATGCGGTAATTTTAAAGCCCCAGTCTCGACCGGAAAATAAAGAACCTTACCAGCCATTCTCTTTTCCGAGTGCTATTTCCACGCGTACGCTTTTACACTCACCACTCCTGCTTCTCCCTATCATCGTCATAATCACCGCTAGATTTCGTGCCCCGAAAACATCCCCTTCTTCGCCATTTTCACTTCGTCGTCCCAAGGTTGGACCGTCTAGTAGGGCCGTTCATGCCAGCAGGGGTCTTGAACCCCGTAGTTTCCTTGAGGGCCGTAGGAACAGCGCTTATGATATGCTGCAGTATAATTTCAAGCGTTAAGTAACAAGAGCAAGGATATATGCTGATAATTCTAGGAAGCATTTTTAGCTACTTGAGTTATAATATATATTCGATCTGTTAGAAAACTCGATCGATTAGGAGAATTGGGCGACGTCTCGACGAAAACTATCATCTAAACAAGCTTTGGACGTAAAGATGTCTGCGAGAAGTACCAATGCTAAAATTAGCAAAGGCAACAATGCCGCGCTCCATGGCGAATGCCGCACTCTGCAAGCATGAAATTGAAATAAAATTTTCTACGCATGGCAATGCTAAAATCTATTAATAAATGCGGTTAAATTCATTCACTCAAGTATTCTACCAGCTGATTGGTAGGTTCTTGGACAGTCCCCATTCTGCATCTCAACCTCATACACATTGTCTCGCTTTCCCTCCTAAGGATGGCGCTATTAGATCCCTTTTCACAGAGTCCCTTCGATGGCCGTTCTCAACACTACTCCCTAATAGGGTTGTATTATCGGCAATCTAGAGGACTCTGCCTTTTCATATCTTCTACCTCCTCTTATTTCGTCCAGAATTCCTATCCTCTTTCTTCTAGAATAGTCCTTCCTTTCTTCCTTCCTCCACGCTTCCCCAGTGTTCTCCCCTCTATCACTCTCTTCAACATGCCCTCTCCTCTCAAAACCTCCTCCATCCATCTCTTCTGCCTTCTCCGAACCTCTGCCGCAAGCTTCCTCGCCTCTCCAACCATATCCAATACCTCCTCGTTCGTCTTCCTCGCCATCCAGCTCACCTTCTCCATCCTTCTCCAAACCCACATCTCAAACGCCTCAAGTCTACGCACATCCTCCATTCGCAACGACCAAGTTTACGACCCATATAGCGCCACGCTCCATATTAAAGTTTTCACCAGCCTCTTCTTTGGGTATCTTCTCAAACCCCCCCTCATCAATTCCCTTCTCTTCGAAAATGCTTCTTTAGCGAGCGCAATTCTGCATCTGATGTCCTTACCACTAAACCCATTCTCCTCCAAAATACTACCCAGATACGTAAACTGCTCGACCTGCTCTATCTTCTGCCCTCCCACCCTTATATTCAGCCCTGCCTTCTTCCTTCTAGAAAATCTCATTACATTCGTTTTCTTGAGGTTGATCTTCATCCCATACTTTTCGCACTGCACCTCTAATGCATTCACCATTGACTGTAACCCCTTGGCCGACTGACTAACCAATGCTTGATAATCAGCAAATCTCACTGATTTTATCAGCTCCCATCCTACCTTTATCCATACCTCCTCCTCCTCCCATGCCTCCTTTACCATTTCTTCTGAATACACGTTAAAAAGCAGCGGCGATAATGAACACCCCTGCCGCACTCCCCGTCCTATCGTGGCCCATCCCGATTCTCCATTGGCTACCCTAACCTGCGCAGTCTGATTCATATACAAATTCTGAATCAGACGCCTGTCCCTCCAATCGACCCCTAATTTCTTCAACACTCCCATTAATTTCGTCCGTTCCACCCGATCAAACGCCTTCTCGAAATCTACGAAGCATACAAAAACATCCTGCCCATAATCTAGGTTTCTTTCTACTAGCGTCCTCATCACCGCTATAGCGTATCGCGTTCCCGTCCTCCTAAACCCGAACTGGTCGTCACCCAGGTATTCATTTGCCTTCTTCTCTAGCCTTCTTTTTATAATTCTCAGAACTACTTTAGCCGCGTAGGATATTAAGCTTATTGTCCTGTACTCTTCGCACGTTTTTGCCTTACTCTTCTTTGGTATAGGAATTAGTAGTCTTCGCGAAGTCTTCCGGCCACACTCCATCCTCATAAATCCTACGAATAAGCGCAAAAATTTTTCCTCTTCCCTTCTTCCCCATGCTCTTTAAAAACTCTGCAGGTGTCATCTATTCCCACCGCCTTATTCCTTTTCATGTCTCTTACAAGGAGATATCGCGTGACTTATGTTCGGGATCCAAACGAGGCAATTATTTTCTGAAACTATAGAGAGAATTCGGGAAAAGTGTCACGGCTTTCTTCCACATAGGCCGGGGTTCGAAAGAAAAACTCTATTAAAGAATATTCCTCCGTACAAAACCATTTAAGTTCACGCCTCGCTCAACCAAGCTCGTAGCACAGTGGCTTGATTCGCTGAGCCTGTTATACTCACACGGCGGCTGGGGTCCGATCCCAGATTGCGGCATTTTTTTTTCGAATATTTTACGGAATTACTGTAAATTGCACACTACATCGATTTCGCTGTCTAGGATACGGTCCGATGCCATCTCACAAGCGTTTATATAAAATTCCAGATTTTACCTATTTGTGACTGTCGTACATTATTTCATATAAAAATTTAGGGATTTCAAGTTATTTCCCATGATTGAGATCGCTATTAATGTTTTCAGGAAAATTACAGTTTATGATTAATATCTATTTCATGTAACACCTTTATATATATATTAATATAAAGCAAATGAACAATTTAATTGCTTGCTAGAAAAAGACACCTTTGAAGACCACTCGAGATGAATTCACAGGAGTCAATAATACAAGCTTAACAAAAATGCCTTGTCAACAGCTGCCTGGGCGCGCGGCTAGTGTGAGCGCTAGCAGGTATATTAAGAGTGATGAACAATACAGAAAACGAAAGCAACACGCAGTTAAAGTGATGTAAACGAGCCTCTACCACCTTTGCTTTTGCCTTTTCGCCAATTTGGCTTATATTATTCTAGAAATTTATTAAAAACAGAACGGAAACTGCATCTTATTTGGTTAATAGGAAGTTCTCTGGTTCGATCACCAACGATGGAAATTATGCAATACTCCATCAGCTTTACACTATCTACTTCATAATTTCACTTGTATTTATTTAATCGATGTGACATTACTTTAGTCTTTTGTTAAATGGCCAGGTTAATAGATGTCACGCTCAATCCAAGAAGAGAAAAATTTTATTGCCTGAGTATGTCACATAGTCAACACATTACAATTTTTATATGCCGAACAAGGCAGCAACTAGTCAGCCATTTTTTAGGATTTAACTTTGAAAATATACTTCGTGAACCCCGGTTCATGAATATTTAACGCCTATAATTTACCAAACTACTAAATTTCTTATATCTTTAAGAGATGATGATCTACAAAACGTTGTCTGAAACCACTTATTCTAATTGCTATTAGCCAATGACCTTAGCTCGTTAGTTTTTCTTAACACATAGATCCAAGAGTATCTAAAATGCATTTTTTGTTAACAACAACTCTCTGACTATTCACGAAAAAAAAATTATTTAAAATAATATTTTATTCCAGCTCTCCTCTGTAATTATCTACAGTCTAATTAGCATGAATGTTTCATACAATGAGTTCAACGCTTTGGCTCTTCAAGGGACTGTGGTTGACTGTGGGAGAGCAACTGTCATTACAATTTCTTGATACTCACACATATATGTTTTCGGACTCTCTGTATTCGAACGCGTGAAGGACACACGGCTGTGATCAGGCTCCAACGTGAAATGGATCTTGGTGTGATTTTTGGGAAATCCCCGGTAATACAACGCTGGCCCCAGAAGGAACTTTTGAAACACATGCTCCAGTGCTATTTCCGGTATGCCTTTGATCTATCCCAGTAGGTAGGCAGGAACAAACATTCCAGAGATGAGCATTCCTCTCCATGTCGACGGGTAATTAAATTATCTCCACACCGCACACACGATCCCAGAAATTATCCCTGGCGTTCACCTCGCCGCGACCGATCTCTCAATTTTTGTCATGTTGTGCCAAGGAATAGATGTCTCCCTCACACATATCTCCCTTATCCTTTCTCACCTATTATCAATCCTCCCTCCCTAACACCCTCCATTCACTTCTTGTCCCTTTAACCCCGTCCATAGATAATATGGATGACAAATTTACGATATCGTAGACTATGCGTAAGCTAACTGAGATTTTTCAGTAATGACGAAATTTTAGAGCAAATTAGCACGAAAACCATGTCAAGTTACAAGAAAAATAATCTTAGGATTTTATCTAATTTTAAATAACATAAAATTAACCTAATGATGTATTTTCGTTGATGATTTTATTTCCTAATGATGTTTGCCGGTCCAGTACAGTGTCAGTTTGCTGGTTAAACAACCGCGTGCACCAAATAGGAAAAAATTAGGAGAGGAAAGATAACTATTGAATGTCAATAATAATATCGCAACAATAACCGATTGCAAGATCCACACAAAATGGGGAAGGCATCGTTCAGTACTTCTCCGCTCCGGTTCCGGTGGGGTTCTGTCGCTTCGGCAGTTCCGGAACCATGACCTTCTGATGATCTTCTAATGATCTCGTGTGTCACGTTATGATTTTTCTAGTTCCGGAGCTTCGTCGATCTCATGTTCCCTAGCACTTGTCATTAAGTTCGAAATAATGGCTTCCAGAACTTACACTATTTTCTCCATAAACACTTACATCGTTATGTTAACTGCGTGTTAAAAGCTTAAGTTCATTTAACGATGTTTCCTCCAGTAAAGAGGCCTCGACTGCATTCCACTACGCTTGGGCAGTAAAGGGAGAGCGATAAACTTTCCGCTAAACCGTTTCCACTTTCTCGCCTCCCATTTCGCCTTTGTGTTCTTCTCTCACGCTCACTCTCTCCCTCCTGGGATAAATGAATTCCCTCTCACTCCCTCACCTCGACCCGGAAATGAGGTCCTCTCTTCAGAAGCGTAGATATGGTTTCTGTCAGCACTTTGCCTAGGGCGTGACAAATACGGCCCGCATTCGGCGGAAAATTTGATTCATCGCCTTCTTTCCATCGGTTTCCAGCCCTCTATCTTTCCCTTACCAGCTGGATTTTCAGTAGACTGAAGCCTCTCCCACCAAGGCCGTCTTCATCCCTATGGATTCGAATAATAGCCCGGATTCCAACTAGGGACAGGATATGAATGGATCTTATCGTAAAAGCTCCGATTGTGACAATTCCGATCCAGTCACAGCGCAAGACATGTGTGATATTGTCTAGGGAGGGTGAGATAATTATTCCTTTGAAGAGAAAGCATCGCTATAATAGCCATGAGAGTAATAATAGAACTTTCGGAAATGACTTTTCCTGTTTAACACTAAAATATAGTAAGTTTCGTATCCCGAAAAACGTCCCGTGAAAAGAATTAAAACTTGACTGATGCGCGTTTAATTTGTAATATTTCACGATTTCCAATTTATAAATTATTGGTAAAATGTTCCTACTAGGTCCAGACTGAATTGATTTTAATTTATGATCACCCGAAATGTGACGGGAAACGAGTATTTGTGGAAAAACTAAGTTAATCTCACTTTCCCCCATTACAATCTATGGGGACGTTTGAACAAAGATGGCGGAATTCTCAATTCCCATAGTGGAAATGTATGCGACGACTCAACCCTATGAGGGAGTAGTGTTGAGAACGGCCATCCAGAGGACTCTGTCCCGTAGTTTCCAGGATTCAATTCCCTAATATTGGCTATAATATTCTGGGTAAGTGATAATTGGGAGGGACTCCCACACCCGATTCCCAACGGTGTTTTTAACGTGATACCATCTAATGAACTACCTTTCGTCTCGTTCCACTCTTTGACCTCTCTGGCATGGGTGGCCTTACCAAGAGCAATAGTAATTGCTCCTGCCAGTCCAGCTCTAGGAGTCATTGGAACACGCAAGCCCTTCCACCACGTCAAGGCTGTGGTCCAAGGGGACGGTACTTACTTTAAGGTTGAAGAAAGTTTCAACATGATATCCACAAAGTTTATTTTGAGCAGAGTGGATCTAAGTCCACAATGCAACACCTGAGTGACCTCTTGGCCCATTTTCAACCTCAAATTTAGAGTAATTCTTTAGTTTTACAGTTCATACATAAAAATAGTTTTTTCCTCATGTCAATGCATGGTATAATTATATTTTGTATGCTACACTATTAAGCAAATGTTTGCGAGGCATATATTTTGGACACAAATAAAAACGAAAAAAAATTATTTTCTTAGAGACTACACTGAAGACTACATTACAACCCTGACCCGTGGAGCGCCCAAGAGAGCCTTTTTTCTGAGCTAAGTCCCAGGCAGCGTAAGTCCAAATTAATGGACCATAGTCTTTTGGAAGAGGGATTAGAAGTTGTAATACTACAGTAACGTTATTAAAATTAACAACATGTCCTCTTTCGTGCATATATTATTTTATATTTTTTAATTATACTGTGATTTTCTGATTTTGATTTTCTGAAGTATATAAAATATGGCAAATGTAACAAATCCGACTGATTGATATTTCTCACGCATGAAACATTCTCTCTCAAACTGCCCAGAGAAATACCGTTTTTACCTCCTCATTTCACCATTTTTATGCCAAAGCTTAAAAAATATGCATACACTTGTTTCCGTACAGACAAGGAAATGGTGAGGGGTCTGTTCCATGGAAGCTTTTACTACCGTTTTTAATGTCACCGGATTTAAGAGCCTCTGCGTGCGCAGCCCTCGCACAATTGGAAAAGCTTTCACGGCATCATAATGGATTTTCATCGCAAGAGGCTGTTTACAAACTTTATATCTAAAACCAATTTATTTCATGAAATTATGCTAGGAATGGCTATGATTACAATGACTTTATCAGGAATAATCTTCCACTTCATCAAATCCGAAAGCATAAATTTCAATAAAAATTCAATCGCACAATGTTTTCCATTTACTTTAACAAGTGAGTTATATCCTGCACTGATATTTATTCGCAATTAGTCCCTACTGTGGAAATAGCCAAAGTTGTATTAATCACTGATTTAAATCTAGGCAGAGAAAAACAAAGCAATATAATGGGCTCTGCAAGGTTAAAATGGATTGGAATTCTAGAGAAGGGAGTGACTGACTGGTCTTTGCACCTGAGACCTTCAAAGGAAGGTATTTGCCTTAAACAGCAACACAATCACAGCATAATTACAGAGTGGAACGATATTTTGAGACGCCTTTGATGCATACATCTGTGTAGATTCGTTTCTCAATTTTTGATCCTATTTATGTTAAAGTAAAGCACAGGCCTTCCATGCCTTATGTTAAATTGATACCTGGTAGGAATTGCAGTCATTTTATCCTTTCCCTACGAATATATCATAACATACTTTAAACAGAGATTAACTAAACCTATAATTTAGAAGGTACTTTGCACTGTAAATCATTCTATGGATGGTCTTCTGTTCTTAATTTTGTCTTTTCTTTGTATGGTCTCATACACATTAAGTTAGCTTAAATGTCATTAACCATTGCATTTCAACGTACCTTGTTCCAAGGTTTTTCAAAACCAGCATCACATATTGTCGAAATAAAAGCAGAACTGCTAATTTTCACCAATGTATTTATTTTGGAACAACCTGAACTTCATGCCATTGAAGTCATCATAAGGTACCCGAGGTTGAGGTATTCCAAGAGGTTTCTTATTTTTTATGTAAATATTAACGAAAATTAGGAAAGGAACCCATTGCATTTATAATTTAGACCACCTGACGCTACATACATATAAACTTCTCCCTCGCCTGTCTGCAAGCATCGAATTTGTAAACTGCAGTGCCACTTTTGATTGAGAGATTTATGGAAAAGTACCATAGTACTTGCACAAAAAACAACCCGATTAATGAAAGTATTATGCTGCACTGGAAACCATACCATAATTTTGCTGGGTTACTCTATCCTTTTCCCGTACCTTTCATTCCATCTATTGACTATGATCGCACACAGCAATGTAAAAGGCAATGTGCGACAGTATTAGCTGCCAAAACGTGAACATTTTTATCATAGGCAGGACATACATTTGTTTTCTCTACTGAGGCTCAAATTAAGATCCTTGAAGCAAACTTACGGTACTATAACGACAGCAATAGCATTTACTCGTGCAAGTATGGCCACGAAAAAAAGGGCTTGGAGGGTTTTGAATTAGGATCTTCATTAAAGCATCATGTAGTGCCAAGCAGTTGAGATTAAAGTAAATGGCATGACGGATGCCGAGAGGTTACGCAGAAGGTGCTCGGAGTACATGGTGGAGTACAGTGAAAGAGCTTGCTTGCGAAGATGAGCCGCAGGATTTACGCGCATTGCAGTTCCCGTCATCTCACTAATTGGGGCCACTATTTATTGAGCTGTTGGTGGACAATAGGGGCCAAGTTTATGGAGCTGTTCGTGGAAAATAGTTGCAATGTATTTCAAAACCGCGCATCATTAGAGTGTACTAGATCAGAAGTGCAAGAGCTTTGTTCTAGATATTAAAAATTTAAAGAAATAGTTAGGACAAAAAATGTCAGCATAAAGCAAAGATATATTGGTATATTGTTTTCACCTTCCACCCATTCCGAATCCACGAAGTCAGCGAAACTCTGAGATAGCTATTTTCCGTCGGCAGGGAAAAAAGATCACGATTAATTAATGAACATGAAAAAGCAACAGAATTACAGTAATTATAAATTTACATTTCGTTTTGCTTTATTTCTTCGCGCAAAACAGTTTTTTGACTTGGGGGTCTTTTATTTTGGTCACCACTGAAGTTTATCTAAAAGAGGAATTTAAGTCTCACAAACTGAAGGGGTCGATTTATGATATTTTCTACCCAGGTTTTATGACCACTTTTTAAATTGTATATCTGAGAAAAATATATAAACTTAATGTTGTTGATACATATTGTATTGGTGTAATATACACAGGATTCAAAAAACATTCAAACGAGAAACTCGATGTAGATAATATTTTCTTGGTGACAAATGGCATCAGTGAAATTTTTATCGACGCGTATTTTTTAAAATTTCATATTGAATGATAATCGAGCTGCCGCAAAAGCTTTCTCAAAGTGTCCTAAAGCTCAGCATTCTAGAGTAACAACGGGAGAGAGTGAGTTCTGGGTGAGGAAAAAGAGCGAAAAACGTGACCTTGGAGAAGGAGAGAACTGAGGCTGACTACTTACCGTGGAATGAGTCAAGAAACAAGGAGTCTAAAACTGCAATCTGGAACCGCGAGGAAGGCTCTTGAGCACTGATTTAGTACCCCCCTACCCTCACTCCCCAGCTCCGAAAGTTTGAATTTAATTTACTATAGGGCACTAAAGTAAATATTTATCCATTCCTTTTCTAAAACTAATGAAGTTGATTACATTTAATCTTCATTCTGGATAACTTATTCAATTAATACGTCCGTATTTTACATACATATTTTACACGTGCGTATTTTATTCTTTTAGAAATTTGCGCAGCAAAAATCTTTAAAAATCCACTGTTACAATACAGTTACAATTGCAATATTAATTCCCTAAAACACTCAATCATGCTACAGATTTTTTTAAATCCCCCCCCACACCTATAAAGGCTTATACTCACCATGAAATGAAATCCTGGTTACGTCACTGCTCTTAAGGACGGAGACAATGAATGGAGGAAGCGAGTCTAAAGGACAGTAGAAAGGAATGTATCAAATGGAAACTGATAAGAATATGTCGGGATATAAAAAGAATTTATAGTTGCAGCTCACTTGAAATGGAAAACCGAAAACCTGAGATACCAGAAGTAGGCCAACTGCTATCTGAATGCATTTTCCACTACTCATTACATTTCCGTCTATAGATTTGTCAAGAACACGATTGTGACATTTGATGAGTGATTGAGAAAAAGATGCCCAGATTTGTAAATAAATTTCCATCATCCCCTATATTTCTCTTTCAAATTATTTTAAGTAATATAACACCCGTTCATCCACTATCTTCTTCAGCCAAAAATAAAACACTGGGGAGAAAAAAATGCTGAGGTTGTATTTTTGGGAAGAATTTCCCGGCGCACAATGATGAATGCAATGCGATGGTCACTCACTAGCGTTCGTTATCCATTCCGTCGGGCTGAGTACTCTTCTCAGCATTCGATTTTATGGTGGCATTGATGGTTCGAGAAAGGACATAAAACTGGCGATGCTGAGCTGTCCAACCGAAGCGAAAAGAGCAGTGTACCCGTGATGCTTAAGGCTCCTCAGATACCGTAGCGCTCTCCTGCGTAAATAAAGCTAAATCCAATTCCCTTTTGTATCGAAGGGTATCTGAAGTATCGAACGTTAAACTAAAATATTAAAACTAATTTCAGAATTCTCAAATCTAACCTTGAATACTAAGAATGGTTTATGTATTTTACGCGGTCGTAATATTAAACGGAAAGTAGTACCCCCTTGGCAAAAGGAAGATAATTGGAACATGTACGCAGGAGGAATTGTATCATTCACAATGTTTGTGCTCAAATGGCCAATGCGCTCTAATATTTTAAACTCATGATATTAAGTCTCTCATGACATTAAGTCTCTCATCCTATTTAAGTCTCATGATAATTTTGAGTCCAGCTATTTAAGAATAAATGCAAAATTAATCACGCATATTAACAACAATTACACACATTAAGTTGCTGCTCCTCGTTCAAATGCATTTGTCACTTTGCTCACTCATACCTGTTTGGTATGTAGTTATTCGAAATGGAATCAGATTAAAAACGTTTTCAACTAAGACATTTTCATTTTTCGATTATGGTTTTTCAGATCCCTAGCACCTTGAAAAACATGGCGAAATACAATTACCTCTCCGACTTGGAGATCTTAGGAGCATAAAACATGAGCACTGATATCGAGAAAAATCGTGTACTTACAATTAACCGATAGAGAGCAGATGTCGAGTAAATAAGGGAGAAGCGGAAAACTCAATTTAACGAAACTTAAATGCTTGCAGTGGAGAGCATACCAATTCTTTGTGCTACTAAAATTGACAAGTGTCCATTATATTGGCTGAATTGAGGCTGAGAAAAGAAGTAAAGCAAAGGGAATTCGGAGAAGAATGAAGCAGTAGTGGAGGCAGGGATGAATGTTAAGGACGTCGGGCATCCACTCATCGTCAGCATAAAACAAGTGTAAAAAGGGTTAACTCAAGGGAAAAGGAGACGATGCGATGAGGCACTAAATAGGTAACATGGGGTGGAGGAAAATACGATAAAAAGCGTCGAAGAACGAGAACACGTGAGAGGAATCAGAATGGACCAAATAAAGCAACTTTCCGGGGCTTCGTAAACTCAATTTAGGCTGATTGTTAGAGGAAGGGCTTGTGATGTTTCCAAGGAATGGAGGCATTCTTTGTTCATTTTTTCCGCGGCAGATATTCCGGAAAAGTGGATAGAATATCCGAAACAAAGAAAACATCTTTGAAAAAACATGGAAAACATTCTACTATTGAATGGCAAAGTCCGAATAAAATATTATATTTAATTACATCTATTATTAAATGAGAGCCAATACTCAAAGCCTAATAGCAACAACTAAGTTCTTAGACTGTGCCCAACGTGAAAAGGAACGGTCTGAAAAGCCATATATGAATGAATAGAATATCAATTTCATGAAAAATTGCGTTATAAAATGCATTTATCGGTACAAAAATAATAGAGAAAAAAACTGAAAATTATAGAAAGGGCAGACTACAAACACAAATTATAAGTCCAGTAATGCAATTTTATCCATGGTTTGCGAGTCGATCTTGATATGACGGTAATACAATTCAAAATACCTACATATATAGTTTCGCATTCAAGAAACTAATAAATCATGCTTCGTTCCTAAAATAGCGTGAAAATACAATTACGCCTAACACAATGTGGCAAATGTTTACTGAGAAATAAAATAAAAAGTTGATTTTATTTTAAAGTAGCCTATTGACTAAAAATCCATAGTTTATTCTAACAGAGAAGGATTATTAATAAACTAAAAAGATATAGTGCCGGTTACAAGTAGCAAGAAGTACTGTGATTACCGGAGCGCAAGTAATAATAATTAGTAACGTAGTACGCTATACCTGCCGTGGAGCACATGGCGAACTTTAAATCGTTAACGAAGCCGCTTATCTATTTCCACGGTACGGGAGGTGTTTCTCCTCAGAACTCATACTGCTAAGCCTGGAAATTGGCAAGTAAAATTTGAGATCAACTAAATTTTTGACCTTTCGGAACCTGGAACTACCAGCGAAATATCTAAGATTTTTTAACTCAGGCTATATATCCCCTACCCGTACCTTACTTAAGGATTTAGACAACAACCTCTCGGATTGTTATCCACAAAGAGTATTTTATCATACATATTCAAAATGGCGTTTAACTCCCGCTTACTATTTTAGGAACCATTACAAACGAAGGAATAGGCTTTCCGATATGATGAAAAAGCAAATAATAATTCCCACCTATATATCCCTCCAAGTTAATTTTATTCTCCAAATTTAAGAAAAACGAGTCAATAAACTAGTCGCAATGAATGGCACCAAGTTGCCGGATTTTCACGCAGCGCTGACACTATGATTAAATTTCTCTCACGTGAAATATTTTTAGTAAAAACACCTTCATCAACAGATTCACATTCGGATCGTTAACGACCACGATAAGTATTTATAATGATGGTGAACTTGGTCAATAAACGGATTTCGCGGGAAAGATCTTGTCAGGGTCAGTGCTCATAAAATATATGAAAAATACTGCTTATTATAAGTAAACAAGTTAATTTATAGTTCAAATAATTTGTCGTGGAATGACCAAGCTTAATTATTTTCATAATAATGAATAGTTTTCATCAAGTCACCCCTCAAACAATAAATGTAAATACTGCTGTTCATGACACCTTCATGATGATTAATGCTCACCTTGGTTAGCATGCATAAACAAATAAACGATAACCCCTCACGTTTTCCAAGTGTTTTCTTTCTGCAATTATGGAACGGTTTCATTCCCATTCAAATGACATAAATGCAAATTAGATTTTGAATTATTTCGCGGAGGTCACTATAATGGATTCAACTTCACCCACTGCGAATACTGAATATTGAAGGTTTATCTGTCATGAATTAAAAAACTGCCTAGGAATCCTTTTGGTGAACTTACAAAGCCCCCATGAGCCCATTCTGTCAGCTTTTCACCAAGCTATAATCGAGATGCGCGCTGTCTCCGTTACTAAGCTCTGAAATGCTTTTACTACCTAATCGATAGATTATCTAAATAAGCGAGGGATTCCTGTTATTATTTCTCCTCTATGAAGGAGGAGTTTAATTTGACCCTTTTTAAGCCATCCTCGCATAAGGGTCCCCTACTAATGCGTACCCTTCCTCTACTCTTTCTTTTAGATTTCGCTGTCCTAGAAAAATTGTCTTTGCTCCAGTTTCTCAGTATGTGGTGATTATAACACAAACAAGCGCAGATGAATCTCCGAAGTGTAAACACTGTTTTTTTATCAGACGCTTCACTTTTTTTTCAGGTTCTTTAATTTCGGGACATTTTCTTCAAACGAAAATCTTGAAATGGACCTCTGCTTAGAGTAAACTGAACGGTTTAGTTTTAATACACGGATTATGGATATTGATAAATTTTAACAATCACCCCATCGAGAAAAAGCTCTGTCACCTTTGTTTTTCCTCCTCCTTTCATACATTTTGTGATTTTGTAATTAATGGACGTGTCTCTGCCTTTCACTTGTTTTTGTATTCAATTCGACGTTTCTTTTTCGGAATTCTTCTCTTCATTCACTGGTTCCTCACTAGTGCTAGGAAAGTACAGCACGCGCTGGAGAATACAATTCGAAATATACCTACATTTTCTCTCCTTCAATGGAAACGCAAATACAAAGATACACAATGGCGTGTGTTTTAAGCAGACCGATGTGATCCAATTAGTAAATGGAATTCACGGATGGTAATGATATTTCTGGATTCTAGATGTTGAATAAATACGGGGCATAACGAAATTCAGTTTCCAAATTTCAATAAATGGGGAATAACCAGGTGAATTGCACTGCAAAACAAGGCAGCTTTTTAGCCGCTATTAAATTCCCATTAAAACTGACAGCAAGAAGCACTCTAAAAACCAATCTCGACCACAATTGGGCTTTCAGGACCTGGTCTGAATATTTAGGTTATACATATATTCAAAGGAAACCAAAAGCAAAAAAGCTAAAACGTTCAGAAAAAAACATCTACGATATAAATTTACTAAACAATATCCAACGAAAAAACGTCTACGAGATATGCAACTAAAGTTAACTATAAACATTTCGGCGCCAAGAGATATAAAGAGAAGATAAATTATGAATAAGAAAACAGTTTTCCGAAAAGAGCACAAAAGGAGCTGTTTCAAACCAATCTGCGCAATAATTATTGCTGAAAAATACGATGAATGTGTATGTAAACTGAACTCAACCAGAAAATAAAAGATTAAATACCCTTTTCTCTATTAAGGGGGCTGGAGCGGTCATCGTGGGTCATTGAGAGCACATTTTAATGATTTTTCAAGTGAGTCGAAAAAATATTAGGACCACATTTCATTTAAGTATGTCTATGTGGCAAACTCACCATACATGCAGTAATTGAAATGACACAAGAATAATATTTTACATTTCTACTTAATTTAAGTTTTTATGACTTGAGCTATTGATATTTTTCGGAGCGGTATTTGAAATTTAAGTGAAATTTATATTTACATATGCTTTTTCGAATCTTTGACTCGGCGTGACTCCTAAATAATTGTTAGCAAACATTATAATATTCAGAAATGTGTTATTTCACCTTTAGAATAAAATATGTACATATTTTATTGAATTATTACGAAATCAATTTCATGCTCCTTAAGGTTACATGTTAAATTACATTAAATTGCCAAAAAATAGGCAAAACACAGCTGTTTTCTCTTTTATCAATAGATATCACCGTTAAGAACAATTATGCTAAGTTTCACGCAATATGGACACATGCAAAAATCGCTCCAACCACCTTAAGGATACAAACGTTAGGATTTGTAGGCATATTTCAGGACTGAAGACATTCTCACGAGCAATATTTTTGCTGGTTTAGGCACCAGTGGAATCCACCGTTGCGCAGAGAAAAAGTCTTTAATTAGTCACAGTAGCCTAAAACAGGAAAGTGTTCAGCTTCGAGGCGCCAGGTTCAGAATGTATGATGACTCTGGACAACCCGGATGAAATGCAAATGTACTCAGCTCCTAAGGGTTATAGGTTTTCAGGGGATATTACAAATGGGACGAGGATTGTCAGCTGACCTCAAGTTCTGAATGCATTGATTCCACCCCCTTGGCACTAAGTAAGCTCCATCCATATCAATAAAACCTAACCTGTGCCGATGCAATGCGAGAATAAATACTTTACAGTCACACCATACGTAAATTGTTAGGGACTTAGGGATAACATATTAACTTAAATGAGAAAATTAGAAGCTGCCATTACCCATTTTATATTCCTTTTCCCGCTCCGATGATTATAACTCGTATCATCTACTATAAGTATACGATCACATACAGCTATAAGCAGCCATCATACGATCTTATCATATATGAAATAATAAGTTTGGAAATGCTATCAAAATGACAGGGGTTCATGAAATTACAACGAAATAAACAACATTTTTCAGGAACAGAAGATCAGGCGTTTCATCAAAGCTAGTAGAATTAGCTGCGAGCATTTTAAACCAAATACTTGGTTCTATTCCACACTCTGAATAAAAACCGACTATGGTTTCGGCACATATGCCGTTATCAAGTCATTAGCTGGCTTGGGCATGTGCTAAGAATGCCGCAGACACAATTTCAAAGACAGGAGGGAAGGCAATCGCACAAGAGAAAGACCCGTAAGGCGATGGATGCGAGATGTTGAGGAAGATCTGAGACGCATGAAAGTACTAGATTGGAGAAGAAAAGTTGACTTGAGCTACACGTGTAGGGTAATAGTAGAGGAGTCGGGGAGTAGGGTAATAGTAGAGGAGCTACAGAAGAGGAAGTAGTATTCGCAACGTGGAGGGTTTTGATGAAAAAGACCCTCGGTAAAGACGCAATGTTAATATTTGTTCAATTTCATATACGGAGAGAAGCATTTACTGACTCGAAACTCAGCCATTGCAGGGAGAGGATAAGCGCAGAGGAAAGGCTTATGAGAAATGTAAATGAGGAAGAATGACGAGGGTAAGTGGGGTGAACAGAAAGGCAAACGAAATGTAAAACATGGAAGATAAGGAGTAAAAACTGGTGGGTGAAATTTATAGGAAGCGGCAGAATTGGATGGAAGACTCATTAAGGCAGGATGATAAAGACAATAATCATGGGAAGATTGTAGAGTAAGAATTTAAGAGGAAGGAAATGGTTTAAGGTTGAAGACGTTACTTAGATGAGATTCACAGGGACTCTACGTGGGGACAGCGGACTTTTTTGGAAAGGGATTACCTGCTACAGATGACGGGTTTCTTGATTAAAAAAAGGAAGGAATTGTCAAAAGACCTCTTAGTGTCGGTACAATCGGGTTTCTAAAAACGATGAATGTTTGAATATCAGATTGAATCTCTTTCTTAAAATTGGATTGATGGTCGTTTTGTATGCCTAAAAGGAGGCGCTTTCACATCAGTGTGGCAACTGTAAGTAATCATTGTGACATGAGCCGCACATACGCTTGCCTATATTCACTACTTCACTTGCGCGGTGTTCACGAAAGTCCTTTTTTTACCATCGTAGAGAACCAAACAGGACTGATTAGGCGAATACATCAAACAAGACCAAAGGGAGCAGAAATAGAGGACGCCTGTCAATGAAGTGAAGTTGATCAAACCACATAGTGTCACCAAGATCCACCTTCTGGAGAGCAGGAGGGAATACTTCGTTCACAGCTGGTAAAGGGCTTGGATCTTTATCTATCGACAAAGACAACACCTTTTCGGTCCGTGTGCTTCTTCGACTCAACTCATTGACATGTCTACCAGTAGATTTACATAAAATTTTCTGTCATATTTTCAAGGTTTTTATGTCCACTAACCAAGTTGATTACTTGACACCATGTCAAGAGGATAAAATTCCATATAATGTCATAATTTAAATCTCACTTCTAAGAGTTTGCATGTTGAACGCAGGTGATTTGGAAACAAATGCAAAAGAAATTTGCCCCCACTTGCGGCATTGCGCCAAGTGAATTTTCCTCTACCATATGATTCCACCGGTAAATAAGTTGTGTGGAAAGGGAAATGAATGAGGAAATACTAGATATCGGAGGAGAATAAGAAAAACATTAAGCAAAATTTGTGTGCTTTTTCTTCTTTCATGGAGAAAGTACGGAGGACGGAAAGGAAGACAAACGAGAAAGTGCTTGGTAGGGTGGGTGAAGAGAGGAAACTTCTGGAGGATATTACGAGGAGACAGAGTAGGTGGCTGGAAGAGGTAATGACGGGCGAAGGCAAAGATAGAGAGAGGGGAGGATGTAGGTTCAGCTGGGAAAGGGAAGGAAGAGAATAGGTATTAGGGACGGGATGAAGAGAGGTATGACGTATGCTGAGATGAGTTAAGTAAACTTGGCACCAGGCTTAAATCAACACAATGCTAGTTAACTTTAAAAAGAAAGCTACACAGATATCTACAAGAAAAATCCTATTACTCTTTGAATGATTTCTAAATGATTGTGATAAGGAATAATACTGTTTACTAATGACATTGTAGATATATGGGTATTACATATTTATTATTACAATGATTGCCAGGGTGTAATACCAAGATTTTATATTTTCTTAATGTGTATGTATATTACTGATTCTCTGACGTGTCCTATATTTGATGTACAAACATCTCTGGACAAATAAATCATCTACTCTAATCCAATGAAGAAAGAAATTGTGTAAATATATATACCTGCGCCGTTTTAAATCTAGAGGAGTTTTACTATATTCCATTAAAAACTATCTTTACTGGTAGATTACCCTAATAATGATCGTAATTATCTCATTCGTACGAATTGTATGCTCGTATTACACCTCAATTCGTCCACATTCACAAATAGGCATATTTAAGCGTTCAAAGAACTGAGGAACTTGCCGCGCAGTAACTTTAACGGAGTCACCCGCTAGCGGTCACACAATTGTGTGAAATTCAGTGAAAAAATCATTCGCCTGGACTGGGATTCGAACCCAGACCCCCCGATTTCGCGCCGAGTGCTCTACCTGTGAATTTTAGCAGAGGTAGAGCACTCAGCGCGAAATCGGGTGGTCTGGGTTCGAATCCCAGTCCAGGCGAATGATTTTTTCACTGTGAATTTCACAAAATATTTAAGCGTGTCAGCCTACCATGCCATCGAGGAAAATTGACGGAATAATGATGTGTAAGGGTGGGAAAGGGAGGAGAATAATCAGGTTATAAAACGGTGTGAGTGAATTGAAAATACACGAGATTTAAAAATTGAATTCAACAGCTAAAAAATAGATAACTTTATATTAGAGACGTTAGAAGAAAACTCTCCCGGTTAAGAAAATTTTAGGCCGGACCGTCCAAGGAGGTACCATAATTTTGCAGAACACCTAAGACGAATGGTGGAGCGAGGGACCCCTGAAAAGGGAGACAAGATGCGAGGATAGTATGAGGGGTGTTCGAGCAAGGAGGAACAGGTCGGGCGAGAGAGGGGAAACGGCCCCGAAGAAGGTGATAGACTGGGAAGACGGCGGAGGCGGGGAGAACAGGTAGTTCGCTGAGAGAGGAAGAGAAGGGTTAGAGAGAGCCGCCCCAGGGCCGCTTCTTTGTGTTGGCGAAGGAACTTTTGCACAGGATTCCGGGAAGGCCGCTTGGAGAGAGTAGAGGCGTAGACTCCGGAAAAGATGGTGGTGGGACAGGTAGGATGAAATCACAAGGAGCGGCACTGGGAGGAAAGCAAAAAGGGAATTGGCAGGAGGGGAAGTTGACGAGGGGAGGAAACGCTAAAGACAGACGGGAGGGAGGAATCGTGTCTTAAAGGGATGATCGGATGAAAGGAGAATTTAGCACGAAGAACCGGAGAGATGCCCGGAGGCACTCAGAGGAAGTTGGCGGCTGATGCTTTGAGAATGAGAGAGAAACGAAATTGGTATACGAACGGCCTTGAGAAGGAAACAGGAGGTGAAGGGGTGAAAAGCGGAGGGTTCGGAAATGATGGAATGGAGAGATGTTGGAGCTGAGAGAGGAGGGATGGGTGAGTTAAGCCTTATTCACTTTAATGAGTTTTTCCTTCGCGGATTGCTTACTTGATGGATTTGGGGCGCGCCCGATTGCCAAAAATGCCAATCACAGGTGGCTGCGCCGATGGGTAACTTGCTTGATTTTGAGGATAAATACTTAGTCATTATTCCCCGCGTGCTTCGCTGGCCAATCACCGCTGAGTCCCACATCATCAGAAACCAGCGATATGATTTCATGTGGACGCGACAGAAGTTCATGACACCACCAATCCACCAATGTGGGTACCTATAATGTTGATCACGTTATAATGTCTGACCGGCTATCGTCGAATACGGATAGTTGGTTGTAAAGCACGTGGAGAAAATACGCACTGCAGCCATCCTCAATACTGACCATGGTGCCACCTGCATGGCTAGCAACGCTCGATATTTCCAGCAAGTGGGCACGCACAGAAGCCATCAGGACTTCTCGCAGGGGATTCGTCAACGAAAAATGCATCGTGAGAGCCCGGATTTATAGTCGCCGGCCCTGAGCGTGGCGGCACTCGGTTGAGAGGGGGGGAGGAGAGGTGGGTGCAGGAGCGAGGGGTGCAGTGAGGTTGAGGTAGGAGAGGGCGGAGGGTGGAAGAAGAGGAGCGACGCCTAGACGGCGTAGTAGTGTGGAAGAGGACGAGGCAGGAGGAAGGCGCCCGCCGAGTTTGTGT
Organism: Pyrrhosoma nymphula; assembly: GCA_963573305.1. Lineage (NCBI taxonomy): Eukaryota > Metazoa > Arthropoda > Insecta > Odonata > Coenagrionidae > Pyrrhosoma > Pyrrhosoma nymphula. The sequence continues at coordinate 134,196,662 of OY754327.1, forward strand.
GTGCAGGGGGACGACGCTCCTCCGGGCTGCTGCTTCGGTCGGCGGCTGCTGTGAGCGTAGCGTGGCAAAAAAGGCACTCCCGCCATTCCTGGGTGACAAGCCGAGAGGACTTAACGGACGGAATTAAGTAAGGTGCGTTTTAAAAAGAGACCATGTGTTAAACTTGTCCCGATGTACGCAATTGATCTTGCCTAGGGTAATTAATGCGTTCGGTGCGGTGGGGGCGATGAAAAAATAAAAAAAATGTTGGATGAGGTGGTGTCCAACTTGCACTCCTCGGAGTAAATAAATTAACTTCATTTTTCCGCTGCATCCCATTAGAGGAGGATATCGATGTTCACGAATGGCACAACAGTTTTCCACAAATTAATCGTTCGGCTGGCGCACTTATTTTACCGTTGCTTTCCGAATAGGAGAAAGCGTCCAACGCTACTTCGGTAAGTAGATGAATAATTGACAATTTGCTCTAATTACTTTTAACTTTCACTTTTTCTCCTTTTATCACTTGTCAACCCCCAAATTGAACGTGCAGTATGATTTATTCCGACAATAATGTACAAAAGTCGGATTTCAATCGTTAAAGCAATTTCCAGCAACCATCACGAGGAGATCAATGCGAACATTTTTGTGTTTGAGATCGTAGTAAGTTATTTCACCATCCACCACGATCGTGGGAAATCAGAAATTCATCAAATATCACCCGCGAAAATTCATTTCCACGTGCCGCAGGGTCTGGTTTAAATGTAAGCAACGACACGACGACGACGACGCCTCTCACGACGCAAGCGAGGCATGAAACTGAAGCATTGATTCCACGCAGTGAATTAGAAAATTCCTGGTAATGAAAATGTACGACCGTATCCGAAGAGATTTTTTTCACGCATTAAGTTTTGAAATAATTTACACTGTTGTGTATTTAAGTACTTTAAATGGATACTATTATTTGCTTTACTTTTTTGCAATGTGTGCTTTTTTCAACGCCTTTCGCCAAGAACACCGAAGAAAACGCTACTTTAGATGCTTAATGATATAACTTTAATATGATAGGGACGCCTCTCTAAATATTATGAAATATGGTTACGACTCGCCAATTTTATTAATATAAATTCATCCGATATTTGCTACTATTTTCAGATTTAAACAAATAGACTTTTTAAATACCTTTTAATATTTCACTGGCTAACTTAAGGTTTCAATCATTCTTGTCATGATGTACAATTAAGAATCTGGAATTTAGCAATTATTCGATGCACTGAGTGTTTCCTTTACGATATTTTATTTAACTAACTTTTCCGTTGCGCCTTATCCACATTTTTTACCGAAAAATTAAAATATATATTTGAAAGAGATATGTTACTAAATTGTGTATTTGAGCTCTGTTACTAAATTATAACCTGGAATAAAAATATAAAATAGATAGCATAAACTGGAAATTTCGCAAGTCCAATGATTGCTGTGGATATTGGACACTTCACAGGAACATTTTTAATGGAGAGGTTATGGTTTCAAAATCCAAAAAGTCATACGTTGCTGCTGAACCTAGTAAACATTACTGAGCGGAAGTGTTCAGGCATCCTCCGAAGAGTGAAACAGGGGAAACGATCACCGAAAAAAATCATTTGCGAAGACCCATACTAAAATTGATGCTTGGGTAGCAAAAGACAAATTCATCCAAATTAGCCAATTGACAAATGGAAGTGACTATTATCGGCAGGGACGATGGAGGAGGAAAAGAAACGAGCGCCTCGGAGCACTCACTAATGAAGACGAAAGACAGAGAGCCTTCATTAAGGACGAAATGAACAATCTCGAGGAGAACGATCTACCACATCCAAGGAACAGAGCAAGCCATTTGATCGAGTCTTACTTAGCACCACCGGACCTGTACAAGCACCATATCAGATCACAGGGGAAATGGAAAACGTTAGTTAATAGAAATGGGTTAAGGATTTCTTTACGACATGAGCGCAGATCCCGTTAGGTAGTTGGATAGATAGGTTGATTGCAGTTTAAATGGCTCAGAATTCGTCCACGGGTGCCAGGTCGGTAACTCTGGCTCGGAAACCCAAATATTCCGGTTAGAATCCCGCCTCTGGCATGGATGGTCTTCCAATTAGGTGCGACAGTCTTCAGCTCCAACGTACAGAAAAAAACCATTGTAGTAGGGTCACATATATCTCAAGAGTACCGTTTACATAGTGTGTCCAAAAAGTAACATGTAAGGTTACAAGTAAAGTTCGGATAAGACGCCAACAGGACTCCTTAGGTACTTTTAACTTAGAAATACATTGACTAGATAAGAAAGCTTGGGATCATGACGATTCTATGGTTACCATATAAAATAATGAGAAAAAAATTAGCATATTCAAGAATTCTCAAAATTCAGAACTAACAAAAATGGCTAACCATAAAGTGTAGACTGTGTAGCCATTAGCTTGATAACGCGTCTAATGAGAGATTTTTTAGGGTGGAAAAGGGAACTCGTTAGCTTTGATTTAATCACACGGGGAGTCTATAAAATTGGAGTAAGCTGGAAACTTACGTCTGGAGCACTTTGGGGAGGGTAGATAATTGAGACAGCATACTCTCCACAAGGTGGCGCGCACCTCGTTCCATTATTGTCTACCGACGCAACTGCAGGTGGATTCGAAATTGTAAAACACGAACTAGGAAATAGAGACCCGCGGGTCACCGTCGAATCGATCCGCGGCTACCCTGTTGAGCCAATCAACAAATGGGAATCGCGTTTTTTCCTCAAATCTCCTTGATGGCGAGGATAACGAGGGAAGAGAGAACAGACGCTTGGCTTTTCAATTACACAAAGGAAAAGGGTAGCCGGTAGGAAAGCAGCATCCAGGCACGGATGGAAGTGGAACGCGGTTACATCGGAGCATGAAATCTCACGCGAAATCGTAATCCACGGAGAATGATATCAATCTGGGACATGGATAATAGGGAATAACGTCTCCGCTCCAGAAAAGCGGGATGTATTTGTTCTTCGAACTTCAAGCACGCGCGAGCATAAAATATTCGATACCCTCGGGAAGAGAAACATCAAGCGAAGAGGTGAAAGGGGCGATTGATATGCCGGGGGAAGATCTGGAAGAAGATTAATGGAGGAGATGGAGAGACGACCGGACAGTCATGATGGATGATGTGGAGAATAATTTTTGCCTTTACAACACAAAACATGCACAGCCAGAAAAAAATGGCACATGAATAACATCATAAGGGATACGCCCTGGGTTCTGTTTCAACAATCCTCATTAAACAAAATCCATGGATAAAAATAAATTAATAATTTGAAGGTGGAATATTGGCATCTGAGGGAAATTAAAATAAATTCATGCAAATGTTTCTTCCTGTTACAGCATCAAGCTGGATAAAATTTGCGTCCCCGAATTTATTTCCACAAAACGACGGCGTCACCTTTCATAACTCATGGTTGAAGCACATCTATCATCACTCCTCAAAAAACTATAACATTACCGTAAATATAATTAATTAACCATAAGCCATGAAAAAATATCAAAGGCAGAGGTCGGTATAAATATTAGAGAGGCTAAGGTGTTTCCAACGTATGGTAAAGTAGAGAACTATGGAAATTATTTTTGGTACTTCAATGCACATAAACACGAATAAATGAGAAGAGTTATTTTTCTTTGCCCTCTTAATGCCTTCTCAACCAACCAGCCTTGAACCATGAATACTTCTCTGAAATTGGTTCGCAACATAGTTTATTTACAATATCCAGTGAATGAATAAAATTGAAATCTGAAGTGTGCACTTTACTCATTGATTACCCCGAAATGGAGTTTTTTTAACAAAAAATATATATAAAATTTGTTCATAGGCATTTAACATCAGTCCCCATGCACAAGCGAAATGCACAAGAATCCCCATTATCCCCAAAATGAAAAATCCCCATGCACAAGATGATACCTGCGAAAATATTGTAGGCAACTGGTGATAAAGGCAAAGATTAATGAACACCGGTGGTATAAAAACAAGCATCATAAAACAGCGTGGGAAATGCTAAAATTGGAGATGCTAAAAAATAATCCAGCAGAAAATGAGAACTTTTGCGCGGAAAGCGAAGAGAAGTCAGTTTTATTTATTTTTCGAAGCGGACCAGTAAAATTAACAAACAAAGCTTAGAGCGAGACATTGCGGAGACTAATGGTGAAGGTCTCCGCGAGACAGAATAGGAGCGGATTAGGACAACAGGGAGCAGGGAGAAATTCCATGGGGAGCGACAATGCGGCCTCTGGGGATAGATTGAAAAAATCGTTGTCGCTGCTCGGGATGTTTGGAAAGGCGGCGTGGTTACTGGAGACCTGAGGAAAGCCATTACTCTCGCGTCAACTAAGGCGGAATTTATATGCGCTCTAATGGAGTTAAATATACGGAAATAATATAAATCTTTCGGGATTTACATAATATTTAATTGACTTAACTTTAATTAATTTAATTTAATTAATAGTTCAAAATTTTATTCAATAAAACTTGAAGAAGACCCTCTTTCTGAGAACTTGCATTGGCCAAAAATTAAAATTTTAAGCAATATTTGTTTTATTCAAAAGCCAAAAATAATTGTTACGGAAACGTTGGTAACGAGATGGCCAACAAACCCAAAAGGTCGCTGGTTCAAATCCTGCCCAAAAGATTCAATGTTTCCTTAAATATTTTGGTCTCAGGTTGGACGGTGCGACATGATATAGCTGGGGTACTAAAACCAAAGTCTACGCCTGCTGCAAGTAAAGCTCATTTTTTTGCTTGCTTAAAAAAAACTAAAACTTTATCTGCCTTAAAAGTGATATTGTTTGCCATAATTCCACTTTAAAACATCATATCAGAGTTCTAAATTCCTTAAAGTGAATGGAGGTCACTTCATTAAATCTTTTTATCTTCATAATCATTTGCTGGAAGTATCTCTTCAAATCTTACAACAAAGCACACACAGATAATCTCAAACAATTTCAAAGTAAATTCCCCCCTTTGCAGTGAGCGTACACATCCATTTAAGACCACTAGGACTACTATCACTAAGCAATGACCATTTTGTGTTCCCATTGTAATATTATTCCACTGCGAACTGAACTACACTTGTGAAAGTAAACAGAAACTCGGGGACTTCAGAATCAATACCGAGAGTGAGGGCGCACACCTCAAACACTCAAAACCACCCGTCTCGCAAATGGTCACTGCTCTTTACTGACGCCCTCCAGGAAAAAGGCAATCATCCGAGACTCGAATACACTGGCATTTACAGAAACGGCGTCAAATGCGCAAGGGGGGGGGGGGGGTCGATCAGTTTGGAGGAGAATTGGGAATTGAAAAGGGAATTGAAAACAGTTTGCGGGTAACCAAATAAATAGCCGATGAGTGTCAGTGGACAGCAGCACCCTGGTGGGGGTGGATCTATTCATTCAAATGATCAATCCCGCAAAGACAGGCACTGACGAGATTTATCGGCTCTGAGATAGGAGGCAGAGGACACTGGTAGCTAAGGAAATCAGGGGGGATAGAATTGGAGAAGTGGTGCTCAAGGGGAGAGGCAGAGGTGTAAGAGATCTGGGAAATCAGAGAGGAGAATACGAGGAGAGCTCTTTACTTGAGTGAAGAACTGAGGTTAAAGAAAAAAACGAGAGAGACATGTCCGAAACGAGTGATTTCCAACCTGTGAATAAAACTAATTGTCGATGAGCTAACCTCTTGCAAATTATCCACAGTCATCACAGTAATGAGAACTCGGTAATACCTTTAGTCTGTGACAGTTCCTCAATCACTTTTCCACTACCCTGACTTTGGCTCCTCTAATAGCTCGTAATCACGCGTATGTTACGTCCCTCTTTACCTAACCCCCTACCATTCCCACTTCCTCTTTCCGTTCTTTGTATGAGTAAGAGACTGGCGGCTCCTCGGTTTACTATCCTTTTGAAAATGACGCGAAAACGTTGAAACGAAATGTAAAAATAAATGGTATGGAAAATTACAAATTCCTAAATTCCAACCGTGGTAAACGTACCCTTCACGGGTACGCGCCCAGCGGTATACGAGAAAGACGGAAATGAGGCAAGCATATACCCTTCCGGGCACTTCATTCGAGAAAGATTCACCTGATCGGTATACCAACGTGTACGGCAATGGAAAATGGGCAAGAATAGGTCGAAAAAGTAAGAGAATCGCTGCCCTAAACAACAGACTGTCGTCGCATACCTCTTAAGTGCCAAAGGGATATGCAGACGATGCGGAGAGACAGGGGAGGGGAGTTTGGTTTAGATGGGAGTCAATTAGAGCAGCCTCCAAATGGGGCACACAAAGCGGACGCGGAAGCGGTGCACTTCTCCGCAAGTACACGGGAGACCACTTCAACGGTGGGTTTCCAAGGCGGCAAAAGTATCCACGGCCGCGCGGTAAACTGTCACTCGAGTCAAAACAACTCGTGTGGGATTACTTCGTGTTAAAGTGGGCCGACGACCTCGGCTCTTTCGCCGGCGGCGCGGCGACGAGCACTGAAGAAGCTTCACGGGAGAACAACCCACTTACGGTCGACGATACGGGGATGCTCAGAGCTTCTTGAGTGGACGTCAAAGAACAAACCTTTCGGCTCGATTCGTCCATCGAGAGAACCAGTACACCAAAGGTCGTGAGTGCAACGATAAGATTTTCTCGATAACTCACAAGGTTCTTAGAATTATTAAAATAAACGAGTTACGTTCGTTATTATGTTTACGCGGCACTGATAAGTTGGTTTCAGCATTTTTTGGTTTCACGTCCACCTATGTTGTCTGTTAAAATCACATACGCGGACGTGATCCCGAAAATGCTGAAGTTGTCACAGTAAAACACACACAGCGCTAAACCGGGCCAAGTATGGGCAACTAACTTTTAAATGATTTTAGTTCACGATAAGCAAACAAACATTCTCTCGAACTGATTACAATGATCTTTTAGATTTGCTAACAGATGGAAAACTTTAACACTTGAGTAAAATGTAAAGTTATTTTACTTATTGGCGAAATTGCAAGCCTATAGCTATAAATATTTATTCTAGATGCACACAATGGTAATAGACACATCACTACAAGAACCTTTTTGGCAATATGATTACACGGCAATTTGAGACAAAAGAATGTGATTATAAAAAACATTTTTGTCCTTTGACAATTAGTACTCCTTAATACTTTGTAATAAATATCAGTTCTTAATAGTTAAATATTTATGTCCTTGCTAGAAGCTAGAGAAAACGAGTACAGCATAGAATTCATTTAAAAATGTAACAGCATCACATTGCCTTCCGAGATAGGAAGACTAGTAAAGACTGAATTTCTCGCATTTCCTCATTCATCCTCATCAATGTGGTCTAACTGCAAAAATGGTGTGACCCAGGAAGTTTTTTCACCCGTAATTGGACACCATCAGGAGTTTTCAGGTGTATCCCTCGAATTTGAATCAACATACGGGTACATCAATCAGCATTCGAAACCACTGACCCCTTGTTTAACCACGCCTCGCGAGATGTAACTAGGTTTTCCAACAACTGCATAAAGCCGTGATGGAGGACTGCGCATCAACAAGAAATGTCGCGTTAGATATTTCAGGAACAGTGGACGGGGCACTCGTGAAGGGAGGCGCCCGTGATGTAGTCAGCGTACTATCCCGGAGAGGTTCATTTACGCGGAATTGAGTCCGGCTCAAAAACGGATGAAGCGAAATAATAGTACACGGCAGGCACATTAGAGAGGCACGGCCTGCACATAGGGGGTGCCTGCATAGTGGTCTGGCCCCCTTTGTTGTGGCGGAGACTGGAGGCGCGGTTCCGGCGGATTGCCTCTCATCCGCCCGAGCCTGCGGATATTTCTATACGCGTGTGTTGCAAGGAAATTAGCCGCTCACCCATAATGGAATATCCTTCTTCTTTCTTATTCTGTATAGTAGGCATATTGCCCGCTCCTTCCAAGTCCCTCCGCATTTCATACATTCTCGACGGTAAGGTTATCACATCATATTTTTTCTTTGTCTTCCGCTACTTCTTTTTCCCAACCATAACATATGACTCTCTACTTTTACTATTCATTCTTCACCCATGCGATTTATGTGATCATTCGATTCGCACATTCTTTTCAAGATCCACTCGTTAATGTTTTCCACCTTGCAAGTCTTTCATATATTTCCGTTTCGTTCTCTTTCCATTTAGGTTTTGGCCCTAATTTTCCGTAGTAATTTCATCTCACCAGTTTCCAGGAGCCCTCTTATTTTTTCCGCTGGTGAGGTTTCAATAAATATTTCGCGAGTTTTAGAAAAAAACATAAAAATCGAACTCGGATTGGTTGTGAATTAAAAGAAACATATTTAAAGTTATATATCAAGTAGATGAATATATAAATGCATTTTACTATGCATTTAATAAAATTAATAAGACATATGCCATCCGACTAGACATATCCAGTTAAGTGTCTTTCACACACACTACTCTGCTTGGAATCTTGGGAGAAATATAAACTCACGACTTTGTAAGAAGATGAGTGTCACTTCGATAAGCTGTGTAGAAAGTACCTTGGGTAACGCTCCATTTCTTTTCAAAAACCTTTAAAGTTGTGTTTCTAGATGGCTTTTTGTCCAAACTGCATACCTTTCCTCTAAGTATAAGGGCATTGGTCAACGCAGTCTCTGTCTCAGTAAACTGATTAGATAGCCAAGGGTGGAGCTCATCCGGGACTAAGCCCTACACTGCGTTTAAGTAAAGGTGAGAGGGTTAATTCTTCCCTGTCACCATTCCATTTTCATCTCAGGTAATAGGCAACCTCGGTAAATGTGCAACTTGGGGTCTTCATGGGATGGAGTCATCACCTGAGTTCAAACTCGAGACCCTAAGAAGCATTGCTTTTACAGATTGTTTGGCGCCATGAAATCTTACAAGAATGACAATAAGAGTTTCGATATTCCGAACTTTAACGAACCTAATATATTTTGACGCACATTATATATAATTGGGTAAAATCATCTACCTGCTTTAGCATGGATTTTAAATTTCTCCTCAAAGCAACTCTCACTTTCACCGTCAACCGTCAAGCCAACGAATTTAACATTTTGTTCAGAATCTCGTTGGTAATTTATAGGAAAACGGCTCGTGTCACTTGGATGCGACGCGGCGAGAATTTTGATTGGCTTCGTCATGCTGAAATTATTTCCCAGTTCTTCACTTTCTCTAATTCCGAATCTATAGCTACGCGCTAAATATTACGTCGTTTTTTAAACTTTGGCTATTCATTTATACGATAAGGAATTAAGGCACATACCTATGTGTTCCGCTTCAAATTGACGGAAAAAATAATTTCCCTAGCTTACTCAGTGAAAACGATTTTTAGAATAAGAGAAATTTTAATTGTTGTATTATTCTTTTGATTTGATTTGATAATGGTACAGCTACTGAACCACGGTTAACTGTCAATTTTTCTTCATTTCTTACCCTCAGACCTATAAAACCTACTGGTCTATCACAAAATGCATTTCGAAAGACAAAAATGCTTACAATCTTCAATTTCAACAAAGTAGACGGATAAAGTGTTCCTAATTCCAGATACTTCAGTACATTGGTTAATTATTTATAATTTGAGAAAACACTGAGTGTGGATATTGATTTAGTAGTGTAAACGGCACACCGGCATAGAGAGGTTAATGGTTTATTCCCTCTGTCCCGAACAAAATGTGCGATCATACCCAACAGTGAAACACACTCACGGGCCACTCCCACTTTCAATTTACGGAGACTTTACTAAAATTGAGAGTCAGAGCACAAAATATAATACGAGGAACGGCAACAAAATTCCTAGAATAAGATAAGACAACTTAAATAAATTGTAACTGAGGAGAAATCTGTTGGAGATGGAGAAGAGAAATAAGATTCAGTTATTTTCCTTGGCAACCCTATTCAAAATTCACCGAAAAGACAAAATAATTAACAAATATACATACGAAAATACGAATTTACATTCTTCGTGCGATTACAGGATTTTTAATTGGGTGTTATCAGATGAGCACTTAGGACCGCAGCGAGAATGCCCCTTTTAGCGACGCCCATGGCGCTGAATTCTGAACAACGTAGACAGTAATATCGGCGACGAGGACGCGTTTTCGTTATTATTGGATTCCCTTCCGGAAATCTAAATCCTCGGTCAATATAGTACAGCCTCCGATATCATTATGCAGTAATCTTCTTTATATTTGTCTCTCCTCCTCTCTCCTTCCTTGCAAATCCGTTTGTTGCTTACTAATTTGAGGACACCGACCACTGCGGTAATTTGCAACATTGCGGATGGTTGGGTAGGATAGAAAATGCATAGTTAATAGGAGAAATGAGAAATGGTGGGGAGAATCTGGAGTTGAAATTAGCCTGCTCTAATGACCGTTTTACACGAGGCACTTTACTGCACAGTCTCATAAATGGATGGATGAGGAGGGAGAATTGCGTCGAATTAAGGGAGACTTGCTATAATGACTGCACGACTACATGAACAAAAGACAGGAAAATAGGCTCTATTTCCGTGCCCGCGTTCTCGCAATTTCTATAAATCAGACTGCGCAATTAACTGCCCCGTGTAAAACGGCCTTAAAATAAATTTGCCAAGGGTTTCCCATTCGAAAGACGCAGTACTTTAACTGTAGAGCGTCCCACTTAGCATATAAGTATCTATATATCGGCATCTTAGTCAAAAAAATACTCCGCACTTCCGGTATTAGAACCCAGACCCGCGGGATGAGAAGCCATTGCTCTAGCCATCACAACAACCCGACTCCCCCCCGACTCCGTGAACCATGATTCTTTAAGCCTGGCAATACTCTAAGCACTTTTCCATTCCCAATTATTCATTCCCTTTATCGACCAAACTATTGAATACATCCATCTCCTTCTTTAATGCCTTTCACATATTGTTCTTTCGTTGTACTCTTCCATCTCTCTCTCTCCATTCCACCCCCCTTGTTCTACCTTTGTCGACCGATCTCTTTTCTTTTATCTACCCGACCTTGTATATCCCATTCAGCGCACGGCTTTCCCGCAAATGCCCCGTCGTAACAACTACGATGGGCAAGGTCGGAGAGTTCTTCTTCTCGCAGACATTAGCCCAGCCGAGCGCACATACATGAGGTTCACATCCTGGATTGGACAATTCGAAAGGAAATGTTTCTAGCTAAACTCGACGCAGAAGTAATCGTTTTTAGAGGGGATGCTATCGAGGAGGGTACTCATTGCATATTCAACGTTGCCCTTTTGTCCCGTCAGCTATAAAGAATGACACTTTTGACCCATGTCAAGATCACCATGAATTTCTGGCAGAAGCATAAGGCTGGGTCACAAGCGTAATGCACATATAGCAGTATCGCTATCAGTTAAAGGATACGGAGAACTGATGCTTGAGTGGAGTTAAAATGAATATGTAGGTGTAAAAAGAGCTTAAAACCCAAAAGCATTTTAGACTTTAATATTAAAATAATATACAAAGAAAGAGGATTTTTATAAAGTTAAAACGAAGGTACATGCAAGGGCAATCTTAGATTTTGTATTCATTCTGGTAACTTATCACTACCACCACAATTTAAGTACTTGTACGCTCATTTTAAAAGAAAAATTTATAGAGTATCGGAGTAGGAAATAAAAATTTCAATGCCAGCCTTAATTTGTGTAATGTATCCATAGTCGAAGAGAAGTGGAAGAAAACGCGTTTTTTCTGTAAGATATACCTGTATATTTTATCCACGACCATGGTTTCCACTGATTCTGTTGAATCCAGGTGAAAATATCCGGAAATTTGGTTCGCGGAATCTATCACCATGGAATTATTTCATTACAGCCCGGATAATGCAGTTCAAATTTAAAGGAACAGAACTTTCACTGCTAAGCTCCTTCTTTCCCAACAGCTTTGAAAAGAACACCGGGAATGAACAGCGGATATTTATTAATCATAGATATTAATATGGTGCATGAGACAAATGCATATCAGCATACATACGGCAACAGTTTTTATAAATATATACATAGCATTTATTTCCGGACATTTTTTGAGAATTTGATTCATGAATTCATAGCTATCCATTATGCTTTGTTCACTTTAGGGCTCTAAGGGATCGAGAAAATTTTCGCGTCCGACGTCAACGAGTTCGCTAGTTTGGCACATTTAGTTTTACTCCCCATGAGCAATTAACTATCTTTTCTCTGAAAATTTGAGTCGAACTTAACAGCACACAACTTAATGCCATTTATGAGAAGTTGGCACACAATTAATTTCGTTTCTAGCTGTTTCATTTTACATTTAGTTTTCGGTACATACAGCTAAGTAGAAATGGAAAAATATTCAACATTGAAAAACATATTTTCAAGCAAATTGAGTAAGACCTCATTTTAATATAACTTATCCTAGAAAAAATGTCCCAAGGATAAAACAGATTTGGTGAGCTCATACCTCATATGGTGAGCTAAAATTACTCTTGTATTTCGCATTCATCAGTAACGCTAGATTGTCGAGTATCTCTTGAAACAGTAACGCTTTTCAGCCGCACTGTATGTGATAAAAAGGGGGGAAATTGACGGAATTTCATGGATAGTTGCCTGAGCCAGAATATATTGCGTTTAATGACTCTCATGAGGCTCTGAAGCTAATGATGAGAGGGCCTAATTTGATTTCACTGTTAATTTTGATCTGCTCCACCACGATGTGGTGGGTAGATTTAGCTCGTAAAACCACAACCACGGGTCCCCACAACTTACAGAATTAAAAATGAAGACAATGAGAACGTTCCTAACAGCACAGTAACAGCACAGTAACATAATACAGTAAATACCAAAGAACCTGCTAAAATATAGGCACGCACTGGAAACCGTATGTCACCAGCGAAAAATTATGAGATACTGGAAATCTAGTGGAAAAAGAAGGATATGTAGGAAAAGTAACTGATTTTTACAGCTCCAAGCACCAACTAACAAATTGAAATTCACTACTTCATTATAAAGTCAGTAAAAAGCATGTTTAAATGAGGTAGCTAAGCATACTTTCAAAGCATTGCGACGGATCAAACTTAAATACTCATTCACATCAAAGGAGCTTAAGTCACAGATTCAGGTGACATGCGGCGTGCTGTGGAAACGCATGCTGATTGATGGTAATGAATGAGTAAATAGTTATTTTCCACAGTTTGTCATTCAGTATAATATTAAAGCGTGTTGATGCGATTCCACGCCATCATCAGGTATCTCAATACAAAGATTCAATTTTGTGTAAGCTGATATAGAGAGGTTAGGAGATATGAGTCAAGATTGGGTAGGTATGGAAGGAGAAATAGAGGTGGGGTTTAAGGCCGAAGAAGGGGGTGAAGAATTAGTCCCAACGGATGGGGATATTGTCTTTATCTGGGAACGTAAGAAGGGAAGCATTAAAATCCAAAACTTACAGTGGCGAAAGATTCATGTAAAATATATCATTCAAAGGTTGTCCATTTCTGTTATGCTGAACAGCCATGAGCTGTTCCAACATGCCCAGTGTGCGACTTTTATATTCAGAATAAAGGTGATCAGGGATCCAGTTCGTATAGAATGAGAGCATTCTGCTAACTGCCTCACTACCAGTTATGATGTGTTCACTGTCCCCACATCCACTTACATCCATCTTTAAAATATTTCCTCCCTTTTGGTCAATATTCACTGCCCCACACATGTAATATTTAAGCTTGTACACTCAACTTATCTTTTCGTGGTCACATTGGTCTTTTGCTTAATGTTAGTAGAAACACCTGAAAAGGTTTCAAGTGGAGTTAAAAACAACCTGGAAACCATTAGGGAGGAGTTTTGCAACTTTTTAAGATATGTTACCCAGGCCACTTACGTCACTTCGCTTCATCATCTCCCACGATTGGTTGCAGGAAAGTAAGACGGCCAAAAGCTTTCTTTTTTCATCAGTCTTCTCTCTCTTTTTGTTTTCACCTTTATTTGAACTGTGATAATTCTACGTTTTAGGTAATGAAAGGAGGCTTATTTTTAAAGAATCGCCTGAATTAAACCTGATGGAATGGCCTAGTCTGTGGCTATGAGTTTTCCATAAGCCTTGAGGTGTAAATTATTCTTCCTAAATAAGGTAAATTCCAGAAAATATATAAAATCTCAATCTTTTTCCATTGTATAATTAATATTAATACGATGGGTATTGAGAAACAAAAGGAATGGATATGTTTGGCGGTAGGTCCTATAACAAAATATCGTCAACGTATGGAAACCAAATAAATATAATTTCTAATGAAACTGAATTTGAGTTGATTAATTTTTCCTCTGAGTCATTCAAGTTATTAGTGGAAGTTTTTAGAGAGGAAATTGTAAGGCCTCAACGATATCCAATTCTAAATGAAAAAAGTAATATATATCAACAAAGGTTTCAAGTCCGTGTTACGTATGGTTTCTCTGCAAGGAAATATCATGATAATATTCATTACGAAAACATAATTTTAATGCAATTATTTGACGTGCAAGGTAAATACACAACAGCAGCTAATTGGGTTACCAATTTCAGTTTAAGCACATGGTTCTCTCTGAGCCCAATAAACCGAATTCATTCGTAATGTCATCATCTAAGCTGGAAGGTTTCCTCCTTCATCACTTAAGTTGGCTCAATTGAAGCGTATTACAATAATCAAACACTAATTATCATGCCGAATGAAAAAGGATCAACAAAATGGAAGTAAAATTACGACTATCTTTCAGAGTCGCATGGCTCAATCAGCCTCCGACAGCGTCAATTTTCCGCTTTTCGATGTCAAGCTTGCCTCCACTCATTTCCACCGTTTATTAACGTGAGAAATTAAATTGCTGCCCCGGAAGGGCACACGCCACGGCATCACACCCACGTTTACTCACACCGGCGCATCCGATGATTTGATTGGCAGTCGGAACTCCTTGAATACGAGCTTAAATCTGTTTCTGAATCCCGTTCACACGGGATTAAAACGTAGAGACAAAAACATCGCTTTGATAGAATTAAGATCTAAAAAGTGATGCGATTAAATCAATGTTTACCTGACGTCCCAGGAGCAAGTTGAAGTAGGGGGCCTGGGTGAAACACAAGTCCCATAACCACACCGCTTCTCCTCTTCTTCGAATCCACCAAACACCGCCCTGCCCTTCAAACCTTTGCGCATTTCCATCCCCACCAGTTGAAACATCAAACCAACCGAGAGTGTGCGTGGAGCGGGATGAAGTTCGATCAGGGAGCGGTAAATCAGCGTAATCCTCTCTCTAACCTCCGGTCTCTCACCAATTCCACTTCCCCTCCACGATCCTCCTGTCCTCAGCCTGTACATCCATTCTTCCTCGTCTAAGGCGTCCGTCATACCTTGACTCCTGTCTACCCAGCAATCCTCGGAAAGTTTCCCTTAAGCTGGCGTCAAACGAGATGGTTTCCCAGTCTTTCTCCTTGCATTTCGCCTGCGTGCTGCCTTGGGATTGACTTCGCTATTCAGAGATAGAACCTTTTTACTCTCCATCCGGTGGAAGGAGGTTAAATCAAGAATCCATATTCTTGCTCCGATTTAGGAAATTCACACCGTAAACAGCGTATGCTTAGTGTCCTTAGCGTAGTTAAAACAAATATCATGATCAAATTATCATTAAAAAAAAAACGATGTAAATTTCCACACAAAGCTTATTCAACCGGCCTATGTTTCGGAAAACATTTCCACTATCAAGGTAATATAAGTTCATTTACAAGCTTTATATATGCTTTTAGACAAGTGAGGGGGAGGGTAGGTGGGGGATGAAATGACGTGACGGGAGTAAGAGAGGGGGGGAGGGAGGGTGGTTTTGACATAGATTAACGGTAAGGGTTAGGGATGTGGTCACGAGATTGTTCAGGGTCAGGAATTAATGACGGGTTCATGCCCAGGATGAGTCAAGGATGGTTAAGTAAAATAGAAAGTAATGGGAAGGAGTGGGAGGGTAAAAATGGTCGTTTACAATGGATACATTATTGTTTTTTTTATGCCATAGGCATTTGAAATTGCACTAATAAATCTATTTTCTCCCTATACATTGGGTGTAAGGAACATCTCCATCCTTCACCGCTTCGGCACCAAAGTTCACCTCCATCTCCCAAAATGTGATGCTCGAGGAGCGAGTCATGCACCCGGGTGGCGCAGCTGTATTCCGCCGGAAGAGAGGAATTGAGGGGAGCGCACTCAAACCATGTCTCGACCGACTGCCGCTAAATTGATCCCCGGGGCGACATGAGTCTTCCCAGGGCCCTCCTTCCTCATCCCAGAAATCACCGTGTCACTCTCGCAGTCTCCCTTGTCGCTCCTCAGGGCCAAACCCCGAATCTTTTCCTCTTTAAACTCCTTCCCCTCTTCTCCCTGCCCCTCCTGAACCCTCATCTCTAACAATTGCTCTCTCTTCCTCTCCATTGCCTCCAGTTGGTAATTACTTTTTATATCCACAACAAACTTCCCGTGTTGTTGCCTTCCATCTTGGAGCATTCCATCCGTGTAAGAAGGCATCCTCCGGAAGGTGAATTGCTTCCATCCATTCGGCCGAAGCCACATTTATCCAAAGAGGTATTTACGAAAAACAGAGGCTTCATGCCTCTCTTTAGGTGCTGAAGAAAGTTTTAAAGAGATATTTTTTCGAAGCCTGTTTTTTTCGAATTTTTATGAAAATTGCGATAAAAGTGACTCCTTTATTGCAGACATGTTCATCACAATTTCGTGCAATTCAGCAATAAATACAATTGCCGAACATACAAATTGTGACAGTAAAATGATGACAGGTTGTCGAATGTATTGGGACGAGCATTTATATTTCCCAACGCGCAACACACGACTACATCACAAAGATGGCAGTCGACTAGCAAGTTAGAAAATATCTTTGCTTTTTCCCCCTTTGTTCAGAGGAATTAGAAGGGAACCTCCTATTTCACTATTCTTATTCTCCTCCTTTTTATGACTCGAGACCTATCACCTCTTGACACACGCTCTTTCGGCGGATTTTTGGGTAATAAGTTGATATAATTAAGTCTCATTACATCAAAACGCACATTCACACCCTAGATGGGTAAAAAAAACAATCTAGGCGGTACTCAAACCAATGGCTTCCTTATAAGCAAGCGAAGGAAGTACCCTAACGCTCTTTAAGTCCGAAATCGATCACAATTTAAAAAAGCACAATTGAGCAGGAAGGATAAGTTTCATGGATACGGAAATATCTGGTGCTTACAGGGATAATTCCCTTCTCTTGGACTACAACCTTGTCGTGGTTGAAGGGCTTGCGTGCTCCGATGACCCCTAGAGCTGCACTGGCGGGAGCATTGCTCCTGGTAGGGTCACCCATGCTAGATTGGTCGAAGGTTAGGAGACAGACGAATGGTAGTCCGCGCAGCGTCTGTACCTCAGTGAGGCGGCTGCAAAAGGCGTCTGACCCCAGTGGGGCGGCCTCTGAAGTGATGGTGTCACGTAAAAAACACTATTGAGTAAGGCCAAGGAATACTACCTCAATTAAAACAAAAACCTTGAAATTATGGACAGTTCTCAATTGATAATGAATCCTGGCAACTACGGGACTCGGCCAAGAGGGCCGGGTGTCGTGCCCGGCAGCGGTGGGAGCAAGGCCCCTGCGGTCGTCATCACATAAAATCCTTGCTCAGACGACGCAGCAGCAGAGGAAAAGAAGATAAAGAAGAGGAACGAAACTATTAGAATAGGCACGTGGAATGTTAGGACTATGCTGAGGGCAGGGAAACTAGAGAATATAAAGCAAGAAATGGAGAGGGTGGGTGTAGACATCATGGGTCTGGGTGAAGTAAGATGGAAGGATGACGGGGATTACTGGAGCGGCGACTATAGAGTAATTTATAGCGGAGGGAATGAAAGTCAGCGCGGGGTTGCATTCGTAATGAATAGGAAACTTGGTAGAAAAGTAGTGTATGCAGAACAGGTGAGTGATAGAATAATAGTCGTGGAACTAAAAGCAGAACCAACGAATTTAGTTATAATCCAGGTTTATATGCCTACCTCTAATCATAAAGAGGAGTAGGTATATGGGGTGTACGATCAGTTAGAGGAAATAATTGGTAGGATACCAGGAAGTAAGCACCTGGTAGTAATGGGGGATTGGAACGCGGTGGTGGGTGAAGGAAGAGATGGGCGGGAGGTGGGCGATTACGGGCTAGGACGAAGAAATGACCGGGGCGAGAAAGCTGTGGAGTTTTGCCGCAGAAATAACCTAGTAATTACGAATACATGGTTCAGACATCATCCTCGACGTAGGTACACTTGGAAGAAGCCGGGAGACACAGACAGGTTCCAGATAGATTATATAATGGTACGTCACAGATACAGGAATAGTGCTAAAAACTCGCATACTTATCCAGGAGCTGATGCAGACACAGACCACAACTTATTAGTCATGAAATGTCGGGTAAAACTGAAAAAGATAAGAATGGGAAGGAGGGTACGTAAGTGGAATATGGAGGCATTAACTGGGGCAATGAAGAAGAAGTATCGGGAGAAGGTGGATGAGATAATGGGTGAGGATCATGGAGTTAGATCAGTGGAAGATGAATGGGGAAGTTTGAAAAATGGAATTATAGAAGCGGCGAAAGCAACGGTAGGCGTAGTGAGTGCAACTAAAATTAGAAAACCGTGGATCACGAAGGAGATGATCAGGGAGATGGAGGAGAGAAGGAAATGGAAGAGTGTAAACTCAGAGCTAGGTAAGAGAAAATACCGAGAATTTAATAACAGGCTTAGAAGAGAAACAAAGAAAGCAAGAGAGGCGTGGTGGAGAGAACAAATCGACGCGTTAGAGAAATACCAAAAAGAGGGAAGAGCAGATGCATTATATCGGAAAGTAAAGGAACTGACGGGTGGTAATAAGGGAAGGGGAATTACAACGATAACAGACAAGACGGGAAAGGTAATCGTTGAACCGAGAGAGATCCAGAAGAGGTGGAAGGAGTATGTTGAAGAGCTGTATGGTAAAGAAATAAGGCCCAATAGGTTAGATATAGAAAGGGAAGACGATATCGACAGATATGGCATCGGACAAAGTATCCTAGATAGCGAAATCGAAAGAGCTCTACGAGACATGAAAAGGAATAAGGCGGTGGGAATAGATGACATACCTGCAGAGTTTTTAAAGAGCATGGGGAAGAACGGAAGAGGAAAACTTTTTGCGCTTATTCGTAAGATTTATGAGGATGGAGTGTGGCCGGAAGACTTCGCGAAGACTGTACTAATTCCTATACCGAAGAAGAGTAAGGCAAAAACTTGCGAAGACTATAGGACAATAAGCTTAATATCCCACGCGGCCAAAGTAGTTCTGAGGATTCTAAAAAGAAGGCTAGAGAAGAAGGCAAATGAATACCTGGGTGACGACCAGTTCGGGTTTAGGAGAGGGACGGGAACGCGAGACGCTATAGCGGTGATGAGGACGCTAGTAGAAAGAAACCTAGAGTATGGACAGGATGTTTTTGCATGCTTCGTAGATTTCGAGAAGGCATTTGATCGGGTGGAATGGACGAAATTAATGGGAGTGTTGAAGAAATTAGGGGTCGATTGGAGGGACAGGCGTCTGATTCGAAATTTGTATATGAATCAGACTGCGCAGGTTAGGGTAGCCAATGGAGAATCGGGATGGGCAACGATAGGACGGGGAGTGAGGCAAGGGTGCCCACTATCGCCGTTGCTTTTTAATGTGTATTCAGAAGAAATGGTAAGGGAGGCTTGGGGGGAGGAGGAGGTAGGAATAAAGGTAGGAGGGGAGCTGATAAAATCAGTGAGATTTGCAGATGATCAAGCATTGGTTAGTCAGTCGGCCAAGGGGTTACAGTCAATGGTGAATGCATTAGAGGAGCAGTGCGAAAAGTATGGGATGAAGATCAATCACAAGAAAACGAAAGTAATGAGATTTTCTAGAAGTAAGAAGGCGGGGCTGAATATAAGGGTGGGAGGGCAGAAGATAGAGCAGGTCGAGCAGTTTACGTATCTGGGTAGTATTTTGGAGGCGAATGGGTTTAGTGGTAAGGACATCAGATGCAGAATTGCGCTCGCTAAAGAAGCATTTTCGAAGAGAAGGGAATTGATGAGGGGGGGGTCTGAGAAGAGACGTAAAGAAGAGGCTGGTGAAAACTTTAATATGGAGCGTGGCGCTATATGGGTCGGAAACTTGGTCATTGCGAAGGGAGGATGTGCGTAGGCTTGAGGCGTTTGAGATGTGGGTTTGGAGAAGGATGGAGAAGGTTAGCTGGATGGCGAGAAAGACGAACGAGGAGGTATTGGATATGGTCGGAGAGGAGAGGAAGCTTGTGGCATAGGTTCGGAGAAGGCAGAAGAGATGGATGGAGGAGGTTTTGAGAGGAGAGGGCATGTTGAAGAGAGTGATAGAGGGGAGAACACTGGGGAAGCGTGGGAGAGGAAGGAAGAGGATAGGAATTCTGGACGAAATAAGAGGAGGTAGAAGATATGAAGAATTGAAGAGGGATCTAATAACGGGCCATCCTTAGGAGGGAATGCGAGACAATTTCTATTAGGTTGGGATACAAAATGGGGACTGTCCAAGAACCTACCAATCAGCTGGTAGAATACTTCAATGAGAACAGGGATAATTACAGTGCTCATTAAAGATGTGAGTCGGACGTTTAATCGATCAAGTGCAGATGAATACTGATTATAAAAGATTAGAAGGTTTTATTCGGGATAAAACAATTTGAGTAGGTACATATTTATTTTCGCAAGAGAAGTAAATTGCATGAACAGCTAGTTCTTCCTTCGATTATAAAAATATATTACTTACATAATTTAAATGTATTACCAAAATTTTCACAGTAAATCATTATTACTCACTATCTGCAAATAAATTATAATCTCAAATAACCAGTAAAAAAGTGCCTTCTTGAGGCCCACTTTGTTTCTCACGATGTCCACCGTGGTTTACACATAACTCCCGTCACCACAGGCCGGCGCTATGATATTTCATCGCTGAGAGTGAACTTAGGTAAAACAATGTAATCAACCTTCGTGTTTATATCGCTGGTTTAATAGAAATCTAGAGTTAGTTGGGGGAAGGAAGAGATAAAGTCACGATTTACGACTATAAAAGAGCCTACTAAGCAAGTGCGGGTATCAGTTATGACTTATAATGGGCGACAGATAGAACTTCACGCACCTTCTAATCTAAATATTTATCGCCAGAAAAGCGTGCGATGACATTACTAAAATTTATGATTCCTTTTTAGGACCTTGGAACATAACCTATAAATTGCATGTATCCATAGGAAAACGATGAGGCTAAGAAGAATGATTGAAGAGGAATGATGTTTTACTTTGTTTTTAGATTTTCTGTTCGCTAATGGGGAAAGCGTGTAGTTCCATTAGCGAAACTTTTCTATACAGCTCAATATTGCTTTTCAATCCGTCACTCCTGTCGAGGTCGAATTCCCCAGAAAAAAGCGCATGGTTATCGCTCATCTCTTCTCAACGGCCCTCGTTCCTTTTCCGCCACACAAATCCGGCGAACGAAAACTGCGAAATCACACGACGGCAATTAAGATTCGATAATGATGAAGCCAGCACAACAATGATGAGCCACTTAGTGCACTCGTTAATTTGGCAACACGAATTCCATAACAGTTCTGCTGGAGCAGTTGTCTACAAATCATGTCGAAGCCCTTGAATACTACACACATATTTTCGTGCAATGAGGTTGATGGTGAGCAGCAATGAGAGCTCCTATGTCGTTACATTAAGAAATCGCAGAATAAAATCAAAGATAAAAATCGGCAGTGAAAAATTTAAATTGAATAATATCTCTTGGCAATATAACTAAAATGTAGAATTTCTCATGGAACCTTAGTAAAATAAGTGATATGTATTTGAAGATGACAAATACGTACAAACAAAAAATTTAAATATTTTACATGAAATTTTTGAAAACTCTAATTTTTTATTTTTAGAAGGCTAATATATTTTGCTTTACCTCGTAGTAGTACTACAATGTATCGCCCCACTGCATCCTCTTATTTCGCCAAGAACCAGATCATTTGCAGCACACACGCTGGAGCAGGAATCCAGTACATCTCGGTGAAAGGTGTACACCCCATTAAAAGCATCCAACCAATGCGAGATCGGAACGATGTGTACATTAAAAATCCTGAAAATATAAGAGATGTAAATGAACGGGAGTGTGAAAGATTGTCGCTCCATATACCAGGCGCAGTTAATGAAAATGCACAAGAAACGTTCTGTAAGACAACCAGGAAGGCAAGGCAGACCATTATTTTAAATTTAATTTATGAAAATCAACTCGATTTCATAAAAAGATGCTGGGGTTATTGGTAAAATAAAAAAACACTGAAATCTTTGGAGATCCTGCTTATAATAATAACTTCGATTCGAACTCATCTCCGAGGCTCGCTCAACGAAGTCGCCAAGAAAGACGCCTCAAGCCACGAATAGCAAACTGTCAAAGAAAATCCCGAAGAGAAATAGAATTTATTTATAGAATTACAACTTCTAAAGAAGCTTCCCCTTTGATAATCTAATGATTTGTACAGATATATATATTTATTTCAATTCCTTTCAATTCCCACGCTCATGAACATAAAAACTAAATGGAAATGAATAAATTATTTCAATATTCAAAATTTCGGCATACACACAACTGTAATCTACACTGATAGAATCTTGTCGCTACCTATCATTTCACGAGATATACAATGATCTCGTATAATCAGTCTATCACATTTCTAATGTAAAGTAACGGGTGAATTTTATTAAGTGAAACCGACCTTAAAATAAAACCAATCAAATTTTCATATCTTATTCTCGAATTTTTTAACAGCCATAACATTGTGGCTCCAACAGAAGCATTCGCAAGGCCATTGCGATTACCGCACTCAATTTATTCTTCATGCATTGGGAGGCAAATTTTGACGCACTGCATGAGCGTAATCAAACCCTATTTAAATGATTCACCTATAATCTCAGAATATCATAGCCGTTTTATCAATTCTTGCTCCACTCGGGAGTTTTATTAGACTCATTCCATTTCTTTTTACAATGTTAAAGTTTTCCGCTAACCTTGGAGTAAAGTTAATACAAACTTGCTTCGTTCAAGCTTCTTCATCCTTTTTACCTCAAATCTAACGAACAATTTAAACAGACAGAAATCGAAAATTGACTAAGAAAGTAGTTACTTTGGCAAACCGATAGTAACTTACAATTCATCGTAAATAGGAATTCTTAGAAATGCTTACCTTTAATACGAGACATAAAGATTGCTGAGGCTTTCATTATTTACTTTTCATCCAAAGTTCTTGCTTATGTTTGGAGAGAAAAACCCTGTCGAGGAAGAGGAGCGGAAATATAGCTGATATCACAAAATGAATATACGCTTTGAAAGTATACGGCGACTTTCCTCGGCGTATTGATACTCCCTGGGATAAAAGTTTATATGTGATAACATATATCCAACCTAGTTTCTAACGTTACATTCCTAAGTTTCTTCTTAATTAATACGTCTTCAAGGAAGAAGCTAAGCCAATACCTAATTACGTTCACACGGAATAAGTCATAAAATGTGAATGATGAATAGCTGCCACATGGAATTGAGTTTGCTTTCATCCTTGTTTGATGGAAATGTCATGAATTATTTTTTTTACCTCATTGGTTTTTAAGCATATAAATGATTGTCTTCGAATACAAAACACCTAATTGTGCAGCAAAGTAAGAAAAAATCACCATGGAAGCAGTACTATTGCAAAAAATTCAAGCAGGGAACTACAACACCAATGCTTTTTTATATCGGAAAAAGTAATGCAACAATTTGAATTAGATGCTGCGAGCAGGAGAAAGGGAATGGCTGTAAAGGCCAAATAAACGCAATCATTCTAAAGCCTAAAGTCATACCGTACGATAAGCAAGGACACCAACACTGATCCAATATATATGAAGCGATTAAGGGCCTTAATAATCCAATCACCACATTAATTAATCCTTCGCAAAGCATTTGAAACCCTGGCAGAATTAACTTCGCGCTTTCAAAGGATTTAAAGCGATTATATGGATCAAATTACTCGGATGCCGTGAGTAAAGCTCGCATTTTCTCTTCCGGTTTTTTCCCGTTTTAGCTTATTCCATTGAATCTTCACTGGTTAGCATGATATTTGTGACGACGTTTTTCAAGCCCAAGCCGGAAGAAACCGGTTACTTTAGATGTAAATATGATCAATCAACGTATGCAACTAGGCAGAAATTCTAATTATGCTTATATTCGTGGTATTTCAGTAAAACTTTCACATTCAAATAAAAGCGAAGAAGAAATTGCACAGCTATGGATGTTTTCAAATAGAACATCTCTGTCATAACGAACAGAAATACTGGAATGCCGATGGAGTAACGTTTCATTATGTAATTAAGTCTCAAACATTACGCACGGACTCCAGAAAATACGTCATGTTTTCTGACAAAATTCTCCATGGGGTGATGCAAAAAGAATTATTAAGCATCTAAAAGTAACGATGCGGAACATTGTGTTCATAGATATAGGCATAGCAAAACTTGATGTCACTCAACAACGGAGAGTTTGAGGTTCCAGAGGGCGAATTAAGCGTTGAAGATGGGGCAGAGGTACTGCAGGGCTCAGGAGGGGACCTCTAGGGAGAACCTAAATATCTTTATTCTTCCTCTGTTATACGTTCTCCTCTCCCTGACGCCATTCTCTGTACAAGCGAGCGCCAACAAGTTTTGCTACACCTATGCACCACATCGTTTTTCAACGCAACCATTCATCGTACAATAGGTACTAACAGCCATGTGAGCGGGGTGAACATAGATCAGAAGAGCTTACTACTTCCGTGTCGGGCAAACTCATTTTTTTCCCTGTTCCGATCGATGGAAAGCGAGCTATCCTCTTTTCAAACGATCAATAGAATTTACATTCTCTCGGTTCGGCCTATTTTCCTCCTTCACGAAACCACTTGCATTCAGCTTCTCATAATATCTTCCGAAAAGTTTCGCCATTGTCTTGTACTAGTGATGGGTGAGTAGTAACTATTCGTTACTCATTCAGACCCGAAGTAACGATAACTTATTTTTAAATCTACTCGTTACTCACTACATTTCGTTACTTGGGTGCTCTTAACTGGATTTAGGCAGCTACTCGTTCATTCAACATTCGGATCCACTCAAGTAACTATTAGTTGGAATTGTTTGGGTAGTTGGATTCGAATTAGCATTGTCTGGGTATTGGATTTGAAAAAGTAATCGGATTCGTTTGAGTAGTAGGATTCGAATAAGTAATCAGATTAAATTAAACAGTGATACGCCGAGTGAGATCGATTATAATCTTGAGTTTTCCCAATTATAATGTCTCTTAGAAGGTTGTGCATCCATCTCTAGATGTGCCGTACTTGTAAAATGGATGATGAATTAAAACTCGTGGATTGTCCCAAGATTATTTTTTCTAACGGTTCTAGCTCTTAAAATACAATTTGTAAAGATAAGATTCTTAGATTTCCTGAATGAGCGATTCCCCCTCTTTACTATGGTATAACTTCCATATAGGTTTTATAAACTTCCGTAGAAAAATGTTCGAGGCAGCGGGACAAAAGTGCACATTTTCCCCTAAGCCGCATACTTTTTAATGCACTTGGGTATAACCATTTCTTCTGGCTATAATAAAATTGAGCATTTTCGCCAACAGCTATCCGATTCAAGGTTTTTTTTTTCATATTATGATTAAGTGGATATGCGTACGTATGATCTATCATCTATAGGTTTCGATGTTAAGAAGTCTAACCCCATCTTATATTAGGTTTTTGAGAGGAATTAATACATACGACATAAAATTAGTAATAATTTTACGCCCTCGCCGGTTTAAGAATACACGGACATAGCTTAAGTAATGGTGGAATTAAGGTTTGTATAACATTAAAACAATTTCAATACACTTTTCTCGATATTAGCGGTACGACTTTTTGTAATGTTTCAGGGAGTGAAGGGGTACAATAAAGGTAGTGGGTTGAACATTTTTGTAAATCTTCGACGATTTTATTATGTTCGTATTCGCATGAGAAATAATATTTCGGTAGGAATTTTCAACCAAAAAGAAGTTAAGATACAGTGGATTCTGTAAAACGGGTTACCCTGTTCGAGGAAATTAAGGAAATTCGCTTACCTAGATTCACGACAAGGAGCAACATGACATCCGCCGACCTACCTCAATGTTTACATGTTTTTTCTGAATAATTTGGCGTTTTCCCAGCGAACGATGATGTTGAAATTTTCTTGGGTTTCGGAGAAAACTTCATCAACTTTATTTTGTAACTTTGCAGGAACTTCAACATCAACAACCATGAATAAATATCTTCATATCCATGTCAACAACGTTTGGATGCCAAGCTCATCATTGGAACGAATAGAAGAAAAACGAATAACTAGTTACGACTCAAAAGTAACGAATACCTATACTTAGAGGAACTAATAGTACGGAGCCCACCACTATCTTGTACTTTTACTGCCAAAGGCTCATCCGAAACCTGGTCCACAGAAATTAAAAAAAGGTAACTTTTCCATTAACTTTTGAAATTTAACAGTTTCTTTGCATGGAGACAAAGAAGGCACATTTCAAACTAGAAAATTTAGCTTCAAATGGGTTATAAATAATGAGAATAAATATGAGAGGACGGCAATAATTGCCCGCTAATTCTACCACATGCTGGCATATAGTATTATTTATTTGTTGGCAACTAGAATTGTCATGATAATCATTCCTGGTAATTAACTCGAAGATTGGTTTGCTATATATCTCTCCAATCCACTGCCTTTCAGCCAGTCCTCTACATTCTGCCACAGCAATTATCAAGTTAATTGTGACTCTAATGCCTCTTGTTGACTCTGCTAAGCTCTTTAATACTTATAAGTTTTCAGTTTGACACCTCTCATAATTTTCCGGATGCATACACTCCCTGACCTACCTGAACCATTCCTCACACTCGTTTTCCCTTTCTAGTTCTGATTATGTGACATCATTGAAACAGCTGAAACTATTTAACCCCAGTCATTAGTTAGAAAAAAGTAGTGAATTTGGAATGATACACTCTCTATCCACTTAAGTGAGGCACTCGTTAACAAAAAAATACAGTGTGATCATTAATACATGCCTTTCAATTGAATCACACATTGATTTAAAATAAAATCGAGATAATTTCTTTCATTCACCACGAAGATTCGTCTAAAGTCATTTTCATTACACGCGCCATACACTAAGATAGGAGAAAACCCAACCCCTTTCATAATTTTTCACCACTCTTACCATTTACGACCAATTCACGGAAAAATTAATTGCATTCACCAGGAGAGCGCACCTTTTTATATATTGAGCTCTATCGTCACCTATTGAGAGAAAAAGAAAAGGAAGATAGCTTCGCCGAAAGAAAAAAAAAAGAAACTCCACGTCTCTGGTGAAGAAAATTTGCGATTGGCGGCGGATTTCACTGTTCACACGAAAGGAGGGAATTAATGAGAGATGTCGGAAAAGTGAATAGGAGTAGGGTGAATAGGTTAGATGGAAAAAGTATTAATGGAGTAGGAGGGGGCGGAAAATCGAGCGTAAAGGGTAGAGATAGGTAATCTAGCACGGTTACAGCCATTGAAAATACCCATGGCAGAAGCGAAGTGGACGATTTTTTGTATGCGAAAGAATTCTTTTCTTTCCAATTCCGCTATTTGGAAAAAAATTTCGTTTATTTAGTCCTACCTTTAGCCGTTAAGGTTATATTGGCTACCATCCCAACGGTGAACGTCCATTGCCTCCCGACCCCCTTAAGCTGCCCTAGGCGCAAGGTAACGACATCGTAACTTCTACCGTTAGCTCTTGACTCTCGCCTTCACTATGATGGTGAAGAGCTATATGATCTATTTTTTGTTCAGTTTAGTCTGAATCGGTTATTAAATTACGCAAAACATGAAAAATAAAATGTTTACCCCAAGGCACAATTTATTGGCACGAAAATAAAATTTTTCTCACGGATATTTTATACCCATCATGGCATGGGTTAATGATACCGACTGGAATTGGACATATGTACTTTCTCATCGAAATAAACTTCTTGGCGGGTGGAACTTTTCACTATTCAGATTTTCAAAAAATAAGACGCACTCATCGGAGAGTCGCCGAATACCTTTGTTTACTTTCAATTACTCTGCGGGAAATAACTGCACCGTTCTAACTCCATGGCCAATCAAACTTTCAGAGGTAGAAACTTCCACAGTTCCATTCCTCACAATTCCCTCCTTTCGCTATCATTTCTTCTTATATATCTTTTACTAGACTATATACTTACTCCTCTGACATAGTGTTCTGTGAATCCGTCAGCAACCAGCTTTTTCAAGAGATGTAAAACCGTGAAAAGGGTCGAGAGGAGAAGAAGGAGAAAGATAGAGGTCAGGAGGAAAGGATGAGGGAAGTTGGGGGTGGGAAAACAAGGGCCCGAGCAGAGTGGAGATATAGAGAGATAGATATAGGGGGCGTGGCTGCCAGAGTAAACTAGGGGAAAGGGAAACGGGCACGGGCGATAGAAATGGAGGAAGAAAGTAAAAGAAGGTCAGAGAGACGAGAGAGGCCGGGCCTTATTGCTGAAGAGTGGGTAGAGAGGTCGGACCTCTCTGCAACAGTGGCAAGTAGGGGCCAGGGAGAGATCGGGTGGGTCAAATACGGGAAGAAATTAAAATAAGGGTGAGGAGAGAGGTTTAAGACGGGAAGGATGATTCCGAGGGTTATCGCAAACATTGGAAAAGGGTGAGCTAAAACGCAAGGGTTGATGCGGAGAAACCTGGGGAGCAATTTATGAGAACGAGATAGATGAGAGAGAAATGAGACGGATAGAATTATGGATAGGGAGAGTTTAAAGTTAACAATGCGAAAGATGGGGACAGAAAGAAAGGATGAACACTGAGAATTGGCTGTTACGGAAAGAGACATGCACTGATTGCAAAGAGGAGAGACCTAACGTATCCGCGCTGTGTGCTGCCTGATATACTGTCAGCGATGCGATAAAACGAGTAAGACAGAATTGGGTTTTATGAGCCCCAACTAATAAGGTAATATCGCATATTGTAGACTGTGGTGTAGACAAGGACCCTTAATATTACAAAAAAGAACAACATCCAAGTTCAACGTGGTGATTTTTATCCCTGCTGATTTGCAGTGATGAAATACGAAAATAATCCACGAAAAAGTATCCACCTAGATATCATCAGATACGTAGCTAAACACGACACAGTGATATAATAAGATCTGACTTCAAGGGTGGAGGCTTCCTTGAAGCCCTCTTGCCTTAGCGTTGCCATCCATGACGCGCTGCAATAGCAAAGCATCTAGATCCCTTGAATCTTCTAAAATGTTCCATGACAAGTAGGGAGATTGGGTAGCGTATTGGTCTACGCATTGACCGGGTAAGCCAAAGGTCAGTGGTTTGATTCCCGGACGAGGTGATTTTTTTCTCGTAATAATTTATACGGAATCCATGTCCAAATAGGAATGCGAGCCGGCAATCAAGCCTTCCATGCCTTCGAGCTACCAACCTGACAACTACAGAAGGCGTCAAGAGGAAAATACGGATAATAATAATTAATTTCCTCCTCGTAAAAGAAAAGATTCGGCTGAACTAAACCTCCATTCCGCCACTTTCGTCACGGTGGAAAATTCCAAGTTCAGTCTGCGCCTCACCGGTTTATTTGCACCCGCGCGAAAGAAATATATTGAGGGGAGAAAAGAAAATACACTGGAAACCCTTCTTCCTTTGGAAGGAAGAAGCTTTCCTTATCCGGCGTTCATCCCACCAGAATGAATCCCTGATAATGGGACAAACTCTGAGAACCTTCTCGGAGGATTGAAGAGCTAAGGAAAACACTTTCACGGGACGAAAGAGGACTGAAAGGGAGAAGAGAACAAAAAACTTTAACCGTGACTAAATCCTCGACAACCACCAAACGAAGAAGATATGAGATCACCCGAATGATGTAATGGAGTAGGTGCGTCTTCGGGAAATCAAATAAAGGAAAGGACTGGAAAAGAAGGGAAAGACAGGAGAGAGGCAGAATTGAGGTAGAGGAAATCAGAAGGGATGATCGACCACACGGTTGAGGATGGATGAAGGGTTTAGTAGAGAGGATGAGAGGGAGGAGTAGGTTCCTGCGTGACCGAAAAAGACACGGAGGAAATGGATAAGGGAGCCATGGCAAGCGGGAGTCTGGAAAACCGGTGACGGCAGAAGCAGAACATGGGGTCCACTTGGGAGGACGGGGTGCGTAGGGCAGGGGGTGAGAGGGGAATTCGGAGTGGCTTAGTTAGGAGGAAGATGGAGGAAGAATGGTTTGGGTGCGAGGAGCAGGATACTCCCTGGAAATGGATGGCCCGTTGCAAGTCTGCCGTGGACTCCCCGCCGCTCCCAAATCCTCCTCTCCGTTTAACCTTTTCTTTCCACCGCCCTCAGCTCCTCCTCTCAGCAGCATTTCCCTGCCCACTCCGCCGTGGTTTAACTCAACGCACTTCTTTTCCAGCATCTCCGACCTCACTTCTCTCCCTCACTTCTTTTCCCTCCAACCTAGCTCTCCATCCTCCCTTTATGTTACACCCTCTGAATAAATGGTAACGGCACCCGACGGCGGTTTTTCTCCATTAAACATGGGTCTCCATTATGATTGAACCAGGAACTGGCTAAAATAGGGAAAGATCATACCGTGTATGGGATGGGAACGGCTACGCTCATTTTTTTCAAGAATAATAAATTAAGACCCTCAATCAAGAAAAAAGACGAATTTAATTCTTATAGCTACACTAAATCGAGCGTTACACACTACGATGGTAAAGAGCACATTCTGCATAAAAATAATTGGATGCCATCTCTCCACGTAAATCATAGGGCGGTAACCAGTGAGAGAAAAAAAAGGCTGGTTGCATGTAATGTGCATAATAAAATTTAGAAAACGGCACACCCGTTATTGAAGAAGATATTTTTCTATTCAATGTTAAAATATTTGTGAGATTTAATTATGAAATAATGTTCAGATAATGTGTAAAAATCTGAAGAATTATCACAAACTTTCAATAAAACCTCCCTTTTACCGGTAGATTACTTTAATGTATGCATGTTATGCCCAGCCCACTATCAACCGGAACATTCAACAGACCAGTCAAGTGCCTGTCATATCTCAAAAGACCAGTGGTATGTGCATGCACGATTACTCGCAAATGTCAAATAAATTATCAACCACGTGCAAATATCGTGAGAAACAACCATTTCTGAAATACATCTAGGGACTATCTATCATAATATGACGCATTCCGTCATTAGCACTGTATTTACTGCTTCAGGTATTTTTTCAAGAAAAAATATCATTTCAGCTTTTTCATTAAGAGTTCCTGAAAATCGTAATATATTACAGTTAGCGATGGTTCCATAACACTTGTAAAAACATAATACAGATTGTTAATGGTGATAAATGTTTTTTTAAAGTTTCCCAATGGATATTGAGCGTAACTAAATACCTAGTATTTGTGAGTCGAAATAGTCAATAAAGGTATATGCATACGTAAAAATGTAAATGAACCAAGTTATACAGTCATTTTTGTAATCTATTCAGTACTCGGGTTAGGTATTAGTAGGTTTATTACCAGCAACACAATCAATGTATCCGATGTGGTAACGAATACAGCTTCAACGTAAGTCTTTCTAAGGATTAGTCGCAGGGAGTAAGTCCAACATATCATTTTAGCAATGTACCTTAAAATTAATATCTATTCGTAAGATTAGCAACAAACACGAGATATAAATTCTTTACCAGTATGCCAAATATCGCAGAGCACCTTGATAAAATGTCACTGCGCCAAAAACAGCGGATATCGTAAAGAGTGGAAGAGTTTTAAGGAATGGAATTTTTGGGAGGTCTCTCAAAATAGTAAAAAATCCTTTGAATTTTGAGTTTGAACATTAAGGTTTTGAACCAAGGCTACTAAAGGTAAATAAAAAGTTTAAAAATCAAAACTACCGCAATTCCTTCTGAACCATTGTCATCGACCAGCAAAAACAGAGCAAGCAAAAATAATTCGTTTTACAATTAAAAAAATTATTTTCACGTGCATAATGTGGATTGTTTCAATGAATCAAAAGTGATTCAGTGGAAATGAACAAATTTCCTAATATATGCACATAATCTCTCCTCACATATTAATTATCATTTCATTAATCCAGTTTTATGAGCTAAAAAGCAATTAAAGCATGAGATTCCGAGCCACTAATTCAATGGAGTATGAATATAAATTAAAGAGGCATCATCTACATTTGTGTATTGTCCCGAATACATTTAGCCATGCTAACAGAATGTGGGTTAACAAATGTCATTCTATGTGAAGTGCGCGTGTAGAAAATTTCTCCGTTACATAATATTTGTTGCACACAAATTGCAAAATTACCAAGGATATAAAATATATAGCTTTCACGTCAAGCGTATACTTCTCTGCCTTCAAAAAGAAGGCAAGGATAACACTGAAAATCTTTGCTTTATTGAAAAGAGAGAGACAGCAATATTATTTCATTTTCGTGGATACGATCCAGCGAGAATAAAAACTTTCAGTGGCCAACACTTCGTTCACAATACACGTTTGTGAAGCTAGCCAGCCCCCTCAGCTTCCCTTGTATCGTTCCTATTATGTACACCAACTACTCAGTCCACCAACTCAGTCCACCAACTAGAGGATGAAAACGCAAAACAGACGCTCGTTACACACGCGAAACATATCCTCGTTAGGTAGCACGTTAATACATTGAAGGTCCTTTGCGGCCGTATTCGTGATCCCTTTCAAAGCCCTTTCCACTTCCAAACTTTACACTCAGAAAGGCTCGTGTTGCAGGGGATATCCAATTCATGCGGAACTCCACGTGACAGCACTGTAAAATTATCATGTTTAGCAGGCGATTTAACGGATACAGCTTCTACCGTTAAAAAAAAACAGCTGAGGGGAAAATTTGGCATTCCTTGTAGTAATGTGTAGCGTTAGACGATGTTCATAAATAATTAACACCTATTAAAAAAATTTCTGCTTTCTTTATTCTTTAATTCATCTTGCAGAGCAGCTTCCAGTCCTGCTCTCTCCCTTAACAACCCACCTCCCCTCCCAAAACAAAACCTTCGCAACCAAACATTTTAACAATTAAACATTTGTAAACTAAAATAAATTAAAACATTCAAACTTAAACTATTCCAAATTAAACAAATTAAAAAAAAAAAATACTGCGGTACGGTTCAAACGCTGCAAATGAAATTTCTTTGCAGTTTTCCACTTTTATTAATAAAAGTGGAAAACTGCAAAGAAATTTAATTACTATGAATGAGTTCCACCACATCTGCCCTGATACAACTTTATTTATGGCATTCCTTATTATGTAAACGTAAAAATGGGTGATTTTTACCCGTAAAATTATCTTGAACAGACTAATGGACCCACTCCAATTAGTAAACTCACATCCCAATTGAAAGAGTTATCTAAACATTATGAAAGCCAATATAACCTCGGAGTTATCATTAGCGTGAAAAGAGAAAGAAAATAAAAAATATATTCCGTGCAACATTAGTTTTGCACTTCAGCACATTGCTTTAATCATAAAAAATATTTAATAATGTTTTCATTGAAACAGAAGTCTCCTCACCGCTGCAAAAACTAAAACCTACACATCAATTTTTAAAATACCCGCAGGGGCTTATTTTCCTCGTCGCGAGCGATTTTACTACAAAACATCTTATCACATTATTAATAGAATAGAACTACGTGATTGAAATGAACAGCCTAAAAAGCAACAAAAAGAAGCTGTCCATTAGATGATAAAATATCCATCAGAAAAAGGGTACCAGAGTTAACATAACACCAAAGAATCTCTGTACAATACAAAAATCGAGAGGAAAGTTTAAGCAGCGGCCCAAGTGAGGGATATGTCGCAGTTTGAGATGAAAAAAGTTAACTGAATTATAAATTGGACGGGTAGGAAATTAAATTTTGAACTTTATGAAACGCGTAAAAGTAATTTTTCCTGTCCTCATTTTTTTCTTATCACTTCGATAGCTATGAGCAAAAGAAACTAACAATAATACTAATGCACAGTTACAATAAAAGTAGACTTTTTTATAATTGAAATCATTTTAAATTAATATTATGCATTTATACTCACTGACTTTCACCGGAGTTAATATTTGCTACCGGCCAAAGTCTTCATGCACCAGCCATAAGCTGCTGTCAAATGACTATTCCTTTTTCGTTTACTTCCTCCTGCCATACGACACCACCTTTCATACAATAGTTTTACAGGCTTGTTAGCTCACTAAGGTATTGGATATCCGATTAACCTGTGCCTATTTCAATCAGGGGCGATAGCAGCCTTTAACCTCCTCTGCTAAAAACACTAGAAACATTTTAGTAAACACACACCAAAGATACGAATCAAATGGGTAACAAATGTACTCACGGAATGTTAATTGACACAAATTATAGGTCTTTGAAAGTCTATCGTGGAAATAACCACTATGTGCATTTTTGCATAAAGCTGAATCTTGGAAATAGAAAACTAGTGCTTTGTAACACTCATAGTACTACATAGTACACTAGCACTTTAGCCTCTCACACGGCTCATATTTGAAGAAAAATGACAAATAAACTTCCTTTAAATCGTGGGGATGATATCTGCAGAGTAACATTAAGTTTACTGAAAATATGGAACACTCTATTATACATTAGCAACTAGATATTTTCACCAAATTTCTGTTCCCATAAAATATACGTTTCATAATGTCATGCTCCAGTTTTTATTTATTCAAGGTAATTCCCTGGATGTCAGTAGGATCAAATAAGACAGCAATTGTAGAGGTTTATAAGATATAAATTCTTAGCCGTAAGTTACACCAGCCACAGTTACGTGAGGCGTTTTACGACCACTCATACGGAGTAATTACGTGACTCGTGGCAACATAACATTCTTTTTATGATCCTCATCACACCACCATGAAGACAAATAATGCCGTTTTATGCGGCGACAGCACATTAATAATTTAGTGTTTAAGGGACGGGATTCACATGAAGTTGCAGGATTAACTAAATATTTTGCAAAACTTAAACAACGAAACTATTATCTTTCACTTATTGATTCAACCCGAAGGTTGGTTTGGATAGATGAGGGTAGAGCTCATCCCGGACTAAGCCACAGGCATGTGAATTTCACACATTCAGGGTAGGGAGGCCAGTTCCTTTCCCTGGGCCACCTCGCACTCCGAGGATTTTTTTTGTTCCTCGGCGTCCAAATGCTTCACCCGGATTTGAACCCGGGACCCTTCGATCAGTGGCAAAGCACTTTACCCACTAGGCCACCACACTCCGAATGCTCAGACCATATACGATTTTTTCCGAGTAAAATAATCACTAAAAAATTGTATTTATCATGTTGACATTAGAATCTATTAAGCCCTCGAAGACCAGCCTGGGAGTAGTAAATTTCCTCTTCTCCATACATTGGCTATGATATGATTAACCTTTTCCAGGTGGAATCATCTCTCAGACATACCACGACACCACGCCAAATTCCACGAGCCAACAGAGTCCAAGTATTCAAGCGAAACTGCGCACCTCTAAATAAGAGGCTTCGATCACGCAATAATTACTGTCCACCATAGTGAACTACTTGATTGTTGCCCGAGTGTGACAACCATGTACACATTGTACACCTTCTTTCCCGGAGCAATCATGATAGGATATACCTCTTGATAAATACAAGGCAACCCTGATGATAGTTTGCCGCAATCTCATGTTTTCATACGAGAATAAGAACGAACAGCAGGAGCCTGCAGAGGTGCCCATCCAAAACGAAGGCCAGGATTGAGCCGACTCGAACAATTACAGGCCAATCTCTCTCACCAGCTGCCTGTGCAAAATAATGGAAAGAATGGTAAATCGGCCGCCTGTTTGGCGGTTGGAGCGCCTGAACCTCCGTTCAAGAATTCAGAGTGATTATCAAAAAAGCCAATCCACTATTGACCACCTGATAAGAAACCCAATGACCTACGAATAGCGGTTCTTTAAAAAGATTTCAAGAAATATGGCCCTCAAATAATTTGATTCATTAAATTATTTTAAGCAATCATTAAATTAGTATTTTATTGTATACCAACATTCTTTCTGTAAATCATGAAGAGAATAACGATTTTTTTCATATACTAAGACTATTCGTAGGATACTAAATTGTATATAATAAACCGAATGATCAATTACGCAAGAATATTCTATTTTTAGGGAAGCATGGCAGAGTGGAAAAAGGTATAAAATACGTCAAAATTACAGTTATTCATTATGGCAACATTTCCGCCAGTATGCTTCTTCATTTATCCAGCTCATTTGGGTATTAGCTACATCAGCAAAAATAACTACCTATATACACGTATTAGTCTCCCTCTATACTGCCTTTGGAGACACTTGAAATATCTACCATCTCCTAAACAAAATCCTTTGTTTTAAATCAGGTAGTTCAGATTTATATTCGAGGATGAACGTTATCTCACACTGATTTTAATCCTTAATCAAAGATATAATAATCATTTCAAAATGGTAGCCATAAAATTGGCATAACAAAAAAGAGTGGATCAAAGGATTCGCAAGTGTTTTCGCGCAAATTTTCGCTCCATGGCAGTGCTATGCGATTTCCGTTGCCTCCTTGAAGGCAAGGAAGGACGGAAGAAACGCATCCTCGTAATATTTAGCAGCCTGCATATATTGAAATGTTGCCATCGCCATAGGCACAAGAGTAAATAGCAGGAATACCAGCAATACTGAGGCGCTGAACGATTGGAAAAAGATGAAAATGATTAGTTCCCTAGATTCTCCTTCGTATTACCGAGTCATAGCTCAAATAAAACCGGCGACGTTGCCAAAACTCTCCATCTTGGTGGCATCCTATGCGTCCTTCGCATTCAACGTTACCCAAATCTAGACAAGGCAATCAAAAGCCGAATTCCGTCGCCTTCTCTGTGTGATATTGAAGATGAAATCTTTATTGAAAGGAAAGAGAGCCTAGAGGCAATTGCATTTCCGCCGCCCGTCTCTTCGCAGTTTACCCTCCAAAAGAACGCTCTCCAAGAATCGTGAAGAAACTTTGAGTGGGATTTGCTCAAAATCGATCGATAAGACACAATTTTTTTACTATTGAGTTTGGGACTATCTAACAATTGCTCCAGCCCTAGCGCACCTACCTGGAATCTGAGGAAGCAGAAATGGTATGGCGTAGAAATACAATAATTAGAATTTTTCTGAAACTAGAAGTGTCAGTTACATATTTTGGAATATCAACCGATGAAAACTAGGTAGCGGAAAATCGTAGAAATCAGGCATCAAACTAATAATAATAATAAAATAATATAGACGCAGGTAATATTGTGGATGAACCAACCAACATCAACAAAAGATTGTTGCGACGGGGCAACCTATAGAATAGATTTATAAATGCTAACGTCACCTTTATCACTTAAACATTTTTTATATATAAACAGCAATTTACAGTCCCTCTTTATGTTGTTTAAAATACTTCAGTGAAAATCATCTAATATAATTAAAGGATTTAAGTACCATTCTTCAATCATGATTAAAATATGAATGAATTTCACCAAAGTTGGTGGTTCCCTGCGTAATGATGATACAACATCACGGTGTTGAAAAAAAATCCAACGGAATTTTCAAAAGTAAATCAAATCAGTGATTAAATCATGTCCATCGCTGTTTTCATCATATGATTCACAGAAATTACTGCAGATATCCCTCTGCGCCGCGGTTTTTCAGCCTTCCAAAAGTGCACAAACCAGAATTTCCGATTAGACCAGTAGTTTCCAATGTGTCAGCCCCCAATCATCTCCTTGCAAGGTAACTCAACCAAGTTTACAGGCAGCATTCCAAGTTTTCCCCAAAATATGGAGTCATCAACCTAGCCGATTTAGCATTTCGACTATCCCGAATAGTATTTCCTCCCAAGTGCACCCTTGTCTCCTTCGACGTGACCAACCTGTTTCCCAGTGTTCCCACCAGAAAAGCCATCCAGTTAGCCGAAGACATCCTCTCACAGAAACGTGTTCCCCATAGAGCTCGATCTGTACTCTGCTTTTAAATCATGTGTCTCGCAAAACTATTTTAAATTCAATGGACAAATATTTGAACAACCAGAAGGATTGGCCATGGGTTCAACCTTATCACCATTACTTGCGGACATCTACATGAACAATTTGTAAAATGAACTGTTTGCTACAGTAAACCCATTGATAAAAACTGCCAGTGCTTGGTATCGTTATGTGGATATTTTGTGTGTGTGGTCAGGGACCGCGAGACAACTCGACACCTTCTTACACTTTTTGAATTCTTTGGACAAGACAATGAAATTCACTATGGAAAGAGAAAATAATGGGTCTCTTAACTTTCTGGACTTGACAATTTCCAGGGAACACGATAAATTTAATTTCTCTATTTTTGGGAAAGACACCTACACCGACCAAGTCATTCATGCCTCTTCCAGACATCATTTTGCTCCAAAACAGTCTGCCTTCCATTCCATGCTTCACCGTTTGCGAACTATCCCCATGTCCAAAGCAATATTAAAAAATAATTAAGTATCATAAAATAAATAGCCATTAGCAACGGCTACCAATCCCAAATGATTGATAGACTCTATAGAAAAAAAGTGGAAAAAATGGCGGTCCAAACCATTTATGGAACCTCCCCTCATTGTGACCCTCCAGATATATGGAGGAAATTTATTTACTTGGATAATTTGTCCCTCCGAGCCACCAAGGTTCTCCCGAGAAACCACTGTAGAACAGCATTTTACAACAACTACAATCTCAAACATTTTTTCTCGAAAAACAAAGACATTATTCCAAAATTGGAAAGTTTGTTGGAATGGAATTGGAATTGAATTGGAATTGGAATGTTCAGCTATCTATGTCAGGCAGACTGGTAGGAAATTTCAAGATAGACTTAAGGAACATAAAGCATGTTTTAAACACGGGCATTGTAATTCAAACTTCGCCAAGCACCTATTGTAAAACGGGCATAAGAGTGATTTTTCCCTGGAAATTTTACACGTTGAAGATAAAGGCCCCCGGCTAGACGCTCTCGAGCAAGTTGAAATTTTGAAATGTATACACGCTGATTGTGATATTGTTAACGACTTATTGAATGCTTTCCGCTCCCTCAACCTCTATCTCTTCCATTAACCCCCTACCTTCGTACCCTCTCTGTTCTTCCCTATCTTCCGACCCTTCAAGTGATTCACCCTCCCCCACCCGCAGCCACCACAGGTAGTCAACACTGAAGGCTCTACTAACCTACCTCCCCCTCCCCCACGTCTCCTTCTCCCGCATTCCAGACCCATGACTCAAAACACCCCCAACTCTAAACACCCAACTTCCCATCCTCTCCCTCCCCACCTTCCTCCACCATCCCACCTGTACATCCCCCCTTTTTCCATCCCCCTGCACTCTCTACTATGTATATATAAGTGTCCCACAAATTGTATCTTTTACCTGATGATGACGTTAACCGTCGAAACCATGGTCGTCAAAATTAAAACCTAAATGTGGAGAAAAAAAAGTTATCTTTTTATTCAAAATGATTTCCACCATATTTCGCGGGAAATTCATAAAAATTCGAGTTTGAATCACTGCGAAATTGCACTGCGAGTGTAGAACAAAAGTGTGGTACATGGATGGACACATACTGCTTTCTTTCCTTGAAATGGCTTTAAATGCATTACCTTAGACGTTATTAAATGATTTCAAGGAGTTGAAAAATTAAGTGACACATTCTATCTCTAGAGCATAAATGTCGGCGAAATTGGCGAAGTCGTAATTTTGAGAACTGAAGGGAACTGGGTTCAAAACATTAGTGACGCCATTAGACACTCGAGCATAAAAACTTTTCAGCGCGTTTTTATCCTCAAAATTTCCCGGTATTTTGATGAATTTTCAATACGAGCATTGTTTTCCAGGAACTATATTATCTTTTCCTCACTCCTAAGGACTTACCTAGCGTTTAGGCAAGTCTAATATATCATAGTCATATCTAAGTCGAAATAAATATTCTCCGACGAAGAGAACCAAGTCAGCATTACACTGGAATGACACCTAGGGAAAAAAATTCTGCTCAGTTCACTTCGAACGTAATCCACCTCAACCCCGTAAATGAACACAGACGCAGGAGATGGCAGGAAAAAATTTGACATAGGCACCGCGGCTTATCACGACACCCTTAGAAATAGGGTCAGCAGAATATAAACGAGAAGAGAAACGTCTGTGTTTATTCCCAAAAGCGTGGCGCCGAGGGAGTCCAGATTGGAGAAGTTGGAACTGCGATAACGGAGAGATAATAGAGGAACTAGGGAGGCTAGGAAGGAGCAATGCAATGAATCTCCTTTCCCGTACCGTCACGGAGACCGTGGGGACACCACCCTTCAAACGTCGCAAAGTTGCACACTAACGTTGGATCTGTTGTGCAAAAACATTATTAGGCGCCGCCATAAGTGGAGAAGGGACTGCAAGGGGAGGGTTGGGCATAAGTAAGCTGCCCGGGATATCAATGGGGGCTAAGGCTCGGCTAGCTATGGCTCCGGATAGTGGCTAGATTACAGTGCCTCAACCAGCCGTGCTATTCAATAATCCACGCCCACAAACAGTTCATCCATCCGCTCCCATCAAATCAGCATAATACCGCAAGGGGGGCGCGACCCTCCTTTTCCTGCCTTTCAGTCAGACACCCCTTTAACAAATCCAAGGAGGAATGTTAGGAGACTTACGAACCGTAGGGCATGTATGAAGCAATGAATTAGGATAACTGAAGCAAAAGAATTGAATTTTATTGACAGTGCCTACTGTGACAGGAAACGCAGTGTTGGCTATGCATGTGTGTCCTACTCGTCTCCATTCCTCCCAAGACACCTGAAAACCCTTTCAATTCCCACTCCTAACCGGAATCCAACCCGTCCCTCCCATACGGTCGCTTTGCGTCCGTCGCCATCTTATTTTCCTTCATCTCCCTTCTATTCCCTCCTCCGAAGACTCTCCATTATTCTTTTCCCTTCGTCGTCTTCTCAGACCGCGTCTCGCACCACTCTTTCTTCTCCCCTCTAGTCCGGAAACCGACTGTACATATACTCCCCTCTGACATCCCTTGTGGTTTATCGAGCGGCGGTCCCCACGATAGGGAACGAATAAAAAATAGCGGTTCCAAAAGTGTCATGTTCGCCCGTCAATCCGCGGCGCGACTCTCGTAAACCAAGAACTGCGCATGTTTTATTATTCCGTCGCTTTTTCCGCCCAAATGCGATTTGCGCTGAGTGGGAATCCGATAAGAAATGCGCTCTGGGATTCCGGAGGTGGAGCGAGCTGAGAGCTAGGAATGAAACGAGAGAGAGGGTGAGGGGGAGGAGGTCAAGTCCCTGGAGTTTGCAAGGCGAGCATCGCAGCCTTTTAAAACACTCTTTAAAATACTGAAGTATGGAAAATAGGACCGTTGTTTCGAAACAGAATCACTCTTTTCCTCTGCCCCCTTTGCGAAGATTTTCATAATTTTTGGGGTAAATTATTATTGTGCATTTTATGAGCTAAAAATCTTATAACTGGATCAAAAATGTAGCAGCGCATCTCATGTCATTCTCAGCCATCCCAACAATCCCCTCAACCCCTCTCCTCCGTCAACAAAACCCTCATAAAACAACCAGCCAAGAAAACATTGCAGCAACTGAGAAAACAACAACTCTTTTAGAGTAATTAACATACAATAAAAAATAATTAGAACAAGTCCAAATACATAACGCCGAAAATACTACTCATGGAAACTGAATACGAGTTATAAATGGGTTTTTGGCCGAACTGGGGAATGTGACTTTGGCGTTGAGGACTCTTCCGTCTTTTTAGATTACCTGCATCTGGATTTAAAAATACCAAGGTTTCTTCTCCTCTGCCGGAGACTTCCTAAGGGCAAATGAATGTTGCCTTTATCGCGCATCTGAATTTATAATTTAAAAAACCGGATGATGATTCAATATATTCGGATAAATTCGGAATATAATATAATCAATTTGGATGCACAATAAAGGCAATAGACATTAGCCCTGATGAGACCTCCGGCAAAGGAGAAGAAAAGTTGGCATTTTTAAATCTAGACGTGGGTAATACCAAAGACGGAACAGTTCTTTATGAATATGGACGGCGAAATTTTAAATAATTTTATGATCTTTGCAGTAACAGTAGCTAAAAAAACAAATCATCAAATACTGCACTTCAGGGGATATTGGTTACACCCCTGCTTTCTATCAGGGAAAAATCTGGCTTGTTTACAGTATGCCATATCGCAGGAATGGATATAGTTTAAAATTTTCAAGAATCTTGAAAATGCCATGAAGTGAAATAAAAACATGGGGCTAATATTGCTTCAGTAAAAACGCACCAGGATCTACTTATTCATTTATTTAATGTTGTGCACGGATTATTCCAATATTTAAGGGTGAGCATAAACCGGTTTAGCTATATTAGCTTAAGCATACACGGTTAGCCTCTGACGTAAAGTAATTGATACGAAAAACAAAAGGATTAAAGCGAATCCCGTACGATGTTCGTCATCAATTAATTTTTCCTCAATTTATTAATTGTCATTGTGGATATTCCCCTTTCCAAAAAGGGCGCAAATTTGGAAACCATGTACAAGGGTTCTTTTAATAAGAACTTCCATCAAGTACTTTAACGTCGGAAATGGACCATTTATAACATTGGCAAGGCATCGAGAGATGGGATTGTGAAATTTTCTAAGAAAATAAATTCACAAAATGGATGATTTCTTCACGGATTCACATTTATAGGTGTTGGCTTTTTATAATATTTACAATTTAGCAAATTGCTTTTCCAGGCAGAATTACAATTACAGACGCAATTACATCTTCATTCACAGTGAACAAGCAAAAGGAGGTAGAGGAGATTGAACAATACCTTGTTCCATAGCGAGAGAAAGGGAATTCATCACTAAGATATCAAGGGAATTTTCATTAACTTAAAGTAAATAGCGGAAAGAAGGTAAATAAAAGGAATTATTCTTAACGCCACCGATGGATGAAATTATACGGACAAAAACTTACTTCTAAATAGAGTTTTAGCAGTATTAGAGCTATAACTGTATATACCT
Organism: Pyrrhosoma nymphula; assembly: GCA_963573305.1. Taxonomy (NCBI): domain Eukaryota; kingdom Metazoa; phylum Arthropoda; class Insecta; order Odonata; family Coenagrionidae; genus Pyrrhosoma; species Pyrrhosoma nymphula. The sequence goes on from OY754327.1 coordinate 134,239,941, forward strand.
TCGCTGAATATGAAACAGAAGTCAACTAGAATAAACAATCGTCAAAATAGTTGAGCATTAAGCTTCTTTTGTTTTGAAAGACGACTTATTATGAAATTCCAAAAACTCTTAAATAGCCACCTACGATACATCGGCGTTTTTGAGCTCATTTTTAACATTGGTAGAAATCCGTTTTCCTCATGGAAAGGAAAGGCTCTACTCGAGTTCCCGAATGGAAAAACTTGCTCGTCAATAACACTCAAAACAACGCAGTTCTAAAGAAAAAAAACTTCAGAGTGTCGCTCCGTGTAGACTTTTCTCATAATTTGGAAAAACAACTTGTGACCTCCTCCTAACATTTTCTGTCTTTCCTCAAACTTTACCCTCTTCATCTTTATCACGCTGACTATAGCCTCCCATTTAGATCTTTGCCCACGCTGTTTCATATCAAGTTCTGTTTTCACATTCCCTCTCTTTCTACTTCCTCGCCAGCGACTATTCCCAAAAACATTCCATTCCTCTTAATTCACTCTTCCTCATAAATTGCTTTAACTCAACGACTCGTGAAGAAAAAGGATACTTCGTTGCGATGCCTTTCTCCAACTCTTGCTTTTCCGCAAAAATATTCCATAATAAAAAGGCCAGTTTTGTCATGATTGTGCTAAAAAAATCCATGACGAAATAAATTGTAATAATTAGCTAGACTTGATTTTTAAACGGGAATTACTTATTCATTCTGAAATAAATTTGTATGTATAGCTGAAAAACAGCGTGATAAAGTAATCTTTATTTAAATTTTGCACTGGCGTTCCCAACACTGACATGATAAGAAAATTATAGACTCGCTTGCAGGGTCTATTTAGGCATCAGAAAAAAATCACATAACACGGAACACTTCTAGTAAGATCTTGTGTAAATACCAAGCTGGGCAAGCGCCAATGAAGTCTCATGAAGAAGATAACTCATAACAAAAATTAGTCATTTAAATAACAACCAGGCTCTGTAACGACTAGATACTTTATATCTACTCCCATATAAACGAAATTTCCGATCCAAGACGCGTTTAAATATTAAAAGCAACACATTTTTTTATGAATAGGTAAATATTCCAATAGCTCTCTATATATTACATAAATTTGGACGATTAGAGAGACAAATAATCTATATGCATCAATTTATTACTGCTTCAACTTATTAGAATCAAACAATCAGCTGGAAAAAAGACAAGCAGCTTCAATAAGGATTGCAGTAGATACGATATGTAAATTTCCGCGTGAATTTTCACTTCAAATAATTTACCACTTACATTCCTCAATTTATTCCACAAACTTTGTCCAACAGACCTTATATATGTCTGTCATAGGCATTTAAAAATTACGCTAAGTATTTTTTCCGCGATTGTTTTTTTACAACTGGAATCTATGAAATTCCCTCTATAAATTACGTAATTGGCAAAAAAGTGGTTTTACCATGGCTCAGATTTTGATTATCAACCATGTGAAGATGCCGAGTTTATTGGGTAACCAAATAAAATTGGCCCGAGCTTGTAGACGATACCTCTTCTCCACCTATTATGCATCTTAAGCTAGGAAAAAAGCCCATTCAGTCGATTCTCGAAATATTCCGGGTAAAGGCATGTGTTGATAGCAAGAGCAAATGTCTCGAATAATGCACGCTAAACGATGTTGTATTCATCAGCAGGTCGGGCCGCTATCCTTTTTAGCAGTTAGGCCTTTACATCGTCGAACGAAAATTATGTCGTCGTCATATTCCTATGTTATTTGCCCAGAACTACTGGAAACCACGGATGATTTGAACGACACTAATGGACAATGGTCCCTGAAATGAGCAACCTATGAGGAAAAGAATTTGACATTCCAGAGCAACCTCGGTGTCCAGCAAAAATAAATCTGGTTTTGAGAAAATAATTGCAATCTCTATTAATTGCATTGATATTTATAGCTGAATGTGAACTTAGATCTTTGACAAAAAAAATTTGATATAAAGAATACTTTGTCAAACCAACAACGCAAGCATGGCATGAAACTTTCTGCATGGGTATAAAAAAGGCTGAAGCATCTAATCAAAATATTGTTCCGGGAAGTCAAGCATTTCCACTTAAATGCTCAATTGCCTCAATGAATAAACAAAGAAATTCTAAGAATAAAGCAGCATTCAAATCCATTGGCAAACACATTACAAATGGTACAACACAAGAGCTTACAAAGCCGTCGACAACACTCGACTGTCATGAAATGTAAAATTGGGAGATATTCGAAATCCATTAAACTTTTGCTCGATAAATTGTTGGCACCTATTTCGAATATAACGGCACATGATATCATGGTAGAACATTCACAAAATCCATAATCACTTATGGTAATGAAACATGATCGTTATTGCGTTTCTGGGTCGTTTCTTCTGAAAGTTACTCTCTTTATACAGCCGACGGCAAGTTGTGGAGAGCTGAGTGTTTTCTTTTTTGAATCCAAGTACCACAACCAACCACACTTCGAGTTTCTCAAAGGCTTATCGTGCTTAAAAATGAGATACTTAAACATAAGCTGAAGAAGCTTCCCCATTTGAGAGGTTAATAAGCATCTACTTCATTAAAACGTTGGCTCAAAGTGGGCCAGTATTGGCAGCCTTGAGACTAAGGCAATCGTGTATGGAGAATTAAGAGGAATATTTAGACCTATAGCAAACCGTCTGAAAGTTTTGAACAACACAAACAAGAAACTGAAAAAGTCGTTACACATTGCGGAAACTTCTCAACGTCGTTTTAAGACGACTTAAGACGATACGATGTAATGAATTCCACTGAATTATCTGAAATTATCTAAATGTGAATAAGGTTTTTTATGGGAGGTGTAATTTTCCGAAGCCGACATTACCATACTTTAGTTTACTTTGAATGCTTAGATGGTTACGATGGAAACAATGGTAAATGATATATCCATTTACGAGCGAACTAGTTGGAATTGCCAAATCTTTCCCCATTGGTGTGATTTATGGCAGTGTAAAGCATGATATAACGTCAGGTTTTATCCTGAAAAATATCAAACATCAACGTCAAAATGGCCTAGGGATCATTTTTCGCAGCGCAAAAGGTTCTTCCTCTAGGAATTTCTTTTGACGGATATTCAACAATAAAACTCCAGTCACTAACTGTATTTAACGACCAAAAACAAAAAGGCTCCATGGAAATCACTCAAGGAAACTGCTGAAGTTTCTCTGAGGAAGAGATATTGTGTGGTACTGTATTACGGTACGATCATCCACATATGTGATCTCTATTTCTAAAGCTCCGCAAAACTGCCAACGAGAAATTCCAACGTTACAGCCTAAAGTGTCCCAAAAGTAAACACAATCCCATTCGTCACACCCTCATGTCTGGATAAATATATCTCAACATTTAAGGGAATCCAAACGCCTTTGGGCCGTACGTGGAATATACCAGTATTTCTCGTTGATTGTTTGGTTCCGTTTTGTTCTGAATATTATTTCAAATGAAACCCTCGTTAATCATCGCAAAAACTGGACTTTGACGGACATATATATATATATATATATATATATATATATATATATATATATATATATATATATATATATATATATATATATATATATATATAATGTCTTGGTAGAAAATCGCTCTCGGCGACGATGCACATGCATAAATAAAACAGTGATACACTAAACAAACACAGAAACACGCAAAAAGGACACTCACAAAATAAAACTTGTACGTTTCGGCGTCAGGACGCCATCGTCAGCGGTAGAGGAATCCTCTACCGCTGACGATGGCGTCCTGACGCCGAAACGTACAAGTTTTATTTTGTGAGTGTCCTTTTTGCGTGTTTCTGTGTTTGTTTAGTGTATCACTGTTTTATTTATGCATGTGCATCGTCGCCGAGAGCGATTTTCTACCAAGACATTATATTGGCCTTATGGTTCACATTCTTCGCTTTTTTTCGTGATCGTCGTCTCATCTGCTCCTGATCTACTGTGGAGACTCAAGCTAAGTGTTCTGTTCCCTTTTTCCTACCGCTGTTATCTTTTTCACATCTCCATTTCTATTTTTTCCTTCCCAATGAATCCTCAAAACCCCCTTCAAGTATGGCTAAGGTTAGCTCGTAGACACGCGCACAAAGTTGCCCAATATGGTGCCCACAGCGAGTTTCTCACTTCATGTCTATCCTTAGGGATCATACCTAATGGTCTGACTATCAAGATACCTCTTACCGGCATTCCACCCTGTCTTCATCCTCAGCTTCGCGTATTCATTTATCGTCAATCAATAGATTTCACCCGCATCATCCTTTCCCAATATCAGTCTCTCTTCAAGAAACATCTATGTGATCTTACCTCACTTACAAACATCATATCCCTTTCATTCCCAAAATCAATCACTCTCTTAAACCAAATATTAAGATTCCTCTACCGCTGACGATGGCGTCCTGACGCCGAAACGTACAAGTTGTATTTTGTGAGTGTCCTTTTTGCGTGTTTCTGTGTTTGTTTAGTGTATCACTGTTTTATTTATGCATATATATATATATATATATATATATATATATATATATATATATATATATATAATATATGCCAAGACGGTGGCCGATAAAAATATAGAAACAGAAAAAAAGGACACTCACAAATTGAAACTTCCGATATTTCGGTGAAGACTAGCTCCACCTTTCTCTAGAGTAAGAGTAGGAATTCTTACTCTTACTCTAGAGAAAGGTGGAGCTAGTCTTCACCGAAATATCGGAAGTTTCAATTTGTGAGTGTCCTTTTTTTCTGTTTCTATATTTTTATCGGCCACCCTCTATATATATATATATATATATGTATAACGGGGGTAAGTCCTCGCCTGCTAACCCAAAGGTCGCGGGTTCGAATCCCGCCTGGGGAGGATTTTTCACTTCCCAGGCATGGTTGTTTGTGCCTGTCCGTTGTTGATTGTTAAAAAAAACCCCGATGTAAAGGCCAATATGTGCTGTTTTCGGTGGTAAGTAATAAAAAAAATAAATACTCGTCGTGAGTAACGTCCTCGCCTGCTAACCCAAAGGTCGCGGGTTCGAATCCCGCCTGGGGAGGATTTTTCACTTCCCAGGGCATGGTTGTTTGTGCCTGTCCGTTGTTGATTGTTAAAAAAACCCCGATGTAAAGGCCAATATGTGCTGTTTTCGGTGGTAGTATAAAAAAAAATAAATAAAAAAAATAAAAAATAAATATGAATCTCGCGAATACCCACGTGCAATAGCATACAATATAGCTGACTGTTCATAAAATTGCAGACTTTAAAACTATAATACTCATACCAAATGTTCCGGCTCATTTTTTGGAACCACATTGCGATAATTTGGAAATAATTTCGCTTTTTAATATTCCACAGATAGTTTTATTTCTTCTGACCCAGGTTTTCGAAGTCATTATCAAGGTGACGATAGCTCACCTTGATAAGGAGTTCGTGGTAAGCTATCGTCACCTAAATAATGACAGTGTAATAGTCGAAACCCGGGGTCGGAAGAAATAATACTTTCTGTGGAACATTACTAAGTGGAATGAATTTCAAATTATCAGTATTACACTCATTCTATCAACATCAAAAGAGCTTTACCAGCTAGGAGGCACACATGCAGATATGGATGACAGCAGACATTTAAGTAATACACTGGAGGATTAACTACAATGATATGAATTAATCAAAGTCCGAGGACAAATATTTAGAATACAAACACTAGTTTTGAAAATCTCCAACATTTCTCTTGTTATGGGATTAACTTTGACGATATGAGAAAAATAGTTTCCAATTAATATGTTTCAAGATTCCAAAGATGGGAAGCCAGAATCCCTAGCCACGACACCAACCTCATCCCCTTGATGGCTACTGATGGAAATATCGCGTATGAACACTTTAATAAGGTCTCGCTTTCTCCATCTGATTCTCCGTCGCTCCCCAAGTCCCTGCCCCACCACCACCTTCCCCTCCACCTTACGTCACCTCCCTCCAACCCCCCACTCCTAAAATCCCTTCAGTCTCCTCTCACTCTTTGAAATCCGCCTTCAAACTTTACTAACTCCCCCTTGGACCCCCAAACCTCCGACGCTACACCCCTCCACAGGCATGCACCGCACCAACCACGAAGTTGGGCTTTCTCGTCCTTCGCTTCCGCCGAGGCACGTAGCCACGGCATATGGGTCCGGTCTATCCTCACCCCGTTTCCGAAATTTCAACTGTTTCTCGTGTTAAATGCCCTCTTGTATTTCCAGCGAGAGGAATTTCTCACACGGAAACACATCTCTCGATCCGAGTTCTCCCGGAATGATATCCAGCTTACGTGCTCGTCCAGTTACGACCTCAATCCCGTGGCTATCTCTTCTTCCATTCTCCAAAAACCTCATTCCTTTATCTCCCAAGCCTCATACGTCTTCATCCATTTTCCTCTCTCACGGTCCCATTTCAGGTTTCGCCCTTACCGGCAGATGATACGCATCTGAGCACAGCTGCGTGTCCCAGTGGAAATAGAGATGGACACGGCTTATACGCTTCGTTCGTTTGAAGAGCCTTAATGAGAGTGAATGGGACAATCTGTAGAGAGAGTGCAGTGGGAACAATGCTCTCGTGGAGTGCTCGCGGAACTATACAATGTGTGAACAACGTGTACACACTCTATAGTCAATTAAATCGATCCTTGCGAGTCGGACAATGAGTTATGTGGAACGAAATTCGATAGGGAGCGACTGATAAGAATTGCCACGTTTCTCGATGAAGAGAACTCGCAGAATTCTCCTATTCTTATTTCCTATTCATTGTAAAGCGATTTCAAAAATTACTTCGTGGAAGTTCAAATTAGATAATGGCTAAAATAATAATTAACTACGTTTACTTGCATCATTTACGAAAAATAACAAATACTTATTTACCAGTACTTAGCTTAATAAAACATTTGTGAAAAAAACTCAATAAAAATTTATTATGCTGTTGTTGACCAACATTTTCTCTGATCAAATTTGATGGAAATTGAAGTTAAATACCATCATTAAGTATGGACCAGGTGTTCATCTCAGAATAGAACAGAATGGATGCCTGCTGAAACGTACCTTCGACCTATGCTGATGAACATCAGGTGTTGAGAGACGCAGGTATATTCTGATGACGCACTATAGAAGACTTAAACAACTTGTGTGCACGTGTGCTCCGATGACATGTTGACAGCGTCGATATATCCACATAACCTTTAAAAAATTCATCATGGTATAAGCCCACATGGTAAACACACGTCTGATTACAGTGTTGACAAATTACAAATTATGAAACATCCTCCTAAAATAGCCATTAGAGGACCCTCGGCATAGAAAATAAGTGTAATCGGATATTATCAATATCCGATTACACTCATTAACTATGAAAGATTTCATTTTCAACTTTTTATCATACATTTAAATTATATCGGATGTGCCATTTTTGAAAAAGATGATAATTTTTAAGTTCATCTTCTTCAGATCAAAGAGACATATTTTGGAGTGAATTATTCAAATTAGATTTGACGACTGTTGATAATGCGTAGAAAGAAAGGTATTCTATAATTGTTAACAAATTAACCGCTAACTAGCTTTACAATTTCAATTACAAAAATACGGAAGGATAAGTCACAAATTCATCGACAGGGACGAATGAGAAGCTGGTCCGAGAAGATGAAAAATATCTCGGAAAACACTCCAATCGTTGAATGACGGATAGAGTGACGGACTCACGTGAAAAAGTTTTTGTTTTATCAGACTACCGTCACAGCATGGCGCGGCATATGAATGTGGCGCGACGAATGGTACATTCTTCAGGGTAATGTCCGAACAGCTAAAAGAGAGATGAAATCCTGAGCAATCGCAAATCGGAAGAAACCCAAGGGAGTGTAAAATATACGGAGCCATCCATGTCCGGCCACAGGGAGGATGAAGACCGGGAACGAAATCGCTGACATCGCCCGCTGAGCAAAGGGTTCAATGGGGTGTGGCAGTATTTCCCGAGGAGAGCAACTATTACCACAGGAGGAGGATGAATATGGACAGGAAGCAAACGGCCGATAAACGGAATTTGCAGAACGATCGGCCATTCACTTGTACATTCCGGATTTAATCGAGGTAAAGCACACATTACTTTAGCTTAGGGATTGTTTCTTTGCTGTCTTCTAAGTTTATTTTTTGGCCACAGTGAATTTTTGCAGTTTCAAAAGGATAAAATTATTCCCTGATACGAAGCAATTCCCATTAAATTTAACCCTGATGAATTTATCCACCGTGTACGCATTGTTTTTCTCATGTGACCTTTTCTGTCCAGCAATGAAAACAAATAAATATTACTCAGCAAAAATTAGTATCCAATTGATGGATTGGAAGCAAAGGCGAAATACTCAATAATGGAAGATATATTTTTTTATCCCAGTAAATGTGCTATTAGTTGGGCTCTCAGATATATCAAGGGTATTCATATGGATCCAAATTTCCAAGAAGGCTACTATTACTTTTAAATATGCTATCATTCCTTGAAAAATGTTATTTCCTATTGTTAAGCTCACTGATGAAGTCGCGCTTTAAAGAGAAAATTAATTTCCGAGATGGCATTTACAACAATTTTGCTTATTCACTCTACTTTTCTGAAAAAATCCAACTTTTTCAGTCAATGTCAAATTTATTCACACTACCATTAATCATACACTATGGTTTTTATTTAGTAATAGGAAAATTCAGTTTCATTCATTAAAATAAACATAGTTTACCCTTTAAATCTACTGAATTAACACAAACCATACAAAACCACTTGAAACTCGAACTTTTCCAATCGAATGCGCAATTATAAATTAGAATAAAAAGTGGAAAATATTCATCTAATCCTCTTCCTCCCAACTTTCTTTTGCGTATGGAATGAAAGCTTCCTCGTCAAGCGATTGTAGTACTCCTACAAGTATTCTGCATTCAGTGAATGAGAGCAAAGGCATAGAAATCGAACCAACGCAACGTCAGGAGATAAATTCTCTCTGCTAGGCATTTGACAGTTGTGAATCATCATCTTTAAGAATTTTCATGTTAGCGCACTAGAATCTTAAGTTGAATATTTTAATACCCATCTTAAACAGAAGTAGCTTCTGAGTTATTCTTATACAAAAATACTCACCGTGGAAGACTTATATAAATGACTACAATGGAATAAGTGCATCATGAAATATCGAGTAAATAAAATGAGAAAAAAATCCTTTTAATATCACAAGAATATAACGAAAAATTTCCGATCAGTCAATTAGCTCGTTTAATTTATCATTTCCTTCTCCTAGTGTTGACATCTGCTCATATCACTACAGGGTCACAATCCTCTTACCTACTGGCTCTAGCATTTTCGCTTCACAACTGCAACCCATCAAAACGAAAATCATCCTTTCTCATTATCTTCTTCAATATTTCTCTTCCTCACTGCAGCTAAATGTGCTTCTAAGAAGTTGAAAATTAATTGGGTCACAACAGGTTTTCCTTTGAGGGGATCACCACGCCTGAAGAACGAGGTACTATTGAAGTTAAAACTTTTGTAGAGAATAACGATTGCGTTATTGTCTATAAAAGATAGATGATTGCAATCAATTTGGATTCCGAGGTGAAATTAGAGAGGGAGCGCATATATCTCTCTACCTTTTTGGCAGCTCTGCCATTTCTTTCTCCCACTCACGCCCTCACTGACGTCCTCATATCCACACATGTTTAAACTCCTCCATAAATACCTCCCGTAGATGACACATTCACCCACTTCGTCACTTCGACCGAGAGGTGTGAGCCGGTAGCACCTTCGACAGCGGCAGTGGCCGACCCATAGTCACTGCAACGTACGCCTAGACCGACTATAAAGGGTTCCACATTTATTTGACAGCAGTATGAGCCATATGGAGGATGCTTATGCCGAGCTTACCCTCCGTGTGCTCACCTTTACGCCACGTAAGCAACCATTTCAGTCGCCGCGCGAAATTTAGGTAAGTTAAATTTGAAAATAACATTTGGATATTGGAATTCTCTTAGATGTGAAGTTTGCACACAGCATAGCATTGTGTTGATTTTAACGCTGCTATTGGTAACATCGCACCTCCGGCCATTAAAAGATTTAAACAGGAAACAAATTTCCACAAGAACCCATCTAAATGCGAAACGCCCTATAAGCGGCCTGAGCATCATCTCATAGCTGGTACAAGGGTTGAGGGGAGATAAGAATGAACAGGGATGTATGGAGAGTGGAGACCAATCACCCGTCGAAAACAGACTCTCTGTCTTCAGGATGAAAGCTTCCGCGGGCCTCGCTTGATAGATTCCAGGTAAGAGCAGGAATGGCAGTGAGGAGTGAAAGAAAGGAAGCTTCCCTGAGTTTTCACCTCGGTCGTGTTACGTCAACTCATCGTTCAAGATGAGCGAAGTCTTTCCTATTCCTTTTTGTGACGAGGAGTTCGGAATTCCTCGATTCCTCTCGATTAAATGACTGCCTCCTCTGCATGAGGTTCCGAGATGAGGAAAATACTCAGTGCTCCACCTAGCAGAATTCATCTCGAGGATTCACGGTGCCTTTTGTTCCATTAACATTTTACGGGTCAGGTGATAAATCAGTTCCTTCCTGACGAAATAGAGAAGCGATTCCCTCCACGATCCTGGAATCTGGTGCATTAAATTCCTCGCATATCCCACAGTAATTTCAGAAACAACCAACGCAAGAACTCCGATATGAATGATAACTCATTACTAAAAATGTATTAATTATTTGATTACTTAACGTTCATAAATAATAGAAAAACCTCGTTCAAACCAGGGGAATTCACGGTGTTTCACTCTCCTCTAATCTCCATAAACATATTCCGGCTGTCATAAAAATTACATCAGCCAAGGGATCATAGCCATCAATAACTCGTGGCCTGTGGTGATGTAATAGACATTAACCCTCTCAAAGCAGAAAACAACAGAACACAAATTTAAGGGTAGCCTCAGATTATTCTAAGACATTATAACTCAAGAAAACTTGTCTGTAAGACAAAAAAGGAAAATTTATTTCCGATGAGCTTGTTCAGTCTGATTTATAAAAAGGAAACCAAACACGCCATTAAGCACAATCAAAAGGAAAAGTGAAAATTTCCAATGCGATCAGAGAAAGTTCATACTTATAACTATAAATATCTATAATTATAACTATGTAAATATATTTATATCCAATAAGGAGCCACAGGCGCGACAAGTAAAAAACATAGTGACACAAACAAAATAAACTCACACACGAACGGTTTAATTTTCGACGACGCTGTCGTCTTCTTCTGAACTGGAGAGAGTACAGTACTCTCTCCAGTTCAGCAGAAGATAACAGCGTCGTCGAAAATTAAACCGTTCGTGTGAGTTTCTTTTGTATATATTTGGACAACGAAATACAACTCTAAATTGCATATTATCAACTTAAATTGCATATTATCAACTTAAATCTCCCCAGTGACTGAAAAGCGATAATTGGATTCTTGCAAGACAGCGAGTTGAGAAATGAGATGAGGAAAAAAAGGAAAAAATCTTTCTGCGCACATAATAAGTATACATATGTGTATGTGTTTATTCATTTGAGTGCGCCGGGCCTTCCTCTCCCGTCGAGGGTCCCATTCATTCATCTTCACTCATGGGAACCGCCCTCACTCCTATGTGCTTACGCGGTGAACCAGAGAAAGAGATAAGAAAGGGCGCGGGGAGAAGTTAAGCCCCGTTACCTTTTCCACCAACTTGCACCCGAACTCTTAACTTGAAATAAAAAATAAAACTGCGAGGATTTTCCCTCCCAGAGGAAATGTAACTCTTCCTCTCGCCCAGCTCGGCCTCAAAATGGACGATCGAAGATTATTTTCCACTCTCTCTCTCCTCCCCACTCCCTCGTTCGGCATCCCCCTGAACTGTCTCACCCTCACGTTGGAATCCACACCCACCACCGCTTTCAATTCTTTCGGACCGGGCACCAAAATAAAAACCCTTAAGGAGGTCTTGACTCCGCTTCCATACATCTCCCACCGCCTCCTCCGAAACCGTCCATTGGGTCGAATGGGTCGCTTCCTCAAACCACCCGCACATCCTACACCAGCCTCCACTTCCACCCTTCCACTCCCTGCCACCCACCCTCCCCCATGCACCCCTTCTTACGTCCCTCCCCGTCAATCCACCGCCCTCCGGCTTCCCACTTCCTCCACTCACTTTCGTCTCTCGGCTTCATCCCACCCCCCAGACCGTTCCAATTTTCCACTTCCAACCTTCGCCCTCCCAAGCCTCAAACATCTCCACCGCTCTCTCTCTCTCTGTTTCATACACGCTCTATATATCCCTCTCTACTCCCCTAGCTTTCAAAAACAAAAAGGAAAATAATAATCGCTCGCGGGGTCAATAAACCGCCCCAGAATGGCTAATGGAATCCCGAAATTATTTACGAAAACGGCTCCGAATTCCCTTAAAGGAAGAAATAGTGCCTAGTGAATATTTTCACCCGGAGCCAAAACAATTTCATCGATCGTAGAAGGAAAAATTCATCACTTCAGAGAATTGATAAAAACGTTTAGGGCGGCCGATGGACCGGATTGATTAGAGAATGCATCCCTAAGTGTCTAGGTCAAAGACAAAGAAAATACTCTGACTTGCAAGAAGAAGTATACATGTACTTGTAGTCAATGATCAACTGACAAAACAAAAGTTATAAGTGCCAACGCAATTGATTTTGGACATAGTCATTAATTTAGGAGATTTAAAACGGGATAAGAGTATCAAAGCCGCTAATTTTATCACCGATGACCATAGCTACTTCCAGCTGAATCTGAGCAAAAAATGACAATGAAAAACTATTAATGCTTGAAATATTGCTCATCGGTAGATTAATATGCAATAACTACAATTTCAATCTACCAAAATGTGCACTAATTCTAGATAAATACACTCTATTATACGTTTAAAACACAACTTAGCAGGTAAAAAAGATATTTGCAAACACTTACGGGGTAATGAACATTGATACCGTATTATACTTGGGTGGAAGGCTGGTTAAACTTTCCCAAGGCATGGGGAAAGCGTTGGGGCTGTATACGAGAAGCTTATCACTAATTTACACCACCCGAGGAACTGCTTCTTGCGGTCGGGCCTTAAATTATCAATATAAGGCGTTCATGAGGAACTTTATAAAATATTATGTATTCAGTACCGCATCATCAAAGAATATTGTGGATACTCGGCAGAGTTAGCTTATACTTCAATGAGCCCTGATCAACAGTTTTCAATTTAAATTCTCCCATGGAAGTAGAAGGCGATTTAAAGATGCAAAACAACACTCTGATCAAGACTGTGGCGTACTACGTTCTAGTCATCAAAAGAAGGGCTCCCCAAGAGACAACGAACACCGTAACGGCTGAGGTTTTAAACAGGTGGGAGAATTATTTCATCTTAGTGAGTTCATTTATTATTTATTTGGCGCCAGAATATACCTGCTTTCCTTAATGAGGCTAGCTAGGCTATTAAAAGAAAAAAGGCTTGGGGGAGACCACACATAGTAAAAAAAACTCGAAAGCACAAATTCGAAAGTTGACAAGGCGGTCATTATTCGAGAACATCTAGGAGCTCAAAGAGGAGGAATATCTATGTGCACTTCAAACGCTAGGCATGGCATTAGCGAACAAGCGAAACTGAGCCCCTGAAAGAGCCAAGTAAAACCAGACCAACCAGACGGTCTGGGGATCTATAACGAGCGTTTTTCACATCCCGGCAATATATCATCACTCGCTCCACTCCAAAGTTTACCTACTTCCCCCCACCTCCACCATCCCCCCCCCCCCACCGCCACCTCCAATCCCATCCCACTCTCCCTCCTCTTGCAATCCTACCTCCTTCCCATGACCCCTCTCTCAATTCCCAACCTCGACCCCCGGACACCATGCCTCCTTAAGGTGGCTGGTCTAAAAAACCAAAGTGAACAGATTTTCTTAAAAATTTCCAAATATGTTCCTTTTTGGATATTCTATGGAATATCGAAGAAAAAACGGGGGATCATCGACATACTTTTTGCGATATTTTAGATTCTTTTAACATGGAGCCATATGGCGCTCTCCACTCCAATAGGATAAATTACGCACTTTCTCCATTCCTACTGAACAGATTTCAACCAAAAACTGATATAATGTAGCTCTAATAAATTAAAATCTATTCTGAAAAAATCATTCAATACTATCGACTGAAATTTTTTGTTAATACGATTTAAAAATATGTATGCGAGAATTTCAAATGTCGCGCGCGGCTATGTGGTGTACAGTTGGCAACGTGGCACACGAAAGTACGGGACATGCTAAGCAGAGACACGTGTTGCAGCGTGTTACAAAATGGACGCTGTTGCCGGATTAAAAACGAAAGATAATATAATTTATAGAAACATATTTTAATACTAGTTCGCATTCGAGTCACAATATATCTTCATTGAAATACTTATTTTCAATTCTATGGCCACGGGTGTAACTGTTTTCGGAAAATTAATTTCGCAAAAATGACTTAAGAAATGAATCAAGTCTGCATCTAAGCAAATTTTTATGGCAATGTGTAAATTTCAAGGACAATATTTCAGAATGTACCTAAGACATAAGTCATTCCTACTGAATATATTACAACTACGACCTATTATTTAAATTTTAAACCAGCATTAAAATTTAAGTAACTAAATTTCTCAATGACTAACGATTACCCGACCAGCCACCTTAAAACCCCTAAGGCCCCAAGAGGTAGCAATGGGAGGTAGCTTGGGGAGCTGGGCGATATTACGATGCATCGACTGCCGGAGATACCGATTTGCAATGTTGCTGATCCGAGACATGCAATATAAAGTATTCAGAATGGGATGTAACACTGTGCCGAGCGATGCTGTGCGAATAACGATCTAATGCGATACAGATCGATTTTAAGCGATTAAATTGAAATTCGATGCGAAGGGATATATTAACATGTAATAAGCGACATATAGCAACGTTATTAATGCAAAATGTAAATTGCAATGCAAGAGAGAGGCTGAACATCATAGGGAGTCTAAGGCAAGTCTTAGATGATAACCCAGAGACAATCAGCCGAGTTTTAAAGGTTTACAAGGAACTGGTCATTTCGATCAATTTAAATTTATACTTTTAATAGCTAAAGAATTAATTAACACAGCATTTTAATTCCAATGTTACATCAATTGAACCGTTTTAATTCTTAATGTTTCGATTATAACGAAAACCTATTGAAATACATGCAAACGTTTATGCGTGGTGCAAAATGACCATAGCTGTTGACGCACCGTAATGAACCATTTCTACCCACCTGCGATGCTATTTTTTAAACTTAAACAACGCAAAATCCTGTTAAAGACGGCTTCAAGTCCTCTTGCCCTAACTTGCACCTTTTCCTCCCACCTATACTCTTAAATCACTCCCCGACTTCACCAACATTGGACCAGTTGCCCTTTTCCCTCCCTTTGAGCACTTTCCAACAATTTTTTTCCCAACTCCCATCCGATCCACGGCCTATTCCCTTTAACCAACGCAATTTTTTCGCGGAGCCATTAGCGGGTCCATAGCGATTGCAGATCTCGTCGAGTCACTTGTCGTTATTGCGCATTAATAGGAAAGAGCCCATGCCATTTTTGCTTTTTCACTGCCGAGCGCGTGGGAAGCAGCCACAAGTGTTAGTCTTCTTCCCTCTTTGGTGCCCTCCCTCTCTCTAAGGGCGGCTTATCACGTGAAGCCATTTTGAGCGTAGCGTGCTCACAGCTTACGCGCGAAATGTGCATAAGGTTCCCATTCAAGCATTGGCATTGTTGTCGTGCGCGACGACTCTACATGCTGGCATATTTACTATAGGCGAATGAATATCAAGAAAATACAATGTTGTGAATCTACGTGCGCATAGCTTAAATTGGTACCGTTGTAAGTTCCCGTCTACATTACAACCGTATTCGACATTTTATTGCTTTCGTTTCATCAGGTTTATACCCTTTCAAATCAAAATACGCGCCGTAGCCATTATGTAGAATCTCTGCGTTTCACGCGTGGGAATTAAAATTTCTCCAACTTTGCCGGGGTGAAGCCATGCAAGTAAGGTGAGGCATCTGGTTGGCTACGCGTGGAACGCTTCGCGTCGCTCGCGTGAAGCGCCTGCATGTGAACCCGCCATAAGGGAGCTTACAGTGAGTATCGCCTCTGGATAGGGGCTCAGGGCGCGGGGTAAACCAAGAGAGCGGGGAGTTTGCATGCGTTGTTTGCCCCGGTGACAGTTTCTGGAGTTTGCGATTCAATTATGCCACCTCTCTCTCATGCACCAAGGTGATTGGAATCGAAATTTCGCGCTAGGGTATCATTGTCAAATCACAACGGCGTATAGGAATGTCGCGCGCGCGGATGGTATCAGGAGCCGCAGAATTGAAAACAAGTTCCTCTTCTCTTCGACGTCCTCTCCTCGGAGAGTTTGGAATTAATGTCGCGTCTCTAGGGCAGTACACCTGGCGTGAAATCAACTGTCAAGGTGTGTGTAGTGCGCTTGCGTTGTTTGCCACGACAACATTCTGCTATTTCGGTTATGTTGTCCACAACTCATCCACAAATATTAGTTGAATCAAAATTTCATAAATAGGTGGTCTACTAATCCCAGTCTGATCAATCATTAGACCACGGGTGGCAGCACTACATTGCGACGATGTATATGGGAGGCACCCTTAATGTCTCAGTCTTCTCGATGCGGTACAAAAGAATAGACTTGAATTCCAAAGGGTATGAGCATGGGTCTCGAACTCGTTCAACTGCCCAGAATTATCAGCTCAGCCCCAAAATAGAAATATATTTGATAACAAATAAAGTTTTTTATGAGGACAATAAATCATAACTAAAATTACACAAATTAACATAGTAGTACACTGTGACGGGTGCAAGGTGTGACTCGTCGGTAGTAGTGTAGCTGGTTAATAAACCTGGCCGGCAATATGGACACTCGTGTAAAATTCTCTCGGGCTTCCGACCGGGTCAGGTTCTCCATCTCCACCAACGTTTCGATGGAAGAAGTTTCGATGGAAGACTTTTCCTTCGTCCTCATAGCTTTTGACGCCGTGTGTCAGTGTTATCGAGTTAATACACTCCGTTATTCAGGTCAGGTCATCTGGGATTGGTGGAGACGCCCGCCATCTTGAGAACGGGATTCCAAGTCCTGCTTAGGTGGAATCCATGGTCCCTATTGAATTTTACAGTGGAAAGGCGGATTTTTATGGCCTCTTTAGTTAACCTGTTCCAATGCCCGTGTGGGAGTGGCATATCAGTTGTGTTTAGCATTAGCATTTATTAATGTCTGCTGCTGACGCTTATACTGATGGATTACATATTTGAGTTTAACCATGTTCCTCATTCTGGCGTAGGACCCGACATTCCAGGATATTCAGGGAAGGGTGCGCGTTCTTCAGCCCATGCTTAGAACCCCGTTGCCAACTTACTTCAACATTAGCTACTATGGTTAAACATTGAGTAATTTACTTAATTTTTTATAACAAATTTATCATAAAATAGAAATAAAATTACAAATATGTAGATCAATCCTATTACAGTTCCGTATAAACTTAATAAAGGTTGGTTCTTTTGGGAGGCGAGGTCATTTGCGCCATTATGGACAGGTGTGTAGGTCGGTCAGGGAAGAATTAGGGGAATAGACCCGGCATTTACGTTAGCCTGCTCTAAACAAAAGGCGCAAAGAGTACCCCGGATGAACGCTCCATGCGACGGATAGAGTATTGTACTTGCAGTGCTCTTCTCATGGCACCCAAGTAGGAATCGGGATTCCACTGAAAACTTTCCCATAAGATCGGGATTCGAATCCCGATCCTCTGGAAGGGGAGCTAGTACTCTTGTCACCATACCATCACGATACACATATTTTAATACATTCTTAGCTATGCATTCTCACGAGGGCACGGCAATGACCGCTGCCACCAGCACGCAGGAAAATGTTGACCAGTATTATAAGGGTCCACCACCCACCACTCCCATGAATGCGCTAGAATGGGAGAATGCTCCTGAGGTAGCGAAATAAAGGAGCTTGCCGCAGCTAAAGGGCTGATTTAATCTCCTAGTCCCTTGGAAGCATCCCACCCATCTAAAACCCTCCGAGCAAGGGGCCCGCACGCCCTTGACCCGCTTCCAGGGTGCCCCGAGAACCCTCTTTTGCACGCGTCCACTTCCCCTCCTCCCTTCCCCTCCGCATCGCACTTGACTCGTTCGACCGACTCGTCATTACGCCCAGCGCTCCTCAACTCTCCGTGAACCCATCATCGCCGCTCCACAGCCATCATCGCACCCACTACCCCTCGCACATATGCACACCATCACTTCATCGGCGCTTCACATTCCGGCACCATTTTTATGACCGACGCGCTCCGAGAGTCAATCCAAGGCTCTGTCCTCATTTCTTTATCTTGATCCTTTCTCTCTGTTTTATTCACAATTAATATTACCAGGAATTCCTATCATCCTCCCGAGCGTAAAATATACTTCCTTATATACATGTGTTCTCGACCTCTAGTTTTCATAAATTCTTATCTTTTCACAAGATAGGTCTTGGGTTTTTGTTAAATAATAGATTTTATTTACTTAATTCGCCGGCGCTACGAAAAATTTATTTTTCTTCCTCGCAGGGCTTTAGGAATATGTGTTGTTAATTTTTGTGCGGGTACTAAAACAGTTAATAAGTCATTATTCCCTCTCCTCAGACTGAGACACGTCATTCCTGCCTCCCTTAAGAAACAACTAATTTCCACATTAATATTACCCCACTTTGACTACGCTGATATAGCTTATCAAGATATATCTCAGGAACTTTCAGTAAATCTTCAACGGTCATTCAACGCCTGCATTAGATTCATATTCAATCTGCAAATATCTAAATACAATACTTGTTTCATAAATAACCTCTCCTGGTTAAAACCTAGTTCACGATGTCTGTTGCATACGCTATCTCTACTCTATTAAGTCCTTAACACAAAATCGCCGAAGTAACTAACAGACGATTTTCAAAAACTCAGCAAAGTGCATGGAATGAAAAACATGTAATGTCACACGAGGGAATGAAAAACGTGTAATACCGAACCGTCATATTCAATAAATCATTTAATGTAACCACTTGCCGCGAGTGGAATAATGTTGACATTACTTTACTAAATGCACCATCACTGTCATATTTCAAAAAGGAATTACATAAGACACTTCTCAAGGCACAGCATGGTGACTAGTTAAACACAAACCGTAATACACATACGCCGAATACATATAAAATACTCTGTTCCAAGAAATGCACATATAAATTCCAATGTTGCTATTTATTGTGTATTTATATTGTCCATTATCATGAGTCACATTCTCTCAGTAAGTTTTCGCAGGTCTTTCACATACCCCTTTATGTGTGGGTGTTTTCCTGCAGTTGGTTTTTTCCGTGACGGATGCCAGCCAAAATCCTCATGTTTTTCCCACAATTTTGCATATCTTTTTACACTTATTTCTGATACTTCATTATCTCTATTGTTTTTAGTATTATTTCTCTGACTTATATATTGAAGTTGCCGTATTGACTGCATTCATGTACTGACGAGGGGTTAGATGGAAGAAGGGAAAGTCTCAATTTCGCCCCAATAAAGACGTTTATCTATCTACTTTTCCTTATACTTATTATTCATAATTTGGTTGCAATTTAAGCAAATGATCCACACTTTGTTTAAATTACAACCAAATTATGGATACCAAGTATAAGGAAAAGCACTCGCACAAAAAGAAGTAACACATACATAGACATCCATACCAAATATAAGAAAAACCTACTCCGAGAGGCCTGAAGAAGGAAAAACATTTATGAAACGCAGCAAATGGAGTCAATAAAATCCATTGTTTAAAGAAATGA
Organism: Pyrrhosoma nymphula; assembly: GCA_963573305.1. Classification (NCBI taxonomy): domain Eukaryota; kingdom Metazoa; phylum Arthropoda; class Insecta; order Odonata; family Coenagrionidae; genus Pyrrhosoma; species Pyrrhosoma nymphula. Next base: position 134,259,900 of record OY754327.1, read on the forward strand.
GAAAACCTATCTTCCCCTGAAAAAAATAGTGCAAACTTAGGAAATATTAAATTTCCTAAAATAATCATTAGCATCACTATCTAGAGTTTATCAAGCAACCATTCAATTTACTATCAATAGCTTTATAATGGTTTTTAATACAAAAAATCTCAACAAGTTTAATTTTCATTCTTCATCACTTTTATTCTCTTATCCCATTTAATACAATTTGTTAGTGCGTATGCATCTTAAACACGAGTAAGTTTAAATATTTTTCAACCACTTGTAATATATCTCCGTTCAACTGTGACAGGGATGTGGTAGGGGAGGGGATCCGATAAACGTCCATCTTTACGAAAAAATAGCAATTTTCACGTATTACCTCGAAATTAGAACTGCTCTCTATATTTATAATTTACGTATTCCTAAATATTTGTATGAACTCAAATATTTTCCGAAGACTTTGAATCTGCCTCAGCATAGCTGAGTTATAGAATAATTTGCGTGGAAACATTTAAGTTCTAATCACACCCTACAGCTAAAGACCTTTCTTTTTTAGTCCTTCGCCCTCCCGAGTGCCTATCTGCCGTTCGTCCTTTCTCGCTCTTCGCTCCCACTTCGTCCCATCATCGTCATCACACCGGCGGTGACGACGAGATCACATAAGTACCCCGAGAGCCCTTTTCACTCCGTCGTCCCCAGGTTGGACTGTTCACAAGGGCCCTTAACCGTTCTCTCGAATGTTCCACCGAGTTCCACTCTTTAAGAGAGGGTTTGGCGGCCGAGACTAGAGTAGCGGCATCGGGAGGCATTATTGCCGCGGAGAAATATTTCCAAAGTTGGCCCTGCTGTGGCTAGAGATTCTCTTCGATTTTCCGTGAAACCCAATTATCTGTCGGCTCACACTATCGCTCTCATGTACGCATTAGGATAACAGTTTAACAATGTGGTTTTCCAAAAATGTCGTGACTAGACAGGTGTAATCGGTTTCGCACTATCTAGCCTCCGAGGTGTAAAGTTGTGATAATTTTATGAATGAGATATCAGTTTAATTCAAATGCAATGTTTAAGCATACACCTTTTACTTTCAAATCCAAGGGCTAAATTTGCTAATATCATTTAGTAATATTGCCGACACAATATCTTGTATGCCATATCTGGTCTAAAAATAGGCAGTAAGTTTCAGGATTCCATGTATTAATATTTATATATTTTTTTAACATTGATAGTTGAATAAGAATTTATTTCTGGAATAAACTAATTTTATTAATTCCTTCAACGTGGATTTGAAGATGACTCCGAAAAAAACGTCCGAAAACACTTTTTCACTCATACTCAAAGGTTCCATCTTATTAGTTTTGTTAAATTCCACGGAGTCGTAAACTGGGAAACGCATATTTTTCGTCAAGTAAATAAAATCTACCCTGAAAATATGTATATTTTCATTCCATTATTCATTAATATACATATGGATCTAAATCTTCGGCACCACTGACGGGCAGTAGTTGTTGCCTAGCTTTCCACGGCGCTGCAATCGGCATGGTTCGCTTGTGTGTGTCAAACAATGGCCGGTGTTAAAAGGGAGGACAATTCCGGTACCTTATCACCAGTATCTCCATTTGAACCGCGGCCTTTCCTTCGGCATGGTCCGCTTGAGTGTGCCAAAAACGGCCGGTTTAATTGGGAGACCGATTCTGGTGCCTTTATTTCCAGTATCTCCATTTTAATCACGGCCTTTCCTTATAAGAACCACCTTCTCTAGAGTGGCGGCGCTACAATCTGCTTGGTCCTGATTTTTCGGTGCATGCGGAATGTTTGGCAACACCCACTGGGGGCAAGTTTAGAATCCATATGTATATTCATGCCATTATTCTTCAGTACTCTGCTATTCTCATCTCTAGTTGAATTTGCATACATGATAATAACGCCTTCAACGCAAGGTGAGCAACATTAGAACACATTTGCTGTGCCACATGCATAAACGTTTTGAGAATCGAAGTACGTAAACGCGTTAAGCACACAAATACGATTAGTATAGGCAAATTAAGGTTCGAGACGGAAATATTTTTTAGAAAGCTGTTTCCTTTTGCAATACGTTCCTGGAGTCCCCTAGTACATCTCCAGAAAAATCACCAAAAATCCAACGTGGGGAACATCCTTAATTTTTGAAAAAATTGCCGCCATCTTGCAGATTAAAAAAATGCCGTAACTTAGGAATAGATAGTCCTATAGAGGTGCTTTTGGTGTCAAAATTTTTCGTTTTCAATGAATAACTCATGTTTGCAGGGAAAAAGGTATATTGTCAGTTTATTTACGTTTAACGACATAATATTTCTTAAACACGTTAGAAATCGTAATAAAAAAAGTTGCATATTTTCCCTTTTAAATATAGGATATGTCTAGATATTTAAAATTTGAGGAAACTCATTTCAAGATTAAATAGACACTTGCAGTAGCGAATGTACATTTCAAAATGTTTTGAAAAAAATTACTACACTCGTTTACGCTTTACCAAATCCTTTGCATGGGGTAGTACGTCGCTGCTGCGCTTTGGCTCGTTGTGGTCCTGCTCGGTCATATAGTCGTCTTCTTCGTCGTAATCCGGGATATTCCTGTTGAGGCAAGACTCCTCAGCACACCCGCTGCACATAGTTTTGCATTTTAGGCCGCTTCGTCTGCATTCACAGTTACGGGAGCAGTCTACCTTGCACCCACAGCGAATCAGGTGTAGTAGCTTTTCCGGCGCCGGGGTTAACGTGGAATATATTTTTCCTGTTCGACGGTCCAGCCCCAATCTCTCGGTTTAACGACGCTCCCCCTCCAAGCCTGGACTTGGTGATATACGCGTAGACTGTGCTGGCGGGCGGCAGCCGACGTAGAAGGGAGGCTCACGAGGTTCATCACCTAGTTTAGAGGTTTTTGACCAACAGTCTGGACATATTTCTTGTATCGGGTCTTGTCAAGCCCCTCCCCCCTTTGACCTCCATAAAACTGGAAAATGAACTGCTCTCCTGTAACAGCAAAATGACACATTAATGATAAACTCTTTAATCTGGCTACATACGTTTATATTCAAATAATGTCACATCCTTTACCTGCAGCCGCAACATGATCCTGCATCGCGTTTGGGTTGTTGAAAATTTCTACAGCTTTCTGCAGCTCCAGGTCGTCTTACAGTTTATTGAAGCCGGTAGTGGGACCTCTGTTGTCGAGAGCGGAGGTGGTGTCGCGGCCCATGAAAGCATGTACGAAAAGAAGGTGTTTCGTCATGTCACCAAGACCTTCGCTCAATTCTCTGCTGCAATAAACTTTTTTGGTGGAGGTGGGATTCCCGGGAACTAACATGTACACGGCATCTTGATGCTGCGACAGGGATTCAACTAGCGGAAGCAGATCTGAATCCGCACCAACTACAACAGCTGATAGTCCGGACGCCGCTTTTGACTTCGCAGTTTCGACAATCAGGACGTCCGCATCACTAGAGGCCTGAAGAACAGAAAATTTGGCGTTTTTGAACTCTGCGCTAAGAAGCTTAAAAAAACTTCGTTTATTTTTATCGTTCGACACGAATTGCTCTAGTGGGTTTGTCACGGTGTTGGAAGGAGTTACATCAACCCTCGCCGCCGATTTCTCCGCTGTTCGTCGGTTTACTGCATCTTCCGTATTCGGTTCATATCCGACGAATACTAAGGAGACGTTTTTTCCGTAATTACGGTGGACGTAGTTCAAGTACGTAGTGCACACATCGAAAAACGTAGCTGGACGGGGCCAGTGAACTCTGTGTAAAAGATCACCACCGTCGAGAACATAGCAGGGATTATCTGGCAATTTATTGCTACTCTTGCAAATCTTGTCGATTACGTGAATAATCTTCGACTTTGCTCCCGCGTGAAGGCCAACATCATCAAACAAAGACTGTGGGTACGGTGCCAATTCATAACGAAGGCAGTCTTCAACTTCAGGTCCCTGAAGACAGAAAGAAAGGGAAACGGCTAGTGCTGGTTCAAAGGACGACCGGCAAACAGCGACAGGGAAACCAATACTCAGCGAGAAAATGAAAATGACTCCGCAAACACTTCGCAGGAGAATAGAGATGGAAGTGGGTTAAATGGTGGAATGAATGATATACTGAACGTCATCAAAATGTTAGGAGACATGATGCAACAACAAATGCAGATGTTCCAGCAAATGATGCCTCAAATTACTGGCATGCTTTGAAATCTACTGTTCATGATGGATAAAGCTAACAAAAACAAATCCTTGGTCATGTCGCTTAGGAACGCAAATGGCGATGTTAAAAATAAGACGCCGGAGCTTGTAAATTTTCTGAATAAACACTCCATAAACGTATCCCTCATATCGGAGACACACTTGAAGGAGGAAAAAGCATGGGAAGTGCCGGAATACAAGGTCACGAGGAAAGACAGAAAAAGAGATAGTAAAAAAAGGCGAGTGGCGGAGTGGCTATATTGACGAATGATAATATCTCGAAAGACGACATTCAACTGAAAATAATGACAAACCTGAAGGCTCAAAAGAAGGTTAAAGAACTTAATATAGAAATTAAAGAGCAGTTAAAATAATAAGGGAGGAAAGGTGTACTGACCAACTCACGTCCATGAATACTAATGAGGGCTCGCTGTGGAAGCTTGCGAAATCCATGAAGAGAGTAGGTACCACCTCGTGACCCTGCGATAGTGAGCGGAGACGAAAGGTTTTATCAGCCCAAGGATAAATACAATGGCCGAAAACTTGGAATAGGTGTTCACAGTAAATAAGGCGAGCATATTAACTTCAAAAATATAAATAGACAAAGACACCTGGTAGCATGCAATTAGAGAAGAGGAAATATCAAAAATAATAATTGGCACAAATTACAAATATAGTTAAGAATCTTGAATGAATTCTTCTCGGGTTTCCAACTGGGTTAAAATCTCCATTGTGGCCATGAAGAATTCATTCATGAGCTGCGCCGGGAAAGCACCAGATCATACATAGTTAAGAATCTGCCAAATTGAAAATCACCGGAAGAGGATGAAATACCAAATGAGATAATTAAAAAAATAACTGTTGAAGCGGGGGAGTATATACTAGAAATAGTGAATATATCAATGCAAACAGGGTGCTTTCCTAAAGTATGGTAAATAACTATGATAAAGTGCATCCCTAAAAAAGGAGGGAAGACGCTCAAGACAAATGACATGAGGCCATGTCTCTTCTTTCTAATTTAAGAAAACTCTTGGAAAGGTCGGTGGTGCCGTTCATTTCAGAATACGTAAAAACTAACGACATATTGCCAGAGGAGCAGTACGGATTCAGAAAACTACACTCCCCGACGCAGAAAATTCATAGTGTAGTTGATTTCATCTCTGACGCATTCAAGGAAGGAGACGGCGGCGGTGGGAGTTTTTCTTGACGCATCCAAGGCATTTGACAATGTATGGCATAACGGATTAATTTATAAAATGGACGTAGTTGGTATACCGAAATGGATGGTTAGATGGACGGACTCGTATTTAAAAGGAAGGGCATTCTTCATGAAATGGGGAGAGGAAAAAAGTAATGACAAAGAGATAACTGCTGGATGCTGGGTGCTACAAGGATCCATATATGGCCCACTACTTTTTAACCTGTTCACTACCGACTTCCCGAGAGACAAAGAAGACTGGCACACTAAGGTATTTTTATACTCTGACGATGCGGCAGTTTTGTCGCGGAGTAAAAAGACGACACTAGCTGTGGTTTACGTCCAAAGAAACATAGACAAGACAGTACGCTGGTATGAAAAATGGAGATTACTACTAAACACCAAAAAGACACAAGCGGTAATATTTACGAAGCAAAGAGACGCAGAGACTCCAGAGAAGGCACTGTATGCGAATCAAAGAGCAACCAATAGAATGACAAGATAAAGCCAACTACTTTGGCGTACAAGTAGATAGTAAACTAAACTTCAAAGGACATTTTAATCAAATAACAGGACAAGCGTTCGGCGCAAGTTCGGGACTTGCCCCGATACTGAAAAATAATGCAACCCCTAAAAATGCTCAAAGACTAATCTACGACATGTATATTAAAACAAAACTATTATATGCCACATCCACTTGGGTTGGTTTACTAAATAAAAAGCAAATGGAAACACTGGAAACAACTGAAAGAAAAAGAGTACGATTGATTTTCGAAATACCATACTATGTTACAAACGAAAATCTCTACTTGAACACGGGCATAGTTACATTAAAACGCAAATAAAAACCAAAGTATAAAACTACTTTTAAAAACTAAAAGGAAGTAGTATACAGAGGTTTAAAGAGCTGGGTGAGGACAAGGTAAAAGAAAGGGATAGATATAAGAGGCCTGCAAAAGCACTTCTTTAAATGGCAAGTGATGCCTAAAAAATAGGGAAGAAAAAGAAGTTGGTCACAGAGCAAATTTTTAAATAATTTAAGAAACCTCTGAAATATAGCTGCTCCGCTGCGAAGGACCACTCAATGCGGAATGAAGGGATATAAACAGCACGCTTTTCATGATTGCCCAAGAATAGACAAGAGATAATATTCATGAATACCAAAGAAAAAAACTCGGTATTCAATTTTCCACATTATTTAAAAAAGGGCCGACTAATGTTTCAACACAGTGTCATTATGAAGGTGATACTTAAGGCCTGGTTTTATAATGTTTGATTAAACATTTACTCGGTGAAATGTTACGATAGCACATCGATAACGCTCACGTCAACTAATCAACGCTGCACTACCAAAAACCAGAACCTTCAATTAATCTCAGACAATCGCAAAGACTAAGTCATCCCATGGTTAAATTTAACCGGACATTACAAAGCGAGCCTAAGTGTTGAAACCATGGTCGGTCACTAATGAAATAGTGTGAATGTTTACTCCTGTTTATTTATCTGATGACTATGGATATAAAGTATCTCCACGAAGTTACACCAGAAAGACTCTACTATGAGAGTGAAGTTAAATTGAGTGTTCAGTGTCGTACTTTTGTACTGCAGCGCTTAATGTCAGTTATATGTTGAGTATTCGTGTGTATAGTGGAAGAAATCATGAGGAGAGTAAAGCAAACAAGGTCATTGCCTGTTATCGTATAATAATGAAGTGATGATTTCAGAACAAAACGCAAGATATTTAAGCTTAACGTTTGCCATTACTATATTAAATGCAAACAGATGGCTACAAGTTCGCGCTAATTTGTTCATGAAAACTCTCATTAATTTCACGTCAAGTGCGTTACAGGAAATTCACCGTTAATGTTTCTATTAAGTTGCCAACAGCGAGAATGACTATAGATTCCGATACTTTTTGCCATTCCATTCTACTAGAAGGTAAAGGATAAAGAAGACTATATTCCGCTGGTATAGTAGAAATAGGGCAACGACCTGCCACGATGGAAATACAGGTTCCCGATTAGTCACCGCAGTTAACCATTGTTGGGCTCTGCTCGGGACGGGTGTCTCTCCTATTCGTCCGAGTGCTGTTGCCCTTGTCTGCAAGTGGCAGACAGTAAGTGCAAAATGACCGTAGCCGTTGATGCACCTTAAACTAAAATACTACTATTGCCGAAATACATCTATTTCAGAGTTCAGGTATTTCAGATTTAATTATCACTGTAGCATATTCAGACACTGAAAATATGCTTGAACGATAAGGAAACCCTGCTCTATATATCTAGAGATAAACCTGCAATAGATACATAACTAAGGGATACAAAGTCTCGCAGATCCTTTGAATTCCGGCCTTCAGTTTCATTCCGATCTAGGGGTAAAGGGAGAGTGATGAACTTTCCACACAGCCATTGCCACTATCCCGCCTCCGATTCCGCCTTTGTGTTCTCACTCACTCCCTCAAGGATTGGAAAATTGTCTTTATATTCCCACCTCTCCAGATATCAAGACCTCTCCTCCGAAGCGGATATCTGGCTTCAGTAAGCGGTTTCCTTTGAGGTGACAAATACGGGTAAACTGCGTTAAGTTATAACAGGTTTCACTCATATTATATGTTGATATCCACAAAAAAATTCGCTATTTTCTGTATTACAAAACGACAATTTTCATTGTTTTACACATATACTGAAAATATACTTCTAAGCCGTTGTTGCAAGGTAGTTAATTTACCACAAGACGTACAGTACATCAGGAGATATACACGATCTCCGCATCAGAGGGAAAATAATGTTTGAGCTCTTGGGGTAAAGTCAGACTCCGCAATTAACGGATGAAAATATCCATTCCAATACATACGAACTTCGCAAAAGGGTTAATTCCGTTGGTAAATTCGACATACGTCTTAGTTGCGTTCCACACCTTATGCCTTTCCTCTGGGTGAACTTATCAATAGATTGAGGCCTATTCGCAGGCCGTCCTGCGCACTTTAAGCCCATTAATGGTCCAAAATCCGAAGTTAGTTCATGAAATGGAGTGCAAGGGAAGACTTCTGCCCTTCCGAAAGCGACTAGAAGTGCGGCCGGCGACCGACGTTTTCTGGTCGGCGCGCCACAATGGGTGATTTTACGGCACACAGACGAACGGATTAGGCACGACGTGCTCACAATCAGCGTCAACCATTGAGGACAGAACGTCTTCACTCTTTTAACTGCTTTAGGTCTATGGTTATTATATATTTATACGTCATTGAAAATATCGAAGAAAAAATATTTTTCTTCCCAAGTCTATTAAATATTTTATCCACACCGAAACGTTTATAGTAAACCGTTCAAACCCAAGAAGCCCTGAACGACGGCTGGATATTTGCACAATATTGGCTCCAAATAATATTAGGAGAAAACTACCCAAAACATCACATCTAACGTAACATGAAAAATCAGTCAAGCTTTCAAGTCTACAATCATTTGAGAGAAAAAAATCATTTTTTCAGCCGATTCCAATTATGACCACCACAGGGAAAATTCTAACGAGATATTTACCGTAATAGTTGGGATATGCATGTGAAATTCTAATTTGCCATTACCAATTTACTAATGACTAAGAATTATAAAAAAAGATCAATTCTAACGAATTAGATATTTCGTAGCGCAGTTCTGCCAATGGAATCTGTGATAATGGAGGTTCCGAAATTATTATATAGACAGAAAATTAACATCTCTACATTCTGTCTTCCGCTATTGTGCTAGCGAAGCCGAGAAAGAAGATCGTCGCCAATTTCTAAATCAACTCCTAACCTTTAGAGCGTTGTTCATTGAACTTGGATGCATTGTTTTATGTAGGTATATATTTGGTAATTGCTTTCAAAGCAGGATCCACTGTCTTCCGTTAATTTCTCAGATTCCAAGCAGAGCCTGCGAAACTTGCGGGGCTTCTAGGATATTTCGCCAGTTAAGGAACCCTTTTAAAAACTGCACGTGAGGTTAAAAGAGAACTTTCGACAAAAACTGGCGACTCGATGAAACCCTACTATCACCGACTTATATTCCAACAATTCAACTTTGTTTCTCATAGATACCTGAGCTTTTGCACCGATTTTGGAAAGTATTTTTTTCAGGTTTTGAAGGATAAGAGAGGACCAGGCTTTAGTCTAAACTTATTATTTATCAATGAAAAAGTCCAAATAGTAATCCAAAGCCAGAGTATACAACCTAAAGGTTGGTTTCATCGGTGAGGGAAGAGCTCACCGGCATAAGTGGTCACACATGGCCACACGAGGCAAACACGTCGACATACTGACAGCCTGATGCAAAAACTGAAAGTTAACGAAAGGGTTGCATCACCTCGTTTGTAACGTATATACCTGAGTCAATAAACATAATCATGCCGCTTTTCTCTTAATATTTATACGGGAATGGAAGAATGATTCAGCGGAATAAGTTCAGTTCTTTAATCATAAGAAAGTCAAACTTACACCGCCAAGGAGGGGTAAAAGCCTCAGACTTCAAACATTTCCATCTGAGCCAGTAGAATACGTTAAGCCATTCTAATTTGAAACCTCAATACTCCGCTATTGGTTCAAAACTTCTTCATGCAATGATTACCACAGGAAGATGCCAACGAGATCGAGATAGTGAGGCGTATCTCCAACAAGGGCTCCAAGGGATAATGTTAATTTCATTAATTTATATGATACACCCCACGAACCCAAAAGGTCAAAAATCATCATTGAATAAAGTTCGATGCAAGGGACAGTGTCCCAAAAGCATTCCGGTAACCTTAAAATATTACAGAACGACTAAGTACTTTGCATATTTATGCAAAATCTTGAAAAAGAAAAACGAGCATTAAATCGATGGCTTTGGATACGGAGACAACTGAGGTGGGCGTACTCTCGTGAGATGCGGAAAGAGACGAGGAGTCTAAACCTAAATTCTAACAACGCAGGAGAAAGTTCTTAACAACTGAGATAGGAAGTAATGAAAAAGAAAATGAGAAAGGAAACACATTTAAAGGAAACTGATACGGATGTGCCGGGACGGATGTGGATGACCTGAACCACGGATGTGAATTGAAATGAAAGGAAATTGCGAGAAGGGATTCTCAGGGGGGTTTGCGATAGGAATCCTTGCGAAATAACGGATCCAAAGTGGGACGACAGTATGATATCCACTCAAGAGCATAATTAAAATGAAGGAAAAAATTTTATAAGGGATGAGAAAAGTCTGGTCGGACTGATAAAGTTTCCATTTCGAATTCTCACAATGTTTTGGTCTCGATCGTTTAAAATCCTAAGGCTTCTACTTAAAGAGGCAACCAAGGGCCGGCTGTCGAAAAAAGGGACGTTTGAGAGGTATCAGGACCAAAATACAGATCCGGTTACCGTAGACGCCTCTATAAACTTCATTCCACTCTTAGATCAAGTGTGTTTCGCTTTAGGAGATAAACAATGCTGTTCGTCGGAGGTTGGATCTTCCAGTTTCCGGGTTATCCGCCGCGTCGTTCCACCTTGTGGAAAATATGTCGCCAGCTATTCTGCAAGCCTATTTAGCTGCGGTTGAAACCAGATGATCCAACCTCACCGCGGAAACCTACATCAAAACAATTTTTTAAGTCGACCAATAGTTTTTAAAATCGAAAAAATACACTCCAAGTTGGAATGTAACTATATATTTAGTTTCATTTCCGCTCACACTCATGGTCGATCGAGACCTTTTAAGGCATCAATTGGCAGCAGGATGTATATTTATATCTATATAAAGGCATTCATGACAACCAATAACAAACACTACTTTAGATTTGTCAAAGTAGAACACAGCGACGCTCGAAAAATGTTCCAGACTTTACGAGAATTGGGTAAATTTTGTCACTCAAATGTCTTCTTTCCAAATTAACATTTTCTCTTCAATTATCTCGTCCAATCAGAAGAGCTGTGAAGAAAACCGCTCAGGGGAAAATGGCTTTGAAAGAATGTTTCATCAAATCTTCTGTTACACTACATTCAAGCTTATGCGTTGGTTGTCAACTTTATATGACAGCGCCTTCGTTTCGACGTTTGAATTTATGGCAGTGCTGATGGTTCGAGAAAAAACATAAAATTGGCAGCGTTGAGCCATCAACTAGAGGTGAAAAAGCAGTGCTCAAGCTTCTTCAAATAACTTTGAACCCAGCTACGTATAAGGGAAAATCTAACTCAATTTTTTTCATAGAATGACAAGCAATAGAAGAAACGCCCAGCGGGTATGTGTGCTTAAACACACTGACAAGTATCCTATCGTATTACGCAGATAAAAGTCACTCACGTGGTTCATTTCTGCTGAAGGAAGCCTCACGAGTTTTACAACTTGCCCAACGAAGACTTTGAGCTTAAGAAGGCCTCTATATTGGCCGTTAAACTGAAAGTTACTTTATGACTTGTTAGTTGCATTTAATCCCAAACGAGATATCGAATCACATGCACAATACATGCAATTATCTGGCGACTGTGCAGTATTTTTCTTAAACAACTATTTAAATTAAATAGGCAATGTACTTAAAATATTTTCTCTACTAGAGAAAAATGCTGAAATCGCTGAAATCATTAGGTCCGTTAAAAAAATTCAAGCAATAAATCTCAGGCCATGTTTTCAACGCTAGCATTTTTCATTTTGCTTCTCCACACTTCTTCGTCATACCTTAATTAGGAATCGTAGCTGATGTGTGAGTTAATTATTATTTCACAAAAGGCAACGTTACAATTAATTTAATTTTCCCATAGAATATTTCCTTAAAACTACAATTTTAAGATCGCCAAGTCAATGTCGCTGAAAACATGTCACCACCATTGCCGGCGTTCGATCCCGGAACCATTTAAACACAGTTAGATACCGTTATTAATGAAACTAATCTTTTTATTAATATTCTAATAATGTAATCAATTTGAAAGAGACGTAAAGGACTCTACATAAACAAACTTCAACGCTTGCAACGCAGAGCAATCCGTTTAGAGAACTGAATCAACCCATTGCCTAGCTTATTATTTACAACCGATAACAAGACCAACTACAAAATGTTTGGGCACCCAGACCCTTATAAATGGTGGAATTAAGGATTATAAGCGAAGAAAGGCACAGAGAAGTCGAAAAATAATGAAGCAGCAAGGAGATGTCGGAATGAATATAAAGGAATTCGATCATGGTTAGTATCCTCTCACATTTAGCAGAACACGAAAGAAGAATGCGTTATTTAAAAGGAAAAGAGGGCAAGGAAGGATTGTGCAACCTAAAGGGAAATAGAGGAGCTTAGGAAGAAGAGGATACGATAAAAAAGCAAAATAAAAATCAAACTGGTGAAAAGCGCTGGAGAACGGAAACGCGTGGGAAGAATCACGATGGAGCACTGACTGAGAGCAACTTCCCGGCGCTCCGCGAACCCAATTTAGGTTGTTTGTTAGATGGGGACGGGGATGTTTTCAAGGATAAAAGGCGTTTTTCCCATTTCCCCGAGGAAGAAAGTCCCGCGAAGTGGAAAGAACGTTCTATGGAAAGAGGGGAAATCTTTGGAACACATGGAATATATAAACGCTTTTGCATAAAAAACTTACTGGAGAATGGGCCTGATTAGGTTTTTAGTATTTGATCATGATCAAGATTAAGGACAATTCAATTATCGTGAAATCATTTGTAAATAAGGGCAGTGTGACCGCGAAGATTATAACATGAACTTAAAGCTGGAGGGAATGAAAAAAATTTAAGCCAACCCCAAATTTAACCTTAATTCTCAATGGATACCTAAACCGCTTGGTTTGAAATTCATTGAAAGAGGAATGGATACTATCCTCTTCAACTTGAAAGAGCAATACATAGTTTAGCATTCATGAAACTAATCAGCTTTACTTTCTAGCACTATCTACTACCAATATGGCGTCAAAATTAAAATTAAACCCAAGAGTGACAAACATTACTGGGGTATATGATAGGACATTTGAACAGTTATTGAATAACTCTAGAATTCAGAACACTTTTGTTATTTCCAACGAATATAGATTTTAAAAATTAACATATGATATAAAGCTGACCACAAACAGAGAACAAATATTTCTATCGGAGTGCTAATATAAATGTTTGTTCAGCACCTTGTTAACCCAATAGCCATAGATTACATGCTTCTTTAGTCCGGTAATCAAATTACTAAACCACCTCAAAAATTTGTGAGTAGTGGGAGCATGTTCTTTGCATAATGTACCTCAGTTACACTAGGTAATTATCAAGTAAAAGTTGGGTTCAAGTGCTCTAAGTCTGGAAAAGAAAAGGGAAATGTGTCCGTACATTCGTCTCAGGATATGTAACATGCATGCACATGAGCCCATTTATAAATCATAGCTCATAAGTTCCCTTCACATGAAACCCAAAGCCTTCAATTCCAAGGTGTGTTTGATTAGGTAGAGAAGATCTTAGCAAGTATTAGCCCCTTAGGACCAAAATTAGAGGAGATCTTAGCAAGTATTAGCCCCTCAGGGCCAAAATTCTACATCAAGGGTCTGGTTCCTTTCACTATTGTTTCTCTCAGAATGATCTAGCACACGTTCGATAAATGGCATTCAACTTAGACGTCAAAAAATAATGAGTCAATTTTAATGAAACGCTTTTTGACCAAGTGCCTGGAATTAAAGTTCATTTTTGATACAGGAACCTAACTCCTCTAAAATGAGAATCTACTGAAGGGGAGATGAATGCTGGTTTACAGTTTGTTTATAACCCATAATTAAAAGTTATGAAATTTTGAAAACGCTTCCATCTTTAAATAAGAATAACCTTGCTGAGGATGTAAAACTGTAAATTCATTCAAAAATCTACCAAGGCCATGATTTTTTTGGTACTAATGCATTGCCATATTTAACAATGTTTTACTTCATACAAGCATCGTTAAAGCAATTCCACTCTCATTATGGTAAAATGCGACGATTCTCTTTTATTCATTCAATCATCTCTTTATTTAGTTCTCTAATTAGCATGCTGACGAAACAGTTATCTGATAAATGCCACAGCTGCGACTCGGGTGAAATTTCGACATCGCGGGAAACCTGAGGAACATGAGGGGAGAGAAATAAGTTCCACCATTAGCTTTATTCCTTCGGACAATAGGCGGTATATTCTGAGCGAAAAGGTTCTTTTTAGTCCAAAATAAGAGAAACTGGCAGAGATACCAAATGGATATTTTTAGTTAAGGAGGAACTTTAAAATTTTGATGACAACTTAGGAGTTTATAAAGTAAAGGTTTCAAACCACCCCAGAATCGTATATAATATCCAAATTCCTATAGAATATATGAAGACGATAAGTGCAATAAGCATTTACTAATTAATTAGAAGGCAGAAATTAATGTTTTCATGCAGATCACGTTTATCACCTATAACTTATGATAAAAAACTAATCACCCATTTAAAGTCGTGATACAAAATTGATAAAATGTACTAATCGTGTTACTCATATTTCTCTGCGTGATTAGCGGAGTTATCTAATTAAATTAACGAATTCCCGGCAGTCTATATTACTCTCGTACTCAGAATGCTCAACAATACTATATGTACTCAATATCTCGACACAGGATTCAATGACGGAATAATTTATTCTGAAATTAACTCAACTAAATAGAAGTCATTGTTATGTTTTCAGTGCATGACTCAGAAATATGAGCTGTACAGGCGAATACTTAGAATAAATATGCAGGACGAAAGTACCTCATATTGAAAAGGAAAATATAGTGTGACGTATGAACTTAATAATGTTCCTCCGAGCATTCATTCAAAGCCAGAACGGTTGACGCAAGTTTTCACATTGTGCTCGAGATTTATTAACGAAAACAACATGAACACAAATTATGACGAAGTACTAACATTACACATTGAATAAATAGGGAGAGCGTATATACAACGGTGCATGAAATGGTAAAAAAAATAAGAAAATCAGTGAAATGTAGATTCCCGTTTTCTATTTCACAAATTCATATGCATGACGTGAGCCTCATTTGCGTCATGATTCAACATCCGTATTGAATTCCTCCCTATTAATTGATGAAGGGGCCACACGGTACACTCCTGAGAAGCAGTGGCCAGGAGGCATTTAATAAAGAACCTAGTAAAAGTAATGAGAAGCCTTTACCAACTTCAAATTCATCTTAAATTATTTCTCAGAGCCTTCATAATGTACCTGCACCCAATGAGCGGAATGTGTAGATGTAGCACTTAATGGCTTGAAACATGGCTGGATGCCCTTTTTGAGATCTCATATAGCTCGCACGAGGAAATTCCTTCGGTTTTTGATCATGCTATGAGCAAGTGTAGGCGTAGTCTTCATTACAGCGTTCTCAAATGCTTTTGGTAGCTCGAGAATGAAGCCGCATTTCATGACTAAGATATAGGGATTTCAATTTTTTTCTGCGCTATAAGCGGGAGCTTAAAGCCAACCTCTTTTGATCCACTCTTGCCAAATAGTTTCCAAATAATTCCTATGGTTTCCATTGGCCCGAGGTTTAAAATTCAATCAGGATGCTTTATAGAAGAAGAAAGGTCCTTTTAATGAAATCCCTCAAATAAAATAACATGCAATTAATGAATTCTTCTCACACGTCTTTAGCGCAAATCCTACAAGATTTCCCATCTTGCTCGTTTCCAAAATTCCTTCAGCAGGAAGCCTCTACTGCCTCTTTATGTCATTATCCTTTTTTGTTTCTAATTAAAATGAAGGGAAACTTATTCCAGAACGCATTCCTTCCTTATGACCGTCCACATGTTCAATCGCGAATGATCATCTATCCTTTCCCAACCGGTAGCATTTTCAGCTGCTAAATTATGAAAATTTTAATGTTCAGCTGCTAAATTTCATCTCTTGATCCCAAGTCAAGTTTAATGGGAGAAGTGCTCTCTCCCTCACCGCGTTTTCGGAGTAATTAGTACGGATTTTCATAACCAGTTTTACCGTCAAATGCATAAAAAGTACGAGTGTGCTAAAAGTGGTAAGGCTCCCGTAATTATGATCCTCATCGTGATCGTTAACAACAGCATGGCTATGAGCATGTACAGACAAAGAGGTGAAATCAATAGCACTTGTTTATGTTATTCCTTGTTCACAAGCATTCTTTAAATTTCGTTCAATTCAATTCAAGCATCGGCTTAATACAAGCATACAAGCATTAGAGCATAATCGTACCGAGTATGTGAAAATCCTTTTATCTCAAGATATCACAGAGTAAATGCCGTCGCTTCCACACCTTAGAACCCCTTACCTTGGAGGAGGGCCTCTTAGATTTAAAGACTATACATACCCATCACGCCGCTCCTTTCGGTGTAGGAAAAATAATAAAAAAATAATTCTCGTGGATAGGCATGTAAAGCTGACTCGGCTCTAACGATTTCCTCCATACTGCCCTATCCTTGCATACCTCTTTTGCTTTAATTACACTCAAGTATTGCTTCACATTACCCTCCTTTTCTTAGGGCTCCTAATATTCCTTTTCCTTAGAGTATATTTCATCACATTCACCCATAACTTTTTCGGTTAGCCTCTTCCTCAACACACAATTCACTCCCCTATCATAAATCTACTTTTTTATTTCACTCTCAATCATTCTCTCGACTTGGCCAAACCATACGAAGCCATTTATATTTACATTAAAATTAAAGTACCTATCCGATTTAAAGACTAAAATTATATGCAACGACTCTCCGTCATTTATTTTTCTTCTCCTCCGTTTGCTTTGAGGTCAAATGAAAAGTTTAATCCGATGTTGCTAGTTCCAAGCGAGGACAGTCATATCTCTTACTCTGCTCCCATCTTCCTCAAACCTCCATTTCCATTCAAAACTATTTACGTTTCTCCTTCCACAAATATTTTACTGTTTTTGTCAGTTTCAGTTCCAATTCTTTCTTTCGGTTGCATCCATATAGCTTTCTCTCTTTCCCTCCAAAATCCTCAATCCGTGATGGCGCCTCAATCCTCAAATTCTCAGGCACCCTCCATTCACACTTTCCACCTCAGCGCTCTCCCCCTTGTCCCTTCGTCATTCCGTCTCCAACGCTTCGCCATTCGTCCTCCTCCAACCAATGACCCAACTCTCTTTTTCCAGCGCCATCACGCCAGAAACCCTTAGCAGTCATTCAGACCTTTTCCATTCATTCCTTCACGGCTTTCTCCCGTTCCTCATTCTCGCTGTTCATCTCTCTCTTTCCCTATCGATTCGTGTCTCCCACGCTCACATCCTTCTATAATTTCGTTCCATCGTGTTTTTCTCCCTCCTTATACTCTCCATGGCTTAGGCAGTTCTCACACATCGGGGGCTCAAAATTGAGCTTTTACGTTAAATGTCCGCACTCCCGTTTTCCTCAGATTGCTCCTCATGCCACCGTATACTCCCTCGTGATTTTTTCCAAGTCCCATTTTAATTAAACTCCGGGGTTTATTTCCATTACTTATTAGAAAAAAGTTTTGTTCGCCTTTATGTAACCCATAGACTGAAGAAGATTAAAGTGAGTTTCATGCGACATAGAAATATAGTGGGGAACGCTATTTTTTCCTCTAAAACTTTATGGCCACGTTCTGCGGAGTGATATTGGTTCTTCTTAAGTAAATATGGTTATAAGCTGTAACAGGATGAATAGGTAGCACTATCTCTTGGATCTAATAAAAAGAGGGTAAGTAGCTTTTACTTAAACAATAAAGGTGTTCCAAAGGTAGCTGGAATTTTCCAGGGTATAAAGAAAGGACACTTAGAAATAGAACTGTATATGAACAGGGATCAAGAAAATGCGGATGGAGAATAGGTGAAATCTTTGGTAACCAAGTAAAAATGAACAGTGGATTTGTACTTCAGTGAAAAAGTTAAGTCAAGAAAAATTAACTGTACACAGCTTATTCGGTGACTAAGTTAAACGTAAACGTTAGAATATATTTTCATTCAGCCATCAGTTATCCTAACTCATGTCGCGACACCGGATATATGGACTCTCATTCCTTGACCCTCTTGTTTAGTAGCCATCTCTTGTCTCTCTCACTATTAATGCTCCTCTTGCAGTAACTCTTCCTTAACCCATTTCTCTCTGCCTTCTTCCTTTCCCGATTCCAACACCGGTCCCTTTGTGACCCATGTGACCAGAAAACGGCTGGCGGAAACGACAGTGTAAACTATGTGGCGCCCCGGTTACCCTTTCCATCTTCTTGACTTTTGTCTTGGAATCGCCTCACTTCCCATATAATGCCACTCTCGCGGACATCTTCCTTTTCCTCACTTCAAATATTCCCTTCCTTCCATTACCTCCTCCCCCCCTACCCCCTTCCCCACCACCACAGTTGCTCGCCTTCACCTCCTTAATGTCGGCAACCTGCTCCCTTCTCTTCTTATTCTTTTTATACCACTCCTGATGAATTGCCACTCCTTTTCCGATCGCCAATAACATCGGTGGTCGTTTATGCATCGTCTTCTTTTCATCTATTTCAATCCCTTCGCTTCCTTTCTCCCGCGCACAAGAACGCTTTCAAGGGCACTCTTGTCTCTCCACGTGCTTATGCACCGAAGGACCCGATTATCCAAGAATACGCCGAGGAAAGCGACGTCCCCCCCTTTCTCTTCCTTTGAGATTCATTGGACCAGCAATGTTTTCCCTGCTTCATTTTCTCAAGGCTTGGTGCTTGTGACAGAAATATGCGGAGATTAGACACTGAAGGATCCTTATAAATACCGGTTGTTAACCAGCCGATTCCATTCTATTTTAGCAGGTATTTGAAACTCGGGATATCGTCGTTTCCACTTGAATCGGAAATTTGGAGAGGCGACCCGTTTGGAGTGAAATTTATGGCTTCTGGAGAAATTCATCAACATGTTCCCATCATTTGATCATGATCCATCCCCGGTGTTTTACGTAATTCATTCATAGATTACCTGAGATCATAATTATTGTATGTTTACCTGCCTTTCAATTTGTTTGCACATCCCGCTCATCGCTTGGCATTCATCTCTGTTCCCTATTCACAAGCATCTTGCTAACATTCGATGCCAGGAAAGTCAAGGGCGCACTCAAATACAATTAAAAATGCACACTTTTCCTCGCTCATTGCAAACGCTATTTCCAAGCTCCACAATGGCGTGCGCTTAAAGTCATCCAACTCGGTTCAAGAAGCAGGAGAGAGTCCAGACGGTATGATATTCACAATCTTGAAAACTAAGTCACGCGGGAACGCAGATTCCAGCTGCTACTCACTTCCGTTAGAGAGTGACTTATAAGATATTTATAATATTCCAAAAGAAGTTTCACTCCCTAATTTTGCAAAGTTGGCTGAATATAGCAAAAATAATTAACGGAAAAATCGACCACGGTTACAGTTAAAATAATCAATATTAAACCACCTATTAAAGGCAGAATTACCACGAAAATATACAAGATGATGGAGTTAAGTGGATTTTCATGGTATTATACTAGAGGGGATATTTCGAGTTAAGCATGGAACAATGAATTTAAATTATTGAAAGCGATTAAGAATAGCATGTTATTTCACTTCATGAGGCAAATCCTCATGCCTCTTTCCTTTTTCTCCTTCTCTCATTCAATATTCTTCATCTATATTTAAGAATAGAGTCAATACCTATGCTTTCAGATTCTTAAACTCGGAGGAGATTAAAACTCATGCAAATATGCACTCCGTAGTTTTGACTCCTGGACTACCACCATAAAGGGCAAAAATTAATCATCACAAGGATTCACGAGAGGAGAAGTGATGTGAAAACGAGGTTGACTTAGCTCCACAATGGCACTGTTATCACGTCTACCGCGGGCAAAAGTTGTTACTGGGAAGAAGTTCCATGAATAATTTGTGAGGTCATATACATCTGAAAAGCCAGAACTCCCTTTTCCCGCGAATAAAGTAAATAGGTATTTCCAGTATTCAGCTTAAAAACTAATCAACTTGAATGAGAATATGGTCCAAGAACTCAACCTTTTACTGATTTTTATACGAACACTGTTAATTAATTTTAAATCTGAAAATAAGTTTCTGTCTCCGCTATAATCCACGTCGATGAATGATATGTTTATCTATACGAAGAGAGAGAGAGAGATACGAAACAAAGGATTTTCATTTTCTAAATTAAATGATGTTGCGAGCGAGAGAGTGATGAGAGAAATGAGAGAAATGAAGCGAGAATGGTGTAACTGTCGAGGAAATATTGACATGATTTTTGCCACTTCCAGGAAGGCTACTTCCACTTCCTTGAAACATTAATAATTTGCCGATAAATACTTGACCGTATTTTTTATTTCAGCGAATTCGAGGAAAACTACATATGCTTCGTTAAGCTTATAAGGATATCGCAGCCTTTTCACCCAGCTCCCTCGGTATTTTTTTAAATACAAGCGGTGCTTATTTCCTTAAGGATGAAAGAGCATAGAGTTCCCCACGAAGCATTATCAAAATTAAAGTAGCTATTATTTAATTTTATGGTAGCATCCACTTTGGTCTATGCTTGGACTTAGCATTCAACATATCTCCATACCTCTGGCACGTGAAAGAAGATCCTCACAACTTAAAACTTCGTAAGTTAATATGACCTCCAGATCAATCCACCAATATAATTAAAAACCTGTAATTTAAATTGCATTGCATTAATTAAAGTCAAAATGGAAAGTTTAAACGTTAATTCCTCGTCATGCATGATTTAAATAGATTACTTTTTATCTTTACAAGGATGTTACTAGGGCCATGAATCCAGATAAGTATTCACTTATTATATCCGAAAGATAAAAACACTAAAGCCTACCCGGAAAATATTTAAAAACATTATGCGTTTAGGCAAACCTCGGTTTAACCACCCTTAGGTTGGCCTGGTGCCGTCGAAAAGAAATTGCAAGCATTGCTTCAGAAGTAAAAGGGTATATAATTGCTGGCTGACAACTTCCATTTACAAATATTTTGACAGTTACATTATTTTATTTGACGAGAAAATGAAAAAAATACACGTTGCATATTCTAGATAAAGAACCCACTAGCTAAAATATATTATATCACAGTATGAATCACCATCAGAATTTCATACGCCGTCTGATCGGAAACAAATCGCATAAGCTTCATGGATTTTATCTGGCTTCCGGATAAACCTTGTTGTCGAGGGCAGATGGCTAGTCCACGATCAATCATACTAACCTCAACCTCAATCACGAGGCTTATGTCACTATCGCCGCATGTATTGAAATATGGTGTCGATTCCAAATATATATTCAACTACAAATTTAGTTTCTGACCCAATCACTGCCGCTTTAAAAAAAATTGCGAGAGTTTCGTATCGCGAGGAGAAACCTTATGGACACATGGCGATTTCTTTGCTTCCATTACCCAAATAACCCTACCCTTTGTAGGCACCCATCCTAAATGGATCAAATTAACGCAATCTTTGGTTGCCTCCTCAAATAACCGAACAACGCGTTTTACATTTCAATTAAGAATTTCAGTAACTTCCAAAAATTTTGTTCGAGGACAGAGACCTCATCATGAGAGGCTTCCTCAGGAGGGTTACTGATGGAAAAAGGCTTTGCGGCAAGGACTAAACACAAATAATTGCGATGTTCGAGAAAGCATTCTCAACGTAGAGGTTTTTCATGGGAGAGGCCCTGAGTGAAGACGCAAGGTAAACATTTGCTAGATGAAGAGGAGCATTTTATGGTTCGAAACATTTTGTTCGCAATGGGGGATAAGCGTAGACGGAAGACTTTTGAGATAAGGGCAAGAGGAAAAATAAAGAGGGTAAGTAGGGTGAAGAGAAAGTCACACGAAATGTTAAATATATAAGATAAGGAACGAAAACTTGGGAGTGAAGTATAAGGAAGCCGTAAAATTGGATGGAAGACTTACAAAGACGGAATGGTAAAGGGTGGAAGACATTGGGTTAAGAATTAAGGTAGAAGGGGTAGAATAGAGATTTGAGACGCTACAGAGCCTAAAGACCTTAACAAGAACTGAAGGTAGGGAAAGCGGATTGTGCTGAAAGTCAATTACTGCAGATGGCACGCTGATTGAAGAGAATTAATGAAGACCCATAGTAAATATCCTATGCATAACCAATTTTACAGGCATCAATGCAAGGTGGTAAAGAAATTTAAAAAATTAATGCAAATTTTGCTACCAGGAAAAGAAGCGCGTTTTACATTTCAAGGAGCTGAGATGCTGTCCATACGTTTTGCACAAGAACTTGGTATGTACATAATTTTCTGAGAAGAAAAATAAATGACACGAAATTAGAGCTGTGAGGACTTAAAGCGAAGAATTGTTTCGACCAACGGAGCATATAGTAAGTGGAGGAAATCGATGAAAAATATCCAAATTGAAGACTTATGGAAAACCAATGGAAAAATTCTCATAATTGTTTAGAAGTGTTGTATGGATCGAAATTTTGTCTTTGTGGATAACGGATGACCATTCATAAAAGGCTTTTGAGATAACAGAATAAAAAAATCAGAGGTGATAAGCAGGATGAAAAGAAAGACAAAGAGTTAAATATAGTAGCGGATAAATGTTTTGGGTGATCTTTGAAGGACGCCAAGAATTGGATAGAGGAGGTGTCAAGATGTAACGGAGTGATCATGAGAATATAAAACGGGCAAGCGGGGGAGGAAAACGTCGGGGAAAGAGAAAAAAAATAAAAATGCAAGAGGCAAAAGAGCATAAGGAGCTTATCAAGAACTAAATATAGGGTACCTACTAAAATACTTTTCGACAATACCGCGAAGGTGATAGGCAGGATTAACTCTGGAAGTGAGGACCTCGGGTCTCCATGGACTTGAAAATTAAATTTTCAAAAAGCCTTCACTCTCGATAAACTTGATGGAACTCGTTGATTCAGGCTCAACTTTTTAAAAATTCACCAAAAAGCCTAATAAATAAACATATTACGTTTTCACTAATTTAATATAATCTACAACTGGTTCCAAAACACAAGCGGCATAAACGAATGATTAATATCGCCTATGTGACGAAACTTGAAGTAAATTAAATTATATTATTAAAAATATATAAATATAGTTTATTTATTTGTGCTAATACGTTTGGCCCATTTTGGTAATTAACGCATTCATATATTTTATAATATATTTTCATGCTTAGCAACGCATTAGTTTCGTGTCTTAAAGTTTTATCTTAAATAAATGTATAAGTAACTATCATTATTCATAAGATGTCATATACTTTACTTGGATGTTATAAATTTGTCATTTGAAAATGACCTCATCAGATAGTTCCTCAGGGATCCAGCTCGACTAAATGGGATTCCATTGAGGTTCGTCCTCAAAATGACGAACTTTCCAATCATCTAACAACATCAGCAGAACACCAGTAAAAATGGATGGATTTTTCCGTATCAACTCGATTCTCTTTCGTAAAGTAGAAATAATGATCGCAATAAGCTGCATGATGACCGCTGATAAGAACCCTTCCGCATCTGCCTAGAATGTGGACATAATTCATACGACTAGCGCTTTAGTGTCTAGGTTAGCGACAGTATTTTACATGTGTGAGGAGTACCATGCAAGCCTGAGGTCGTAATCTCCTTGGAGGACCTGGCAGAGTTGACTGGATGAATGCAATGAGCCGGGTCAAAAGAGCATAAACCGAGGACGCCTATCATTTAGGTGGAGTTTATCAAGCCACAGATGTCGCTAGCATCAACCTTTTACCAACCATTAGGCCTCCAGATGATTTTAAATAGTGAAAGGTAGTTAGTTCACTCGTGAAAACAGTACTAGAATCCTTATTCAAAACGGCCTTAGGTAACTAACTTTAACGCGGAATTGAGCATTGTTTCGTAACAAAAACATTTGAATTTCAACACACTTTTTAAAATACATAAGAGATGGTCAAATTAATATGAAATATTAACATGAATGGTGAATAGTACTCAAAAAGCTTTTTTAAACCCGTTTCGTTTTCATTAGAAATTTTATATCCCCTAGCGATGGCTGGTTCCAGGAATTTTAAGGTTTTTTTGATTAAACAT
The DNA here is from genome assembly GCA_963573305.1 of Pyrrhosoma nymphula. NCBI lineage: Eukaryota > Metazoa > Arthropoda > Insecta > Odonata > Coenagrionidae > Pyrrhosoma > Pyrrhosoma nymphula. The sequence continues at coordinate 134,284,288 of OY754327.1, forward strand.
ATCAAGAAATGCCGAGCGTCACATGAGGGATATGCTGTATCCGACCTTTCCGGATCGATTAGCCCGCGAGGAGTTAGTACCGAAGGCGAGTATCACTCTCCACCCACCCACACCCTCCTCTCTCGCTCCCACCACCCAGATCACTCACCGATCCCTAATGGCGCAAATGGTACAATAAATCGATGGAAAAAGAACTATTTTTTCCGCAAAAGCTCGGCCTCTAGGGGAGAGCTCATCTGGTGTTAAGACTGGTATGTGAAACTCACCAACTGTAACTCCATTCCCTGAGCTGCAGGTGCCTACCCAAAATGCTCCAGTAAAAGGATAATAGCACACATTGGGTTTAGGTGATGTAGGTACCTGGAATTATCTCTGCTGAATCAACCACAGAGTAATGTGCAATACTATTCGAGCAGCTCAAATTTTTAAATGTTTGCTATCAAATCAAAAATGCATACTGGTTAATATTTATGAAATGCATACACCTTACAAGAGATTCGGAAATGGCAGAAAAATGTGGATAGAGGATGTTTGGAGAGGTGAGAGCATGTTAAAGAGGGTACCAGAGATGAGAGCTCCCCCTGTTACCCTTCCCTGCTGGAGAAACGGGGAAGAGGAAGGAAGAAGATTGGAATTTTAGACGATATAAGGAGAAGAAGAGGATGCGAGGAATTCTAGATAGATCTGATGGCGAGCGATTTATACGAGGGGAAGTGAGAATGTACCAGAAATGAGGATGTTAGAACTGTCAAAAAACCTACCTATCAGTTGGTATAATGCCTAATGAATGAACGATGTTTCAAAGCAATATTAGCAGGACAGAGCTTAAAGGCGTGAAACCTCTATTTCGGACAGTGGCGGAGAAACTTGTCACAGAACACGCTTCGTACGTAGATGCCTTTCACTCTGCCTCCTCCGTCGCCGGGTCATAACTAATATTTTTTCCTCCCACACACAATTTTCCTCTCGCCCGATGTAACTTCCTTTAACGCTCTTCATATCTTTGTTCCCCATAACGTCGCACTAAATCCTCATTCTTTTCCATCCTCATCCCCGCTAACCCACTTTCTAGCGCTATCACCCTCTCGCTGCTTTTCAACCTCCTCCATTCACTCATTCTAACTCTTCTGAATTCCCCGTCCAGTTCTTCAATTCCTTAACCACAACTTGTTCGCTGGTCGTTCTCACTACCCTCAACCTTACGTAAAATATCATAAAATTTCAAAGGTGGAATTTGAACCACAATCATTCGAGGGAAAAAAATAACAGCAACATGCAATAAACGTTTTTCGGTACCAGATCTCGTACGAAGTATATTATCAATAACCACTTAACCAATACTTGATCGCTGGTCTTTCTCACTATCCACAGCGCAACGTAAAATGTTATCAAATTTTAAAGGTAAAATTTGAACCACATTCATTCGAGGGAAGAAATAACAGCAACATGCAATAAACGTTTTTCGGTACCAGATCACGGAAGAAGTCTATTATAGTCTGTTAAAAAACACGTGAATGATTAGGTTTCTTTGCTACAACAAATATTTGTACAAAATCTGCACTGTTGCCGTACTTTTTAATTTCATTTTTTGAAGGATAAGTGATTAAGAATAAGAAGTCCATTTGTCCTTCGCGACCAGTTCGAGAAAAAAAGAAATCGAGGTTATTTGAGGAATAAAATGGAATGAAAATATTATTTCATGATAGGAGACTGAGCTCAATGGGTCGGTTAAAAGTCCGAAAAGGATAGGTAGCTATCGCACATCTCCGGACCAGTGACTGATTTATGACGTTCTATCAGAAATATCAGCCACAGTCTCTTTCCGTCCTTCCGTTCATTTTAGTTTTTGACTCATTTTATCGGCATGTCCCCAAGTAAAATCAATTTGTATCAAATGTCCAATAATTGTGTCGTTTGTGTTTAGTTGGCTTATTTGACTAGGACGATATTTGATTTGAAAACGAATCTCATACGTAATTTAAGAATCTTAAATGGATTGTGTCCGAAGATACATCAAAAATGAATCATACATCATGGAGATTGCACATCGCGAACGCTGAACATTTTAAATCAATTGGGAAAAGTTTGCCACCATTGGAAGTATCACGCCAAGGCATTTTTCTTCTGCCATAGGATTAAACGTTCAAGTCTTTATCTCTCCTCTCGGCAAGAGTAAGTTTCAATGCCAGTCCATCCTCATTCACAGAACACCATTTTTCAGAGTTTTCATTTCACAAGTTTTCAGAGGATAAAACTGTTTCCTTACTTCTTGAAAAAACCTACTTCATTCCCATTCATTCTCAAAGATTTAAGCCCTCAAGTAAATGCCATAGGGTTAAAGTAGAACTTTCCAACTAAACCTTCACCCTAATTTCCAGCTACAAAATGCTTTGTATTATGCCAGTTATTTTAAACAATCGATGTCTATATTAATTACTTGAAAATATTTCGAGTTTATTGGTTACGTATGCGCATATGCGCAATGAGCAGAAGTAATTTTAAGTACCATCGTCGTATTTTAAATATACAATAAAAATATCAATTCAATTTGCTTTGTTTTTAATTATCATTAATGGTCATCTTTCTCTAGGGTAATATACGTTAAACACATGCTTTTACATGTTCGTGCAAATGGAAACAATTTACTGCAGTATACTCTACATATTCGTTCGATTTATACAATAATATGATCTCTTGGATAAAAATTTAATCTAAAAATAGTATTCTACGCAAATATTCCAGTGAAAAATAGCGAAGAATGCACCGTGTATTTAATATTTTTGACGATAAACCCTTCCCCTGGACTGACGCACCAACTGAACACTTCAGTTCTGTAACTACACATATCAAATATTTCAAAGCTCCAAACAATGTACATGAAAGTAAAGGTTCTGTAGACGAAAAACTGTTTCAACTAAGATTTTGACTTCTTTTATAGGAGAGCAATAAAAATTATGCTTTCCAAGAACTTAATTGATCTAGAAGAAATTTTGAAACCCACTTTTACGGAAACAACGTGCTTCCCGTGAATTCCTCACTTCTTAAACATGTTACGGCTAAACTGCAATATTTTCACAAAAAACGGGTAAATAACTTCTAGCGCAAGGAATCGAAAAAACACTCTAACTAACGCAATAGGACTACAACGAACCGCGTCTTGTGCGAAGAGTTCCATTAAGTCCCATTAGGTAGAAGCAGAACGTGGTCCAGACCACACGTACGTGCACAGACGCGCGAGAAAACTCCTCCATTGGGATTCAGTCGAGGAGTCACAGATATCATTCCTCGGAAAACTCGCTAGCGTTTTTTTGAACCCGCGAAACACAGTCGCCTCTGAACTTTGAAAAGTTATGATGAAACCTCTCCGTGGACTGAAATCCGTGCACTATACCACAACTTAAGTAGGAACCCTAGCACAATTCCTCTCTTTATCATCTCGAGCCCACAAAGAAAGGCAATATTACCTTTGGTGAACATATATGTAACCGATGAAATAAAAAAGAAAAAAACCAAAATGAAATACTTGCAAGAACACGATGCAGCCGATTTTACGCCGGCCTCCGGCAGGTAACGGAGCTCCTGAGAACGGGACTGGGTGAGTAGGTAGATGGGGGTAAAGGGTTCGCTGTGAAGAGAGAATTGGGAGGGGGGACAATCGATAGGGAGTAGAGTGGTAGGTAGGAAGAGGGTGTCACAGGGGAGATGGAGGGGAGGGAGGAGTAGAAGGAAGTCAGTGGAGGTTGAGATTGGAGGAGAGACACAGAGCCTGGAATAAATGGTTTCGGGGAAAATGTTGGTAGCGATGGGAAGAGGATAATGAGGTGTGAAACAAATAGATAGAAAAGCTTTATGGAGAGGAAAACAAACGAAAGAATGAAATTAAACAAACAAATGAATGAAAACGTCGGTTGAAGCTGGGATTGGTGCAGAAGACGTGAGATTTAGGCTGATGGGAGGTGGTAGCGGGGAAAGGAATGGTAGCGATCGGAGGAGGATAATGGTGTTTAGAGAAGAATGGAAAAGTTAGCAGGATGGAGAGAACAACAAATGAAGGTGTATTAGATTCTGCGGGATAAGAAGGAAAACTGATAGAAGAAATTAAAAGGAGGCAGAACAAGTAGCTGGAGGGCGTATTTTAAAGGGTGAAAACATGCCAAAGAGGATGAGAGAGGGGGGGATGTAGGGTAAGCGTGGGAAGAAAAGGATAGGACATTTGGACAATGTGACAGGCGACAAAATACACCATGAGTTTAAAAGGGATTTAATGCTACACAACAGATACTTTTATGGTGGAAACATTAGTGAGATCTACACCAAGATTGGGGAAATCACAAGCAGTGCTGTCGATGGACCTGCTGATAATGAAGCCCTGGGAAGGTAGTACTGAGACGTGGGTACAGTACGGGGGTTTAGGGGCAAAGAGGGGCAGATCGGGCATGAAAGAGGAATTAGTATGGAGGGGAAGACAGAAAAGGTATGCCGGTGAAGGTGGAGAAGATGGGATGGAGAGAGAGCCGCCCCCAGGCCGCTCCTTCGGGTTGACGAAGGAACTTTTCCACAGGATGCTGGAGAGGCCGCAAGGAGAGTGTAGAGGGGTAGACTCCGGGAAAGATGGTGGAGGGGCAGATGGGATAAAAACACACGGAGAGACTCCGGCAGGAAAGCAAAGAGGGAATTGGCAGGAGGGGAAGTTGGAGAATGGAGGAAACGCTATAGACGAAAGGGAGGGAGGAGTCGGAACTTAAGAGGAATGGTTGGATGAGGAGAAGTTAGCAGGATGAACCGGAGAGATGCCCGGAGGCACTGAGAGGAAGTTGACGGCTGATGTTTTGAGTTGGAGAGAGGGAGAGTTTGTGTGGGCACGGCCTTGCTGGGGGGGGGGGGAATGAGGGCGGTAAATGTGTACAGCAATGATAGAAGGGGGAAATTTCGCAAATAATGGAATGGGGAGATGAGGAGCTCTGAAGCAGGGGGTTCAAGTTTGTCAGGGGAAGGATAATGGGGTTGGGGTGAGTTAAGACCGGTTCAAACGATGCGCTTTTCCTTGACGGCTTGCTTGCGTTGACTGCTGATGGCTTCTGTGCGTACCCACTTCCCGCTAGCTAGAAATGCTGAGCGCTGCTCACTTACCTTGCTTACTTTTGAGAATATCTGCACGCTGCTACTTTACCAGTTAAATTAGCCTATTACCTCTTCCCATATGCAAAACTCCACATCACGCGATTAACGGGAGAGTTCTGCGTTTACACGACATCAGCAAGGCGTATAACACTCGATTGCCTACGGACGCTACGGGATAAACTTCAACGAAATGACGCATGATGGATCTGAAAGCTCCTTCAGGAAAAGCGCATGGAATGAACAGGTTTCAGGATTTTAGCGCGGAGGAGGAAGGAAAACGTTTGAGCAGAGCAGAGGTCAGTTGAAACAGGCGGTGAGATTTTCATACATGTGCCTAGGATTAATCCGTCAAGCACGGTTTGAAAATGCGTTTTTCCTTCACATTTCTCCAAACGAGATTTGATTCGTGGAATTCTGTGGATGATTCTGCGATGTTGACTGCGCAGTAGGCGTATTGATGCATAGCATACCCTGAAGCCATCCGCAGCATGAAACCGCATCGTTGATCATATGATGTGGAACTTAACGGTGATTGGCCGAAATTCGGCAGCAAGTAGCAGAGCACGCAGCGACATTAGCAGCAAAGCTTCATCGTTAAAGTCAAGCGAGGTAGCCATCAGCATGATCGACATTTCTTCTTCTTATTCTTCCACGTCATTGTCTTCATAGTCTTCCACGCTAGTAATCCGCCGAAGAAAAACGAACAGAGTGGACCAGGAGTGGAATTTTGTGCAAGATTTTTCCCCAGTTCCAGGGCCATATTCAAGTTTTATTTAAAAATTTAAGCTCAAGGATATGATGCAAATATTAATGACGCAAAAACTTTGTTTCTATGACCCTACCTCTCAGTAATTAACTAAATTCACTAAGTATTTTAAGCATTGACTTATTTTCCACGACATACGCTGATGACAACCACAAAACCGTAGGTTCTAGTGCGACTGTAAAACGTACTACGGTGAGTAAAACATTTTATTCCTAAAAATAATTGAGAAAACATAAAAACTACACAACGCTACATTTATGAAGCGATGCGCGTCCCTCAGTAGCTCAGAGCCGCACCATATCCCAAGGAAAACAACTATATTTTTGCAAATATGTATGTACCTCGAAAAGAAGAGCGTTTAAATAATTTTATTTTGGTGTCAATAGAAAGGTGAGGTCTTTTTCTTTCTTTATAATAAGACCCGATTCAACCATTTATATGCACAGTAACATTTCGCTCAAACTAACTTTGAGTTGCCGGCCCTGAGCGCAGCGGCACTCAGTTTAAAGAGGGGGGAAGGAGAGATGGGCGCGGGAGAGAGAGGTGCAGTGAGGGCGAGGTAGGGGAGGGCGGAGTAGGAGAGGAGGCGTAGCGCAGGCGGAGGCATAGTTGTGGGGAAGACGAGGTGGCAGGAGGAGCCCGCCGAGCGAGTGAGTGAGTGTGCAGGGGGAGGACGACGTTCCGCGGGGCTGCTGCTCAGGTCGGCGGCGACGACTGCTGTGAGCGGAGCAGAGCGTGACAACAAGGTCTCCCGCCATACCCGGGCGACTGGCTACCCGAGTGGAGTTAACGGCCGGCATTATTAATAAGGTACGTCTCCAGGGTTAATGAGGAGCAACGTGTTACACCTGTCCTACCGCAAATCACTGACGTGAGGTCGAAGGAGATATGTTTTCTGCGGAAAGGGGATAAGGGTAAAGGGGACTTGGAATAAAGTGCGACCCTTCTCACCCACCTCGGGGTGAATGAAGTGCCTTCTATCACTCCGGCCAGCAAACGGAGGACATTCACATTAAGGTCTGTCATTAGGTATCCTTTATATGAATCGTATTGCAAGCGGCTTTTTACACGCTGTGTTTCCAAGTGTTTCCGTGGATAAGGTCCGATTCCACTATCTGAAAAGCGGTGATTGCAATAAAAAGTTTTATTAATTTTTGCCAGTGAGAGAGCGGTAAGTCATCGTAAGGTAAGAAATTATGAGCGATACATTGCTCTCGCACTCGATTTTATAATCTCTATTTAAATATTTCTCGGTACGTAAACCGTAATTAATTTGTTCTCCCATCGATAACGCTAACGTCAAATAACATACGATCTGACGTAAACTAAAAAACCCCATATTTCAGTCGTGTTATTATTTAACGTACAGTTGGCAAAAGTGCAACGTCATATTGCGGTTAACGTTAACCATACATCATTAAACTGGGCCTCAAGAGTATTTTGTGCAGTCAGACATGACCTCAAGTTCTCCCATCATACCCAGACGACTGACTACCCGATGGGACTTATGCCTAGATAAAAAAAATCAGGTGCCTTAAAAAAAGGGCAACGTGTTGCACTCGAACTGCTGCACGAAATGAATCTGAGAGGCCGAGAGTAATTTGTTCGGGACAGCGAGGATTAGGGAAAAAGAAATCACACCGAAGCGGGTTCCGAGTCGCCTTTCTCAGTGTAAATTAAGTTCCTCTTGCCGCTGCATCCCTTTAGTGGTGGACGTCGATATTCATGACTGCCATTAGCTTTCTGACTACTTCATCGGTCCATCCGCGCACTCACTCTCCCACGGTGCCCATAAGTTTAGATAACGCCCAAAACCACTGACGAAAGTAGGTGATTTCAGCAAAAATAGCTCCATTTATTTCCATCAGCGACTACTTGTACTTTTATTGCTTGACATTTCACATTTCAAACTACTACCATTTATTTATTTTTACGCCATCGTAAAAAAAATAGTTGCCCTTCAACTGTTTCAATATATTTTGCAGGCATTACGAGGGTTTTAATCAGGACAAATATTTTTGACATGTTTTCGGACATTTTAGATGAACTCAGCACTAATGATTATTAAGAATAAATCAGAAATTCATCAACTATCATCCGCCACCAAACGAGCGGCAGGGGAATATCGAGCAGCAGGAAAATATAAATGTAATTAAGGACAGGAAAAATTGAATGGAGATGAACTTTATGCGATTTTTCCGGTGATATTTTTTATTCATTTCAACTTTGAGACAAGATACATACCTTGTGATTGGGATGAGTGTTTCACCTGCTACTTATGTTTGCACTGATTTTGTTTGGTGGCACATGCTAATCACTTTTAATATCTTCTTGCAGGGGAATTATGCAAAACAATAGTGTTTTTATTTCATTATAAAATAGAGTTTAAAAAGGAACTATTTTCCTCCCAAATACTTGCGTTAATGTCAGATAAACAGAACTTTTTTTCAACTTCCTCAATAAAAAGTCTCTTCTTGTACAGAAGTTTATCATGATACTAAAGATTCCCGCGGGGAATAAAGAAACTGAGAGAGAGGGAGGGAGATTTCATGGGTCATTTTAATCATACAAGGAGCGCTTATTAACCTTTGTCAAAAATGTGTTCATATTTTATCCTCATTAATGAGAACGGAGAACAGTGGAAAAGTTCTTGTTTTTATTTTCAATCATAATTACTTCAACGTGTTTTACAAAAAAAAAGTACCGTGTTTGCTTTGTTAAATTTTATTAATGCTAGCCAAATTAAATATGGTTAGTATTAATGGATTTTTAGCATATCTTTTGCACATGCATTTATATAAATTAGCTTTCCTTTCATGTGAATATTTATATAAATTAGCCTTGTCTGTAACAATAAACCTTTTAGTTGCCTGAATTCATTTTCATAATGTGCATAGAAAATGTTGATATTGGAATATTTCGATAATTAACTACACTTGTCAGTTGCACCTATTCCACTACTCGTTTCAGAGAATGATATTTTATGAATGGGCATCATTTTGAAAATAAAAAGGAAAATTCCGGAATCTGCTGAAAATACAAAAACGATGAAATTAACAACGTGGCTATTGGAAATTTTATAAAGCATTTTGATGTGATAAAATTTGGTGTTTCCACCGAAACATGGAAGAAAGACAAAGCATTATTAATCACACATCACGAAGTTTCTTACGTCATAGAAAGGTACGGGGGAATAGAAAACAAAGCAATAGTTCCATTCCAATGAGCCTGGAAAGACCCATTGCAGGTTGGTTTACAGAGGAAAGATGAGTCCCAATAAGTCCGCAGACAAATAGAAACGATTAATATAGGAAGTAATGATGGAGGAGGGAGAGTGTGATCGGACGAGTGCTCTGGAGCACTAATGAAGGAAAAAAATGGACCCAAACTCCCCAATCAAGAACTAAATAATTACCAACGCGGAAAACGATTGATTACATCGATTAAAAAGGCGTCATAAGATACAGCCTTTTTTTTAGCACTATTTCCCAGGATTCCAACACCAGAACGGATATAGGTAATTGAAAACGTTATTGCATAGACATAAGTTTTATTTTTCTCAATGAGGTAAGTGCAGATTCCTGCGAGAGTCAAATTCAATAAAAAGTTCGGACATTGGACGTGGAAACCAGGTTGGTAATGCGCGTTAGTAAAGGCGAGTTTCTGGAAACACTGAGGTCCTGGGTTCGATTCCCTCATTGAGTGAGGATGTTCTTATTGTAATCGAAGGAAGACATCTCAGGCCTGAGCATCTAGATGGTTAGAACTAGCGAAATAACCTTAGCAAATGCAACAAATTGGATCAGGCGAATAATAATAGAACAGATTGTTGAAGAATAGTTTTTCATAGCCATAACGTTTATAGCTGGAGCACCTAAACTCCGAAATCGACTGTACCGTTAACAGCGTGTATTTCAGCAACAATGCGCGAGGCTAATGAAAATATGAGTTCGCGTAAGATGCAAAAATGGGCTCTTTGAATTTTTTTTGCATTTGACAAATGCATGAAAATGCTAGACAACCTGGCCTATTAAGAGATGAGACTGACACACATGCATACCCATCAGGTCCTTCTATTACGGGGTGGGTAGAGTCTAAAAAGCTTAATCATCGGTGTTAGACCCAGAACACTAGCTCTCTTTCAAAACATCCTTCTATACTTCCTTATTATTTCATGCATCTTTGCTTCAGTTACACTCACGTGATATTTAATACGAGGTCACCTGTTTTTAATGCTCCAAATATTCCTCCCCTTTAGAACCGTCTTAATATGAGAATGCCAACAAAGCCGCGAGTATAGTAATGAGCAAAAATGGCCAATCATTTATTTATTACGGAAAATCAATTGTCTTGATATGGAATTTAGTTGGAGATAAATACTTTCTGGAATGCCAAAAGGTATCCGTGTGACGTAATTCAATCAAGCACTCTGGGGAACACAGAATTGGATGAGGCAAACTGAAGGAATGCGCCTGGAGCATTTCCGAGAGGGTTTCTCACACAAAGCACAACAAACAAGGGGGAACGCGGACCTCTCCTAATTGCCAACAAGAAGAATGAAGGTGGAACTGTCGTATTTCTCGTAGCTTGCATATGGAAGCGTGAAATTAAAAAAATACGAATGAGGTAAGAATGACAGCGGGTTACCACCGAATCGATTCGCGACGATTCTGTCGTGAAAATTACTTAAAAATCCGAAAGGAATTATTTCACATAAGCTCCACCAAGGGGATAAGAAATAACGAAAGAACGCGTGGAATTTCTGGTAACACAAAGTAAAGGCAACAAATAGGTAATGTCTGAAGAAGCCAACGGCTCTAGACGTGGACGAAAAGCGATGAATTCGGGGCATGATACCTCTCGCGATGCTGTATTCCACTGAGTATTAAAACTATCCGGGGACCCTGGAAGGGAACGTCTCTGTCTAAGGAGAGCGGGCTTTGCTTATACCCCCGACTCCGGGTACGAGCGCTAACACAGCCGCCACATTGGAGAGGAGCAATTCCATGAGAAGAAAGGGGAGAGAGATGTTACTGGGGAGGGGTTAAAAGAAGTTAGCGAATGGAAGATTAATGGAGAGATGACTCGACGGAGTTGTGTTAGATGAAAATGAGAAATGATCTTTTGCCATCACAATATTATACGTTCACGTCCAACGATTAAGACAAGGGAATAAAAAAAGCCAAAAAGGATACGTCCTGGTTACAAATTTCCACGATCCTTAAGCGACAAAATCTTTGGATAAATATTGCCATATGTTGAGTTTAATAAAGAGGGAACAAATTATAATGTAAATAAAGAAATTTGGCTAATATTTCTTCCTATTATATCAACAAGATGGCTTTTGTTTGCATTTCTGAATTTATTAGCACAAAATTACGGCGTTATTTACTATGTTTCACGTTTTGCAACTCATCCTCAATGAAACTAATGAAACTAGAAAAATATCTCATTAATCTAGGTATGCGAACAAACAACAGTCAAAAATAAAGGTCAACGGCAAACATGAGGACAACTACGCACCAAATAAAGGCTTCTACCATCTGTGGCAGCGCAACTAATTATGATAATTATTCAATAATGCACTAATATACTTCAACTCACTTGTCAGATGAAGCTGGGTTATTTTGCTCTCCTTTCAATGATACAGAAATTGCTCTGCAAAACTTGCAAAATGCTCTTTCGTTTGGATCTCAACCTTTATTTAAAACGGAACAACATGTAAACTAATAAAAGTTAAATGGGTAGGGAGAACATTGGACACCTAACTTCTAGAAAAGTAAATATATTTAACAGCTAATAAAAATAAAAGAAAGAACCATATTCAATCCCAGTCATCCCAGACTTTAAAAAGTATGTTTTATAATTACTTACTTAGTGGATGATGTAATAAAGGAAAAGGATAATGAAGAAGTTATAAAACAACAAGCACCACAAAACAGCGTGGAAAGTGCTGAGATGGGAGATGCTTAAAAACAATCTAGCTGAGAATGGGACAGCTTTTTCGTGGAAAGCTTAGAGAATGTGGTTTTATTTTCCTAATCGGACAGCTAAGATGAGCAAACAATGCTCAGGGCGAGGCTTTGCGAAGACTAATGGGCAGGTACCCCGCGCCACAGACATGGGAGAAGGGGGGGAGAGGAAAAGGGAGGGCAGGGGTGTATTCCGTACGGAGAGCGACAATGCGGGCTGTGAGGATGAGTTGGAAAAACATGTTTCGTCGGTCGAGATGTTTGAAAAAGCGACGCGGTTACTGGATACCCAACGAAAGCCATTACTCTTGCGCAAACTGAGGCTGAGAAATTCATGCGCTCTACCAGGGATCACACTACAGAGAAAATGGAACTCTTCAGGGATTACTAAAAATGAAATAGAGTCGCCAAAGGTTCAAAATTTCATGAAATAATAATCAATGACTGTGAATAAAGACGGACCTCGTGTTGAGAACTTTCCGTTGTCAATAATGTATATTCAATCTAATATTTAAATTGTGAAAATATAATAATAAAAAAGAATTAACTACCACCGGTTGTAGTAGATTATGCATGTTTGGTAATGTGCCGACCTGCTAAACCAAAGGTCACGAGTTCGAAACCTGCCAGAATGAATTTTATGTTTGGATTAGGATTTTGATCTGATCCTTTGAAGACATGGAGTGAGGGATCGCAAGGATATATTCCGGCATCAGGAGCGATAATGCGGCCTCTGGGAATGAACTGGAAAAAAACACGTTTGCCGCTCGAGATATTTGGAAATTCCGGTCACCGAATAACCGAGGAAAGCCGTAACTCTTGAGCAAACAAAAGATTGAAAAGGGTGCGCACAGCTCCTGGGTCAAAGTACCGAGAGAAAAGAATGCACTATGCTTAACAAAATATTTAATTGTGACGCATAAAGTTCAAAATTAAATGAAAGACGTGATTAAATCTTACAGTTGTTAAAATTTTTAAACCTACGTCACATATTTAAGATCCTTAAACAACTAAATATCAATTGGTGTACGTTGCGACCGCAAGGTAGGCAAAATTGGTCTACCAACCCTACGACCGTGGGTTCGAATCCTTCCTCAATAAACAATACAAAGTTTGCATTTTGATGTAGGTGTCAGGTTAAATGGAGCGAAAATATCACTTGCAGCTTAAGACCCTACGAACCAAGTCGACTCTTACTACCAGTAACTCTAATTTGTTTCATTTGATTAATAGGAAAAATATTAATGGTTGTGCACACCACTGTTAAGTTCACACCATCGTTTTCATACGTAATATAAGAAGAAAGTGACTTTCGCACATGAATAAGATCTCGCTTCAGAGCCAGCGTTCTACCACTCAGAATCTTACGCTATTACACACAAGGAGAGACGCAAACATTTTTTAAGTCGATTTCTACTCTGTGCAGTAAAGGTTTGCAACGGTCGGGCTATTTAAGGCCCCCATTGAATTTTATCACACTTCGGCCCAAACGACACTTACAAAAGTGAAAACAAACTCGTATCCCCGAATCAATACCAAGCCAGAGAGCATATAACTCGAAAACTCTAAATTATTACCGCCCATTTCGTAGTATTGCCACTTTTATTTTTTCCCCAATTCTCCTAAAAAATGCTTCCAGTAAAAAAAAACTATAATCCGATATTCAGCGACACAGGCATTAACTAAAATGGCGTCGATGAAGAAGGTGCCATTGGAGTTGATCATTAGATAGGGTTCGGGAATTAAAAGTGCGATTGAAAATGTTTGTCGGCGACGAAATAAAAAACTCGATGAGTGGCAAACCCAGAACAGCCCAGTGAGTTCCGTATACTAATCACCAACCCACAGACACCGGTCGGCGTCGGGAGTTGGATCGGCATCGATGAGATTGAACGGCACGCGAAAGGGGAGGTGGACAAGTGGAGGAAGTCAAGCGGAGTGATTGAAAGAGAGAAGTTTGAGGGAAAAGAAAGAGTAAGAGAAATTGGAGAACAAAGAGGACCTAGCGAGGGCAGCTGTTTGCTCAACAAAGCAGAAGAATTGAAGTCTAAAAGGGAGAAAGAGAGGAGATGCCCTAGACACAATCGGCTGTCGATGGATACCTCTGAAGTATCATAGAAATTGCAAGTTGCACGGTGAGGTGGTTTGTCTGAAGCGAGTCTATTGAAGTAGCCGCCAACTGAGACACGCGGTGTAAAACCGGAGTCCACCTCTGCCAGCGGTGACAGAGCGTAAGCATGCACAGCTGACGCCCAAGAAGCTGCCGCTTGAGTTAAAACAACTCGTGTGGGATTAGCAGTGTGAGTTAAAGCGGAGCGACAACCTCGGCGGCTCCACCCGACGGCGGCGAGTGACGATGTAGTTCGCGGGAGAATAATCCAATGGACACTCGGTCGATGGCGCGGGAGTGCTTGGAGCTTCTTAAATGACATCAAGGAACAAGGCAAAGCTTCTTTTACCTCGATTAATTCTTTAAGAGCGCCGACAGATTCCGTGAATGTGATTTTGAAATATTTTCAAGGTTACTTGACAAGGTTTTTTAGTCATAATTACTGTAACAGGCTTAATCTAGCCAAGAATGATGCAAGTAAAAACATTTGTGAGGACTCGGTGTATGTAACTTGTTAAACGGATTCTCGACAAAAAAATGGAAATTGTGAGTCATTCAACCGAGTGCATATCTGCAATAATTATTTAGTTAAGATTTAAGCATCTATAATTAACGGACCTATCACTAAAGTTGGTTTTGCGGCTACTGTGCGAGAGAACAAAACAATTACATTGAAGATATGAAGTCTATTACCTGGTAAAATACCCGTGATACATTTATACAATTAAATAGTTATTTCCGAGCACAAAATTATCCACAATTATAAGTATGGAGTACCTACATCTGTCATCGCAACGGGGATAGGCATCAGCCTTTAATGTAATAATACAATTTACTCAATAGGAACCTAAGTATCGGAAATTATATAACAGCACAGGCACTGCATTATTTTAACTACCGCTATTTGAAAGTCAGAATGAGAGTAAAGTTCTCGCATTCACCTTAAATAGCCAGACTGGCGACTTGGAAATATTTGGTCCTGAAATAGCATATTAACGGGAAATTTCTAACGTATCATCTGGATTTGAACCAAGGTTATTTTAATATCATTCGCTGGTTGTGTCATGTTTATAGCTCAATCACCATACGAACGCCTTTAACCTGCATTAACAACAAGCCTCGAGCGGGTAACTAGGTTTTTCTACTAGTACATAAAGTCACGACGGTAGACTGCGCATCAAAACATTATGCCGCGTTTGATGAACTAAGGGTCGTGAACGGGCACTCATTGAGTGAATTGGCCTTGAAATTGCCAGCGTATCCAGAAGAGGAGACCAGCGTATCCGCAGAGTCGCGGCTTGCATGGTTGAAGCGGAAGAATGGTGCTCGGGCAGCACATTAGAGTCATATGGGCAGAGCAGTGGATTCGTCGGTCCTCCTAGCGGGTGCGCCGCCTCCCCTCGGCCTCAAGCGTCAGCTTATTACCGAGGTTTAGCGGAGTCGGCGGGGAGGGGGAAGGGAACAAGGATGGGAAAAGAAAGGGAAGGGGGAAGGGCAGCTTTCGACCCCAGTGCCATGATTAGGCAAAGGGGCTTAAGCCGAAACGCGAAACAACCATTTTTTCTCGTGTTGGCTACGATTCATTCTATGAGTAAGCAAGAATCAGAGTCGCCACCCGTCGTCCAGCCGGGCCTCAAATATAATGGGAAGAGCAGCAGCGATGCATGCACAGCGAGTGGTCCGACCTGCTTTGTTGTGGCGGACACAGGAGGTACGTTTGCCGAGAATTTCCACCGCCGCGCCGCCGCCCTTCTGCGCGCTCGTCCGAATATAAAGTGCAGCCAGGACATTGGTCGTCATTGAAGGAACATCAAGGGTAAAGTGGCTCTATCTTAAAATGAATTAAAAGTAATGTAAGGCATACCCCGGTTACTTATAGAAAAACGTGTCCTCTGTTGGCTATGAACAAAAAAATTCTATCTTACCAGCTGATGGAGTTGGAGTTATATGCAACGCAGATGGAGTAATATGCAACCAGTGAAATCTGGGGAAAATAGTACATTTCTGCCTGATATACATGCCATTTTCGTGGAAAACTGTGCTACGGGAGAGAATTCTCCCAAGGGATTGAAAGGCAATACAATTTGGGCACCATTCCATTTGCGTTTTTAAGTTATTAGAAAATAAACTACATAAACTGAAGTCAAAATGCGTTATTTCAGTATATAGAAAGTTGCAGTCGGCTGCTATGGATGGCAAAGTGATGATATGAAACTTATTCGTCGAACGAACTATATATTTTGTGTCTAAATTTTTCTTTCTAATAGCCAAGACTTGTAATGAGTAAATATAGTATTTCTTAACAATACAAAGTATTTCATTTCAAAGTGTATTTCATTTCTTATCCCATATTTCCAGTCAACCTGTTCATGATATTTTTTGTATTGCAAATATATTTTGTTATTGGGAACGATAATGACATAAACATAAATCATTGTATTACTGCAATACTGAGTTCTCTGACAAGTAACTACTTTTTAAAACAACCTGCATTCATATTTAAAAATATGGCGTTCTTCTCTCCATCCTCATGTCATCAACGCTTTTATTCCTGCAAACTTTTTGCGAGCACAAATTACCATTCTCTAAGCATCCTCTCCTAAAAATTCTCAGAAAAAGTGACTGGTGAGGAAATTTAGATATAGATCATATTGTATCGGGGCGCTAGAATTGGGCGCAAAATTAAAATTAATTACAGAATATAAAAGACCTACGTTAACGCAAGCAATTTACTACTAAATCCGTAAATATTCTCAATTTTACATTTGCTGCAAGGCATCTAATCAGGGAATATTTAGCGAAATTCCCTGTTGTTTACCAAGAAAAGATTTGGAGACGTGCAACTTCAATCGCAAGTTGCCCGTCGAATGTCGTTTCACGGGCAAAATGTAGCCTTTACTAAGTATAAAACGTTACAGAAAACATACGATGGAAATGAATAGCGTAGCGAAATAACCAAAATTCCTCATCAGTGAGGGAGTTTTATCTAAAATTTCCTCCACGATGAAACTTTTGCTGAGTAAAGTGACGATAAAAACAGGATTTCGATTACGAGCGTTTCCTTTGATTCCCTGGGGGCAGCACTGTCACTCTCTCTCTCTCCGCCCGAATTAATTCTAACGATAGCATATGCATGACAAAAGAGAAGGGAGATCGTGTGTTTAGCGTCGGCAGGCGTGGCAAGTTCGTTCCACCGGTGACGGTGAGTCGCTCCCTGTGGAGTCACAGCATTCGCTGCCCAGCGGCCGGGTCGCCCGACCTCCGACCACCCCGTCATCCGCCTCTCCCACTTCCCCATGGTTATCCCCACGTCTCTCGCACAATTTTCACCGTCATTCATCTCCACAGCGCCTCCAAAATTCATTAGAGCCTTAAAAATTCATCGCTATTACAATCGCAGCTGTAAACTCGTCACTTTTACCCCAAACTTTGCGAAACAAAGGTTACTACTTTGTATGAGGAAAAATTTAGACATCTAAGACATCAACTCAAGGTTGGTAAAACAAATAATTTCGCCTGCTGATCAAATATTTCACTTAAGTTTTGGAGAAAGAGATAAATTAAACCATGCACGTAGACTTCAAACAACCTCACAAATATACGCTTGATAAAACCTAGAGTCAGCATATGTTTCGAATTTGTTTTTCACCCGCAGTTAATATGATATCCAGGCATTTGACATCATCAGCCATATTTCATTTATTTACCCCACTTTGCAGACATGGCGTTGATGTGATTTCTTTGGTAAGAAGTTAAATGCATAGCATTTACTAATACTGAGTTCGAGCCCTCACTTAACATGCTAAGTACGTTGTTAAAATCCAATGAGGGCCTCAAAGTCAACTGAAGTGGTAATTTCTCGGTAGATGATTACATAGTCAACAACCAGGCGAGTAATATCGTTGATATTCATAAGGAATAACGCTCACGCTCTCAATCATGGCCAGTCACGCTTCCTTATTTATTTGTTTATTGTGTTTAATGTTTACCCAACATATAAATATGATTACAGGGTAAACAATGAATAATTGAACAAAAAAGTACAAATATTATTAACATTGGTCATGCCTGGTCAAATACTGTCAAATGGTTGAATACATAAATGCATTATTTAGTCTACATATCGACAACATTACTTCACTATTTTTTAATTTACTTCTTTTATAAAATTGTCTCTATCTTGATACATATTAAGGTCGTTGCAATATTTGTTATATGTAATACACAATCTGTTAATAGGATAATTTTTACAGTATTCACTATTAACATTCATTACATAAAACGTCATCATATTTCTAACTTTTTCGATGTAACATGAAAATGTAATCGATTCAACAACGTGCCACACTCTCCTTTGTTTACTACATCATGTAGAAATATAAGATCATTAAATATTCTGCGATCAGATATTTATGGAAACTAAACATTTTCATCTCTCTCTCCTTTGTTTACTACCTCATGTAGAAATATAAGATCGTTAAATATTCTGCAATCAGATATTTATGGAAACTAAACATTTTCAATAAGTCCTCGTATTTTATATGATTATGTATGATGGGATAAACGTGATACTGAATATAATACGTATATCTTAAAAACCTTTTTTGAATTCTCTCAATAATTTCACTGTACTTTTTTGCACAAGATTCTAGATTACAGAGCAGTATTCTTCTTTGCTCCTTACAAGAGAAAAATTCAATAATTTTAGCATACATTCAATCCTGAAATACTTTGACATACGGTATATAAAACCCTGCAGCTTACAAGCAGACTTGGAAATATTAAATATATAATTTACAAAAGTCATTTTACAGTAAAAAATCATTCCCAAATCTTTTATTTCACTTTTTCTCTCAATGATCTCCTCTTCCATTGAATATCTGAACATTAGAACATTCTTTCTCCTTGAATAGGTCATAGAAGAACATTTATTAATGTTAAGTTAAAGTACAAATGTTGTTTTAGACCAAATAATTAAATTCTGTAAATCACTCTGTACTTGTAAACATTCAGCCAAGTTATCCACTTTTCTGTATATCTTAATATCGTCTGCAAACATTAGGCACTTGGTGTTATAAAGGCATTGCGGCAGATCATTAATAAATATAAAAAAAAGTGGGCCTTATAGGACTCCGGCTGCCACCCTAACCATGTCGATACGTATTCCGTCGAATATTTTTTTAAATTTCAATCGCCACTATCAAATAACGTAGTTCATAACACATTATTCATACTTCTTCCAGATAATCGTTTTTTTCTAATTTTAGTCTGTTTCTCCGACAGGACCACACGGGTTTGAGCACATGCGTGTGTTCACCTATTCAATACGAGAAGCCGAAACAGGAAATATGTAACTTCATTATTTTCAGCTACTCAAAAGTAGATACAGATATTAAATGTCAGCAGCTCGGTCTGATACACAGGCAAGAAATTAAAAACCAACTTAGGCAACGGCTAAGATGGAATTTAAGAATGTTAATGGTACATATCTATGTAATTCCTCGCTCTTCTCCACATAAACGCGATGCCAATCATATGCTATCTCCTTCCTTCGTTTTTAAGGAGTCATTCCTGCTGAAATATTCTTGAACTTTAGGTACACCGTATACAAAATTAACTAATAGGGACGATATTCCACAATATTGCACTTATTTGCACTTGCGGACTCCGCAAAGGTAAATACTGTGGCTAGTCCCGGTATCCTCAAAATTGAACTAATAGGGACTTACTACTAAGAAAAGGTTAAAATAAAGTAGATTTTAAAGATTCCAATACTCAAAGCAAACTTATTCACCCGCACCAGTCAGCAACCTGTCTGCAGCAGATATCTGTCCTCTTGCTTTGATAAGCTTCAAGAACTCAACAACAAAACTATGGTTCGTTCATTGCCACTATCTTGTTCATTCTGTACTCCTAGACAAAGGCAAAGAAGCAATAGTCTGCTTTGAACTGTATTTTTTAAAATCCTCACAATCATTTTTAAAAACTAAGCAGATGATGCTAAAGGTTCCTCGTTCCAAAACAGTTCAGTATTTTCCCTATTTTTTTCAAGATTGAACAAAAAGGAACATGCATGTTCATTTGTCTGAATGAACGGCAATTCAACTCAAATTGAGTCAAGATTGCACAGCAAGGAATTTTCAAGGAGACCTTTACTAAACTGCGACTTAAGAAAAGCTCAATGGAGATGGAGGTAAGATCGATTTTTCTTGACAACCGTAAAAACTTTTCTGAAAAACAGTAACGAAAAGCAAAAGTAAACTACGAAGTTATATACTTACAATCAGTGGGTATAGCACCACTGGATTTCTAAATGGATCTCGTCAGATAATCCTTCGAAGTCTCTAAGCGAGGATTCTGTCTTTAGCAATGTCCTCTGCGCTGAATTATGAACAAATTAGGTAATGGCCTATAGTCGACTAGATTGCTTTTTACTCATTGTCGGATTTCCCTTCGGGATTCCAATGGGTCGGCCAAAAATGAACAGGCCCTTACGTTATTACGCAAAAATCTCTTTTCCAATCGTCTCCCCCCACCATCAAATGCTTCTGTTCGTATCCTTCCCGACCATCTTAGGTGGCTAGGTAATAGATAGATATGGATATATGAATTGCTTTATTCAGTGGGGCGCGATTGAGACTCAAAAGTTACTTCTTTCACCGAAGTCGTTCTCATGTTGTCAATCAAGACATAATATGTTAGCGCAAAAGAAAAAATATTATAAAATTTACACAAAAATAATTTCAACAGTTTAAACCTTATCAGTAAAAATATTTTACGTCTGGATATAAATTAATTTGCATAAACAACAGTCCTACACGTCATAAAGTTTACATTCTATAAATAAAAATAATAAGCTATTCGGTGAGGCAACCGACAACTAATGTCATTTATGGCATTACGGATTAGTGGGTAGGAGTAGGATAATTTGGGGACTAGAGGAAAGGCAAAGAGATAACCGGCATCGGTATAGTGGTAGCGAAAAATGGTTCCAGTTACCTGGCAAATCGTGACGTTGAGGAGTGGATGGCATCGGTTTAGGAGCGGAGGGGAGAGGACAACACATGGTAAGCAGAACTGCCGACATAACAGCGTTCAACTTGAGTGGGCGGGAAAGTGAAATCAGGACATTTCAAGACAATGTTTATGATCCGCCCAAAGGTGGAGCTAAACTAATATTGTTCGCAACCCACCGGATAAACCCATCTAAATCAAAATATTAAGAGCCAAAGAGAGATAGATTATTGATTTGAATAGCAGACTACATTTAAAGTCGGCAATGAATATTTGCGACCCTGGAAACATAGGTAGGCACTTCTTTACTCCCTCGTTCGGAGCCGGTTATTAGGGAATTGACTCTACCACTGAAAAGGGCTTACTGCGCAACCGACACCATGTTTCGCATCCACTTTTTTAGCCTACTCTTCTCGAAAGGCACTAAGTGATCTATGCTATTACATTTGCTTCGAACGATGATCCATGCATTACACCTGAAGAGCTCTCTACACAGCAGCCAAGTAGTAATCGATATTTTTATTGAGATATCTCCCCCACCAACGGAATTTAAACCAAGGCCATCGGGATGGGGAGCTAACTATAGTCTAACCACTCCAACCAACAACTAACCCTATCTCCCTCGGCACCTCCCATTCTTCTCTCGTCCACCAACCCCAGAAGCACTTCTTCATTTCTACTTTGTTCCCTTTTCCAGCGTATTTATTCAATACACACTTCGTCTTTCATCAATTTCATATTCATCCTCTGCGATCTTTCCTTCTCTTCCTTTAACTCAACCTTTTCTCGAAGCCTCTACCCTTCCGCCGCCTGTTTTCTTCTGCTCCATCTGCCTGAGAGCTCGCATTTCCTATTCAACGCACGCTTTTCTCGCAATCGCCCGAGTAGCAACGATGCTGGCCAGGGTCAGAGCGCTCTTCTTTTTACAAATACGTAGACCCAACCGAGGGCACACTCGAGACTTACACACGGCTTTCGAAAAATCGATGAGGAAATGTTTCATGCAAAACGCCATGCTGCAGTAATCGTTTATTGAGAGGATGGTATCGAGAGTACACTCATTTGCTACCTATTGCAAGCTGGCCTTTTGTTCAGTTCTACGTGAATAATGGTTTTTTTCGTCCATACCAATTTCATCGAGGGCTTTACGCGAAAGCATATCAGTAGAGTACACGTATGCACATTATGCGCACAATTGTTTTGCCACCAGATCAAGGACCGGGGCTCGGCAGCTTATGGCCCATCGCACAAACATTTTGCTTCATTGCATCGAGCTAAATAAGTTACGAGACTATTTATGAAACCGAGAAGTTTATCAAATATTTCTGCTACGCATACTGAACGACCTCAAAAAATATCAAGTGAAAAAATATCTTCAAGTAGGTCGAAATGGTTTGAAGACCTTTATAAAAAATACTAAACTAAACTTCATGACTGAAATGGGAACAATTTATGAATGGTGGGAACAATGTCCGAATGAAATTCAGATAAAATTTACAAAATAGAATTGTCATAGTTGACTTCTTTTTCGTCTTTAACCTTTAGAAGATATTTATCGAACACTTAAGTTGGTTCTTTTGGAGCAGATGGATAAAAATTATTATCTGGCTTAAATAATAGACATAAAGCAAACGAAATTAAAATAACTTCGATCCTTCAGTAAGTTATGAATTAATGTCTCCGAAAAAGGTAAATTGACTTCCGAAGCATAGTTTCGCTCGACTCAGTTCCATCGCTTCAGAGTCGAGAAGTTAAATTGCTAGTACGGAAGGACACACGTCCTAACACCACACCCTTATTCACTCTCATGGACGCATCCGATGATTTGATAACGGAACTAACTTTCTGACTGAGAACCTCTATCAAATTCGCCAATTTTCTTCGCACGGGATCAAAGAAAAAAAGCACAAGAATGGCTTTGATGGAAATAAGAGCAAAAAAACACGTGACGAAGGCGATATTTATCTGACGTTCCCGGAGCAAGTTGGCTGCGATGTAGAGGGATAGCCTGCGCAAAATATCAGTATATTTACCACAACCATTCCCTTCTTCCACAGATCCACGCATCATAAATCCCCCTGCGCTCCGAATCCTCAACCGTCGGGGTGGAAGAGGGAGGCCCGTCCTATTCCGCCCTCTGTCGAATCATCAAACCAACCGAGAGATTGCGTGCAACGGCACAAGATCGATATGACAGAGCAATAAATCAGCGACATCCCTCCCTTTAACCTCCGACCTCTCTCTCCTTTCTCATCTTTCTTTTGCCTCCTTTTTTCGTTCCCCTCTCTCCCCGGCGGCGTTCCAATCTCCAGCCTGCCCTGCCTAGCCGGCTGCGGCCGTCAAAATTTGACTCTGCGATCCCTGGACCGTTTTCCCTTCATCGAAAAAAAGAAATAAGAGGTTCCTTTACCCTAGCTGTTTGCTCCCTCCTCCCCCCGTTCCCACTTCCCTCTCCGCAGTAAAAATATACTCTTTTACAGGGGTTTATAATTTCAACCCTCAAACTCATCTACATCTCCCCGGTACCACGCAATCCACCACAAGTGGCAGGTGATGATTCCACAATAGGTATGACCTAATCATCAAACACGCTGTAAGACAAAGTCTCCTGGTGGAAATTCCTTATGTCACACATAGTAAAATACTTCGTTCTTTTCCACACTTTTTATTACGATACGACCATGGTTTCCACAAACTTGTGTCATCTTCAGGTGATGAAGATGACACAAGTTTGTCGAAACCATGGTCGTATCGTAATAAAAAGTGTGGAAAAGAACGAAGTATTTTACCATGTGAAACACTGTAATTCCGCTATTAGCTATCTTACAACTACACTTTATCTAATTTCTACATTATCTATACTTTAAAGTTAAATTAAGTAACGTTCGTGGAAAGAACTCCGTATGCAATGCGTCTTCTAGCCATCATTCTACTCAGGAAAAATATAAACTGCAATCATACATATCATCATCTCATTTCATTTCTCTCGGGTCAAATACGTTGACATGCTAAAATTATAACAAATGTTATACACATAAAACATAAAAACCCTCGAGTATTAGAATGTTTTGATGGTTAGAGTACTGGCTTACAATTCAGAGCGTCCGTGTTCGATTCCTTGCTGCGGAAGAATTTTTTTCCTGTAATTTTGATTCCATCTTGGGTACTGTATAGAAAGCACTTCAAGTGTTACGTATACTCCGTCCATCGGATGAGAGGTTAAGCTGTGGTCTCCTTGGCACCTTTCTTTAAGAGTAGCCTAATGCCGACGCCGGGTATCTCTCCACCCTTCCTCAATTCCCTAAATAATCCTTTCCTTACAAACTTCCCAACCTATCCCTGATGGTGCAAATGACCTCCGCTCTCGGTCGCCTCCAAAAATAAGTAACCAAATCCACCTTCTCTTTCACGCTTTCGTACAGAAATCTCCCTCCGTTCCTCGGCATCTGTCGTTGAGGAGCGCGAATATATATACATTTTGTGTTGTATTTCGCCGGAAAATACGCATCGTAGGAAAACGCACTCTCTGTCTCTAGGAAAAGGTTTCGACAAGTAGCTGCCAAAGGATGAGTCACCTCTCCTCAATTCATCCTCCAACGCCTCAATCCCAGAAATCATCGCGCTCCGTTCGAGGGATCCCCAGTCGGTCCTTAGGACCTTACCCGCGGACCTTTACTCCCGCTTAATCTCCTTGCCCTCCTCTCCGCCTCCCCGAGTCAATACATCTCTCTCTCTCTCCTTACTCTCCCCCCTTCCTCACTCGTGTCCTCTCGGCAACAATCCCGCATCATTCCCTCTATATTCCAGCATCGCCTCATTTGCGGAAGGTGACAGGCATGTGGCTTGGCTTTAGTCTTACAGATTGGAAAATGTAAATTTAACGAATCTATGATTTTTTTCTGAACGATTATGGCTGTGAGCCTCACCTTAGGTGCTGAGGATATATTTGAAGTATTTTCTTGAGTAGTGGACTTGTTTTTCTGACAATGTTTTTTCCACATGGGTTTAAAAAAATAGCGTTCTATTCCACGACTACATCTATAAATGATGAGATGTTTCATCTGTTTGCTGATGGTGGAGATGCTTTGTTTCATTTTTCACTCAGAGGTCTCATAATGACGCAGCCACGAAGTGATAAGTTTCTACGGCTATATGCTTCAAACGGAAACAGTATTTGACTTCTGTGTACTTCTCGTCTCGCGTCACCTGCATTACTGCAAGGCTAAACTCAATGCACAAATAAATGAGCTCCACTACTCAATGAATACACGTACGCTGCTGCCACCTACAGGTAGCATGTGTGAATTAAACACTTTTCGAGGATGGCAATTGCAGCAATATACATATACATACAAACTTGAGAAAAAAATCAGTCTCACTCATTATTGAACGTCTCGCTTAAGATCTGCAGGACAAAAAAGCGAGGAATAAATTATATGGACGTCGAACACATTTGCAAAGAAATTCCTTTTTACCTATGTATTATGCTTGATCATAATACCAACAGTGGAAAACACAAATATGTTCGAAAACATTTTATAAATATATATGCTATACGCACATCTCCCTTCTGATTCATTTATACCCTGCCTACCTCTTTCCCTCTTTAACTCCTCCTTTCGGCGGCTTATAGGATTGTTTTTCAATTCAGATGTACTATTCTGTACAGCGGCATGTACGCACCTCGGACGGTGAAAAAATATCGAAGCGACATTAAAACCTAAATCCTGCTAATTAAAAGGCAAGAGTGTTTCCTCAATGTCGTCGCGGTCGGCCATAGACCTCATTTTTATAAACAGGCTTCGTTTATCACGTAAAAACAGTTTCAAATGGGATGAAATAGTCTTGTACGCTGTGAAAACTTAAAACAGACTGAGAAGCAATTATCCCCTTCTGCTCCACTGAGCTCGGGATGTATTGCCAAAGGGAAAAATCTCCAGAGGTCCCCACACCCACCGCCATCAAAAGTTCCTCGTCGAAAACCCTTCCCTCTCCCATTCGGCGGTTTCTTCAACGTCTCCCGTTAGTCCTCTCCCTTAACCACTACATCCCCGGCACTCCGTCAAGTCGCCCCACCACGCTCTCAGCCCACAGCCACTCAAAATCCGACACTCCTCTCATGGGGAAGCCTCGACTGGAAGAACTCGGAATTCAAAGGAAAAAACAACCCTTAGAGAGAATTGTATAGAGCGGTCGGAGAGTTTCGAGAGTGTTTGAGAAGTGCCACATGGCTTCGAGGGAAGTCGCAGACTATAAAGACTTGTCCAGATGAGTAAGAGGGTGGGAGAAATTGCGAGGATGGAACGGGGAGAGATTAAGCAATAGATTACGGGAAAGAATGAAGATGGAACCATAGGAGACCACAAAACAGGGTAATATTGAAGTTATTAAGAACGCGCTATCGGCCACAGCGAATGGATCATTTGGGCAGTTGACACACCAAAAAACCGTGGCATAAGCAGAATAATTTTCGTAATATCAAGCTGATTTGCCTAAGCATACGAAAACCAAACAAAATACTACACAATATGAAACACTGCATTTAATAGAAGGATAACATAAGCACACACAATTTCGTGATATCATTATGATTTTCCTAGACACACGAGAACAAACAAACATGCATAATTCGATACAATGCTTTTATAGGAAGATATTAAGCAACTTTCGGCCGTTAACCATGATGGGTGAATCAGTTTGGCGAGGAAACAGGCTTCAATATCGTACGCAAAGATGCCAAATCGCCTTTTCAGTAATCACGGGTAAATAAAGTGTGGAAGAGTAAGGGAGCTGAGGGTGGTGTGGGAACGTAGGATCATAACGAGAGGCCAAAAACAAACTTTTCTGAGGAGAGCGGGGCGAGAAAAGACCCAGGAGGAGCTGGACAGAGAAGGGAGGGATGAGGATCGGAGGGAATGTAGACAAAAAGTGATTCAAGTGAGTGGGGACTGGATGGCATCTGGAGTTAATGGACGCCGATCTCAATTTTATCATCACACTTCCAACCAAACCACCACTGCGGCCCCATAGGCTTCTCTTTTTATTGTTCCTGCGCTAACTACAGCCTCCATGATAATGGCTTTTAACACAATTAGATTTTCGAGTCTAACGGGACCTTCTCGGCTCTTCATCGGCCAATTTAGACTTCCGCAGACTGATGTGCCGATGACATGGTATTCTTTCTCGATAGGAATTCAAATTTAATTATTGCATTTATTATGGGATAAATCAGGTAACAGCACTTGGGTGAAAAACAATGGAAATGTACAACATTGGTAATTCAGCCCGAACTGCTCAGCCCTTTGTACCTTTGTTTCAAGTCCTGTATGGTAGATACCTTTTTGGAGGGCGCGATAAGGTGATGCAAATCAATTGATGCAACGCTGCACTAGCCAGAGCGTCATAGATTCAACTCTGACCACATTGGGGATTCATACAGTAGTGATATGGTTAGAATTTGGGTTTTTATGTTAAGTACAAATCAAAGACGAAGTATATGGGAAGAAAACGTAATTTTGGAGACAAAGCCTCTTCTCGCGGGATAGTCAATATCTCTCCGTCAGCCTTCGCCTTTTCATCTCCACGCCAAACCGGAAAGACAAAACTGCAGGACCACTCGTCAGCATTAAAGTTTCAATTACGTCAGAGCCAATTCAAAAGATAATGTAATCGATTTGATTTGTGTCCTCGTTCTTTTGACGCCATTAAGTCCAAACTTGTTCCTAACAATGATTCTACAAAAATCACCTCGGAGTCCTGAATACTACCTTCCGTAAATGGTCATACATTTAGGTTGATGATGCGTTGATGTGCAGCAATGGTGTTTTCTCTCGTGCAATATTAAAAATCGCCAAATTTTTCTTTACATATCGTATTATATTCACCATTCAATGTTTGGTAACGTACTCGTTGTTTAATATTACACTGACGAAGGCATCAATAAATGGAAAGATGCAATAATAACGGAAAAATTTAGTACTTTGCACACAGATGTATTCTAAAAACAATTTGGCCGAGGTTTTAAATGATGCCATTTTCATGCTTTCAAGGTCTAAAATTATATTTGTCCGTTAAAACCTTATTCGGATCCTACTAAGCAGTAATCGGTGTAGTATTTTCTTCGTTATTTCTTTGTTATACGCTGCTAAGATTTTGAAATATTGATGAAATGCACTATAATATATTGTAGTAAATTGACAAAAATATTAATGCATTTAATTCCTAATTATTTCATTATAGATTCTCGTTATTTTGTGCTGCCATTCATTATAGTGGTTGAATATAAGAAATCAGCTGACGTATGTTCAATATTCACTATTAAAAACGTGTTTCCATGCGAAGATAACCATAGCAGACTGAAAGAGTGATACAGTCATGACATTGGCAAATAGAAACAAAACAAAGCGCATACATAATCACTGAACAAATGAACAAATACTAAATATTTGAAAGCAATGAAAACGCATGGTAATAAAGGAAGGTCATTTGTTTCACTAAAACAAAAGGAAATCGCGGTATATGACATCAAATGCTTTTAAGCTAAATTTAAATTGATCACACCCAAGAGATAAGCGATAGGTGACTTTTTCACCAAGCATCAGTCAAAATATTTTCTCAGTTTCATAAAAAAAATCGTCACGTCCTTAGAGAGCACGGTTTAAATTTCATGAAGGCTCGACAATCCTATTGTTTCGCTAAGTTATTGATTACCAACGGAAAAAGAAATACCTGGCGTTGAAAGAGCGGTGATCATGAAAAACAGTAGATTGATTATGGATTAAATGTATAAATACCTTGCAGCAAAATTCATACCTAAATGTGTCTGCTATCGATCAACAAATAGTTAAATGGTGTTCAAATGGTCCACGCTCAGCAACGAGCCGGTGTGCTACCATTACTCATCACTGGAGCTCTGTTTCATCAACAAAACGTGATTTATTACGTAAGGGAACCTAAAGCTCACAAGAGATATTCGTGGGAAAATTCCTCTTAAGCATCAATAGCTATTCAATACACCATTGCCGGTTTATGAAAAAATGACACATTCAGTGAATGCATAAAATAAAATTTACAGTTAATTTTTCTCTCAATGATAAATCAAAATTAAGTGGCCTCTAAAGCTCGTCAAATTACAAACTTGTCGACGCACCGTTAGCTACTATACATCTATCTGAAATTGAAGTATATTCTTTGGAATTTCATGCAAAACATCACAGCCTTCTTTTCCTACTTACGTTAGCACAAATATCTCTTTAAAATAAAATACTTCCCAAAGACTAGATGATGACTTTCAAGTATTTAAAATTTAGCAATCATTAACGAGCCCCGAAACACATAATAGAATCCCCTTTGAATTTATGCGGCCTATATTTCACACAAGATAACAGAGCTGAATCGATGTGCCTTACATTTTAAAATAATTTTAATAATTTTAAATAGCTATCTTAAGTAAGATAATTAAAATATAACCAATGAAAATATATTTTCAATGAAATACTAATGAATAAAATTGCCAGTAAACCAATACCTTCAATTATAACAATATATATCTTATTTTACCTCGTCCTCGTATGGCTAGTTGTGACAAAAGCGTGTCCTCGTATCCCGCCAAGAGCAAGATCATACGCAGGACACCCGCTGGAACAAGCATTTAGGTCAACTCAGTGATAGGTGTCCGGAACATTAATGACCTCCATCCCGTTGCGTGATTGAAACGACGCGTACATCAAAGGATCGGAAATGGAAAAGACGTGTAGTGCAAATGAATGGCAGTGTGAAAGATCGCCCCTCCGAATGACAGACTCGGCAAATGAAAGCGCTCGCTGGTGAAAGGTTTGAAATGCGGTCTTAATTGATTCCATCAAAGACATAAGTGCTTCCCAGTCAATGATCAAATCACTTTGCCAAAATTTGAAATTTAAAGACAGGGAGTGGAAAACGAAACTTGGCATACACTCTCAGATTATGATAAAACTAAGTATTGAAGGTTCGTTTATGTAAGCATGAGCTTGCATTCCACCAAATTTTACTAGTTTCATTACTTTAACTAAATAGAAATTTACACTAAACTCTAGATCTAAAACTAAATCAGCAAAATCGAACTGTAGAATCACGATATCTGAAATCTTTGGAAACCCTATTAATATAAAAAAATGTCAATTTTAATTCATCTCAGATGCTCGTAACGGATGTAGAAGGAGCCACAAAGGAAGACACCTCAAGCCATTAATAACAAGGCATCGAGAGAAATCCCGAAATGAAAAAATAATAACTTGGAAAATATTCCCTTGCTGCATTTAAACCAGGAAATAAGTTTCCTCTTAGATGTTCATATATTTGTTCCTACATCAACCTCTTATGATTTTTATTTTCACAATATACACGCTAATTCACATAAACCTGTAGTTGAAATGGAGAAGTCATTATATAATTGAAAATTTAGGCAACCATAAAACAAAAATATTTACTGAAAGAAAGTAATAGTAACTAATGACGTCGGAATGCTCCTGAAGAAAATGTTTATAAAACTTCAAACGAAAAGTTGAGCGAATTTTGAAAATAGAAAAAGTGAACACCCTACCAAACCTAAGAGACTAAATTACATTTCGTGCTAACTTCTATTTCCGAGCAAGTCTTTTGTTTGTTCAGCAGAACGTCAGCATGGCTTCTTCTTGGCATTTTGAGCAACCCTTACATGACTACTCTGGCAGAGGTGTTCGCGCGGTCATTGTGATCATCAATCCCTTAAGGCCGCCACACACCGAATGCTATGCTAAGCGCGCTATCAGCTTTAGCCACGTGTCTTAAGATCCCGTAAAGCGATTTCCCGCTGTCCGTTCATACCAAATGCGAGCCATGCGAACCGATCCGAACTTCCCTAGCGCTATATCGCAAGGGATCGCTCGGCCGGCAATTTCCTCTTCGCTTAGCTTTCATGGCGCATGCGCAGTATCTATTGCGGTTAATGAGCGCTTTCGTCCCGCCAGCTCAAATACATTTTTAAAATACTTACAACAGAGCAATTTCAACTAAATTACGTACATTAGTTCTGCACACTATGCGCATTGTATAAAATCATTCAACATTGCAATTACGTCAATATAAACGGAATAGTCAAGTGTCAAACCTGAGAAGTGCGTTTTACGCTGTCTTCCATCTTGCTACATAGCACGACATGGTTAGTTTCTGGTGTGTGCGCGCATATAGCGGACGTCCGTTGCGAGAACAGTTCTCATGCTTAGCATAGCATTCGGTGTGTGGCGGCCTTTAATCTCTCAATTTTTTACCTCGCAACGCTTTATAACGCGACGTTTTACACAAATATAGCCGTTTACTAAATATATATAAAGATTTATCATACTAATATATAAAAATTGAATGGTGTCTGTTGCTGTCTTTTGCTCAATCACGCAAAAACTACTGAACCGATTGAGCTGAAATTTGGCATGAAGTGAGAAAATGTATCTGAGTGTAACATAGGCTATATTAAAAAGCCCTCAGGGCCCCCAAAAACCCCCCCTTGTGGTCCCTGGTGGTCCATGCAAAGCATTGGATTCGGTGCAGTGGTTTCATTTTTTGCTTTTAAATTATTTTCACTAGAGATTGAGGGCTGGGATTTTTTTTATCGGAAGGCTGAATAAATGAAGTTTCTAATTTTTTCAATCGTTTTTATTTTACGCTTAGAAATTGTCTGAAAATCATGTTTTTTGCTGAAATATCTTCCAGTTTTATCTGAAATCAACAATAACATATTTCCTTGACAACCAGAGATTTGATTTTCAAATGATATTCACGCCTCTAGCATTAAATTTTTCCTGCAGGCCCATGATAGCACGTAGAAAGAAAACCTGTATAAGAAAGACCCCTGAGTCCCAAGGGCCCCATTATAAATTGCTTCGGGGGCGTAATTGATAAATTCAATGCATATTTACAACAAGTATACTCTTCAATGTCTATTCTCAAAGTAGCTCTCATAGGAGCACTGAATATGAGAGAACACTTATGTAGTAAACGATACACATATAGGAATTAAACGTGGAAGAATATTTACGTGCAGTAAATAGTAATGGTAATAATGCCTCTGTTCCTACAACAAACACGGCGTTGTTTATTATCGTTTAATACTCAGATGTATTACACTTGGGTAACCGCCTGCCTCTCATTACGATTGCAAAGTTTAAAAGTGTTAAAGTGCAGAAAACTTACATTCACTCAATCATCGAGTTCCCTATTCAAGACTTTCACTCGCCGCTGTTTCCCCTCCTTGGACTAAAAATGTATCCATCAACATGCCTAATAAAAAAAAGTGTAACCTTTCGAATCAATCTTCTAAAGTTAGAGGAATGTCTACTTTGCGAGAAAATGAGATCCTGCAATAAAAACGACAAAGGTTAGACTTGGATGCTCAAAAACATCCCCACCAGCGATCTCATGAGAATCTCCCCGTGGTGTTTCTTGGGTTACGCTAAGAACCGCACAAATTTCATCCTAACCCAACCTACGGACGGGTAACCAGCTATAAATCTGGTTCAAATATAGACCCATCTGTTTCGACACTTCAACTGTTTTAAGATGGCGGTAATTATAATTACGTCACTACATGCTTCTTACCCGAAAGAAGAACGGAAATTCTGCGCAATGAACATGCATCTGAACTGCGCATCCGTGCATGAAAATCGACAAGTGCGCTAAGAATCACCATAGATTTTTTATTTAGCAACCAAAACCAATGATTATGGTTATCCTTTATGCCGAAGGCGCAGTCTGGGTGATGGAGGATTCATAGGTCAAATAAACATGGCTGATGCTGCTGCAAATACTCCTTTTGAAGTTGTCAACCGCTGGATTGTACCCTACCCTCCAGTCCTGATTAAGACACTCAACGCACATATCAACGTTGAATTGCGCAAATAAATTTAGCCATTGAATGCACATATATTTATTTACACAAGGGAAGTGATCAAGCTGTTAATAACTCAGAAGACGGCTCAAGCGAACCGGAGGGACGAGGTGACCATCTATCAACCTGAGTGCAATTTACGTAGCAATGAGACTGCGTGGCTCAATTTTGGGTTTCCCATGCATTAAAGAAGACCAACAGTCACTCATCTCTCCGTGCAGCTGGAAAACGGTCACTGTGTCTACTACAACGAACACAACATACAAGATAGGTTACGAACTCCTCAAATGAGCACGCTGATAGTTTTCTTCAGGCTTTGTGATCTTCTTATAAAAAAGGTCGATGTTTTTCACACCCGTTGAATTTCCGCTAGTATAAAATAAATAAAAAATTATATAAATTTATATACTCAAACGCTTCATATAAATATAGCTTTCAACGGCTGAAATTCGTAGCTGGTTAAGAATGTGGTTGTCACTGCAGCAAACTGATAGCAACTTGAATAGTATTGTAAGATGTAGATCATGTAGGATAGTTTTCCTTAAAAGTAATGAATTAAGATTGCCGAGACTTGCATTGAATATTACCCATCCGCAGCCCGAGGATGTATATACGAAAAGACAAACTCCATCGAGAAGGCTGAGCAAAACATTTTCTTTTGTTGTAAAATACAAAACCTCTGATGAAAACTTTCCGAAGGGCAACGTCGAGCCTCGTTCGCTGGGAGAGGCTCGCTGAGATAAAAGTGGTGTCAATTACAGACATCCAACCTAGCTAGTGAGATAACAGCAACACGGTTGTTCTAATTACTACTTTTCCAAGAAAAAGTTAAAGCTAACGCTTAATTACGGTCATAACAGATGAATTACTATAAACGTTAATGAATGGCAACCAAATAAAACAGAGCGCATTATTCCCTAATTTTATGGAGATACTAGGAAGAGGTGAGAGGATTAAATCGGCACAGCCGTGATCGGTGAACAACCTCACGAAT
This sequence comes from Pyrrhosoma nymphula, assembly GCA_963573305.1. NCBI lineage: Eukaryota > Metazoa > Arthropoda > Insecta > Odonata > Coenagrionidae > Pyrrhosoma > Pyrrhosoma nymphula. Next base: position 134,318,164 of record OY754327.1, read on the forward strand.
TGTTAAACATTAGATATACATAGCATAGAATTAGACTCACCATATTTTTATACAAACCAAGAAAATTTTCATAATTACCACCGGATAATCACCAAAAATCGAGGAGTTATCACGCTGCTGAACCATTTTGAGACCAGGAAAGCATACAATATCGCACAATAAAATGATCACCGCAGGCAGGAGAAAGGGCATTGTTATGAAGACTAAAGAAATGCATTGGTTTTAAGCTATACTGTGCAATAAGTGCGATAAGTGAGTACGCTGAATCTTTGATCCGATATATCTCAGGCAATCAATAGCCCTAATAACCAATCAATAAATTATCCCTCTGCAAAGCTTTTAGCACCCTAAAGGGATTAATTTCATACTACAGAAAGATTTAGGGTGGTGGGACCAAACTAATGACTTGGATGCCTCATTATAGCTCCTATGTTTCTGTACCTTGCTTCCTTTTACTTTTCGTTTTTACTCGTCCTCTGGAGTCATCGCTTTCTAGCATTACTTTTACAATTCAAATTCCCCACCAAGGAATGCCATGTTCTTTTGAAAGGAGACACACATGCATATTGGGCGAGATATTTACCGACATTCTGATTTTGTAGGTAAGTATCAAAACCATTGCTTCCGTACATTTTTGTTTCCCTACTTTTATGATATTTCGTGGAATTACAGTACCATGCACGTTTTTAAATCGGATAGGCAACCATCGCACGTCCAATAGAGTACATTGCATTTAAGTTATTTTCCAAAGGAGCAGAGACTAAAAGGCCGATGAAGAAAGAAAGCACCACTCATTGATTTAAAAAGTTGCAAATATTACGCACGTGCTTTTGCGAGGCCTTTTAAGCTATTTTATTTGCAAACAACGTTCTTACTTAATGGTGAGAACTAATACAGTGGATGATGCAGAATGTGAACATATGCAGATACAGCAGTGTTAAATACAGTGAAACACTGTGCGTGACACTGATGAGCGTTCCTACAATACACAGCTCCGTTTTTCATCACAGCCATCTATCTCATCAGCTACAGAGCTGTTTCTATTTGCCTCTTAACTCCGACTCTGCGTCCAGAAAGCAGGGAACAAGGATATCAGGGGACTCCGTACATACAAATATGATACCGTTTAAGCTCCCATCAGACCAGACCCCTTTCCTTTTACCTCAGCCGAAACGATGGAACGTGAGCTATCCTTGCTCCCAAACGACCGTCACACTCCGCTCGTTTTCTCCATGTTAGCATCATCGGTTCGGTCCCCACAACTACAGTTCTTTCCAATTCAATGCACCTAAAGTACCCCGTCCACTTTCAAGTCCACTTTCGGTCTTCAGTTTATCCTCCCATAGTGCATTTCGAAATGCTTCCCCGCTCACTTCTACGTTTACTTCATTGGTTTCTTTCAAAACCCGGTCTCTCAAAACTGATACCTAAATACCACTACACACTTTTATAATATCTCCTTGCTCGCCAATGAACCTGAGAACACTTTATATAAGTAAATTATATTTGTAATTTAAATAGAGATTATATGGTTGGATAGTTAGAGAGAAGGAATAAATCCCTTGATTATTTTCCACACTGTTTTAATATAACTTAACAGTTTCGATGTTACAACATAATCATCAGAGTTCGAATGCATGTTCAAGTACAGCTGGTGTAATATATTAGAAGGGTTGAAGAAGAAGGATCTTGTGTAGGGGGAGGATTTGGTCGTTTACTCAACACAAGGACATCATACTTGAAGGAAATAGCAAAAACGTCAAAGATTAAAAGATAAGGGATAAGGACGGTAAAAAGGGGAGATACTTTTTCCGGATCAAAGACGTTTAAAGTACATGGATACACAATTTCAAATCTGAAATAACTTAAAAACTGTCAAAAACACCTAGTCCTAAACACCTTTGTCACAAAATTATAAAATAGAATCATTAAAATCAGATGAAAGCTTGGACAGTGTCGGACAAAAACACACTTATTTTTAACTCAAAAGGTGTATGTGACTAAGTGGAAGTAAGTGATGTGTACTCGCCTAGATGTGATTCTCCGGGGTGAAACTGTTTCTAAATCGTACAGGCAGGCGGGAAATTCAAAACCAGAGTGGCTGAACATTTCAAGCATTTTATAAATCGTGACTGTTTGTCACGATTTATAAAATCGTGACTGTTTGTCAGTTTTTGCCAAACACTAGCTAGATTCGAAGCACTCTTTTGAATAAGTGAAATGGCCCACACCGCGGTGCGCATCGGTTTGAAGATGTGGAGGGTGTAGTGTGACTGTGAGGGCAAACTGTGAGTAATAGGAACGGGCGCGGGCGAGAGAATTAGAGAAAGAGAGTTTCAGAAGAAGATTAAGACGATGGGATCCCGACGTTGGTGATGGGTGGGTATAGGGTGGAATTCTCCGAGGCAAGAGATTGTGGCGAGGAGAGGGAACCGGGAGAGAGTGGGCGATTCCAATTGGAGAAGGAGTTCATCCGGAGAGTGGAGATGATGGTAAGGGGGGTTAGGGCGTGAAGTAAGCATCGCAGGGTCTTTGGAAGCAATGATACTACGCGTGCACAAGTAACATGGTGAAGCCGATGACGATGGAGAACCTGGTCAGTGTTTTATGGGATAAGGAGAAGATAGGGAGATAAAGTGAGTGGGTGACACTCCGTCAACGATACAGATACGAAAGGAAGTCGACTTGCATTCTTAAACACACCACCAGCAAATATATATCCCAAGACCCAATTCCTTAGGTGAAAGCAACATCCATACCCGAGTCCGGACTCGAATTTGCTATATTTGGGTTGTCAGAGACTTATGCTACTAAATTAATATTTAAATAAGGCTTCAGAAGGCGATACATTCAGTGGAAAAGTATGCAATCTTCGACACCTAAAAGGAAAGACGCGACTGACCTAATCCCATGCTTTGCCAATTCGTCACGCTTAAAAATTCAAATCACGGTCCTCGCCTCCCTTTTTCACTTACCTACTCGCCGTTGAAGTTCATTGGTGGAGAAAGAAAATAATAGGAAGGCCTTCTACCAAATGAATAAGTAGGGGAATAGTTTTTTCATCTGGCGCTCTCATTCAAACGGGACGATACCTGAAAGAGTTATGAAGTCTGAGGAAGGATCTCATGGAGTGTATAAAGGAGGAGAAACACTTTGCTTCCACGAGACAAAAGGACACTACAACAAAGAAGGCAGAATAATAGGTCCGAGACGAAATCCTCAATATCTACCGAATTCAGAGAAGGATTATCCGAACGATGTGATGGAATAGGTGCGTCTTCAAGGAAACAAAAAAAGGAGAGGACTGGAAAGGAAGTGAGAGACGAGAGAGTGAGATGTAGAAGGTTAAATTGGGTGCATGAGAAGAAATCAGAAGGAATGTTCGGGAACTGGGTGGAGGAGGAATTCAGTGTGGAGAGGGAGAGGGAGGAAAGGTTTAACGAGGAAGAAAAAAAGATCCGGGAGTAATAGAGAAGGGACGGGCGGTGGTTGTGGAACCGAGTGGGAATCGATAGAAAACTGGTGACTAAGGCGGAGGCAGTAGCATTTAGGGGTCCACTTGTGGGACGGAGCGTGTAGGGCAGGGGGTGATAGGCTAAGGGGGGATAAGGAACGGGAATGGGAGTAGAGGGTGGAAGATGGTAGAAGTGTTTGGCGCTGGGTGCGAGGACACTCCCTGGAAATGAATTTCCCGACGCAATTCTGCCGTGCATTCTCTGCTGCTTCCAAGTCCCCTCCCCCAACGTTTATTCTCTTTCCACCTCCTTCAGCCTCCCCTTCTCTCGGCAACATTTTCCTACCCACACGGCCACAGAGCATCCCACTACCTCCGTCTCCCTCCAGCCTCATTTCTCCCACTCCTTTACCATCCCACACTCTACCGATTCTCTCTTAACGCTATATACCCTTTGACTAAATGGTGGCGGCTCCCGGCGGTGGTTATATGTATACCACATTAAACGGAGGCCTTGATTCTAATTATACCAGAAGGAGACTAAATAGGGAAGGATATGCAACGGATGAAATGTAGAGGGTTTCCTCAGGTCTAATTTCCTTTTCACGTATTATTAATCAACAGGGATGGCTCGTTTGAGATTCATACAGCAGAGATCAAGATGAGGATGATTAATTTTGCTCGAAAATACCGAGCGTAAACACACTGAAATGTAAACGACCGAGCCTTATAATGAAAATAATTGACTACTTACCATTAATCCAAGTATATCAAAGAACATTTAAAAAGAAAAAAAACATCAGTTTCAAGTGTATAAATTATAATTTCGAAAATGCTTTTACCCAAATCAGGGGTGAGGACGTATATCTGTTGAGTCTAATAATATGTATGCATATTATTCAAAATGTACGTGACTTAATGGATACGCTACTCATAATAGCTTAGAAAATATACCATTTTTTCTTTAGAACATCCTGGAAAGGCACGGTGTTTACGTGCTTTTCATATAAGCATACGATTAAAAACAGAAGAGCTTACCTAACTAGAAATAAACCCACTAAAATAAACAAATGTGTTCATTATTTGGAGCGGAATCATTTATTTCGTTTTGGGTGCCTTCATTTACAGTGAAGATTTATGACGCTATATTATGAAATTCTTCAATTTTGGAAGTAATAACGTTCCAAACCCGCCAGATACTTACTTAAAAGAGTAAAAAAAGCTCAGTAAAAAAGCCAATCTATGCTACGACGATAAATACACATTATTTCACTAGCTGATGAACTTCCAAATTGAACGTTTTGCGACACTTATAATTATAAAATCACTTTCGCTGAAGTATAAACGAATATTACTTCGATGTGAATCGTCACACATAGACATATGAATACAATTGGTGGAAGAGGGAAGTTTTAATTTTAATGTAAACACGTATATTAAACACAATGTCTATTACAAACACAAATTTAAAAAAAAGAAGAATGCGTAAAGGACTATTAATTCTTAATCAAACCTTCTAAGCCAAACATCGCAATGCATCAGAACACTAATAGCGATTTCCACGGAACGGGCATTTGGCGATTTGCCTAATATTGTCGCCACCGGAACGATTCATTCCTGTCGATTTCCACGAGATATTTTTTCTTTGATTTCTTGTTTGAATCGTATTTTCACAGCAAGCATCACTATGGCGCGATGGAAAAAATAAGAATTCAATCGCCTAGTGGGCGTCGACAAAAGGGCGTCCACGTGAAAACAGGGTCTTATGCCAAAAAGATCCACAGGGGAAAAATTCCAAGGAATTGGTATTTGCGGGAGATACTCCCTAAAAAGAAAAAGACTGGGTTGGCGCATTGGGTTTCAATTGCCAAGGTTAAAAGAAAATTAAAAAAATTGAAAAACACGTCTTCAAGTTGGTCTTCAAATATATTATCCACCACCAGAAAAAACTGTGGAATTGGAAAATGGGTTCAGATTATCCCTTAAAACTCCAGAACCGAATAGTTTATCTGGAAGGCTTTAATAAATCACGAGCCGTATCGGTATATCGATACCGATACATAAATGTAAATTAACTTTCCACATAAATTAACATTACGCCCCAGATCGAAGTGAGTAACGCAAATATCTGTGATGAATAGCCGCTAATCCATTATTTCAGCAAATTGCAAGCATGACATTAGTTCGAAGGAGCACTACACATAATCTAATATGCTTTTTCTGCCCGAAACGAATGGCATCTCCCGTATGTGAGTTAATATTATTCATTGGATATTAGGATGTGTACTGATGCGACCATGATTTTGTTAAATTTAGTTCAAAATAGGACAACATGGATTTCTAGTTTCAGTCTAAAGCTAGTAAGAGAGCTAGTCTACGCCTCTAGAAGTGAAATAGCTTCATCTTCGTTTCCGATTCAGGTCAATAAACGTAGCCCTTTTCTAAATGCTACTTTTCAAAAATATTATGTACCATACTATTCCTTTCATTAAAATTTTTCGTCCATCTTAAGTGCTTCTTCTTCGAGCATATTTAGTGGGTCGAGAAACTTTCTGAGCCCTTCCAAGGTAAAAGAGGTTTATGTTGTGTTGTTTTGTGGTAGGTAGAATTATGTTGTTGTATTATGTGAACATTATGTTGGATTTCCTTAAAGAACCTGTTATCACCAGCAACTCAAGCGCTTCTTCTTTTGACTCGCCCTGGGAATTACGAAGATTATATTAAGAAGGAAGCAGAGAATGATGGAATATAAGTTTATGCACTCTAGAGTAATTTAAAAGGCCAAAATTTTCTGTTACATATTTAAAGCATCATCAACTTCGGAAATAACGGGAAATTAACTACTTCGGTTGGTTGAGGCGACAGCATTGATAAAGGTCTTTATATTTTCAATAGTGTAGGATGGCACCCTCCCTCCATTAACTGATTATGATTCCCTGCGTGTCTCGAAAACTTATTAATATTTACATTTATTTATTTTTTATAAAATTATCTCGAAATATTCTACCTCACACAAATCTTTAAAGAATAAATTTCATGCCGATAAAATACTTCTATACCTTAAAAATAGAGCTTAATTGAAAAATGATTATTTAGTAGAATGAGATAGGTAACTCGCGTTATAATTTTATTCTTCCCATTAAGAATCAACGTAAATAAATTCTATTGGATGCCATTAGTATGTTGTCAATACACTTTTTACATTGCCAACCGGCCCTCTTAACTATCCTCATATCGTAACATGCTGTCCCAAAGAGGGCCGAGTTATTAACGCAAAGCATATCCTCATGAATCCCCACGTAGATTAATTGCTGGTTCCTAGCGGCCACCCTCGTGATACCTTTCAAGGCCTGAATTAGAAAACCCTCCCACTTCCAAACTCTCGGCCCTTAAAAGCAGACGCTCAAAGGATATCCGCTTCCAAGTAGCTACACGTCTCGCCCTTGTAAAATTATCGTGTTTTAGGAGCTATACAATGCATGAGGCATTGTGCGAGTAGAAAAAACCTAACGCTTACAACCTGATGGTTACTTTCCGACTTTTAAATGCTTAATTAACGTCAAAAATACAATTTGTTACTGATGCCGTTGGATTTAACTGAGCAGTGACTAAAGATCCTAATGATAACTCCAAGCCATAATATGAACAACTTATTTGCATAAAAACTAGAGTAATGTAAGCATGCCCACAATAACAATACAGTTAATTTTAATGCATTGGCTCGACTTCCAATTTCAGACAGGTTCTGCTATATTTTAATGGTATAGGGCTGTCGGACAGGTCGGATCAGTTCATTTTGAGGCAAAATCCAAGCATAGCGTTTAATTTCAATATAGTAAACAATGCGATGTGTACATGAAACGTATGTATATGCGATGCGTATGAAAATAAAATTCAATATACATACCACTAATTTGATGATTGAAAGTGACATGTCCGACTGAAAAAACGAGATCACATTTACTCAAGCATTAAAATGTTTTTTTCATTGCGTTGTAAAGTGTCCAGTGTTTTCAGTGGTAGTAGAATGTTTAGGTTGAACAAATATCACACCACAGGAAATAGATAACCCAACCAATAACGACTTTTGACTTAACGCGTAAAATTCCACTTTGTTTTATTAATATTGAAAATAAAGAGCTAATATTGTTTGATGAAATGAAAACATCACATATGTTTAATTAGTAGTAACGGAAACTAAATTACAACTGCTTTAATTTATTAATAACGTGTTTCGTTGCATACATTCTTTTCGAACATTAATGCCTTCCACGTGCAGACAGGGGCAATATCACTCGGACGAATAGGTTGATCAACCCTACGAATTCCAGCCGAGCCAAACGATACTCGACTAAAGAGACTGGGCGGGAACCAGTGGCATCATGGCAAGCCGTTGCTATTTATTTGCAGTACGATACAATATAATACAATGCAAAATACATTAACTAATAAGGCTATTTACGACGTGAACGATCGCAGCCTCTATACGGAATTCTTGGTGAATGAGACTAATCAGGCAAAAACAAACCAAACGTCAGATAACAACAGTTTCAATAAAATATGTTATTTGTCAAAATGAGGCAACCATGGCTACACATAAGAGTTACTGTTTCTAGGGCCACAGGATCCCAGGCACCGTTGCACAGTGGCGAATTTCGCCGAAATCCTGGCCAAAACTCAAAAATTGTGTTTTTGAGTTTTGGCCAGGATTTCGGCGGGATATTTTCAGGCCCTTGGAAACCTTAACAACTCCAAGGAACTGATACCTTTTTAGCAAAAAGCGTGAAAATGCATTAAATTTGCTATAATTTGTTAATAATACATTAAAAAATTAGCGTTTAAATTGCGTGAAAGTAGCCCTAAAATCCAGAACTTTGGGTAATTAGATCCTCGGTTCAGGAATACAGAGTATGTTTGATGCTGAATATTTTTTATTTAATATTTAAAAACATTAGTTTAAATTTTTAAATGGTTATAGTTTTACGCCAAATGGCAACATAATATCCTACGTAAATCAACAAAATTACGAACATAATTGATACATGATACATGGTCATTGATACAATTGATACATGGTAATAAGTAATATTTTAAAATTTAAAACATTACTCATCAAGGTAAAAATAGAACAATATTATTCGAAGGCACTGAAATCTATCTCACTTTCATCGCCTTTCAGCTTCGCTCAATTCACCAATTTCAGGTTATTTGAGTAAAGCAAGCACATCTTTTGGCAAGCAACTTAGCTTCCTTTTAGGGAGTTCTCTGAGGCTGGAAACGTGCGGATCTGATGACTCAAGAAGCTAATGTAAAACATCTTCCATGGTAACTTCTCTGGAAAGTTTTAAAGAATACCCTTCACGATACCTTCTGTCACGACGACGATTACGACGATTCTTTCTGAAAGGTTTGCTTGTACTCAGTCAGTCTCGTACCGTCACAGCCCCACTTAGAAATGATCTTCAAATTGAGAAGTTGGGGCGAAAAATCTTATTCATTACATAATGTTGCACCATTACAATGTGATCGATAGTATGATGTAACAGGCACTGCAAATCCACTTCAGCGCTGTTCTCGTTTATTTCAATCCCTTCTGAATAACACCTTTTATTATAAATTCGACAGTGTCGGGCGATATCTGGTGGAACAGCATTTTAAATAAAAACTACAGTAATTGTACTGTCCACTTTAATTTATTGTGAAATACACAACACGTGTTTCAACGCTCCTTAGGGCGTCATCATCAGGTCTGCAACCGTTATGCCTCCAATACCCATATTTATACAAAGGAGCAAAGGAAAAAGAGGGGGGGGAAATTCTTGATAAAACAAGGAGGTAGTCATAAGGAAGGGGGAGGGGGACGGTTGAAGGTGAATAACAAGGGGAGGGGGGGTGTTGTACATGTGACCTTCCCAAGGATTCGGGAGTGTGGCCTATTGGGGGGGGGGGGTTCTTGTGGAGATAAGCAGAGGAAAGAGGAGGAAGGGGGGGAAAGGAAGAACAGGCTTGGGTTGTCAGGTGGACAAGGATAGAATGGGGGAGTGAACATCATATGCTACATAATTGAGAAGTTTCATTTTCTTCTTCTTTCTTTTGATGATCTCCCACTGCTCCAAGGTGTCCAGGCGTCGTCCCTTTTTCTCATAATGGAGGATCTTCAAGTCATAGTTTGTTCTATGGGACTCCTCTATCAAATGTTTGGCCAGGTGGGATTTGGGATCACTGTTAGAATAGCACTTCTTATGTTCATTTATACGTGTTTCAAAGTTACGCCCCGTTTGACCAATGTACACACCCTCGCATGTGTTGCAAGTCACTTCATATACCCCGGATTTTTTCATGGGATCGTATGAGTCTTTGGATTTAAAAGAATTGAGAATTTAAGAATTTAAAAGGATTGGAGATTGATCACGTAATATTTCGGCCGGATCAAAGATAACCACGGGGCGACCAGTCGCAGATTGCTTAGGTGAGAAAGAATTAACTGGCAGACTGATGTCCTTGTCAAACCATTGTCTATTTTTAATTTGAAAACGGTCTTCATTCCTAGACGATGACTGCCATCTAGACTTAATTTGGAATGTGAAAGTAGCCATAAATGTCTTGATTTCTGAAGGTAGTTCGGTATACCCCGTCAGTCTTTGATACACTCGCGCAATTGGAATTATCTTTCCTCGTGAATAGCTAAAGGGCACGAAATCATCTTTTAAGGGTTGCATGACAGCTTTTTGAACCTGCAAGTTAAAACATTGGAAGATAATAACAAGAGAAAGTCACGAAAACATCGAAAGCATTAAAATCCTCGAGAAAAATGAGCTGTACATCTGTTATAACAAAATCCATTTATGCCAAGGATCGCAGATATGAGCAGTATGTTTTTTCATGGCATCATTTGAGATGTTATAGGCTACAACATGATTCTAATTATTTGACTGAATACCGCTGAATTCATAACTTTATGTCTACATACATTTTACAAACGTATTTTTTTGCGATGACTTATGCATTAACAAAGTTCATAAAATAACTAACCCATAAATGTGAACAATAGAATGATAATTATACTCTACTAACCTCAAGGTATTGAATCCATAGTAGTTTTATATCAATGGTGTCCGATTTTCACTTGAATGTTACACTTGAACATTTTCTTCTCTTTTCCGCAAACGGGTTCCGAATGAGATAAATGCCTTCAAGAAGTGAAACCCTAATGGTAGTCAGGGACCGTGCTGTTAGCATCCCAGGTCACCTTGCTTTGGACTGCAGCGGTCAAAAGCCCTTCAAGAGAACTTTCATTTTTGGCGTTTTGGCCAGGATTTTCGGAAATTTCGCCACTGTGCGTTGTGCCAACATTTTAAGGCTCATATCCTGAGGCATATGCAGCATGCATTGACATGTGTATGCTTGTAGGTATCTCCACAGGATACTTAACATAACGTTTAAATTCCATACTTCATTGTACGATGCCATTTCGTTTCCTCGAGATAACTTAAAAGCTATATTAAATATTTACACCAATATAGTACTTTTGGAATATGCGCTGTTGACTTCCCACAACCACTTATGCAAGATTAATTTTCATAAAAATAAAGTAAATGTGCTTTAATATGTACTAAGCTCGATTTCAAATAAAAATCAATTCATTTCCACCAAGATGAAATTATTTTATGCACATTACGGGTGCTAGTAGAGTTACTTACATAGGCAACGAATGCTCTTGCATTTATGGTCAAGAAAATTTATTTTCCGAATGCAGTTTAAAATTTCAGCGCGTATGAACTGCGAAACACTTTAAAATTTCCCGCATTACTATAATAATTATTCGAGTTCCCTTTATTAAGACATGAGCAGCAAAGTATTTGCCTCCTCTTCGTAAACCTTTGCCAACTAACTGCACTAATTTGAGGGTATCTACACAAAATCGTTCAGACAAGGAAAATCTGGAAGAACATTATTTCCCATCATGATTAAGACTAATAAACGATAATCAATATTAAGTTTTCGCCTGGGGTCTTCATAAGATCATTAGTTGAATTCATCAGTCTATTTCATGATATCTTTGCAGAAGCACGTAATCGTAAAACTCGAATAATTAATTCCAGTTACTTTAATGCTTGGTAGTTCGGTAACTATCATTAGGATAAGTATTTTCCGATCACAAAATTCAAGAGAACAGAGAATATCATAGCAGAAGTTTTGGCCGAAGCCAAAGTTGAAATGGATACGGGAATAAAAACCAGAAATCTTCTTGAACACTGAAAAAGATTAAGTCAACAGCAAACTTTCCGTGTACCATTCCCGGAATACTTAAAAACGTTCCTTAAGATAGAGATTCAACCTGTAGAACCGAACAAGGTGAACTTATTGATTCATGATAATATGTGGTTGTTAAATTTTTACATAGTGACATTGAACGCTCTCGGTTTGTATTTATAACGCTTGGATTTCAGGTTTTACTTATGATGGACTAAATAAACAGGAGTTAAACATAAAATTTCACTGACTACACAATTATCTTTTCATTCATCTTTCCAGGCTATATTTTAAGGCTTACACTTAGCGGAATAAGGCTTACCGTTACATTGTAAGACTTGTTCAGCTTGCACGCAATGGTTATGTGCGTTAGAACGCTAATTGTGCAACTACTCAGTTAGCTTTACAATCGAAATATTTTCACCATTTACTCCGTTAAAGCACAATGGGTTAATTTTAAAAATTTGGATTAGAAAATGGTCGCGAGAAAATGAGCGACAAACAAAAACATCACCCATCGTCCAACATCGAATGAGGGTCATCGAGGAAAATCGAGAAAAAAATTTGAACAACGTTGACAATTATGTTTCTGCTTTGATGCAGAATAGTTGTCGCACGCCGCAACACAATGCTTCAGATGCATGGCAAAAAAAAACTCCCGGGAAATCTTCGACAGGTACTTTTAGCGATGCTTAGTTCAGAACAGGAAGTTGCAAGTATGAGGGAGGATGACGAGGTTAGAAGAATTATAACGAGACAGATCAGAGGTGCACATCAGTGTCTCCAAACCTTTGATGACTCGAGAGGGCAGTGCGCTACGAACCCACAGTGGGTCCCAAGAAAAACTTCTTCTTTTCTCCAACCGCTCTCTTTGCCAGCACTCCACCTTCCGCCCTAGCTAAGCTCTCAGCAACCTGAGAACGGTTGGGACGAGGAGTGGGAGGAGCCGTGAAGTGGCGCGTTCACACGTCTGATCTAAAATAAAGTTTGCGAGGGAAAGATAAAAGCGTCGTGGATGGGGTGGGATGGCACCGAATATGCTGAAAGTAGTCCATCATGGAAAAGGTTGGGAGCGTTGTTCAACGTCACGCCATGCGTTCAACACGTGAAGCCACCCACGCCATTTCTCTCGTTCTTGTTCACTGCAGGAGTGAGTGAAATCCCGAGAGAAGACAGCAGCGGGTGAGTCGACCGGCTTGCGTCGTCAATGCTTCCGCCCCCGAGGGTCCGGCCGGGAGGCGGAGGTGGTTGGCCCGAGGAATAAGGAGGGAGAGGAAGAGGCGCAGGTAGTCCCTGAGGCGAGACCGGTTGCTGCCGTCCTCCGTCGTGGCAGTGAAGAGCATCCATCAACACCCCTTTTATTCACAAGACAGCACTGACCGACAGGTACGTAACAAGAGGGAGTTCATGTCACTTTCTGCCAGTCATTTTGAAAGTATAATATGAATATTAAATCGAAAGCGTAAGAGTTTCATTTTTTGCTCTACAGTGAAATACTCATGTACGTCTGGAGTCACGGATGAAAGCAGAGAGCGTAAACTAAAACATAGGCGGCGCAATGACTGGTGATATTGAGTATTGCCTAGATGTGTATATCCTAAATTTTCTTGCATTTTTCACCGACAAAGAAAAAATATAGGTACTGAATTAGATGAAACTTCGTGAAAGAATCCCAGGAATCCCCTCCATAATTCACCAAAAGTTAACATTGAAATAAATGAATCAAATGGCCATTTTCATACTAATATGATCAATGCCGACCATGGTTTCAACGCAATCCTATTTCCAAGGACCTAAAATCAGTAGCAACCAGCGCACAGTGGGGCGAAATCCCAAAAAGCTGGCCGAAATATGATAACGTTACCCAATTTTAGTGAAATTTTGTATGATGGTGTTTAAAGGCACGCTGATTACGATTCTAACGTCAAAATTGCAAAAAACAAAATGGCGGATCTAATATGGCGGATCCAATATGGCGGATTAAAAATCAAAATATGAGGCTTTAAAAATGTTTCAATATTCATTATACTTTGTATATAGGGGTATTTTGGCTCACTAATTACGATTTGAACGTTAAAATTGCATGCAAAATTAAAAAAAATGTCTGAAATCGTTTCAATTTTCATAAAACACTGATTGTGAGTGAAGGGTTTTGGGGCTCCCTGATTACGTGTTTAATATTAACAAAAAATTCAAATAATCAAACTAATGGATCTAATGTAGAGGGCTACACAAAAAACGAAGAATGCAGAATGCAGATAAAAATTGAACTACAAGATTAGGAAGTAAAAATTAGATGAAGCAGACTTATTATTAAAAATTAAACAATTCAATTTAATTCATCGGTAAAACATCGGAGTACATGAAATCGTTTATAATGAAGCAAAGCGCACTAAATAAGTTCCGAATCATCTGTGTCGTAGTCTTTGGATTCCTCAGAAGAGGTTTGCACCTTTAGGTTGTAGTAAAAGTTGTATAGCATCAGGAGATAACGATTTCAATGTCTTCGGTGGCAATTTACGTAAGCTCGAAATAAGCGGATCTGCTGAGATTTGTAGTCTTTTAAAAGGACATCTTCCGTCATTTTAACTCTGTTGCTCTTCCGCCAGAAGTTTTGTAGATACTTTTTGATTAGTTTGTTGCAGGATTTTTGTGCATCTTCTGACATTTGCCCAATTGGCAATAATGTAGAAGCTACTATTCCTTTGCGTTGAATGTGGATTTTGTGGACTGAAGTTGGTATGTAGAACCACGGATACAATTATACAAATAGGCGAGCTGTTCGTAAGGAGTATTCCGGAAAATTGATTAAATGAATCTCGTGGCCACACGAAAAACTTTGCAATAATACACGGGATCGATTGATTAAATACTTAATCACGCCTGTTATAGCAGCAAAAGTAGTTGCGCTTTCGAAAAATCGACGATTCGTATTGCCATAATTTGTGTTACTGACTACAGGTTTTGGTTTGTCAACGAGAAGTCCTAACTGCTTACAAAATTCTGATTGTATTAACTCATTTGCAGTATCCGTCTTTATTTTCTTCCAAACTTCGATCTTACTTCATTATTGGAAGCTTGTATGCTGCATGCAAACAGTACTCAAAACATCTTATCCACGCCTGTAAGGTGGACATCCCGAATCCCGAGTTTTCTTCATTGATTTTCAATTTAAGAATCTCATCAAGATCATTAAATTGTTTTGATGTTGCCTTGCATAGATAGCGACATTGAGTTGACAAATTACTCGTGATGACATTGCAAACTTTTCCATCTATCATTTTTAATGCAAGTTTGCATGTTAAAAATATTGCTTTGTGATTCCTTCCAGTTTGAAAAGGTTTACTATCTTGTTCTTTTATGTAATCTATTTCGTCGACAGTGGCTTCCGTATTTTCGTCTAAAAACTGGATTCGTATAGGCATACAAATTCTGGGTGACGAGGGTCTCGGATTTTCCACAACAAAATTTATTTATTACTGTCGTCAACGTATACTAGCTGTAGCGATACGATTCTCTATAAAAAGTGAAAGAGTAGAACCGCCTGAAAGCACATTTTCTCTAACAAATGACGATGACCTTCTGTACGCTTTCGAGGTTGATGGATTGCCCGTTGTTACATCTTTAACAATTTTGCAGCGTCCAATTGCCCAGAAGCTCGAAGACTCATTTGAGTAGCATAACTCAATTCTACACTTGATTGCATACGCAAATTTTCATAATTTATTTCGCTTTGTTCTTTCACTTGCAACATCGAAGTCAGCAGAAGGGCGACCAGATCTTGTTTTTTGGTGTTTATTCTCAAGTTTCAGTGTCTTGCAAATAAACAAAAACGCTTAGCCATTCACCAAACTTATTGAAAAAGGAGTCCTCGGTCCTTTTAACTTCCTGCCACTTAATGCTGAAATAGGACATCAATTTTTGTATAACGGGTTTCACGTTTTCTTATAGTGTGGAACGGAATTTCAGTGGACTAGGCATTGATTTTTCAATTGTTTTGCAAGATGCGTTCATGTTTTTATTCAAGTGGCCTCAAAATAAAACAAACATTTTCTTTCGAGTTAAGCCAACTTTATCATTGCTCCCCATGGCTAGGCCATCAGATTCTGCAGTAAAAAATAGAATTTGTAAAAGCCTACATACATTCCGAAAAAATAATAATAAAAAGTCGTACCATATCAAATAAATTATATTTATAATTCACTTATAATTTAATAAACAGTAATAATCAAAAACTTAATAAAAAATATTTTAAAAAAATGTAAAATATATGAAAGCTTAGCGTTATCTAAAGGTGTTAAAAAAGCAACTTTGAACCTGTTGTGCAATAACCTGCACAAAATGCAGATTGGCACTTTTTGGCAGCTGGTTTTTTAATATATTATATATAAATAGCAGAGAATGAGATTTAAATAAATTTCGTTGCAGAACTCCGTGGAATTTATAACTTTTTTTTCGAATTAAAAAAAATATATAAAAATTAATTGGTCAATTTGGTCTGAACAATTTTTTTTAAATAAGTAATTTTAAAATTTTTTATGACATTCTTGTTACACATGTAAACATTGCACTCACCATCACGATCTTCGTCCATTTTGAATTGTTAAATTTGCATTAACCTGAACACTTTTACACGTGTTTGAAATAACTGGTATTTCACTTATTTTGTGTCGCGCCGAAGTTGCTCCTTCAAAGGTCACTTTTCAAATGATGCAAGTAGTCAGATTCAAGCTTCGGATCTTTTCTAACGATGAAATGGGATACATTGTACATCAGTCTACCCAACTGCATACTTAAAATTCCCTGAATAAAAATTTTTTTTTTCGACTTTTGGCCAGCTTTTTGGGATTCTGCCCCACTGTGCAGCGCCTGAACAACAGTAGGGTTATATCAAAACCATTAGAGAAGCTACAACGTGTTCATATACCATCAAATCAGAGTTTTCCCTTAAATGTTATGACTCGATTATATTTAAAAATTTACAGCCAACAAAAAAATAGCAATGCTCGATTCGGAAATTAGTGTTTTTAATAATTAATATTCACCGGTCTCATTCATATTACCATTAATTATATGCGAGGAAATATGTTGATACGATAAATGCCGGCGTTATTATTCGAGGTACATATTAAGTATGTTCTCAACCTCGAACGGAAATTACGCACGTGCACACTTTAACGGCGCCTCACTCTTTCCCTCTCCTTCTCCGTCGCTCCCGAACCCTCGCTCCTTACCCCTCCCACCCCCCAGCCTCACCTTCCTCCACCTCCCACTCCCGCTCCATCTCCTCTCACTCCCTCCTGTACGCCATCAAACATCAACAAATTCCCACTCGACCCCCAAGCCCCACGAAGCTCCTCCCCTCTAGTGACGTGCACCACATCCATCTACAAATTGTACTTCCCCGCCCGTGACTTCTCCCAAATCACGTAGTCTAGGCATAAGGGACCGGTTTTCCCTCGTCCCCTTGCGAATATTTCAACGGTTTTTCCACAGAAATTGCCCTCTGCTCTTCCAACGAGTGAGTATCCCACACTAAACGATGCATCACTTCGTAAATTCCACACTATTTTACTCTCACCGACCATGGTTGTGACATATCACTTCACTTTTTAGGTACACATTTAATAAAAGGTACATATTCGCTTCTAATGGCAACAACTTTCCTGTAAAATGTTCGAGAAGTTGTTGAATTTACGTTACAACAACGGATTTGTTACCTTGTTTGCCTCCCCCACGACCCTATCCAGTCACCCCTTTGAACAAAAAACCGAGTGCCCTTATATAATCCACCTCCTTGTAGCTGGATTATATATAAAACACAAAACATTTGTATGCAAACTGATAATTGCGTAGTTAATCGACGTGGTCGGTGAGAGTGAAAAAAGGTAGAATTTACAAAGATATGCATCATTTACAGTGATTCACTTACACAAAGTGAAGCTTGAAACTTTAACTTTAATCCTCTCACACTGACACACTTCTCGCGATGCGGATTCTCCCGAGATGACATCCCGCTTACAATCACGTACCGTTTCCCGCAGCGAGCCATAATTTTGCTTCCTCAAAACATACACAATTTTATTTCCAAGGTGGTTGGTGGACGGGAGGCGAGCGATATCTGAGGTTATTTGCGCTATCTAGGATAAATATGTAGGTTGGTTCAGGGAAGGATTACCTGGGGAATGAAAGAAGGGTAGAGAGAAACCTGGGGTCGACATCAGCCTAATCACATAGGAGGACGTCAAGGGGTCCTCATTTAAACGTCCCATCCGACGGACGGAGTGCTACACTTAAATAACCCTGCTAAGAGCACCCCCAGCAATTACACAACAGCAGGGATACGACGCCAGGCTCTCGTAATGGGAATCACGAGCTTACTCCCCAAGCAACAGTAAGTCTCCATCAATTTTTTTCGTTCACCGCCATTTCACGCTCCCCGCGGATGAAATATATCAGACGCCCGCTTCGTTCCACAAGATGAGGACTCGGGGAACTGCCCTTTACCTTCGTTCTCAGGGCCCCCACGCGAGTAGAGATGGCGCAAAACGGCGAACGCTATATAAACTTTGCCGAGGAAACGATGATATTGTGTGGTTCTCGCGGAAGAATTCTATTGTTAACAACACAAGGCACACTACTGGTGATTTAATCAACACTCGCGAGGCAGTTTAAAGAGTTTTGAAGAGTGAGATCAAAGACAAGAGACAGACTACAGTTTCCACGATCCTTGATGTAAGTATTTACGTGGTGTTTTCCTCAAAGGAGGGGATCCGTAGAGTTCCTATTCCCAGGCAATGTTTTAACATAAACAAATTCGATGGCTGATATGAATTTCCATATAAATTGGATGTATTAACAACTTTAGGCACTTCATTGTGATTAGCGCTCTTTTAAGATCAAATTATGCAAGTTTGTATATTTTAACGATTAAATGTTGAAGTATAGAGATAATAGCATCTTGAACTATGACATTTAACAGGAAAACCATTATCACGACTATTTCATGGGAGAATGGAGTAAGGATAGAGGTTGAACTAAAAGTTCAAAAGTTCGAAAGCATATTTCAAAAATAAAAAGAATCAAAAGTTGTCTTCATAATATATCGTTATCTCTACAAATTTGACAAATACAAAATGTATTTACATGATAAAATCGTTGTCACCATCAGATGTTATGAGGATGTAAAGTAAGTATCCGCAAAGATAATGTAAAGGAGAGTTGCAGCGAAGAAATCAACGAGTTTATAACTGCTGATGTATACCGGATATAAAGAGACTAGTGTTAATCTTGATGGGATAATGTTTGACGACCGGAATAGGCATGTATTAACACATCGTCAGCATCGATATTTCCAATTATGTTTATAAAAAAACTCAACGAGGATGCCAGTCCAAATGAAAAACTCGTCGATTGTCATCTGATGAAAGTATAGATACATAAATAATTCGATAACTGTCTCCTAAAATATACACACGAGAAAGACCGACAGTTTTCATTATTCCATGCCACCTGCTCATCGAGAACTCATTTATAAATGTTCATCTCACAATCAAGTTTCTTCCGACTTCCATTTTTTTGTACAAATAGTTATCAATTTATTTTCCTTTCAACAGGGAAACATTTCTCGAAATTCATTTTTCTAGTTAGAATTGATATCAAATGAAAAATATGGAAGAAAAAGTATAAATTGTTCAACTTTGGCTCACTTTAAGGCGTTCGTAAATTCCTTATCAAACCACTCGGAAATCATTAAATTAGCAATAATTTTTAATGACTTATAAATAATGTGGTTATTAGAATAGACTACCTTAATTACATCATTGAATAAAATAAATTCTGTTAAAAGAGTTTTGAATAAATTCACACTGTACAAGAACTCTTCTTTTTTGCTGAGGAGTCGGTGCTAATGAAAATTTTTTAAAAATAAATAAGCGCCTAGTAAGATAGGACACATAGTTTCCTGCGTTTACACTTCAGTGTGTAACCTTATTACTTGAATTTTCTTGTCAGGAAGAGACGAGGCGACGGGCGGGTCAGAGAAAGTATACGATAGCGTAGAACACTCAAATGAACTCTACGTGACTGACATACGCGAGGCGGTTTTTTTTTCAAAAAAACCTCACCACTCGGGTTGTTACGAATGTGGCGCGTCGCATGGTCGTGTCAGAACTACTAACGGTGTGGACATCCCAAACGACCGCAGAGCGGAGGAAAACCGGGGAAGTGTTAAAAAAATTCGGAGCGGCGTTCGGTTACAGGAAGAATGAGGTTCAGACGCGAAACCGCTGACGTCACCCGATGGTCAAGAGGTTCAGTAGGGTGTGAATGAATTCGCTGAGGACAGCAAACTATTTTAGATGGGGATGTAAAAGGAAGAGAATCAAACTGCTGAAGTGAGCATTCGCTATTCGCTACACTATCAGACATGAACGAGCTTGATTTGTTCGTGGGATATCACACGCTATTTTCCCATCACGATTTTCCTCTTGATATATAGTCCTTCAGCTTGATTTTTCTAGTCTAAAGAATGAACTAACACGCTCAAAGTGAGAAGAAGTTTCCAACAGTAAGTTTGAAGAGCAGGTTATTAATTGTCAATTTAAAAAACACAAGGAAGGATCGAAACTTTGAAATTATAGGGTAATGCAAAATACTTTTACATAAAAACAGAAAACCTTTAATCATTGGATTGGCGTTATAAGCATTACAATAGGCAATTTTTACTTATTTGGCAAGTTTTGTTTCAATCTTGCCATAAGAAAATTTTGTAATTGTCAATTCACTGTATTCCAATATGATATCCTCTATCCAATGATTAAGAAAATAGTTTTAAAGGTTGATTTTAAGCTAAAAAGAGTATTAGAATTCGTAAGTTGTAATATTTTGTCTATTATTTACTCACTGAATATCATTCTATGTCAATAATGTTTTTGCGTTATGTCCACTCGTGGTTGAAGGCACTAGGTAATTATAAAATGTAAATAATATAATATCTGTGAATGAAATCTTCACGGGTTTCCACCAGGTGAGATGTTCAGCCAGAGCCGACGTTTCAATGGCTAACTCTGCCATCGTCTTCAGGGCGTTGAGTGCCGGGTCAAAATTTGTCCGGGTTTATAAATCTTCCGGCCGTGCGTCAGGTCGTTTCTGATAGGCCGTCGTCGATCCTGTGGTTGTTTTTTCGCGCCATCTTACTTATCCTGAGAACTGGTTTCCATGCATGGCTGACCGCGTATCCCGTATCGCGGTTGAAGTTTTTATCCGCCAACCTTATTTCAATAATCCGCAGTATCCGCTTGATCTGCAAAGCGCAGATCTTGATTTGCAGATCAAGATCTGCGCTTTCTCACCTGATGGGAAACCCGTGAAGAATTCATTCACATCGTGCGCCAGGAAAGCACCAAGTCTAATATAATATCTATTGAACTGTATCGCTTACTTCACGTTTACAGATATCGTTTAAATACCAACTCTCTGGGATGGAAATCTCCGGAATGTTGTAATTCAATAAACTACCAAGTAGAACAAGTAAGTTAGAGCATTAAGGCACATTGATATTAACTTACTTCTTTCTGTTTCTAATTGAGGTAACTTACCTCTTTGTTTCTACCACTTTTTACGCTAAATACCATGATTGGTGCATTCAAAAAATGAGTATTTTTAATTATTCTTAAGAACCATTATTTTTCTCTATAAATAGAAATTCATCCTTGCGGCTGGCGGGGTACTAAGAGCTTCTTACATTTTCTTCATTCGCCATAAAATATACAGCTTAAGAATTCCACTGACTGAGTATATTCTCACCAATGGCATTATTAAAACTTACAATAAATATTATATTTCCGAGTTATCGTTCTTAGAACTACACACCACGAAGATGGACTTGTAGTTGTTTTTGACATCACTAGCACGGCAAAAGTCACCACCGCCCCTCGATTGCTCGATGGACTTCAGGGAAGTACCAGGAGGTAGGGAATGAACGCGGGGAAGTAAAGAAAAAGAAAGTTGCATTTGAATTTTCACCTCTGTCCCGCTCAGTGTCCTCGTCTCACAAGAGGCGCGTTCCTTCTTTTCTTTTCCACATGTGACGACGAACGCAAAATCTCCTATTTCCTCTCGAGTTTCAAATGTTTTCTTACTTTTTATGAAGTTTGGGGCGAGGATTATTCTGGGAGCTTTATCTCGCAGAATTAATTTCTAAAGTTCGAGGCGTCTATCGTTTCTTATATATTTCCCAGTTCAAGTGAGTTCCCACTTCAGTCCTGAAGGTGGAGGTAATTTCCTCCTCCATTGTTGAAACACGTAGAAACTGTCACGAGAAAAAATCGGTGCGATGCGCAGACCTCTACGCTAGCCAGGCTTCCTAATTCCCGTGGCAATTTAGGAAGATACAAGGTACCTAGATGTTAAGTCCTTGCGGTCCATGAAAGATGGCAACGCAAGGGAGCAGAGGACTTCAAAGAAGTTATAACTCATGCAGTAGCATCCTATATCAGCACTTATGCCGAGCTAGGCCACGTATGAATTTATTCCTTGCCTGCCGCAAATACGGCGATGAAATACGTATATCTAGATTCCTTGTTTCCTCCTAAATTGCCATGGGAGTAAGTAAGCCTGGCTAGCGTAGTGGTCTGTGCATTAGCCTGGCAAGCCAAAGGTCCGTGGTGCCATTTCCGTCCAGGCCAATTTTTTCTCGAGACAATTTTTACGCAATACATCGCCGAATTTGCGGCGGGCATGGCGGCGGCCAGCTAGTGCTAAATCTAGTACACTCAACAATGATTCCGGAAAAAATTACCCAATAAAGCACACAACTATGAACTAGCATTAGTTGAATTGGTTATTGACCACTTTAATTATTGTATTCATTTATATTATTGAGAGTTGGTCATGAATTTTTTTAAATCTCAACTTCCTTAACGTTGGCAAAAAGGAAGTTGAGATTTAAAAAAAAATACATGACCAACTCTCAACAATATAAACGCATACATTAGCATTCGATATAAAAAAATCAATAATCCTTTACGATGTGCCACAGATCTCAATGAAATGAGACGCCTCATTCATACGAAGTGAATTGAAGTCCATGGGCTTAACACATTGCTTAAATGGATTGCTTAATTTCTACTTAAACGACACCAATATTCCAGCAGCTGGTTTTTATTAGTTATACATTAACTAAATACTAAAAAGTGTTTGCGAAGCGTAGATGAGACGCTATGTTTCAATTTTATGGCCATCCTCCTCCAATATCTCCAATCAATAAAGATCTACGGTGAGAAGACGAGAAAAAGAGATCTCTGTCTGTATTACCACCGTAGATGATGATTACAAAATAATTAGCATTCAGATTTTTATAATTCCCGAACATGAAAATTTAAAATTTCAACACTAAAGATAAATATTGTAATGATTTTCCTAGAACAAAATAATAGATAAAAAAATTATACATAAAAGCATGAGGATTGCATCATCGCATTTCATGCAATTTGCAATTAGGAAACCGACCCAAAGTAAGGCATTAAAATTCTCTAAATTTCTATTAATTAATGCACATATATACTTTATACAAGCATTATATATAATATCATAATTTACTATCCTAAGCGTTAAATAATAAGCTTAATCCGAGATAATCTAAGGTCTATTACTAAGACAAGAAATCTATGACTGACGTTTCTCAGTATCTTTTCGAGCAATACATAAGGAAACTGAAAACTTCAACCATTCTCATTAAGTAGAGCATTAATTATCATAAGCAATGAAACCCAGACCCGAAGGAAATAAATTATCCTCCAATTGAAGCTAAACCGAGAATGGACAGTGATAATTTAAATTCATTACCATCCCAAAGCAAGTCAGCGAGCCGTGAAATGAAACTAAAACTTTCTGCAGACATTGTGTGCATGTGTGTTTGTTTTGCATATTATAGATGTGCCTAACGTCTCACCGCTTTCCTTTGGCCTCATGTGGCCCATTGATTCGACCCTACTCGATAAATACACCCCCGCAACACGATATGGCGCGATAAACCGGAGGAACGGATAAGAATGGGCGCGATTCAAGATCAAGATATTTTAAAACGAGTTTTATTCAGACCCAACCCAAACGAAGGGTTTCCCGATAACCTATAGAGATATAGAACATTAAGACACTATAAAGAATTATCCAGCCTTAATAGCAACAGTTGAAGCTTAATAAACAACGAAGTCCGATTCTAAATTTAATACTGTCGACTTCAATCTACTCCGAGAGCGAACAATGAATGATTGAAATTCATAACGATCCCGACGCAATCCAAGAAATGAGATGAGGATAAAAAAGGAACAAAATTTCCTGCGACAACTATATGCATATATGTTTCAATGTATTTATACATGCAAGTGCGCTGGGCCTCGAACGCCTTTCTCTTCCCTCGAGCGGTCTCGATTCATTCATTCTCACTTGAGAGAACGCCCCTCGCTCTCATATTAGCGCGGTGAACCAGAGAAAGAGATAAGAAAAGGGCACGGGGAGCAGTTGAGCCCCGTTCCCTTTTCCGCCAGCCTGCACGGCCGCACTCTCAACTCGAAGAAAAGAAATAAAAAACTCCCGAGAGAATTAGATCTCTCCTACTTTCTCACTATCGAATGACACGTAACTCCTCTATTCTCCTCCCTTCCCACCTCGAACTGGATGGTCGAAGTTTGTTGATCCCATTCTCAAACTTGCCCCTCTCCTCGTCCTGTGCCAGTTGGTTGGTTGTCTGGGGAAAAGAGCGGCAACTGAGGTAATTTGCGCCATTAAGAATGGGTGGGTTGGTTGGTTGGTATGGGAATCCTTGATAATTGGAAATGGGGGAATGGAGGTCAGAAACCAGGCGAAGACACCAGACTACCCTAAACAAAAGCACGTCGCGTAGTCTATCGTTCGGTAATGTCCGTTCCGCTGGACAGAGTATTGCACTTGAAGTGCCCAGCACAGACCATCATGGAAGGGATCGGGATTCCACTGATAAAAATCACTACCACCGCCGGGATTCTAACCTGGGCCCTCGGGATGGGAAGCCAGTTCTGCAGCCACTGCGCCATTCCAATTTCCCTCGCCTTATTTCCTCTTTGACCGTTACCCTCACGTTGGAATTCTCACGACCGCACCCAACTCTGTCGACCAGACTCCATGATAAACCATTGGGAGGGATAAACCGTTTACATCCATCTCCCACCGCCGCCTCCAGAACCACCCATTCTATCGTGTGGATTGCTTCCCCAGCCCATCTACTAACTCCCCCTCAGCCTCCATCTCCATTTCCAACATCACACTTGCACCCCCAGCCACTCACACTCCCACCCATTCCTAATATCGCCCCCACGATCCACTCTTCGTTTTCCTATACCTTCCTCCCTTTCGCCACTCAACTACATCTCCCATCACACCGCACCAATTTCCCACTTCCGACCTTCACGCCCCAAGCCATCTCCACCACTTGCTCTTAGCATTATATCACACACACTCTCTCTCATGCACACACGCATTCTATCTATCTCTACTTCCCTATTTCCATCTCCTGCGCGCCTCCAGTCCTTCAACATTACCCCAGGGTTCTCCATCCCCCTCTTCATTACGTGAAACTTTGACCTGAACAGTTTGACAGACAAAAGAAGAAAACATGAGGACACGCTCGCAGGAACCAAATACCCCCCGGAACGAATTATGGAATCCCGAAATTATTTTTAAAATGGGCCCAATCTTCACTTATAAGCGAGTATAGTCTCGCAAATTTATTCACTCTTGAGCCTTAAGACCCTTTCGCTCAAAGAGAGAACCTCAACACTCAACGTGGAGAAATCAAGCTCAGAGCGTCCGTTGTACTGGAAAGAACTGGAGAGTAAGGATATTGATAAGGCAATGCATCTCCGAGTTAAAAAATAAGATTCATAACTCTTTATGTACACGGTATTCACGAGGAAAAAATAATCATTATACCCTCTTATTCTTGTAAGATACGGTATTGGAGTAAGGTGAGACTGAACCTTAAAAAGCAAGAGGTGGAGTAAAAATATATACCTTAAGTAGCCTGAGATATACCAATTATCTTACTCAATACTATAATCAGAGGAAATTCCAACCCTTAAAATGGGGATACATTGTGGCTATTTAATCGTTAATACGTGTATTTATTCTGACGCGATAAATGATTCTCGGATAAATAACAAGATCGGTAGTTTTAGGCTGGATGAAAAGGACAGAATCAACATTTAAGAAATAATTGTGAACGCATTTTTCCAATAAACTTCAGACGCTGGAAACATTTACGACCTTAAAATTATGCCTTCTTCTATAGCCTGGTCAGTCGACAACTCTCCGCGTGAATGATAGTTATTACGAACCTAGAAAACTGATCTAGTTATAAATTATTAATTGAATTTACTTTAAACATGAGGAAAATATCAAATTTGATTATTTTTATGCTAAAATTGTATCTAATAACAGATATAATAAATTTTAAAAAAAGATGAAGAATCATTTTGGTAAGAAAAAGTGCTCATTGAGCTCTTTTTCGAACGAACGAACGAAGGCCCAAAAAAGCTTTTTTTGGGCCTTCGTTCATTAATAGTAATGAAATTTCTTAGCAGTTTTCCACTTTTTTCATAAAATATAGGTCTCTGCGACCGGTTTTGTGTGGAAACTGCTAAGAAAGTGGAAACTGCTAAGAAATTTCATTACTATGAATGAATTCCACCACATCTGCCAGAACACAATTTTATTTCTTCGTTTATTAAATTTGAATCTGTCAAAAAGTACACAGATTTTTAATAAATGCACCTAAAAATAGACAAAGTTAAAACTTAAACAGGAGTATTTGAAGCTCGGCATTTACGTAGAAATTGAGACATCATACGAGAGGTGTGCAAACACTTCTCGCACAATGAACTTGGAAACCGTGGAATACTTGGGTGGAAGTCGGGGTAAACTTTGCCAAGGCTTGGAATTCGGACTCTATACGTGAAGCCATTTATTAATAAACTCCACGGGGAACTTTGCTTCATGCCAAGGTCTTGAGTTTCCCACTATCTACATAAAGAAGCTCATAAAGTGCATGTGAAACGAATACGCGTTGAACATGGCATATTAAATTACGTAATGCTCAAATAGATAATACTATGCTTCCGCGGAACAGTCACTCTTAAAAACTACAATTAGCTTAATCCCGATAAAGAGTATTCAGTGAAAATTCTCCTCGGGAAAGAGAATACGTCATTGAATGAGCAAAGCAGCTATCTGATCGTAACCGCTGAGTACCACGCTCCCGCTAAAAGAAGACGGAGGCGGCAAACACCATCACGGCTGAAAAAATGAAAAGCACGGAGACGGCGGGAGAAGATTTCGCCCTCTTCTTCCCATTCATTATTTCTTGAGCGCGTGAAATTAACGATTTTTCTTCGTGGATATAGCAAGGCTGATAAAAAAAGTTAAAGGGAGAACACTTAATTAATGAACTTAGTACCAATTACGAGCGTTGACAAAACGATCATTATTCGATGACCTCCAATAATCGTCGAGGAGAAGGAATATTATATTTCGGGAATATTATATTTTGACAGGATAAGTGAACAAATGAAATTGAGCCCCAGGGAGAGCAAAGTAAAACCCAGCCGAGCCGTGGATCTAAAAAGTGGGGTTTCACATCCCGGCAATATATCCTCGCTCGCTCCTCCCTCCAAACACAGCTACTTCCTCCCCCTCCTCTACTACTCCCCTATCTAACCGTCCATCCCCCCACCCTCACTCCCCCTCCTTCACCCCATGACCCCTTCATGGAATCTTGAACCCGACCCCCGGACACCCAGCCACTTGAGAAGCCCCAGGTGGCAGAGCCGTGCGATATTGCGATGCACCGATCGCGATATAATGGAGATATTTCATCACAATATTGATTGTCCTGGGTTTGCAGAATATCGCAATGGGCCCGACATAACGATTTAATTCGGTACACAGATATAAGCGATTCAATACGATGCAACGCGTTGGAATGCTACATATGATGTAACAACATGCTATGCGATGGGAGATATCATTCGATTCACTGCGGTATGAGATTTAATGTGATGCAGTGTCATACGCAACGCGATATTGAATTCATGAATACCGCACGGCACTATAGTTGGTGGTCTCTCGTTCCCTCCTTTTCCACCTCTTCAGTCGAATCCCTCTGCTTCTTAACCGACGGACCAATTCCCTCTCTTTGAAAAAATGTCAAGAACTTGTTCACCTACTCCCACCTAATGATTAAGTGCTTCACTTTAATGATTACAAGAAGAAAAAGAATAATACCCTTTGAACAGTGCAATCGCCGAGCCATTACCAGGCCGATATCGATTGGATGTCCATTCGAAATTCATCTAACTTCTCGCATATATCATAAATAGGAAAAATCCGATATCACTCATGTTTCCTATTCTTTCGAGAGGACGGGGAACAGCGGGTCCCTCCCTTCCTCCCTACTTCGCTCCCTCCCACCCTCCCCCTCTCTCTGCGCCACCTGCACTCCCCCTCATCTCATTGTGGGCCTATCACCGTTCCACAGCCATCGTGCACTCACTCTATCTCTCATGCTGATACGCACGCATTCGCCCCATAGTCGATTTATATTCCAGCGCACTTTTCATATCCGCCGAGACCCGCAATTTACTCATCTCTTTTCATTCTACTCATAGTAAATATTGCCAGGGATACATATACCCGACGCGTATGCAACCTCTATGCTAACCATTAGCAACTAAATCAAGGCTTATCACGCTCCCCAACCAATAACAAATTCCATATGTTTTCCGCAAAAGTAAATATTTTTCTTCATATATCTGGCCTCATAAAATGTCTCTATATTTAGAAAATTGAGCCAGCTCCATCAGCGCGATTAGCATATTACATATGAATGCACGTTACATACTTTTGACTCCCTTCTACAGATAGTAAATATGCCCGGGAGTTCATATGATCGGCGTTTATGGAACATCCCAACACAATACTATCCAATAGTATCTTTATCAGAAGTTTTTAACACTCTCCTTTCGTTTCTGCCGCAGAGGATTTTCTGTTATTTTCAGTTCAACAATATCCATATTCTTTCCACGAGTATAAAATACACTTTTAAGATTATAGCTTTTTTTAAATAGGGAAATTAACTTGTGGTAGTTCTACCGTATATAAAAACGCGTCTTCTGCTTTATATCTTTGCGACAAAACAAAAAACCTACCTTGCCACGATATTCTTTTCGTAAAACGAACTTGAAATTACGTGTTATTAAATATCAGAACGGTCAAAATAATGGGGGAAATAGTATAATTAGATTTAATAGAAATGCCACTTTCGCGATAACTGTTTATAAAAAGCGAATGCTAGCAAGGAATTGTATTGCGACAAAATTAAAGCACTAATCCTGCCTTGTTTTTAAGTTAACAAATAACCATAGGAACTGGAGTCAAAATGCGTAACTTCAATAGATACATAGCACAGCAATCACTCTTATGGCTCGATATAGTTTAGGTACATTATAGCATATAACTGTCTGGTAATCTGCACATTATGTGTATTAATTTTATTCTTTAATTACTAATCAGTGAAAGCAGAATTTTTAACACAACAAACGAGAAGATGGACTTCGGTATTTGTTTTACTACGCAACCGCGGTGGACCCTCACTAAGGGAATGGCGTCGTAGTTTTTATCTCGCATTTATTGTCAGTCATTTGTGGAATGTTTGCAGGAATCGTGGGAGGGAACCAGAATGAGGAAGGCAAAATATTGCGCTTACAGTTGCCTCATGACTACAGTGGGTTTTCAATATGAACAACGCGGATGATAAACTCCTAGGTCCTCCTTACTAACTCCTAGCTACTCCAAACTAACTCCAAACTCCTAGCATTTGTCACCTCCTCATAAAATGTGAACGCTTGGTCCAGTTCGCGCCAACTTTTTACATGAACGCTCTTAAGCCGTCGCATTAATTTCACGTTGAGAGCACAAACTGATTGATGTTTTTTTTCCAAAATCTCATCTTCAGGGTGCTGCATTCTGTTTTGGGGATAAAGGGAGACAGGTATCAATCAACTTTCCACAGACCCGTTTCCACTGTTCCGCCTCCAATTCCGCCTCTGCACTCTTTCCCACACGCCCACACCCTCGAATATTCGTAACTCCCCTCTTATTCCAACTCCTCCCGGGAAATGAGGTCCTCTCCTACGGAAGGAAGAGATATGGTTCCGGTAGGCGGTATGCCTACTAAAGGAGTGACAAATATGGCTGATACCCGGCGGTAAATTTGATAGAAGGTCCCGAGTGACCTACGTTCCCCACCTAAGGCCTTCCCTGTGGGAGAGCTTTTCAATTGTCAGAGACCTTTTCAGAGACCGTTCTGTCCCTTTGGAGTCTATGAATAGTCCGAATTCCAGCGTTAGTTTACGGGAATGGGGTGCAAGGGAGGAGGTATCCCGCCCTTTCGAAACAACATTCCTATCAAGGCGTGAGGTTTGCGACTTTTTCTGGTCGGCACTCCGGCTGGTTATTTTTGACGAAATACAGCGCCGAAGACGAAATTGGAGCCGCATACAGTTAGCAGAGCTCAACTCCATCCACCGCGACTAACATCAAGGATGAGACATATCAGAGACAAGGATGAGACAGATGACATCAACAGTAACTTTGTTACCCACTAACCTGAGTCGCTTAAACTAAGGACTAAGTGTTAATTTTATCTAGATAAAATCACTATTCAGTCGAGAATTTCAACTTTGACCGAAATTCTACACTGACGCTCAACTAATTAACTAAGTAATTGATTTTTTTAAACTCCTAAAAGCGGCTCGAAATATTCGCAAATAATTAGGGTTATATTCACTAATGCCACCAGCAACTGGTACATACTAAAGATGAATCATGGAGTAAATGCAGCGAAGTCGATTGCCATGATGTCAAGGGAATCAATTTATTTTGCTTCCATCCCTTCATAAGAAAATGGATAATACATGCACCATTAGAGCTATATTCAAGGTCAACTACAAGGCAGCTATAAGTTGTTTGCTTAATCATAATTATCATAGGCTTATAGTTCCAAGTAAAGTAACAATTGTGTGTGGCATATTTCATCGTTGTACTAATCAGCGCAAGCAAAGTAAAAAAAAAGTGTTTCCTTGTCGCACACAAACATTTCCGCCCCGGCACCAGCATATCATCACCGTGCGTGTGGAGCAGTCACCTTCGCCCTCAAGTGCCCGGGAATATTACTCAAGGCACGCGCGACATTTTGACAGAATAAAAGATAATTGCCTTCAAAACTCGCGCTCAAAGGCACAACTTTTTTCATCTGACACGACATTGTCAGTTACAATACGTATGTACCCATTTCTCAGCCAGCTCTGAGCAAGAGGTCAAGTGGGAGGGGAGTTGGGTTGCTCTGCAAAATTGGACTCGAGCGCGGGGGTCGAATGTGAAGGGATTGAAGGGAAGAAGGGAGATATTGTGGATTGAGAAGGAAAGAACGAATGGTGGTAAGAGGGGAAGAACTTGTAAAGCCGATGTCGCATAGGATGATGGAACTTGTTTGAACGAAGGATGATTTCTCGCTCCTTTCATGCGTCCTGCCGGCAAAATTCGCAAGATTCACAGGACCGTGTTTTCACATTTTGACATGTCCTATACCCATTAGGTGGTTGGCTATGGTAAAGAAACGGTAAAAAAATTTCCACATGCACCCTATTGCTTTTCTACGATGACATATCATAGAACTCCCACATTTCACAGAGACGTTATGGCCTGCATAACCAACGTTAAAATCGGAGCATTTGTGATAGTAACTTTAATAAAACGACATAGCATACTTTTTCCATAGATCCATGGCATCTTCTGCATTAAAATTTTGTCGCATAAGTTTTTATGAATAAAATGCAGATCCCAGTACTAGAAGCCTGATTTTCATGACTAGGTATATTTACTCATAGGAAAATACCTCTAGACGATTTTATTTAGCAACGGATGCCTTCTACTAATTTTCAATTTTTAAAATGATGACATTCCTCCGAGTTGGGCACATCTACCCAAACGATTCATCTAAAGGCCGATATACATATTAAGGCGAATGGCATCGAAAAAGAAAACTGCCACGATACTTAAGCCTGAATCACACGATCATTTTTTCCATCATTTTTAAGGGATAGCTCCAGTGATAGCCCAAGGGATAGCTTTCCCTACAGCTCTGACGTCATCATTTTTCAGGGATAGCGGCAATGATAGGGATTGCCATCCCTTTTTCCATCATTTGGTCCTGTCCCTTTTTCCGTCCCTGAACACGTACATGAATCTGAAGTTCAGCCAATCAGAGCGAAGGGAAGCAAAATGCGATTGTGTCACCGCAAGTGACTTCTGGTCGAACTAGCTCGGTAAACGTAAAAGTGGTAGGACAAATTTCCCGGCAATGATGCGAGCACCTACAGAAAAAATGATCGTGTGACCGGAAAAATGACATCTCGAGCTATGATTTGAGTTATCCCTTGAGCTGTCATTTAAGCTATCCCTTAAGCTATCATTGGAGCTATCCCTGAAAAATGATCGTATGATTCAGGCTTTAGCAAACTGATCGAGTTAGTTAACCTTGAACGAGATCCATCGTACTCGGAAATATCCGTAAAAAAGGCTAAACAGAGAATCACACTATTAAGAAGATTAAAATCCACAGTTTCAGGCTCTACTTTTTAGAATCTTTTTACATCAATTTCAATAATGTTTTGTACTTTTCTAGACTTTTTATTTATTTTTATTAATATATACTTCCCCAGATTGAATTTATTATGCTCCGCAAAATCAATTGTGACAAATAAACGAGGAGATGAGAAATATGCAAGTAAGATGATTGAATATTTAGCCTCAGTAACTTTTTTTCTGAAGACGACGGTGTAATTTTTACGGTAGAACATTCAATCGAGGGCAATGTAAAATCGGTTCCACAATTGCATTGGATGGTGAGTATTAATAAAAACTTTATCTTTGATTTTGTTCGCAAAGATGCGTACTTATTCTTTCCTTGATGTTTCAACAATCTGAAAGATATAAAAGATCAGAACACAGATTAAATTCTTTTTTGTGATCGCAAACATACGTCACAACACAAAACGCTGAGGAAAGCAGTAAGGCACTTTGAGGCATATTCCACTAGAACAGTGCTCGTCACTATATATCACACTTTCGGCTTCGTTGTAAAGCCAATCATACGCGAAATAGGGTCACAAATGAAATAGTGCATTGGGTACAAATTTTCAACTTTGAATATCATATCTATATTCTAAATGCGAAACTAATTGGTTAATTCAGTAGTAATATATAAACTATCTCCTTTCCTTCCTTTGTCCTTAAAGTCCTTTCTTAAAAGAGTAAAATCCTTTTTTATACCTCCGATATATAACACCAAAAAAATTAAGCATGACACAGATTTTCCATTTTAAAATACTTTTCAAAACTTACTTTTTCATTTAGCGCCTTTTTATTCCCCAGGAGTATTTTTTAAGACACTTGTGAAAATAAAAAAAATAGTCACTCAGAGTAACTAAGTACCAAAATATAATTAAATGCAAAACACCGTCTCAAGCTCTACCTTATGCACTAATTGTTTCATTATGTAATAATTAAATTGGAACTAAGCCATTCCATACTTGTTTATTTTAAAACGACAAATTTCGTAACAGAGCTATATCTTCAGGTGAGCTGCTGTAAATCACCTGAATATGTAACTCTGTAAACAACAGTATAATTACAGTAAATCACCTGAAGACGCAAATGTGTTACGAAACCAATCTAAAGCAAATAAATCAATATGAAATTACAACGTGATATTTTAACAGATACTATTTTTGGCGTTGACTTATGAAGCGAGAGCCAACGAGAGTCCAAAGGCCACACTCCTTCGGTAGGGAAATGAGAAGTTTTATACTAGAGCTATGTTATTTAAACAAACTCCCCACGTCCTATATCGGTTGACACTTGTAATTTAACTAAACACTTTGGTGCGCTTGAAAATAAAAAAAAATGGTAAAAGCAACATCGTTAACTCGCGATTTTTATGCGCATGAGGCATTTTCGCTCCAACTGCCCGCCAAAATAATGTTTTTACATCCTCATATCTCCATTTTTAAATGCCACAGCTTTAAGTGCATGCATATAAACGCTTCCGCATAAACAAGAGAATAGTAATGGCTCTGCTCCACAAGGACATTTAGTGCCGTTTTAATGTCATAGGATTTACGTGCCACTCCGTACGCAGTTTTTCATCTATAAAAATTAAGCTTTGCCAGAATCACAATGGATTGCCATCACGAGTGGTGACCTTTATTCTTTAAGCGTATTTATTTGATAAAATAATCTAAACAATGGCGTCATAGGGGAATAGTTCTTTTTCATTTGGGACAAAATCGCACATACGCTTAAGCAAAATCTAAACCCCTTTGAATATACAATTTCTTTTGTTTTCATTAGTGATTTATTTACAGCGCTAGTGGTTAATTTCACTGTATTCCCCTCGGAAGTACCACCCTGAGGAAATAGTAAATAAACACGAAGCGCTATTAGGAAGCCTCGCAGTAAAAACGGCTCCGTGAAGGACCCCTCTAGGCATGGAGAGATTGGATTTCTGTTCAGAGAGGGGGGCTGTGATTGATCTTTGCACCTGAGGTGTTCACAGGAATCCATCCGCCTTTGACTTCAACACGATCGTGACATGAGTACAGAGCGGAGAGTTACTATATGGCATTCCATCGAAGCATCCGCTCCCATGAAATAGTTTCTCAAGCTGTGAGCCTAAGCTTATAAGCGTAAACCACGAACACTCCAAGCGATATGCTACATGGAAAGTTTATTTATCTAAGCTCGACATTCTTGTCGTCTCATAACTTTACTGCATTTCTAAAATATACACACCATACCTGTTCATAATTAAATAAGCTACCAAGTTTTTCACTTTTCTCCTCTACAAACACTGCACATACCTATGCTCACAATGTCAGAATATATTTTTACCAGAGGTGAGTCCCATAAAAATTAAGTATTTATTTGATTGCCCAATACAATGTTATGTTCCGCAAGTTCCAAGGTTTCGCATAAACAACAGCAATCGTGGAAACGATACAAAAAGTGCAAATTTCCACCAATGAACTCATATGGGTACTAAATAGTTCTCAAGGCATATCCGTCATCTTTAGGCACCAGAAGTAAAGAAGACCCCAATGCGTTAAAACTAGTTTATACTAAAATAAATCATTGGTTGGAACTTTTGTATATTAAATTTCCTGAATATGGACTTCTTCAGAGTAAAAGGCTGAAACTATTGAACCCATCATCAATCAATAATAAGTCTGTACCTACTTGCAGAAAAATAAACTAGGCTACCCTAAGCCACGTTCCCAATGTCTTTCTTACTTTTATGCAACATACTACGAAAAGAGAGAAAGGCGATTAATTAATACCGTGGGAAATGCATCTATATCGTTGCCTCGGAGGAGAACTAATTATCAAACGCTTGATACGAGCATACTGGGGCGCTTCAGGAGAAAATTGCCAGAGGTGAAACCTCCTTGAATGCCCCCGACAAGCACGGCGTTTGAATTAATAGATTTCTCAAAAGATGCTGTAGGTACTTTGAATACATTTTTCAGTAAATGGTAAGACGGATGCCGAGTGATTATCTAGAGCGTGCAAGGAGTGTATGATGGAGTGGAGAGAGTTAGAGCTTGCTCGCAAATATAATCTCTAGGTCTTAACACGATATGAAGCTTCCGACACCTGACTAATTGGGGCCACCATTTATGGAGCACTATGCAGACACAGTATTTAAGGACAGAGCTACACTTAATTTTCACACCGCACTTAATCATGAGCGTGGGTGCGCTACTTAAATGAAAGATTTTGTGATAAAAAACATATGCCAAGGTACGTTTTTGCAAAAAATGTTCACCTTCATCCAATTTAGGATCCATAAAGCCTTAGAAATTCTCAAATAATTCATATTTTGAGAAGTTCCGCCTGAAATTACACACAACATTTTAATTTTTTTTCACTTTTTACTCTTCATTTTTTAATGTATTTAGTGGATCATAAATTAACTTTCGATCGTTCCCCGACGAAGTTTATTTAAGTGAAGCATTAAAGTCTTGGAAAGTAAAGATGCAATTAATAATGCTTTAGAGTGTTTGCGTAATCACTCGTCTCAGGGCACAAAAAAACGAATGAGGCACATAATATATGAAATAGAAATACTGTTAGTAATAAGTAACATCAGTGAAAAGTTCATATTCAAGTTAATAAAAAAGCTAATTCTTAAGTAGTAGGAAGATTACCATGGGTAGAGCACAACTAGATTAATGGGGATAAGGGAGGATCGTATAATAAAATGAAGTGAAAGAAATAAAACTCTCGTAAAGGCTCTCCCAAAGATTCAAAATTTATCATATTAGTCAATTAAGAGAAGATAGAGGGAACAGTATTTAACCCGAAAGAAAAAACGTATCTGATTTATGCGAAAACCCGGGAAGGGAAAAGGAGAAACGACTATGGGACAAAAAGTCAAATTGAAAACGTTCTGACCAAAATGTCCAATTATAAAAGCCCCTGATAATTTCCAAAAAGTCCATAAAGTAGTCCAAAAATTTATTTATTCAGTAATTTTACAAGCGAAGATTATATCCTATTCCTTTAATGTATCCTAATTATCTTCGTCTACATAATGAAAGAAGCAAATGAAGTCTCAAGACTTGAAGATGATGTACTTAGTAACATCGAAACCAGCCGCATTAAATATTTTATTAGTGGAAAACGTTTCTTTTTGAATTTTCATTGTATTTGCTTCTTTCATTTTAGAACGGTTCCCCCATATCACACCTGGATCTGTTTTTTATATTCGTCTACATAATCTTGGTAATTCCTGACAATACTGTTAAAACGTCCTTCTACACGCTGCAATTGACTTCAATTCAAACTTTTAATTTTTTTCGAGAATCAAATCCTTTAATATGCATCACACATCAGCTTGTTCTTTTTGCAACTCTTAATAACTTATTGAGGCTTGGATGTCGTCCGCCGACCAATTATCTGGAAGCGATTGTGCCAACCTTCAGATGCGTTTTTTGTGCGCACTATATTGTAAAACAGAGTTATAATGGTTCCAGAGAGCCGGTAAAAGACATCGATTCTTCTAGGAGATGTTTTGGAGGCAGAAAAGGTAGAACGCACATGTTACGAGCAGCTTAATTAATAATTCTTATGCTAAACACAAAAAAATCCAAAATATAAAAAACAAATACGTGAAAAGAAATAACAAAACCATAAATAATAACTAAGCTGAGGACATTGCCTAAAATGCCTATTTTTTCTTTTGCTCAGGAAACCAATTTTATGAAGTTATAAGTTCATTTAGGATCATTTATGGCGAAATTAAGGCAATTTGTTACTGCCTAAAAATGCCTTTTTCTGCTGTTATCGCCTATTTAAGGGCCTAAAAAAGCATTATTCTTTCTCAACGTTACCAAACTTCTTTTTAGTGCGTAGCTCGTCTGTTATTTTAGTTTCTTTTTTAATCTATCAAGGTTGAAATAATGTCATTAAACATTCATAAAGAAAAATCATCCAAATTATTACTATATAAAGAGTAGAAAAACAAATATGGTAATTTTGCGTGATGCGTACATGCGATGGTTTCAATTGCAAAAAACTGCCTTTTGAAGGCACTACTCAGTATTGCTGAGTTTAAAGAGAAACTACCTGAAAATTTCTCTGCCTTCACAGCCAGTATTGATATTATGGGTAACATGGATAAATACTGCATTATATTCTGCAGATAAAATTATTGAAATACGTGAGGTATGTGACAGGAATAATGAGCTCCTCCGAAACGTCAGTTGGAACGTCTTTTTCACCCACTTAAAGATACACTATTGTTACCGATTTCGCTCATCTTTTATACTACGTGTCAATTCTGTTCATAAGAAAATTAAGCATGAGTAGGTTTTTTCTAAAGGCAACAAAATATCTGGATGGAGAACTGTATTCTCGAATCCAAAGCTGCAGAGTTGAATCTTGATGTCGACGCAGATCCTTCGTTTATCAGATGCAATTTTGGTTAACTACCACCAATCACGTCATCGCTGGAGGCAAGAGAACTACATCGCTGGAGGCAAGAGAACTACTCCTTGCAACGGCTAAAGAGAAAATCTGAACTGTGTAGGGTGACCTTTTTGATATACCAAGTGATGTGGGAAAATCCATTGCTCAAGAATTTAAGATGCTATACAGGGAAGTCCTGGATGGGAATACATCAGTAAGGTTAAAGACATTTTATGAGGAAATTATATGGCTCTAATACTAAAGAAGAGTCCATAAGAACTGTCATTGTTGCTGAGATATATTACCAAAATTTTAATTTTTCTTATTAGTGAAATAAATTTTACGAAGCTAGAAATCCATTCAGGGCTATTTATAAAGAAAAAAAATTAAGTTGATACTGCATTGAAATGCCAATTTAACCCCTTTGTGCCATTTTATGCTAATATTGCCGATGTGAAGGTCTTAAATAGCAAGAATCGCTTATCGTCCCGAAATTTTATTTCTGCGTCTACAGAAGTTATTTTAATTTGTTAATTCGTCACATAGTTGCCCGTTTTTCTTTCTGACTGGCGCAAAAGAGCTCTCAAATGTAAATTTCTTTTACTTCTAAATGAACAGTTAAATGAAGCTGAGGTGTAAGCGCCGGGCTCTCCACTTCCACCATGGACCTCATGCCATTATTGTACCCCGCATTCACACTACCCGGTACAACACGACTTTGTCACTAGTGCCTTGTTCCCAAATAACGGTAAGCTACAACAATATCCTCCTCCGACGAACTCAGGAATACACCTGAGAAACGGAAAAACGTCACCATCCTCTATTTTACCACTTGACCTATCGCGCGTCGTATCACTACAATGTGCATTCAAATGTCGCAGGGCCGCACAACCTCCATCAAGTAGTTACAGTGTCGCGTGTTGTATCCCTCTGGTGTGCACGCCGCCTAGTAGTTGCCACTGAGAGTTCTGCCATAACGACAAAGACAAGAGCGTTTATAACATGCTATTTTGGTAAATTACTATCCACAATTCAATCGCTGGAGGAAAGAGAACTACTCCTTGTGACAGCCGAGGAAAAAATTCTAAAGGTGGAAAGTGAACTTATTAATATAACAACTGATGTGGGAGAAGCCTTAATTCGAAAATTCAAGAAAGTTATGTAAAGGAACCCTGGTTGGGAAGATGTCCATAAAATTGCAGACATTTTATCAGGGACTTTGGTTGCTTCAGGACCAAAGATGACAGCAGAAGAGCTTGCATCATTTAAGTATTACCCTATCACCTCGTGTGAGGTTCGGAGGTCATTTTCATACAATAGAAATATCCTGACTGACTCTCGGCATCAGTTTACAGGAGAACATTTAGAGAAATACGTTGTTGAAAATTGTAATGTAACTTGAAATAAGTAATCCTTTTGAATTTTATGTTCCTTCAATTTATGAGCTAATTTTATTTGGAGTTTTATCCTCTTTCCTCTCCATCAGTTTTACCGTAAAATAAACGTGTATTTCAGCCCAAGCTTTAAATTTCAGGTGCTTCCTTGTGGCAATAATCCGCATTATGTTTCTAGCCGGCCATGGTGGCGGCGGGGTAAAGTCTTCGCCTGCTAATCTTGGGATTATGGGTTTGAGTCCCGCCTGGGTGGGTATTTCACCACCCAAGGTGAAGATGTATGTCAAGTTCTGTTTGTCTGGTCCCTGGAAAACCTGATAACAGGCTTAGCCTTTTGGGATTCCAGGACCAACAGAATCATCCAAAATAACAAAAATATTTTAAGCGCCTATTTTAAGTGCCTATTTCTTCATTTTTAGTGCCTAAATGTCCTCAGCTTAATAATAACATAACCAAGGAAAAATAATTTAGCTTGGAAACTTTAAGAAATAATTCGATTTTTTTGGACTCCAATCACCGTGGACATTTTGGTATGGGCTATTTTGTTTGGAATTTTTGTCCGGATACCGGATACACTGCTCCGAGATCGGAATATTCACGCAGAATGAGACGAGAAATTATGAGTTTTTAATTGCAATCTGGAAACGCAGAGGAAGGTTCTTAATGCCTGAGACAGGAACTGGAGGAAGTGAGACCAACGAAAATTAGAAATAAAATTACCGAAGAGGAACTAAAGAGGACGCAGTCGGCCGTCACAGGATTTAAGAATGTGACTGACATAAAACAAAGACAGAGGCCATAGAGGTGTGCAACTCGACACACCGTCATGTTTTTGTATCGCAGCACATCCAAATCACCCATCGATGCTCATTTCCATGATGCACCTTACCAACCACACAGTTTTCAAAGCTATAAATGAAGTACACGACGGATTTTTGTATTAGATGAGGCCGTTGTATTTTTAAACTGTTATTTTATATTTAACGGTTACCATAAAATTGTTGGAAGAAAGGTATAGTTGCATACAATCCAACACAGAACATTTTTCACCCACAATATCCATACCCACGCGGATAATGGACTATGAAACTTTTATGCAGATTCATCATCTTTTTTCACTCAATAATTTGAGAATATATACTGAAAACAAGTCAACATATAAAGCCTAAGCTTCAAATTTGAATGCAACATCATTCTGCCATCATGCTTTCTCAAACGTCACTGTAAATTGTATAGACTCAGTAACTAAGCAGATAAGAGTAAGAAGTAGTGTTGGGGAGGGATGTAACCGGCAATGGAGCTTATTTACGCCTTAACGGATAAATTGGCGAGATTGGAAAGGGAGTACGAATTAATTGGGGTATGGAGGAAAAGTAGAGACAAACCCGGCGTCAGAATCGGCTTTTCCTTCACGAAAGCCACCTGAGGGGCACTGTAAAACTTATCATAATTTGACAGAAGGAATCTTTCTCTCCCAACATAACCATATAAGGATAGAGTTTCCAACGCCAGGGGGGATTAGAACCAGGCCCCTCGGAATGGAAAGACGGTAATCTATCCGCCACAACAACCTGATTCCCGAGCAGATAAAGGAAACGTCAGACAACATTTTTCGTGATGAATGCAAAAACCAGAGACACTTCAACAAGATATTGGAAAAGCTTTCATAAAGGAGGACATTTCAATTCCGAGCAATTGAAATAGCTCACTACGTAACTTATTATTCATAACCTATAGCAAGAAGAGCAACAAAATGTTTGATTGTTCGAGCTCTTTTCAACAGATTGACTTAAAACCAAGAAGCGAAGAAAGGCTCTGGGAGAAGTCAACGAAGAAAGAAGCGGCAAGGGGAGGTCGGAATGAATATTAAGGATGTAGTGCGTGGTTTGTCATTCTCTCACCGCCGGCGGAATATGAATGAAAAAGGGCTTGTAGTACAAGGGACATGTGAGCGAAGCGATGAGGCGACTAAATGGGGAGCTTGCAACAGAGAAAGACGGTAAAACGCGAACAGAAAAAAAACAAAATACGGCGAGAAAGCGCTGTAGAACGAGAGCACGAGCGGAGAATCAAAATGAAACTCCGATAGCAACTTTCCGGAGCTCCGGGAACTTAATTTAGGTTGTTTGTAAGATGGGGACTTGTGATGTTTTCAGGCATAAAAGGCATTTTTTCATTTTCCGGCGGCAGATTTTCCTGCGAAGGGGAAAAAAGTATTTGAAGGAAAGAGAGAAACATTTTTGGAGCAAACGAGAAAAATTCAGTAACAATTGAACGTAAAAGTGACTTGCCAAGGGAAAATTATATCAAAAGACCATTGGTGACCAATTTTGTGATAAGTTTAAGTGTCATGTTACCCTAGGGAAAGATTCAAGTCAAGAATATTTTCTCTGAAACGGGGATTATGGAACGATGAACTTAGGTTTAAAGAGAATAATGTATCGACTTATGAGAAAAGCTTTTAGAGTTTTTTTTATTTTTTTGTATGGCAAAGATGCGCTTGAGGTACACGAAGAATCTTTGCTCTAGTCGGCCAACGGCTTTATAATTGGCACCCCCAAGTTGAAACAGGTACAAGGTCCATTATTCGTGATACTATAGTTATGAGAAGAAAAATAAAAATTGGCATTCATGAATCTAAATAACCTTAATTCTAACTTTCCGGCGTCGGTGGCGGATGGGGTAACGTCCTCGCCAGCTAACCCGAAGGCCGCGCGTTCGAGTCCCGCCTGGGTGGGGTTTTCTCCACTCAGGGCATGGGTGTTAATGTGTGATATGTAATGAATTAATTGTAAGAAAGGTCTCTAAAGACCTAAATTCGCTCAGAAATAAAGACAACATTTCTATTATTACTATTACTTCATTTCCAAAGTAGCGTAAAGAAATGCACAATGCACATGAATAAAACACAAAAGTCGAACACAAAGATAATAATCCTCTGATATTATAAAATAACTTATGAACTCAGATCACCGTAATTACTTTCTACGAAGAAGGACACAGAAAATGAAACATCATCCTGATACCCTCAGTAATTTGCAAACAAAATTTGGTTTCAATCATTGGATCTTGGAAGGTCTTGAACCTACTTGAGAAACATGCATGCGCATTGCGCATTCGACTAATAGTATTGGAAAGAGATGGAAAGGCAAAGATGATATGCATGGCGCAGCAAATGAATACTCTTTCTGCGAGAAACAATTGAATACTTAAACGCTGGACACTAATTTCTCCATGTCTTCGAATATCATTCGATAATTTCAAGTTTACGCAAGTTTACGATAATTTCAAGACGCACATTTAAAAAAATGCTGTATAGGGGAAAAAATTCATGAACAAAAATCCATATATCTATGGAAATAATAGAGAGTAAAAATGTACATAAAAGCACGAAATGATTGCAAATATATAAAATATAAACAAAACTCGCCCGGTTCCTATTGCAAAATCAGACGACTCTCTCATTCGTGTGATGACTAACCACTAATATCAGGCAAATACGGGAAAATCGTACAGCACATTCCTAAGAAGTATATTGCATACATGAATATTTGTTTCAGAATCTTAGTGGCTATCAAGAGAAGCCTTTTCTATCTAGATAGATCCATCTAACATTATTTTTCACACACCTTTATCATGTATTTCCGCCCAATGCGTTGAATACTGACAGCGTAGTACTTAATGACTTGATACTTGGCTGGGGATTCCTTTGTGTGAACTCAAGAGAGCGCCCACGAAGAATATCCGCCAGCTTTCCATTATCCTATGAGCGAATGTGCATGCAGTCTTTATCACTACGTTCTCAAATGTCTTCGGTAGCTCGAGAATAAAGCCGATCTTTATTAGAGTAATCGAGGGATTCCATTTTTATATTTTAATCTCTAAAACGAAGCTTTAAGCCGACCTCATTCGACCCACTCCGACCAAAGGCCTTCCAAATGGTTCACGTGGATCCCTTTAAAGGTAGGCTTGCGGATTAAGGTTCAATCAGAGAGCCAACTGGAAGATTATTTCCTTTTTATTATAATCCAAAAAATCCAATTACACCTAATTAATTATGGTGGGGGAGGATTTCTGACAAGAATTTTCCATAAACCCTCCAAGAGTTCTGACTTTGCCCGTCTCCAAAATTTCATCAATTGAAAGGGAGGACATTCTTCCATCGCACGCTTGAGTATTCCATTATCCCTTTTATGATTTCCAATCAACACGGAAGGAAACTCATTCCAATTTGCATTCTTTCTCGTTTATTGCCAGCATACTAACTCGCAGGTGATCTTCTTCAATCCTTTCCCACCCTCTTGAATTTTCAGCAGCCATTTCCTCAATATATCTTTGTCCAAATTTTGATCCAATAGAGGAAGTGCCCTTTTCAGCGTCTTTTCTTAGTAATACACTCAATTTTTTCTTCTGGTAAACTCCTCTCGACTTTCGAGTCGCACAAGTGGCATATAATATTGTATATGATATATATGGTATCCCGCAAGAACCAGCAACTCGATCCTAGCATCCTACATTCCTCCGAACGAGCTCAATGCCTCAGCTCACGTGAGAGAGACCTCGTTGCCCGCAGAAAGACCGTCGCACCGAATCGGGTATCAGGATGCTGTCTTCCAAAAGTGCTTCCCGACAAAGAAACGGCCATAACCGCGAGGGGTTTTATCCTCCGCCACCAACAATGATTCCTTCTGCGACCCGAAAAAATAATCCTACACAGACTTACCCGTTTACTCGTAGGATATCGTAAAAGAAGTAACACCGCCTTCTTTTCCTTTTTCTCAGAGTGGGACGGAAGAGAGTTCTGGGACCTTACTCCTCACTTTATTAATAGCCACGCAATTTTCTTTCACGATCCTCCCCTATCCTGACCCTCTCAATCTAACCCTGCTCTACCCATGGTAATCTTCCCATTAACTCCAGTCCTCATTCGCTCCATCACCAAACTCGTTCCATTTATTTTAGGATAAATGAAATAGATGCCGAGTTTTTCAATTTTATGCGCAGCAATCCTCTCATTTCTCCCAGCCTATTCCTCGCAGTTTCTTCACCTGTGTTGGTAATGGTTAGCATTGATAGTTTTCGGGACTCGCTAGGTTTTTTCCTCGCCACTTTTCCGGAAAATGTATGCCGCGACTCTTTTCTACTTCACCGCAGGACAAAACTGAACAATTAGGAGTGTTCTCAAATTCTGTAAGTATATAAGCCATAAAAGGTGATTATTTTCATCCTGATCGTTAGCAACACAAAGGCTACGAGAATAGGCAAAAAATAGATGGTGGAAGTTACAGCTCTTGATGATGTTATTTATGATTCCATATAGTGCCATGTAAAGGCGAGCATATAACAGTACACTCTTGCGATAGAGGTTAACTGTTTCCCGTCGTAACATAATCACTGTCATCATCCGGAATATTCCACAATAAATTCCGTCGCTACCACTGCGTATTATTTGTCCCCTTACTGGAGAGTCTTTCCTTTGAGGAGTCCTATTGAT
Source organism: Pyrrhosoma nymphula (assembly GCA_963573305.1). NCBI lineage: Eukaryota > Metazoa > Arthropoda > Insecta > Odonata > Coenagrionidae > Pyrrhosoma > Pyrrhosoma nymphula. The sequence continues at coordinate 134,362,880 of OY754327.1, forward strand.
AACAACGACCTTCTACCTTTTATTTTCCTAATCCTCCATTTGTACCGAAGCCCAACTGAGAGGAGGAATCCGCTGTTCATACCTTCAAGAGCAAAAAGTCATATCTCTTATGCAACCATAATTTTTTTATGCCTCCCTTTCCTCTCGTGACTATTTTTATTCCTTCAACTCATTCATATCCATCTTTCTGTCCCTTTCCCTGAATTCGCAACCTTCTCGAGCACCCTCCTCCAGTGTCCCTTTCTCCATTCCCGCGTTCCCTTCATCATTCCATCTCAAATACCTAGCCACTCGTCCTTCGTCCCCACTCCCCTTTTTGTCGCCACACCCGATACCCTTCAGAACCATTCGACCTTTTCCATACATTCCATCTAGGGTCTCTCTCTCCCTCGTCCTCCACGTTCGCTATTCATACCTCTCTTCCTCTCTTTCTCCATTCCTCCGTCTCTCCCAAGCTTAAGTCCTCTCCCTCCGTCCTCACGTTCTTCTGCCTCCTTACGCTCTCCAGAGCTCCGGGAGTCCTCACACATCAGGCGCCTTAAATTGAGCTTTTACGTTCAATACCCGGGAACAACTCTCGTTTCCTCTCCACACCATCGTGACATTATCCACATAATATACTCCATTTTGCTCAGGAATAATGATAGCTCAGTAGAAAATAATCTTGTTATCCCATTAACTGATGTATAAGAGAGAGTAAGTGAGGTTTATGCAATGGCGAAATATCGTCGATTATGCTTTATTCCAGCCAAGTATAACGGCCAAACTCAGTGATTTGAGGTAGGTTCTTCGTAAGCTAAGAGTGTGTTCCGAAGGTAGCTTGGGTTTTGGTTATACTTCTGAAAGAATGATTCGGCGTAGGAGGAGAGGATCACATATTAAAGAAAAGTATTTATGAAAGGAAAAACGGGATGGAGAGAAAGTATATTCTTTGGTAATGAATTAAAAATGAACAGAAGAATAATTTTTCACTCTGGTATCTGTTTCCCTCGCATATGCCACAACCCCAATTATATCGTTTCTCCGTCCTTGGCCCTTTTGCTTAGTGGCTTTCTCTCATCCTTCCAGTCATTATGGCTCCTCACTTAAACTTCCCTTCCTTCAAACTTCATTTTTATCATCTTTCTTCCCTATTCCCAAATCCAATATCCCTTTGCGACCTGAAAACGGTCGGCAAAAAACAACGTTGAGGTCAGCAATGTGGCACCGGTACCCTTTCCATTCCCTTGTCTTTTGTCTCAGAACCCCCTTATCCTTGTTAATGCCACTTTCGTGGCCCCCTTTCAATATCCCTTCCTCTAAATCCCCTCCTCTTCACTTCCCCCAGTCACTTCTCACCACTCTCCGCCTGCCAAAGGGTTGGGTCCTCCTCCATTCCTCAAGCAGAATTCCATTCTTTTCACATTTTTTTCACCATTTCTGATGAATTTCCACCCCTATCGTCTTCGCCAATGGTATTGGTGGGTCTTCTTTCTCCTCGTCTTCTCATTCATTCCCATCCGCCTTCTTTCTCCCACGCATACGGAAGCCTTCAAATAAACCTTTGGCTCACTAGGCACGTACGCCGAAGGACCCGACCCTCCTTGCGCCGAGGGAAACGCCCTCTTACTCTCATCTTTCCCAGGATTCATTGCCCAAGCAATATTTTCCCCGCTTCTGTTCTGATAAGCACCGTTAATGTCACAAAAAAATGCAAATATGGGTCTCAGAACAATAAATTTTGTTGTTTTATCGGACTCTTCTCACGCCTTTCAAGTCGTATATTTTTCAGTACGTATTCGTTGTCCAGAGGAAATCGTGAAAATTGCTCTTATTTGGAAGAAAATAATGTTCTTTTTGGTGGAATTTTTCTAAATATCTCTATAGAGAGAATACTAATTGTCATTCCTGCGCTTTTCCTAATTCTTCCATAGATTTCAATAGTTTTTACTCGATGGATGTTTCTCCGCCTTTCACACGGATTTCGAATTCCATTACTCACTCACTCTTCAGCATTCATCACCGCTATACAATCAATGATTCATCGCACATCTTCAGTGCCAGTAAACTCGCTTTGGCTGTAATAAAATTGGAGATTTTAATATTTCCTAGGCCAATGCAAACGTTAATTTCGAAGCTCCACAATGGCAATGCAAATTGAATTACAACTGGTTTCGGGAAAAGTGTTTAATGCACAAAGTAAATAAAATAAGTCATTAAGTAACACATTAACGTTTTTTTCTCCCCGATATGTCTTATTATGTATTATTCCAAACTGCTCATTTCATATTAAGAACCAAACTAGGCATGGACAACCAGGGACCCGCGGGTCATATCTGGTCCGCTTGATATTTCTAAGTGACCCGCGAGCCACTGTTGTTAGTTAATTAAGTATACAGGGCTAGAAATATGTCTTTTATTTTGAATAGCAAATTTATACCTTTTCCATACATAAAAATCACTTATATTTAGACTACTACAGCGAACTATTTTAATCAAAAATATTTGGTCCTCGGAAATTAAAAAAAAAAAATAATAACTGAGGCCCATTGACCCATATGAGTTGCCCAGTCTAGCCTGCTCACCGAAAAAGTTTGCCCATACCTAAACTAGACTAATTTGATGACATATATTTCTATAAATTTACATATAGTACGACCATATGCCAAAGCATAAAGGGATAATTGTGAAAAAGGAATGGAAAATTTTTCACAAAATTGAAAATTTCCCAGACACTCATCCAATTATTTAGCCACTTAATATTACTGATTTAAAAACCAAGAAAGAACTCCGGGTGTGCCTGAGAGGAAATAAAAATATTAAATATAAATTAAGCAATTGAATAAACTTTTCAAATCACATCTTTCACGGTTTGTCTACACACAGATTATACTTTCTAACCTCTATTATGCTCTTTGATAATTACTTAAGGAAATATTTAGCCGAATGTTAGAAGATGAACCATTATCATAAGAGATTCGATATAATTTCTTGGAATTTAATTGTAAGAAGAAAGTCTCATTATTCTTCTCTTTTTGTCACTCTTTTCACTTGATATTCCTAATCTACGGTTATGGATTATTATTTAATTCAATAGACTAATCTTTTCCAAAAAACTGGGAACAATATTGCACTAAAAATGGATTTATATAATACTTGAATCTCTGATGTGATCATAACGTAAATATACGCTCCCCATAGTTTTGGTTTTGCCGAAATAGACGTAAATCAGGAAAAAAAAGTCATTGTAAGAATTAAATATGGGATAAATGAGTGGAAAACGAGGTTGGTCGCTCCAGAGTAGAGTTACCATCTCTTTCGATAATGATATTTCAAAATTGGCAGGTGACTATTTCTACTTCCTGAAAATGGAATGCTATCTCATGGAATTGTTTGGATGATTTTTGTTATTTTAGCGTCATATAAAGATAACGGCCGAAGAGTAATTAAATATGCTTCGTCAAGTTTATGTTAGATACGAACCTAGCCTCATTTGCGGTAAACGTTTTAATAACAAGCAGTGCTAATAACCTTAAGGCATAAAAGCATCTGGAGTACCCTCCCAAACATTGTTGATCAAAATTAGCATTGTATCAATAAAACTTTCAGATCTTCCGCCAGTTCTCCAAATAAATGAATTTTCAGCGAGCTCAACCACGTGACAATTATCTTTCTGGAACCAAGTACAAGGACTGAACTGGAATTTATTCTAAAGTAAAAGACAGTAGCAGGGTGTCATTTCCCAAGGAAAATATTTTTCTTTCATATTTATGTATTGTCTTAAATTTTTGACCAAAAGTTTAATGATATCGGAATGATTACTCGAACTTCTTAATTTTGCGATACAATTAGGAGACTCTGATTGACTCTGTTTTAATATGCCGTAACATACCATACTTGACTCATTGCTTTGCGCCTTGAGTTTGGTCACTTAGGACCTATTTATCCCAACCATTTTACCTTGCATAGTTAATGGAGTCAATATCGCGTGTACCTCCTCTTGATAAGAAAATGACACTTCACCGAAGAACTTTCATTTTGCAGAATTATACTTAATTGTGCGGCATGAAAATTCAGTAAAAATATCGTAAACTTAACATCAATTTTGAACCTGAAGTTATCTATATACATTTAGCGTCTGAATGGAATAAACTGCTTAATTGCGTGTATTGGTATATATTTTCATTATTCGAATGATTTAATTGGATAAAATAGTCTGGCACAAAATTTAGCGTTTAACTGGTAACAATATTTTTCTCCCTGCTGCTCGTTGTATGGGAGATGGAAGATCCACTAGGGTGTCGGATAAACGCCCTCTTGTCCAAAATTGGGTCCCGTCAAGCCAATATGTTTTATGGGCGCCATAACGTATTAGTGCTTATCCCAGAAGTCACAGTGACGTCCCCTCTGCCCTTATTGTACGATTTCACATTATTTATGACTTACCACGACTTGAGTTCTCTTCTCATGGATAAAACCAAACTTTGGTTCGATAACCACGACGATGCCATTGCTGGCAGCATTCAGCAGCGGAACTTGTTTGGTTCGCGTTAACGGGACATTCAAGGGTTCGACTCACGTTTGGTCAAAGGACGACGTAATGCTCCGCTGACAATAGTGAAGAGGCTTTACATTTATTTATCATATTTAAGTAAAGTATACGATAAAAATGTCCCCAAGAAGTCAATCTGGAAGTGTGTGCTCAACCGCAGGCATTAATAATTGCATTTCAAAAGTGCAAAGAACTTTGAAAGTCACGAGATCCAAAAAGGCATCTCGGTGGCTTGGTGTTACCGCATGGTATCGCTTCTCTAATCTTCGTGTATTTCTACGTGAAGTCAGCTTCTAAGATGAGAGACATTTCGTGATTTTTCTGAGGGGATAAGACGAGAATAGGGACTGAGGGATAAGACGAGAATATGATAAATTATGTCGTGGTAAGAAACAATCTCAAGGAGCCCGTTATACGCGGAAAAGGATAGATCCCCATCATAAATCTCCGGCTCCCTCGCTGATTCACGACTTCGGATCAGGCATTGGCCGCACCTCTTACTGTTCTATAGGTCCGTTTCTTCGACTCATCTTATCGACAGCTGTCACCACAGGATGAATTTGCATTAAATTTGACTCCACATTGTCTTGCTTGTAAAGATGACTTATTGAGTTACCCATATTACATGAAGTTAAGCGGCTACAATAACCTATCTCCGTGATTCCATCGTTATAGAATGTTATATTCAATAGATTACGCACGCCGAGGCCAGAATATTTTTTAATCAATCGAGGAAGGAGTTTTCCCCTACTCGAGGCTTCACGCCAAGTAATATTTCCTCAGCTGCAGGATTCCACTTTTTATCTTCATTTCCTCTCTGCGGGAACATACATATACATATAAGTACATCGCTAAACTTGAATTTCAAAGAACACCATTTCTTTGGCATAATAATGATTTTACAATCTAGCAAATGGCAAAAGCTACCTCTTCTGCTTCTTGAAATGGGCGATTCGCCTGTTTTTAACTGGAAATCGATCCTGAACTTGGGAAGTGGTTTGCAGTTTTCTTTCATTCTTTTTGGTGGTCTTCCTATTGGTCTCCTGCCATGAAAGATGTTGTCTCATTCCATTTGGGTGAGTGTGTCTTCCGTCATTCCACCGACGTGCGCGTTCCAGTATCTTCGCCGCTCTCTTGGCCATCTAACGACGTATTTCATGCTTGTATACCTCCTTAAATCGATGTTCCTTATTCTATCCAAAGTTGTGTTTCCCGTGATCATACTACGCTACTTTAGTAAGACATAATTTCTTATTTAAGATAAAGTATTCATTTAAATCCCGTAATACTCCATGAGATATTTTTACAAGTGTGAAAAATGATTCTTGTCGAAATATTGACCAGGTTTACGATCCATTGAAAGTTCGCTATTTTCCCCGCCCTAAACTTCATTTTTAACCGATAGTAGCCGAGTCTGATTGTCCAATTAAATTCAATTCAACTCTGCGGGTTACGGTCATCCGTAAAATTATTTTAACAGAATCTTCGAGTCAAAACGGCGTCAATTAATAACACTAATTGACATTATTATTATTATTATTTCAAGTCTTATACAGGTACGCCTTCACAAGGGTTATTTGAGAATATATCGCTCCATAACGCACTCACAAAATCAGTGAGGATTTTTTAAACATTAATGTCATTTTTTTAAATGATGTACAATGTTATCACCGAGGTATAATTTAATAAGAAACCACTTTATTTACCAATAAATGTCCAATATTTCCGAAATAAATTCTTTTTAATGCATCGTAAAGAATTCAGTAATATTAAAGGCACTGAGTTTTGGTGATGAATACTTCCATAGGATTAACAAATAGACTGATTGTCATAGTCGTTACTTCAGATAACAAATCTTCACTCACTCAGTGATTCAACCCAGATATTTGGATATTTGAGGGTAGAGCTCATCCCGGACTAAGCCACAGGCGTGTGAATTTCACACATTCAGGGTAGGGGGGGCCAGTTCCTTTCCCTGGGCCACCTCGCACTCGGAGGATTTTTTGTCTGGGGGCGTCCAAAGGCTTCACCCGGATTTGAACCCGGGACCCTTCGATCAGTAGCCAAGCGCTCTACCCACTAGGCCACCACACTCCCCTTTTTTCAAAAAGACCTAAATAATTTATTTCAAATTAAAGGCTGATGATAAAAACTACTTTCTCAATTTAGACCTCACGAGCTTAAAAAAAATACTGGAGACCTTAAGTGAAGATAAAAACGTTATACTCCCCCATTAGTTGCATAATTACGAAAAAATCTTCAAACAATCTTTCGTAGAAATAGCGCGCTTGCCGAGATATCTTCACTTCCCTGGTATTCTCCGATTTAGCAGGAAGTTCTGCAAAATTAAACTAAATAAATAACCTTAAGGAACGATCTAGACCCTAAACCTCTCGAAACTCGCGCAGTATGATTAAAGCTAACTGCCTCTTGCGCAAAGAGCTCCATTAAACTCCATTATGTGCGAGCAGAGCGTGATCTGGACTACATTCATAATTGGAAACGCGACAAAACTCTTCCATTCCAATTAAGCTGCGGCGCAACAGTTTATGATTCCTCGGCCAACAACTCGAAAGCATAATTTTTCATCCGCGAACCACGGTCAGCAACGATCTTGGAAAAGCAACAACGAGGCCAACTCGCCAACTCAAGCACTGACCTACACTAGACCACCGAAAGTTCCCCTTTTGGCCTCGGGCATCTTCGAGGGAAAATTTCCCCTTTAGATCTCTTTGCGCCCATAAATTTAAAAAATATTTCCTGTCGTGAAAAAATATTTCCAAAGACGCAGAATAAAAATAATGGGAGGGACCTTCGACTGTCTATTTCCTTTCCATTTTGGAATGGTTCGCGTACGTTTTTCATTAATGAACCATCCACAATGGTTGTGTGTGGAAAAATGTAAATTCATTTACACCATTTCCATCCCGATTGAGTAAATCCGAACCGACACTAACTTATCGAAATTCACAGCAAATAAATGCTATGCATGGAACCGAAACACAATTAATTTTACGGTATGAGTTTTAAATTGCTGATGAGGGCAATTTACAAACATATCTGAAGTGATTGTATTTATCATTAGAGCTTTGAGAGAAGCAATCTCATTTACCCTTTAATTACTGTTTTCCTTTTGCAAAACATACTGAGCTTTGGTAAAAACAAAATTGACAACAAGAGTTATTTTCTCATATTTACCCAACATTTTGAAAATATTTTTCAAGGACATAAATGCCTCTTAAGTACCTCTTCCTATCTCATCTAATCACAGCATTACCCATTTTAAAGTGTTTTTTGTAAGAAAAAACTTCACTTCTATTTTCTTGAAAAAATGAGAGTTCTTATTACCTACATGCTCAAGTTATTATCATGCACGAGAAATTGATAAAGCTTGTAACGTACTCGTACTCACATATAAGCAAACTCGCACGCAGAAGCATTACGAGAAGGCAAAACCTTTTATATGCTGCCATTATATATAAAAGAGTTGTAGGTATAATAGACTTAGTGATAAATTATCGCATAAAAGTATACGACAAAGATATATAGGAAAATAGATTATCAAACTAAAATTCACTACCGATATAGGCCGGCTAAAATTGCAGCTCGGGTTGCCGAAGAAAGATAAATCCAAATTAAGACTTGAGACAAAAAGAGGTTATTAATATAGATAGCAATGGTGGGGAGAATGCTCCGGAGCATTAATAGAAGCAAGTAGAGAAGAAAGGTGGAGCAGGGCACCCTCAGGCGCATTAAGAGAGAAATTAATACTCACGTGGAAACCAATCAGCCACATTGAAAGAACAGAGCACGTCGTAAGGCGAAACCTCTAGCACCACCACACCTGCTACCCACACCACGTTGGACCTGAGAAATGGAAGACGTAATTAATGGAAATAGGTAAAGGATTTCTTAATGAAATTAGCGCCGATCCCATTACTGGTGATATGGTTTAGAAATCGCCCGCAGCGGCCAGGTTCGTAATGCAATGGCTAGGAGAGGCCAGCTCGGTAAAATTAATGCATCAAAAGCACTTAGTAAAAGAGCACAAGGGCAACGCACACTCCAACATAAGGCGCTCACCTTTCTCTATTCTCTACCGACACAACTGCAGGGGTTCGTAATCGGAAAAATACTAATAGATCAAATTTTTCACGTCACCACCGAACCAATCCGTGGCTAACCTGTTAAGCAATACTAAACCTGTAAGTTTAATGCCTAGTGCACGATTGGTCGCCAACTTCAAGCGTCAAACAAAGTGTTCTCCAAGCTAATATTCAATTGGGTTCACGATAGACGTAGACAACTCCCCCTCTTTGGGCGGATCATTTCCAAATGATTACATAGCCAATGCCAATTATGTCGCAAGTGATGGTGATCGTAAGCTCAATATAAGTTGCAAAAAGGCCTCTCCACCTTTTTAAAACTAATTCAACCGGCGCAGTGGTGTGTCTAGGAATTGCCTTTGAGGGGGGGGGGGGAGGACGAACATACCGGGGGGTCTGGGGAAAACTAAAGGTTTTGTACCTTGAAAACTCTATTTAAACGCATTTCTAACTTTCTACAGTGACTTTTTTTAACTTACGCTTAAATTACTTTCAGCTTTTAAAAAACATGAATAGCAAAGTTATTTTCATATTACTAAGAGTATACTTAGTACTCAAAGATATGTGTCCTAACTCCTTACACAGTTTTCTTAGGCCCGTTCATTCAGTAAAAAAGCAGTGAATATGATAAGGATAAAGTGTGCTTTTAAACTTTTGGAAAGTTAGCCACGTAAACTGAATTAAAATATTAAATTTTATGCAACAATTCTGCATTTTAAAATTGAACTAGTAAAAATATATACACCTCGTGAACAGATTTTTCAATAAGTTCTCTGATCTCTTATTATTTTGATTTTTTCTCAGTTATGATGCTAGAATTTTTGTGAGCTCATCCCAGTATATAAATTATTCAAGAAGTATATTGACCTAGGCCTTTACTACATATATTGTTTAGAAAGCGTGAAAAACTGCGACAGTATATATAGCTACAGTAAATACAAAAGTGATACAGGTAGGTTGTATATTCTACGTAAAAGGAATGCCAGTACTAAGTGAAACTGAAAAATTAGGTTCTTTCAACAAAAACCCAAACTGATAGTGTTTAAAGTTTAATTCGCCTTGATTTTTTTTCCATTTCATAAAGTATTTCTTCAGGAGAAACTAAATTATCTTTATGTACATACAGCAAAGATAACCAATTTATCCTGGTTTCACTAGTTGTGTTTCTTAAATAATTCTTCAAATATCTCAGAATGGAGAAGGATCTTTCGGCGATACAAGAGGTAACTGGTCAAGTTGCCATAATTTGTCGTAATTTGTGCCCAGAAGGGTAAATTATCTTATCACAGTAGCTCAAAGCTTCAATAGCAGTTTTATTATGTATTTCTTCTGTTTCTTAAACAATTCTTCTCTCTCAAACTCTAATTTCTTCTATCTTTGGAGCCAAATTTTCATCTCCCCATTTAACTGGTAGCTGATCATGGCGTTTTTTGCATTTTCATATTGATTGTACAAAGCTTTAATTGATCATACAGTTTTCTTTTTTTCCATGCAGCAGAATTTCAATCTTATTTTAATATTTTCAATTTGAAATTTAACTGTTTGTTCTGGGGGACCCCCCCCCCCCCCATAAATACGCCCCTGAACCAGCGATAATGTGGATGTCACCTTCGCCGTCCGCCATATTTACCGCGGTTCTCCGACAACGAGGAGATAGTCTTCAAATGCCATTTTTTAGAGTTAGAATTCGAGCGCTCGCCTTAGAATGCATATAGGGAACTGCAGTTGAAGTTGACACCTGAAGCTTAAAGCAATCGAGGATTAGGCATAACTGGGTTGTGTACTATTTTACTATATTTATAACCAAAATTTCAATCAAAAGAGGAACACCGAATATAGTCAGTGAAATCATTCAAAACGTCAAGTTAGCTATAAAGTTTTTGAAAAACATACTTCGACGCTGCACTGAAAAAGGTACGCCGCCAGGTTGGCTTTTATTTTTACGTCACTAGGCAGTATACACCGAGAATTATTACGTCAAATACACATTACTGTAACTGTGAGTTTTCGTCTCGCCACCGAAAACGCGATTTCCACCCACTTCATAAACAAAAACAGAAGTGGTATTGCTAAGTTACCTCATCAAACATGGTCAGCCTTTTTAGGGTGATATTTAAGGAAAGTTGTGCTTTTTTTGCCGGCGAACGAAATGTGTCACGCATTTGAAATTACGCTTAACTGATTAATTATATGTTTAATTTTAATTTACAACGAATTAATCACTGGTCCACACATCTACAAATAAATTACCATCTAGATTTTTTCCGCACGGGCTTACTGGCGTGGATTAAGAGGGAACGAGATACTACTTGACGAAAGCAACAGATAAGAAAATGTTGCAAGAAGCAACCGATCACGAACGGGAGTAGAAAGTGTTTACTTGGGAGAGTAAAACCTCTCACGAGATTTTAATCCACCGAGAACGATATCAATCCGGTACCCAGGAGGAGAAGGTCTCCGTCTCGATTGAACAAGATTTACGTATTTATTATCCGTAGTTCAAGCACGACCGTAATTATACATTCGCTTTGCTGGAGAGAAGAGATGCCCGAGATGAGGGGAAAAGGGGTAAGAGAATATATTCCAGAGGGCGTCGGAAGAAGAAGAAGAAGTCAAATAGAAAGGAAATGGTGGGGAGATGACTCGATGGAGCCATGATGCATGACTTGGTAAATAATTCTTTGTCATCAAAACATAATGTACGCACAACTAACAAAAAGGCACGTGAATTAAATAAATTCAAAACCATTGCTACCACGTTTCAAACTATCAGTTTCTTGTATTAAAAAATCAGATACTTCATTAAAAACATAATTTGAAGCCAATATGTAAGCAACGGTAACAGAGAGTAGAGCAAATTATTTTTTTTTAATGAGAAGAGTAACTTTGTAGTTCCACATTAAATTTATTTCACTGACGATCTAGGTTTCGACGTAGCAAGCCATCATCAGGTCAGGTCAAATCTGATGATGACATGCTACATCGAAACCTAGATCGTCAGAGAAATAAATTTGATGTGGGATTACAAAGTTACTTCTCTCATTCAAAATGCTGAGCAAATTCCACGAAGTCACGCCGGAGACAACAGATATTTTTTTTATGACAATGCTTCAGCCTGTTACAGAAAAAGGGCTTATACCATAGCCTTTGAATATACATTCTCGCAGAAAGACAGAATGATGTATCAATCGTTACGATAATAACATATGTAACATCTTATCAAATAAAAATGTTTAACTTATCGTAAACCTAATCCGTAAATCTAATTGAGCGATCAAAAGCGAACAAATAATGATCCAGTGAAATAAGCGCGTAAAAAGTCATATAAAAGATGTTTTTGCAATGTATTTTTAGCAAGTTCTTATGAAAATGAGTTTCGGTATATTATCATCATGCAACTCATGCAAATTTTTAAATTTATTTTTTACACTTTTACATAATGCCGAACCAATTAATTTTGCAACTTTCAAAATGCTCTTTACAAAAGAACTACAATCGAAAGAATGCACATTATTCATCAGACACCCGGGAATGAACATGTTTTGACGAAGGATAAAAAATATGAAATCGGCCAAATTGACCGGCATACATATATCATCTTAGACGCCGAAAAAATGTATAAAGCTATCAATACGCTGGATATTATAATAAAGGCAAAGACTTGTGGACACCGCCGGTATAGAGCAGCAAGCATGAAATAATGCCGAGGATAATGCTAAAATGATGTTTCAGAATAATTTAGCAGATAATGGAAAACATTTTGCGTAAAACTCGAAGAGATTAGGGTTTTATTTTCTTAATTGGACGTGCAAGATGAACAAACAAAGTTTACAGCGAGGCTTTGCAGATACTGAAAGGGGCTGGACCCCGCGCGACTGAAATTTGGGTAGGGGGAAATGGAAAAAACGTAATATATACCAAAGGGGGGGGACAATGTTGGTCCAGGGGAGGGATTGAAATTAGACGCGTTACGACGATTAATGGATGCCCGAGGAAAGACATTAATCTTGCGTAAATTGAGGCTGAACAATTTCTCCGCTAAACAGGGGATCAAAATACCGAGAAAAGATATCCCTAGAGGTTACAAATTATTTAACTGAGTCGAAAAAGTTCCACATATAATGAAATTATCCTCTAATGAGATAAATTGAAAAAGGACCCCGTGAAGAGAATTACCAATAATCATTGAATGATAAACTGTAAACAATAACGGGTTGGGCAGGCTGAGCTTCAAGCCCCTAATATTATTTAAAATTATTTATTTATTTTAACAAAAAACACTAATGGTTACTCTCAAATAACAAGAGATACTGCTAACATCTACCCAACGTTACCATAATAAATATATGTTGGATTAGTAACTGGTTGGCGCATCAGATAATTTTTAGATCTTCATGGTTAACTCTGAAAATATTTCTTCACGTCTTACGACCAAGCACAACACGAAGAAAACATTTTCAGAGTCAGTTACCCCTGTTCGCAGTAAACGTTTACAGCAGTTAAAGATCGCTGCGGAAGGGACATCATTGCATTGCTATCACGCTACGGACTGGACAACACCCTTGCGAAAGCAAATTAAAATTGTGGCCCCGAATCAATACCATGCGCATGAAAGCAAACAACTTGAAACTCTTTACCACCCATTTCGCGGAACTGCCACTTTCATTTTTTCCATAGTTCTCTAAAAATGCCCCTCCAGAAGGAAAAGCTATCATCCAATATTCGGCGACGCTGGCATTTAGGAAAACGGTGTCAAAAGAGGAAGTGCCAGTGGAGTCGATCAGATAGAGAGGGGAGAGAATTATGAGGACGAAGGAAGAAGTTTGCGGTCGACGAAATAAAAAGCCGATGAGTGGCAACTCAAAATCGAACTGAGGGTGTCTCCAGACACTTTAACCATCAACCCTGAAGACGCCTGGCGAAGGGAGCGGCGTCAACGGGATTGAACGGCGCCCGGAAGGGGGGGATGGGGCTGGAGTAAGAGGAGGGGTGTAACGGGAGAAGAGGTGTTTAAGGCGGACAGAGAGAGAGAGAGTGGAGTGCGAGAGATGGAGAAAATGGGGATGTGTTAACGAGGGGAGCTGTTAGCTCAAATGTATGGAAGGATGGAGGTCTAAAAGGGGGAAAGAGGAGAGATGTACTAAAAACAATCGACTGTTGGCGGTATCTAGAGTGCCAAAGGAATTGCTGGCGGCGTGGAGAGCAGAGGAGTATTTGCTTTAGTCGTGAGTCGAATGTGCTGCCGCCGATTGGGGCACACTCAGCCGCTCCCTCTGCGGTGCACTTCTCCATGGGAGGACTAAAGTCCATCTCAATCAGCGGTACGGCGTGAGCATCCACAGCCGCCGCCCGGGGAGCCGCTGGTTGAGTGAAAACACTTCTGGAATGGGATTAGTTCTATTTAAAGCGGAGCGACGACCGCGATACTTCGTCGACGGCGAGGGAATGCTTTGAGCTCCTTGAGTGTCAGTCGATGAAGAGTGCAAAAGTCCTTATGACTGTGTTCAAGAGTACCACCAGAGCACATGAATATGCATTTAATCGATATCCTCGATTCTTCAAAGGTTTTTAGGATCATAATAAAAATAAAAGGCGAAATTGACCCAAGGATGAGGAAAGCAAATAAATAAGACTGTATAGACTTAGCATATGATGGTTCTGTCAAATTAATTACGATTTTCTATATTTTGGCTGATTAGTATCTTTTATTTATTTATTTCCACAATCCTGAAAGCAACTCTACTAGCCTTTCACTTAAAGTGTTTCGACAACTAACGACGGACGAACAAAAACACCCATGTCCTGAGTGATGAAAAATCTCCTCAGGCGGGACTCGAACCCCGCGACCCTCGGAGTATCAGGCGAAGACTTCACCAAGTCACCAACGTGGCCGACAACTAAACTTTATCATTGTCGTTTATTGATGATACATTTAATATTTTTCTTTAGTAGCTGAGCCTGGAGCTAGAGCTATTTCAGCTACATATGTAAACAATGGTTAATGACGTATCACGACAGTTGGCCTAGCGGCTATGGTGCATGAGTTCAATGTAACTCAATTCAATTTTCGGGAAAACCAGGACATGCTCGGGTAGTAAAAATAATATCCAAACAGAAGTAGTAGAGCTACAGACGTGGGCAGCAATTTCAACCCTTCTTGGCCGAAAAATTATATCCTAATATGAAGCTGAAGAAGAGGAACCTCCGTCAGGATTCATAATCAAACGAAAGCGGACGAATTTATTTGGTAACCGCGATTGAAAGACGGACAGAGAGTAAAGTTCACGCATAATTTCAGTCACCTTCATTACCCTGGCTGCACAAACCCGTTTTACTAATTACCTACACTGCATTCAGCACGAGTATGCGTAGAGAAAGCCATGGAGGCAGGCAGTTTTTCAACAAATAATACCGCGTATGAAAATATTCATGCCCACCGCAAATTTTTTTCTCGTGTAAATTCTACGGAAAAAATACCGCGTTTAACTAGGGGACGTAAACCGACGGGATACCCGTAAATGGAAGTGGCCAGTGATCCTGCCAGCGTATCCAGAAGAGGGATCTTTCCGAAGAATCGTGGTCGGGGCCAGTGTAGTAGAAACGGTAGAATGATGCACGGCCGGCACGTTGACAACGCATGCACAGCGGCCCGACCCGCTTTGTTGTGCCGGGAACAGGAGGCGCGTTTCCCTGGGATTACCTCCTCCGCCCGAGTATGAGCTCGCGCGGATCTTAATGCGAGAATGGAGTCAGAAAATCGAATCGATCAGGTCGAATAACAGCTCTCTCACAAGCTCTCCCATCTTGGCTCAAGGTGTCTCAACAAATATTCTATGAGGAAGGCGTAGATCACAAAAACATTTTGGTGACACACAGTGGGAAAGGCGTTGACATGCTTAGATTGACGATAGTGGATTCTGATTAACTTTCCACTCTTTCGTTCATATTTCCTCTTGCACAAACAAAATCGATTCAAAGAATAGGAGATTGACGAGAAAATTGACTTAGACATCAGATTGTTGTGGGTTCTAGAATCGCGGATTTCTGGGACCGGCGCGGCGTTTCCGCGAAATTCCTCCACTGCCTTTGAATACGCTCGCTCGGATCTTAATATCCGCGTGCAGCCATGAACTTGGCAACCCTTGACGGAACATTCGGCTTTGAAAATCTCTCTCGATAAGTTAACGTATGTCAAACGTATTCGTTAGGATATTCAGTGATTAAAGCAGAGGACACCGCAAACTGCAAAATAAATCTTGGTCGACGTAGTGCGAGTTCACGTTTACTAACTAAACAAACAGAGTAGATTTCCCTTAGCTTCCCATGAAATTATACCGAATTATTCCATCATAAACAAACAAAATTGACATTCTCGAAATAAGTGAATGACAAGGAAATTCCTTTGGAGAAAGTGGGACGCTAGACTCAACGCGTAATGTTAAAAGCTATTATAGTGGATAGGAGACAAACTTAAGCACACAGTACCAAGTCAAAATTCAATTTAAGATCCAAAGATATCCAGGGTTACATATGTATATATAGGTATATTGTATTCCACCTCTTTAAGAAATCTTAAATTTTATTTTGACTATTCAGGTTTTTATCCTCTAATTCCTTTACATCAGAAAGGTAAGGAAACTGAAGAATGCCCACATATCAATGAGTGCAGTTTGCCACGTAATTGTAAAAGAGTGCATTAAAAAAGACAAAATCCTCTGAACAAACTTGTCTTTACTCGTCTAACTATCGGGCACTATACTGCCATTAAGACATGTCATTTATTCCATTATGTTTCATTAATATCGATCAAAATTAGAAGTCAGCACTTTCCATCCATTGCTTTTTTTGTAATTTAAAAGTTCATACCGTACAAACAGGTAAGTACGTATAAATGGAAGTCAATCCGAAAGAATTCTTACCTATCATCTAAATAGAGCAAAAACTTTTCCTGGTTGATTCCCAAGAACATGCTTCTGAAACGAGTAACTTCAAAGACAACTGACCCGTAAAATTCCGTTTCACAGACAAAAGTAACGTTTACGAAGAAGAGCACGAAACAAAAAAACAGAATGTCCCGTTAAGTTTGTTTGCTTCCTCAGTGAGAGAGAGAGAAGTCAAAAATTTCCTTCGCGATCAAATATTTTCGGAGAGAGGCAAAAGAAAGACAGGGACGCAAAAAAAATAGGATTTCGTTTTCGGAATTGCCTTAATTACCTGAAGGGGCTCCACTCCCAGTTCACTCCGAGTCCAAACTGATTCCTACGGCAGCATTTGCATAGCAGAGGCTCGTGTGTTTAACGTCGGGAGGCGTGACCCTCTCCCGGCGGAGTCATGTCATTCGCTGCCCGGCGCCCTGACCTGACCATCCGTCCACGCCCGACCTCCCCGCCTCTCCCGCTTCCCTCGGTCACTCTCAGCTCCCATCCATCTCCACAGCTCCTTCAAAATCCATCGCGCTAGCAATCAACTCTTCTGCATTAACCTCGTCACTTTCAGCCGCTGCTTTGTCATTACTCTGACGCGCCCTCAACTACGAAAAGTTAATTTTTCATCTCTACAATTCACCGGGAAAAACCTACCTTGGATGCCGTTGAGCACCGGAAAAACCTCGTTTCCCTTTAATTTTTAGCTTGTATAAATTAAGACTTTGTTCTGTCCACTGAGCACTTTATTCACTTATTCACTGTTTCACCCCCGAGAATTTTACGATAAGAGATTACGTTAAAGAGAGACTCGGGATGCAAAGAGCAATTTATATTTTTTAGGAGAAGAAATATTATATACAGAAGGGACTAGAGAACGCGTAAAGGATAAATTACGAAGTCTAGATCTTTTGAAGTTTTGTGCTACTAGCCTTGAATGGCTTGAGATGATCCTAAAACTTCAGCCATGACGAAAAGCTTGAAAAGCCATTTGAAGTAGAAAGCGACCTATTAAAAATGCTGTTTATCTTCATTGCATATTTGCAATAAAATTTAGTTACATGCAAAATACACTTAAATAACAGCAACTTTACTAGCAAATTCGCCAAACTAGCAGTAATGAGGCATAGATTAGCATTGCAATGTGCGGGCGTGGAACTTCCGTCCTGAATCCAAGCTTCAAGCTGAATGTAGCCCTTAAGAAACATATTAAAGAAAGTACACAAAAAGTATATGAAATTATATCTTGACTTTGAATTTATGAAAATTGAAGAGGGTCATCAGACCAGACTGACATTCAGTAGAATTTCGAAGACGCTCCAATCTGAGTGTTCTTAAAAGGTGGACAGAAATACTACAATACCAATAAATTAGCGACATTCCAAGAAGTAATAGCAAAAGTATTTTCCTTATATTTGCTTTCGAGAAAATCTATAAATTTATATGCTCGTTAACGTTTACTTGGATTTTCATCTCAAAAGTGCTCCTATTTTTTAATACTCATTTCTACTAGAATTGGTTCTAACCAGCATTTTTCTCTAAACTGGTTTTATGGTAAGGTTCATCTCGTGCTTAGTACTGCATGCCTAATTCTTTTCTTTGAAACTTCAATTCCAGAAAATACGAAATCTAGAAAACCATTCAACTTGCTTTCTTCAGGCCTTCAGTCAGGCTTCTTGTCTTTGCCTTAGAAGCCTTAAGGCCGTTTTAAACTGGGCACGAAACTCCACAACTTCAAACTGCATGTTTTTATCAATCGATCGGGCAGTCATTTTCGAATTAGAGCAGGGGCTATTTAGCCATCTCGCGTTCGTGCATTCGTGCATGCGTTCTTACAATTCACTTTACACGATGCAATTTGAAATGCAAGTTTGTACGTACATCCGATTGTAAAATTACGTGCCCCGTGTAAAACAGGCCTTAGAAGAGTAGCATTTTTAGAGTAATTTGGCGGAATAGAAACCGAAGTAGGAGAGAATATGCATAGGAGCCGCTATGTTGTCGCTTGTAATGCAGCAAATAAGTTTTAATATATATGATACATCACTGGATGAACTCAACTGGCTGGGCATGATTCTGATTTTTCACAACAGCATCTCTTACTTTCGTCGTCGCCCGACAAGTCGACGAAATTAATTTTTTTATCTCCTTGGTAATTTATGGGCAAACTGCTCCGGGTCCTTTAAATCCGACGGGCTGAGAATTTTTATTAGCTTCGTAGAATTTAAATAACTGCCCAGCACTTTCTCTTTTCAGATTCAATATACACGTGCTGACATTGCATTGTTAATTCAACTAAGGCCATTCATTTACATAGGGAAGAATTTTAGGCACGAACACCACCCGCTCCAATGGTCACGAAAAAATAATGTCGCTAACTTCGTGACTACAGTTTTTGGGGCAAGAGATAGATCGAACACTTAAGTGAGACGTTGGTTACTTTGGGAGGTAAAAGAGATCTGAGGCCATTTGCGCCTTTGAGGATAGGTGGGTAAGGGAAGAATTATTCGGGGAATGGAGGGATGGAGAGCGACGCGGCATCACCATTATCCTATTGCGCAAGCGCCAAAGAGTTCAATATGTTACGTCCCGTTCATAGGAAGGAGTAATTTAATTAATGACTCCACATGGCACCTACTGGTAGTTAGACAAAGTCGAAATACTCGAGTTTGAGATCCTTTCTTCAAAACGAGACAATCGAATTTCATGCAGTAAAATGCATCTGACGACTTGTTTATTTCAACGATTATTGATGTGAATCAAAACTTTTTGCCACTTTACGTAGAAATTACTCAAATTTATTTAAATAAAAAGCCATGGTTTTCGTAAAATGCAATCGACCCTATTAGAGCAATCGGTAATCTGTTAATGTTTATCCTACTAACTTGCGATTTTGAATTTAAAAAGTTAAGTTTCTTTTAAAGTTTGCAAAAAAGAATAAATTTATGTTTAGAAACAGACAATGTGTTGTTGTTGTTTTTGCTAAAAGTGTGAAACTGCTAACTTTGAAGGGAATATCGAAGATTGAATTTTGAGTGGAACCGTAGTGTGCCCTTTTTTTAGTAGAGACAGGGATTTTACAGACCAATACTGCCGCGTTTCATTACTAATTCTGTTAACCTCACGATCCTCTCGTTCGCCAACCCTTGAAGCTCCGCTTCAGTCTCACTCTTTCACTACCCTTTCCAACAATTTATTCAGTGCGCCCTACTTCCTATACCTTCACCTTCTTCGCATTCCCTTCTTCCTCTCTGTGCCCTATGCTTTTTCACTCCCTCATCCGTTTCTCGAACCCTCGCCACCTCTCCCTTTCTTCTGCTGATCCTCTTTCCTCTATCTGCCTGAGAGGTTGCATCTTCCATTCCACGCACGCCTCCCTCGAAATCGCCCGAGAAGCAACGACGCGGGCAAGGGTCAGAGATCTCTCCCTCTTACACATACATATACCAACCGAGCACGTACACGTGACTCGCATCCTGAATTTGACAGATCGATGAGGAAATGTTAAAAAAAACTCAATGCAGCACTAATCATCTTGGGGGATTAGTATCGAGTAGGAAGCATATCGGAAGCGGGCTTCGGTTCAGGCTCTATCAGTTCAGGGATCGGGTTACGGACGTGTATTCCCTCATATTCGGTTATAATGAATGTGTAGGATGACTCGTAGGGTTGAAAAACACTAATGAAATATTTCCGACTCCTATATTTCAATTTAAACCAAATAGCAGGTAAATGGGGAGCGTGGTGGCCTAGTGGGTGTGTGTGTATATATATATATATATATATATATATATATATATATATATATATATATATATATATATATATATTTTATTCAGTACTGACTAATACATAGCGACTGTTGATACCGATTAAAAAATGAGCGTGGCACTGGCTCAAGCCGTGAAAGCAAATGAAGTAATATTCTGTGTACTTCATTTGCTTTACGGCTTGAGCCGGTGCCACGCTCATTGTTTAATCGGTATCAACAGTCGCTATGTATTAGTCAGTACTGAATAAAACCTTCTGTTGTGTCGTTACATGAGATAAAAATGCATCTGTAATACAGGCCTTAATGCGGATAAAGTACCATACGACGAGAAAGTGAAAAAAACAGCGAGAATACATTTTTTAATGAAATCGACAAACCTCTCTTGGAATAAGAAAATCCCTTCGATTAAATAACTATCTTCTCACAATTGGTTCATCGAATTTATAAATTATCAAGTAGTAATTCTATCGCAAAAAGGGTATCTATTTTATGCTAATCCAATCTAAAGTTTATTCTGATTAACGCTGAGCTATATTTGATTTGTTAGGCGGTGTGGATGATGTTTTATTTGCATTATTTTTCTTAAACCGAATCGATACCAAAGTTGGATCGTTTCAAAATACGGCACCCAAATAGGAAATCACATTTAACTGTTAAATTTAAATCGCCTTTGACAAATCTTATAAAAGTTAATGTTATGGAATATTGAGGCGATTTTCAACTATCACCCCAGAGAAACTCCCGTTGCTGTAAATATTTCCGCGGACGAGCACACGCTATATCTGCAGCATGACTCTGGACCTCAGGGTAATTTTTGGATAATCATTCTTGGAGAACAATTTTGGACTTCGAAACATCAAATTAACGAGAACACGAATTAGCTCCATTACATCATTAGTTGCATCGGATGAAACACGATTGAAACATTTTTGCCAAGGTGTGATCCTGCAGTTTTATTTCTCCCGATTGTCGTGGAATTAAAATGCAAGGACTGATGAGGATAGATTGCTGATGCCGCGTAAAGAGCGCGTATTTTTCCCCGAGGAATTTTAGCTTGTTTACAGACTACAATGACGGGTTGAAAGGCAGAAATGAGATACAAAGAAATATTTTCGCATACTAAAATAAACTTCCACTCCATTTATGAATAGAAATTCTATATTAAATAAAATACCTCACTGCTCATCAATCATGCTACTCGACCTATAACTTGAAACTATCGATTTATCAACTGAAAAAATTCATTACCTATGAAAACGGATATTAATTGCTTAAAAAAATATTTGTGATGTGATCATACGTTTTAATCTCGATAAAATTCAAAATAATGAGATAAGGGCTAATCTCCAACGAAAAAACATCCAACATTTAAGACATTTGGAGTAAATACTTCCAATACGAAGGATAAATAATGTACACACTTTTACTAAACTATCACGATACAATCAGAGATGACATTTCCAAGGACGGTCATCTGATACTGAGTCATTAGCCGTGCCAAACATGCTGGGCATCTTAAGTACAACGTGAAAATAAAAAGGCACTCAGTCTCTACTCCTTCAAAAGATCAATTTATTATTGCTGTTAAAAATAACGATTAAATCGTGGCAGTTCAAGTTTTATAATTTTATGTAGTTATTAATAATTTGATCCGATCCAGGGAAGAATTGACTATGTATTTAGGCTAGTTCTCGCCTTTTTTAAGTAAATATAAGCTTGCGTCCTTTGATGTAACAAATAGGACATGTTTTAGACCATAAGAATTAAACACCCAAGAGTCCGTTAAAAGTGATGATTCCCATTCTATGTGGGTTTAGGATCGATAAATTATCTTAATAATTACCAAATAGATACTAATGGTGTTAATTCTTCACTTCAGCTGTTAGTTTTTATATCCCTCTCCATACTTTTCCACTATTTTTAAAAAATCTTCCTAGTCCTTGACTTGTAATTGAACACTTACGCTATAGACAGCTTCCTCCAAGACGGTTCAGCAGCGAGGTAAGAGTAGAGCTGTTGAAGTTCTGACTGGTACATGTTGCTAGATTTGATTACCTTAAAGACAAATTTTGTCTGCCCAAAAGTCCTATGAAGGACTTCAAACAAAAAAACAATGGAACGAATACGCAAGACTGGATATCCATTGTCTTCGAATTCTCTGGTCTTTCACCTAATTGCTGGCAAAGGATTTATCTTGAAAATAGCAGAATAATTGCGTTTTTATTCTTGCTGCCAAGTCGTCGGAACATCAGTCCGCGGTCGTCTTAATTAGTCTAACGTCGAGAAAGACTCGCTAATCCGGCAAGAAGATTTCAAAAATTCAATTACGCGTTGAAAGCTATTTCACGGAAACAGTAGTTAGCGCAAGAACAATAGAGGAACCCTTGGGGCCGGAGGAGTGGGATGGTAGAAAGTGTGACAAAATTGAGGTTGACGTCCATTAACTCCAGATGCCATCCAGTCCCCAGTCGTCCTCTCACTTGACTCATTCTCTGTCCACATCCTCTCAACTCCTCTTTCTCCCTTTCTTTCTGTCCAATCCTTCCCGTGTCTTTCTTTGTTTTGCTACTCCCAGAGAATCTTTAGTCTCTCGTTTCCCTCCATCATTCCCAGGTCATCCTTCTCTCCCATTCCCATATTTTCCTCGTGGATAAGAGAGTGTATAGAGTAGACAAGAGAATTATAGATGGCGATTTAGCGCGAGAAAGAGAAACTTTTTCCTTTCAAGAATAGTACATCATGGGTAGACAAGAATAGTGGACAACGTGGCTACTGCGCGCAAGTTGCTCATTACCTTTACATAAAATCAAATGTTTTCGTCATTATGAATAACTGTTGGTTCACGTACTTGTGCATAAATCAGCGGTCGGGAATCGATATGTGTACACGCTCCGCTTTACATCAAGTTTACTTGCAAGCCGGGTGCATGCTCCCCATAAGTAAGGGCATAAAATATCGTAAATTTATAATTTAACTATTGCTTTCTTGTCAATCCACGAATAAACCTTTAGCGTGCCATAGGTCTCCGATCTCTAGCATCACGATTTCGCGACAGTTCTCCTCAAAATACTTTTTACTCAAGCGCATTATATGCATAATGGATTCATTCATTATGGCCAATGACACATTTTAATGGCTTTACCATGGATTTTGATGGGTACTCCAGAAGTACGAGGATATTAGGAATAGCCACGTTATTACCTTTATGGAGTCACCCGCAAAATCCGCTGGGAAGAAGGACGCCTCGGTAGCTTTGCTGGCTAAAGCACTCGGCGCGATATCGAGGGATCCGGGATTGAGGCCCGGTCAAGGCGAATGATTTTTCCTGAATTTTGAACTTTAATGCTCCCGTTTGCCACCGTGCCGCATGGTTCCTTCGTCCCTCTCGCCTTTAATATACGCGTGAAACTTCTCCCTTTCGACTTCTCTCTCCTCTTCCACCCAGGCGAGTCTTTACAGACTGTGACTTCCCTCGAAGCCATCCATGTGCCACTTCTCAAACACTCTCTTGGAACACCCTTTCCGCTTTGTGAAGTTCTCTCCGCGGCTAATCTTTTTCTAATGAGCATGCCGAGAGCTTCCAGTAGATTCTTCCCCATGAAAGGAATGATTGTTTTGAGCGGGCTTGGGTTCAAAGCGCGGTGCGGGGGGATGACGGGAGAGCCAGGAATGTAGTGGTTGAGTGGGAGGACTAAACAGAGGACGAGGAGAACATGAAACAGAGGAAGAAACCGCCGAATGGAAGGGAAAGTGGCTGCTGACAAGAGACTTTTTCCGGCGGCGGGAGTGGGGACCTCTTGGATAGCCATTCCGAGCTAAGCATATCAAGAAGGAAGAATTACATTTCCGCATATTATACGACTTGGTACCCATATGGAGTGCTGCAGCTCATTAAGTCTGGCCCATCAAAATAAATGGCATTTTACTGAAATAAAATCAATTTTCTATCTCAATGAAGTTCGAAAGACGCCCTTCCCTTCAGATCCGGAAGTCAGAGGTTTTTAATCCCGACTATTAGGTGGTTTTTATTTGGTGTGGATGTGTGGTTGTAATGACTAGGTACATCATCCACATCTACCCATCCTGCAAGCCCTCACAAGAGCCTGTGGCAGAGAATGTGATGTCATCCATCGGCCATGCTAAGGATGGGGAGCAAGGAAAAAGGAATGAGGAAGAAGAAGAGGCACAAAGGAAAGTATTTTGTAATTAGTTAAATTCCTGTTCTGTACATGCTTTGATAACGTATGGAACGAGACAAAGAAGAATTCTCTCACAAATTTTAAAATAACCACTGTACAGTTTAACTCTATTTTCTTTCGTTTTTTCTTGTCCTGAAGAAACAGTAAGAACTTAATAACAAGAGATTATGGATAACGCAAGGACAATTAACGCCCCTTTTGTACAAGTAAGAAATAAAATCGACAACCCTAAGTAACATCATTATATCACCGGCACCTTAGACCAGGCCCGCATATACTACCCTTCATAACTGAGTCCCTGGATAAAATGCAACGGACTCAGCCAAATACATGTAAGCATGTTCCTTACGGTGGATATCGCCTTCCGCGAGGAGGTGATGACGCGGGAAGTTTTTTTTATGAAACCATAAATAAGCACTCGCTGGGTAGCGATGGAGGAATACGAAGGGAGATGAAGAGGTAAGTGTACGGAAGAAAAAGGAAGAAGGAGTTTAAAGGGGAAAAAAAGATCCAGGGTGTGGCCCTGACAGCCAAATAGGGATCCTAAGAACGGTGCGCGTAGATTTCTGGGACGAGGCAGAGGAGGAAAAATTGAGGAAGGAAAGGGCCCGGGTGAGACTCATACCGCTCGGAGATCAACCTAGCAGCAATTCGTCGAAACTTTAGAGTGCTATCATTTTCACTTGAGATTAGCAGAAATGCCGATGGCGATAGGCATAGGATAGACAAAGGGCGGTAATATTTTAAAATATCAACCTGCAGTTTACTTTTACCGTCTTATATTTTTATATTCGCTAATATTCTAGTTTTTAAACAAAGTAATAAAAAATCAAATCATAATTAGTTTTTGAGATTTTATACGTGCTACATGAATGAGCCAATATTTGGCCCTTTTGCCTTCGAATCTGAAGCCCATACATCGGCTCGTGGCTCCAAGAGGAGTAATAGTTGACAGTCCTCTCCTCAAGATCTCTTCCAGTGGAATACAGCGGCGCAACCCGCGTACATGACGCGCTCTTAAGCGACAGATGTTTCATGGACGAGGGGAAATTTCGGGTCGGAAGCTAGGATGAGGTAGAGGATGGAGGCTAGAATGGGGAGTGGACCTCAATAAAAAAAATTGTTTCACGACGGAGAAGGGGAGAGGGGTAAGGAAGGGTGGGGAATGAGGAAACTAGGGTAAGGGGTCATACGGGCGGAGGACAGAAGTGGAGAAAGGGATGAAGAGGGAGAAAAGTCGGGGGCAAAAGAAAGGTATGCAGCTGATTTATTGCTTCGTCATAGATCTTTTTTCCCGTTCAACGCACCATCTCGGTTGGTTTGGTGATTCAACAAGGGAATCGGAACAGGGAGGCACAGACCGTGGAGGTTTTGAAAGGGCAAGGAGATTCGCATTGGGTGTGTTTGTGGAGGAAACGAAAGAGGTGAATGGACTCTGTTTTGCCTGGGTTAAGCTCCACGCCCGCCACCAACTTTCTCCGGGGACGTCAGTTAAATATCGCTTTAATAGCTTCTCTTTTTCACTTAACTCTGTCAAAACGATTTTTGAGTGATTTTTTCGGAATCTCGTGCGAATGGTAAATTAAATAATTGGATTCGTCGGTGGGAGTAAATAAGGGCGCGATGCTCGGGCGTGAACCCTCCCGCGGTAGCAATTTAATTTCTCAATTTGATAAGCGATGGAAATGAGGGGATCCAAACTGCTCGATAGTGAAAGGCGGAAATTTTGCGTTGCGGGGGAGCCATTAACTCATGCGCCTCTGAAGGAAGGACGTTCGGCAAATGCGTTCCATTTATGCATTATTGCTTTCATTCGTCAATTTAGTTTGGTTCAATAGAGACAATAAAAGTAATAAACTCGAAAATCTGCTAACTAAGATAACGACATTATGTGTAATTGCTCCTCTAATGCGCTTACGGTCATGCGATGTGCGTGTTTTCGTCGAAATTCGCAAACACGATTTTCGGCAGGTGTAATATTCCTTTTATAATTTGAATTTGATATTGTAAATTTTGTTGACAGTTCGTCGCGACAAACGACACGATTCGCGAAAAATGGAATGCATGAGCAGGCCATAGTAAACAGTTAGGATAATCACAAACTAAATATTTTATGCCTTGCCTAAATGGTATCAGATTTACAACTGAATTTCGATGAAGCCTTTCAAATGAATTCTATTGAAATGCTTGTCAAAATTAAAGAATTGGGGTGATAAAAATTTCTGGATAAGTAGTCAAGATCAGTAGGGCAGACTTTAATTGTAGAAGTCAAAGTTAAAATGGTGTCATTTTAACTCTGACTTCCAAGATTTTGATATTGTTGGGTTAGATTGGCAATGATTTCCACCAATTTCTAAAGACAGGCGAATTATCCATGGAGCATTCGTGAACATTTTTCAATTATCTGCACTCATGCAGGAAATTTTAGGGTAGAAATTTCACTGACATCAATCTTAGGCAAACAGGAATGTATTGAAACGTACCCTAATAAGCTTTAAAATCTGAATGACCTAAAAAACTTATTAACTTATACGTAGGCAAGTGAGTCAATGTCGGTGAACGTCATAGCAAGCTGAAAATGCCAGTGAGCATAACTAAGAGGAAATCTAAAGCTCTGCGCGCTCTCATTATTGGCACAACCTATGAAATCTCTATCATGAGGACCTGCAATAGCCCAATGTTTCGTATGAACCTCCTCATGGCCCTCATTATTCATTTCAATGAAAAATAAAAAGACGATATTTTCCAGATTTCTTGGAATTACCTAATACATGAGTCATAAAATATTTACATTTCAATTTTCAATTTCACCCGCAGGGAATACAAGGGTTCCAATGTTGTCTTAATAAAATTTTCATTCGCCATGCGGCCAATAAAGTTGGTTCTGAAACCGCATAGAAAAACGGTCTTTCGATTGATTTGTATAGCAGCACGAGAACATCAACTAACTTGGCTGGGCTTAAAACTATAAGCTGTTAGTAATCTCATATATGTATTTCATTTTCAAAACTATAATTCTAGAACACCATAATTTTACAAGCGATTTGACTTCCAATAAATGTTGATACTTCAGAAGGTGCAGAGGTAATCATAATTTAAACATTAGAGGGAGGAAGGCAAGTTCGAGATCGTCATTATTATACTTACAACTGAGTAAACTCTGAAATTGAAAACTAAATCTTCCTTCCGGATTCAGGAAAGGTAAATTTAAGCAAGCGGAGCAAAATCAAGATTTGGCTCTCCCAATACATATTCTAAAGATACTAACGCAAAGTATAAGAAAAATTGTCTCAATATTTGGAAACTTCATAGATAAAAATGACTTCGATTGGACTCCATCTCTGTAGCTCGTCACGGAGAATCGAATAAATCACAAGGGAGGACGCCTCAAGCCAAGCATAACAAGACGTCAAAGGAAATTCCGAAAATAAAAAATTCCCTTAGAAATGTCCTTTGAAAATTCAGATCTGGACAAAATTTTCTCCTTTTAATTTCTTTTGCTTGATACCAATGTGATTTTTTCCATTTTTTCCGCAATCTCAAAGCTCATTATCATAAAAATGGTAATACACGGAAATGTATATTTCACGGAAAGAATATTAAGTGCTTGCATAATCAATTTCGGACTATTCACATTGCAAGTTAAGGATGACTTTTTTATAAATAGACGAACAGTGAAAAAAGCCTTGAACAACCTGCCAAATTGAGAGAATTTAAATCAAGTTCGTAAAGTATCCAGCGACTCTGCCATGGTAATATTAAGGCTTGAAAAAATATAAGTATCTACAATGTCACAGGCATCTAACCATATTAGTGAGATAACAACAACAAGATTGTTCCCAACCACCACATCTTTGTCAAAGAAGTTAAGTCAACAATTACGGTCACAAAAGATATATTAGTACAGATGTCTTGTTATGCATGGCTTGAGGCGTCCTCCCTTGTGATTTCTTTGATTCTCCGTGACGAGCCACAGAGATGGAGTCCAATCGAAGCAATTTTTACCGATGAAGTTTCCAAATATTGTAGCAGTCACACTGTTATTTATTAGTGGCCTTAGTGACTTTAGTGCAATGGTGGCTTTTCTACAAAAATATCAGATTGAGCCGCGAAAATTTTCTTGACACAACAATTCACATTAAACAACCCCATCAACCTAATTTGGAAATGAGCCTACACAAAGTCATGATAACCATGATAGCAAATGCAAAAAAGAGTGGGATTCACGATATCTGAGCTTTGGAATTCGAGTGAATATAGATAATGGCATTGCGAATAGAACGCCGCCACGAGCAGGACGGGCATTGATAAGGATGCTGAAGTAATATATTTGTTTCAAGTCTTGATATAATATTGTGTTCCTAGTTTCAAGACTACTCGGTGCCTTAATAGTCATTACAAGATATTTAAGAAAAAGTTATTTATTTAAAGAAAACCTAAATAGTACTTATAAAGGCGAAAATTGCACTTCGATGGAGCTTTTTCATATCATAACATTTTCATAATAAACATGGGTACTACACACCACATGAAGACAGAAAGAAGGAATATTTATCGCTTAAAAAGTCACAAATATTACTCGCGGACTTTGGCTAACGCTTCTAAGTCATTCAGACAGCGTCCACATTTTCAGACATATACTGCTTCTTTGGGATAGCAAAAAGAGAGTAAGCAACTGAAACTAAGAAACAAAGAGAGTAAGTAACTGCAGAACGGTTTCTTTCTACTAACACAGTCCCTTTTTGTAAGGTAGCCATCCACCTCATAGTCCAGAGAGTGGTATCAATCTGTCTCGCAACTCCGACTCTGCGTCCTGTGAGCGGGGTCGAGAAAGGGATCAAGTGGCGTCGTACATATCAATATTATGCCGCTCATGCGCCCATAATGCAAGTTATTTTCTTTTCCCTGCCGGCCGACGGAAAAATAGGCTACCTTCGCTCCCAAATGGCCCACAGTATCCAATCGGTTTCTCCATGTCGGCATCATGGATTCCACCATCTTTCACCTCACTCCAATTTCCCTTTTCCATTCATCCTCTTATAATACCCAACCAAATGTTCTTTCTCTTCCTTAAACACCTACTTTTTTGGTTTGTTCCAAAATTGTCCTCTCGAAACAAATCCCTAAATTCCTCTATTTTCATTTGTGATTTCTCTTACGTTGAAAGAAAGTGATCCGGAGAACATTCATGATAGAAAATTTAACTTAAAATGAAGATAAATTGGAATGCAAGATAAGAGAAGGGAAGACATTAAGGAATCACTACTTACGTCATGCACTCGCAGACAGCCAGAATCACCATTTTTAAAAGAATTTTTAAAGGCCATCAGCATTTTAATTTTAATAAACGAATAATTAATATTGTTCAAAAGCTTTAATATCACTCATAAGCTTAAACATTTAATGAAAATTAACATTTACGTACTCAATTGTCTCAATGGCATCGCGATACTTAGTAGAGAAGGAAACAAACTTTTATTCATATTTTTTCCAATTGATTTGAGATACAATTGAGACAATTTTTATTCCCCCTTGCCTGAAAGGCCTCCTTTAATGAACGCGCAGCGCTCTCAAAAGAAAGCAGGAACCAACTTCTTTCGTCATTTCCACACCGTTAAACTATTCACGGCTAATTCACCGAAACAATTTTATTTCGTTCCTGCGGAGACTAGATCGTTTTTCTTTTGAGCTCTCCGAATGCTATCGCGAAAGAAAGACAAGATTGCTGCCTCGAGCACCACGATCTCAACGTCTCTAGACAGGCGTGAGAGCACATTTGCGAAATCGGTGACCGTGGATTGCACTTTGTGTACCCGGAAAGGGATCGGGGAAATGGATGCTGGACGGGAAGACGTAGGGTAGGCCGAGATAAGGGAAATAATGCCGAGGGGAAAGGGGATTAGCGGAACGGGCCAAGTAGGGAGGAGATACGGGGGGGGGGAGTAGGGTGCGGCTGCCAGTATAAACTGCAAGAAAAGCAAAAGATCACGGACGAGCAAGATAGGGAGCAAAATACATGTAGATAGATTTATTGTGCCCTGGGACAAGTCCCCTCAAGGCAAAAAATGGTATAAAATTACAATGAAGAAAACGTTTTTGTCATATAGGGATACAGATACTTAATAATAAACATGATTTAAGCTGTCAATTTTTTGATAATGTACACAAAATAGGGATGAAAATATAGAACACATATGTGTATAATATAAGTTAGAGATGAGACAATTCAATCATTTTTTCACTAAAATACTGGTACATTTTTATAATAAATAAGTTTATAGTTTTCACATTTTTCATCTCTTTTGGTGATGAACTCCTAAAGGAAGAGGCTTTTAACTGGAAATATTGAGAATATTTTTTAGCCTGGGATATATTATTGTAAAGATAATTTGGTTCCCTTCTTGTGACAATGGTTTCGGCAACAGGATTTTGGGAGAACAAATTGTAAAACATTTAACGAATAGAATGAATAAAAAGAAAGAATAAAATTTAGTAAGATGGTGGAAGAAGATTGAGCGAGAGGATCCAGGTTCACTTTCTTGTTCGCAGGGTGGATAGAAAAAGGAAATCTTCGAGACTAGGAGTAATGGTTGAAAGATCGTGTGAGTCCAACTGGGGAAGGAATACATCCGGTGAATGAGGGCGGGGGAAGTAATTCAGGACACGAAGGACGTTTCACAGAGTCGGTGAAAGCACTAGAAGAAGGCATGCACCCTGGTGAGCGATTAATCAGATACGGAAAATCAGCAGCTAATAAGGTGAGAGGAGATAAGATTGGATAAATTTCGAGAAATGTCGGTCACGAAAAGAGACGGACGCACTGAATGCCAAGAGGATGGGTCCAAAGTAATCCCCGTTGAGTGCTTCGGAAAAAAAGTAGAAGATTCTGACTTAAAGTGCTCATACTACATACATTATACTGCACCGTCTCACCCAATGCCTTAATGCAGTTCCACCAAAAAAAAGACTTAAATTTCATTTTATTCATATTCTGGCAACTTATTAAAAATGTGTACTCTATTTATTAGGACCAACAACATCCAAATTTTTACGTTATTTCTTTAGCAAGTGTAAATCATAAATTATGTATTGTAAAACTATATGGAATTAAATGCACGCATGGGATAAACATGAGGAAATAGCTATTTTCTATTTAAAATGGTAACAATATTAAGGCACCAAGCCAACTCAGTTTTTGAGTTCTTAGCAAATAACTGCTAGAACTGAAATTAAGACGCGCTCGTTCCGTAGAATTGGGGCTGCAATTGGCTCCTGCGACTAGAGAAAGTTTTAAATAAAAAATATATTCGTTGAATAATTTGCAAACCTAATTAATGCCTTCATTTTGTTTTCTAATAGCTATGTCATCAATGAAAGAACTATTTTTAAACATTAAAAAAAGAGTGGAATTCAGTATTTTTTTTACTCTCACAGTCGCAGCGGAACCCCCGTAATCATTAGAAAAGCATGCCTCATGCGGAATTCGAATCCGTGATCGCTAGGTTGAGAGACCTTGGTGCTACCAACCTGGCAACTACTGCCGCATATGACGAAAAGGTCCAAGCATGTCAAGAATAAATTCTCCTACGGCTAAAAGAAAAGACGCTACTGAACTAATTCCATGTTTCGCAATTTCGTCACGGAGGAAAAATCCAAGTCACGGTCCGCGACTCACTTGTTTATTTGCTCCCGCGTCGGAGGAAATTCATTCAGAAGAAGACAGAAAAAAAGAGTTACATGCTCCTCTTCCTTGGGAAGAACGACGAGGCTGGTCTTCTCACCCGGCGCTCCTACGAGAACGATTCCTTATAATGGAACGAAGCCCGTGGAGGTTCAAACGTGGAAAGGAGAGCAGAGGAAAAAGACTCCACCACAAAAAAGAGACGAAAAATAGCATGAGGACAAAATGCATGCGCACGAAATCCTCTACTACAACCGAATCATGAATAATAGCCGAGAATGAAGCATTATACGAACGATGAAATGGGATAGGTACGTCTTTGGGAAGATAAATGAAGGAGAAGATTGAAACGGGAGTCACAGGAGCTTTCCATTCACTTATTCCACTACTTACTTCCCAAAGAACAGCGCACTTTCCATTAGTTTCAGACCCTGTGCACTAGGCAGCGCACTTCAAAACAGATCGTAGGAGAGTTGATTTTAATTGGACAAGAAAATTCACTTTGAAAAAATCGTGAATTATTTACAAAATGATCGGTCGTTACTATTGCTACCTACTGGCAAGTTGACAAACGTTTCGCCAGCGCAAATCGTTTCATTGACCATTGTTGGTGTGCGCTGAAGACCTCCAATCTGCGCTAACTTAAACACCTTAAATGGAAAGCTCTCAACACCGGGAGAGGGAGATGGCGGACGCGGAATTGAGTACGGCAGAAGAAATAAGAGGGTATGTTCGACAACAGCCTGGAGAAGGATTTTATTCGGGAGGAGGAGAGGGAGGAAAGGTTCCGGAGGGACCGAGAAATATCCCAAGGGAAATGGAGAAGGGAGCCACGGCGATTGTTGTGCACGGCAGACTCAAAGAGTCGTTGGGGAACTGGAGAAGGTTGTATGAAAAGGGGTTCATGGGAGGACGGGATGTGTAGGGCAGGGGGTTAGAGAAGACGTTAGTGGTGGCGGAGTGGGTGGGTTCGGCTGGAGATGGAAGGAGTGTCGGGGTGCTGGGTGCGAGGAGGAGGAGGCTCCATGGAAATGGATGGCCCGTCGCAAGTCTGCCGTTGAGTCTCCACCGCTTCCAAATCCCCTCCCCCATAACGTTCTATCTTTTTTTCCTCTCTCTCTCTCTCCACCTCCCTAAGGCATCCTTACCTTCCCTCCTGACAGAATCTTCCAGCCCACTCCAACCCAAGAATAACACCAACGTCTCTTCCCCACAATCTCTCTCTATCTCCCTTTCTCATTTTCTCTCCCGCTCTCGCTCTATCCTCCCTTAACGAACACTATGCACACTCTTTGACTGAATGGTAGTGGCTTCCGGCGGTGCCTATCTCTCATTAAAAGTGAGCCTCGATTATAACTGAACAGGGAGTGGATTGAAGTTCAAAGAATTCAAGGGAACTGCTTCCCTCCGACGATAATTTCCTCAAAAGGAATTATTAATGAACATCGAAGGTTCGTTTGATCTTCTAAAAATTCGACTATGGTCCCTGTTGTTATTGTAACAACATCTCGCTGAATCTCACTTAAGGGAAAATATGCTCGAAGTTTATGGCGATCTTCCCCACGCCACCCTCGCGAAAAAAAGAGAAAATATTTTTTTAGATTTTCTTTTTTTTTTAATAAATAACTTTAATAAAATAGCTAAATACTATACATTATTAAGCGACAAAACTGGCATTATCCAATTAAAATTAGTAAAAAAAACTAAGTTGAAAAATGAGAGATCAGGTTCTCTTCTGTATTAATATGACTACTATATCATTTCTTACATTCATCACTCCCTTTGAGAATCAACGGGTATTTCTTTCTCTAAATAACGAGCACTTTTAAATAAAAAATAGTACACCTTCAATCTACCCACATTGTAAGACAGAATTCTTTGATGGAAAAGAGAATACAGGTTGTAAGTAGTAATATTATAATAAAATATAATAAAGAGGTCACTTCACGCGAAATAAGAAGAAAAAATACGATTGTGATTGAATTTTGATAAAATTTAAGATACTAATAATAGAAGTTAAGTGGATTCGATCAGCTAAAAATAATTTCTTCTTTCAAAACAACCTCCATAAAACGCAAGTTTGGAAACAGAAAAATTCACCATGCCAGTAAAACGCTCACCAGAGTAATAAAATAATAACCTGTACACTGACAAATATACCTCTAGTTTAATACCTAAATTGCCACAAATTTGTATTTTTTATAGTCAAATTTCTATCTAAATTGCAATCCATCGATTCTGATATTCATGAAAAACTTAGAACCCACTCCCATGTGCCATTAACATTCAAAATATAGCACTGACGCACGGAAGGGGCCAGCATGAACACCCGGTTCTCTAGAAGAAGACGTGAGTGCTTAGCGATTTAAAAAATTTCGTTCAAAGTAAAAACAAGCGTAGGGGACACATATCGCCGTGCATCTTAATGAATTAAGTGTTCCTATTAATAGTGATTTCGGTGGGATAGGTATTTGACAACATGCCAAATACCGTCGTCAGCGGAAAGTTTCATTCCAGTTGATCTTCCAGGGGATATTTATCTCTCCTTGAATTCTAGCTCGAATCATATTTTCACATGAAGCATCGCCGAGGTGGGATGAAAAAAGGAAGGATTCAATCGGCGCAAGGATGTGGAACAAAAGGGCGTCGACGTGAAAACAGAGTCCTGGGCCATAAGATTCACAGGGAAAGAATTCTGAGGGAATGGAATTTGTCGGAGGAACTCTCCAAAACGAAAAAATCCTAACTTTGCGCAATTGAGTTTTTGCAGTAGGGAGAAAAGAAGTAAAAAACTACCAAAACGAGAATCCCACCAAACCTTTATAAATAGTGTCCTCCGTCAAACAAAAATGGTGGTACTCAACAAAGGATTCCAATTCTTCCTTAAAAAAATTCACTGCCATATGCTTTCTGTGACAGGCTTACATGAGTCAAAAGCGGATGGGGTGGAAATTAACGAAGACCCTGATTAATGAAGACAACCTCTCTTCAATAAATAAATCTCACTTTAGTACACCACTGTTTTGAACGAATTTTTATGAGATTAGGAACCGCAAATAAATTTTTTCTACAGAATTCGAGATTAAAATTAATTTGAAGAAGCATCGCATCTACATTTATATTTTCCCCTTGGCTGCATTGAATAATACCACCAGAAAGACATGAATTTATTATAACAAATATGTATTATACTCGGAAAAATGCATTGGGATTAATATCCTGTTTTCACAGGGTCTTCATAACTTCGAATATGAAAGTGAAACTTCAAAATGAAAGATGAAAAAATAAAAGTTAAATAAATCACAAGAATCAATTAAAACTACCATTGGCAGTGATGTTATTTCAATAATGCTGAAACCAGCAACGTCACCCCATCAAACTCCTTCTAAAGGATGTTTATTGGTGTGGTCCATTTATTATTTAACGTAGTTCAAGGGAGGAAACCATAGAAATATTGCCCCGAGAGATATCCTAGGGCTGATAATGTACAATATGTTCTCTTCGTTTGTTAACAAGACTGCATAACCTCGCTAATCTCTTAAATTTGCCTTCTAGGAATGTTAACGCTCAAAATTTTATTCACCACCTCTAAATTACCTTCCCATTCCATGCATTATCAATTGACTTTTTCCTTACGCATTTTAAGGAGGTAGGTTTCAGAGACCTTTTACGGAAAAAGAGGACAACTATATCTACTTGACTTTCCTTTAAGGAGCTCCAATCATTACCAGCTCAAACGTTAGCCTAGTCAATAAAGGTTTTGAATCGGAAATATTTAGGATAAAGCTGAATTTTACCCCATTGATATACTACTATCAGAGGAACATTTTTACAGAAGTCCCCAAAAATCCCCCTGGAGCATCCCCCCCCCAGCACCCCTCCCCCAGCACCCCTCAAAGGTTCAAAATAACCATATTTACAGAACACCCATTATCTCTGTTATTAAAGATCAGATCATGACCAACTTTTTATGTTTTGTTCGCTATTAAATGTTCTACAGTATTGTTTATTAACATATTTATGTTAAACCTAATATTTTTTGAGAAATTAAAGAAAGTATTAGGAAAAGAAGGTTTTTTACTTTGAAACTTTTGATTTTTGCGATATATTTCTATTAACATGTCATATTGTGTAAATACCCTTTCTATAAAAGTAATAGCCTACACTTTTGGGAATCTATTGATATACAGATTTATTTATGTGTGATGCTATTTCTGGTGAGGGGGAAGAAAGCAAGAAGGTTTGGCGTGCGACGCGGCACCCTAGTCATAGAATAAAAATGTTGGCAAGCGCTTTTATTACCACAAAATATGTCTCACTGACTCATCTCTACTCCGCCCCCCCACACACTTCGTTGATCTTGTCAGTAGAGTACAGCCTGTTGGGGGGAGTTGTAATACGTCTCTTATAGTTTGTGTTTTTTTGTTCACTGTCAAGGATGTTTTATATATAGTTTTAAGTTCGTATTAAGGTTCTGTGCCCAAGGATGTGTGTTCAAGGATTTAGATAATAGTTTGTATTCATAAACGTTTGATGAATTTGTTGTTCAGTCTGCGATAACGAGAGAAATAATTTCAAGGTACAGGTCTATTATTTTTCCATGAGTTTTTTCAAAAGTTTCAGTTATTGTAATTTTTTATAAAAAATTAACAGTTTAAATACGGTGTGTATTTTTTGTGGAAAGAAGCTGGAGGGCGATACAGTATTAGTTTAGAAGGGACTAGAATAGATTATTCAAGCAAGTTTACTATTAAAAGATGGACTTCATGAGAGGTTGACAGGAATAACAAATATTGCAGTCCATAAATCGTGCAGGCAAAAATATACTCGTCCACCTAGTATTTGGACTGCTTTAAAGCTAAAGGAAACATGTGAAACTGCACCTTCAACGTACTCCCTTCTTCCTTAAAGTACACGAAACCGTTGAAGATTTTCTTGGAAAACCAATACAATATAATGAGCAACATGTTGAACTATGAGAGTCAAGAAAACAAATTGATCTCTGTGACTTACTAAGGTTTACGACGTGGCTACAACTACACAATCTGTTCATCACACTCTCCGGAAAACTAGTGTCCTTAAAATTTGGATTTGTGAGTGACGATTCAGTAATCTGTGAACAAGCTTATGAGATTGGGCTTAAAGCTACTGGCAATATGAAATAGAAATATTTTGAAGAGCTCAAACTTAAGAGGAAAGATATGGTAAGAACCCAAGCACAGCAAAAATCAGTTATAAAGTTAGATCAAAAGAAGTTATCGTTAATTCCCAGCATATCTTCAACCGTATATCGTGTATGCGACAGCCCCAGCAAATTAAGATTATATCTGGAATAAGAATTGTCAGCACGTCCACCATCCATGTTTGATGATGATCGGAAGGGAACAAAATATTCTCTGATGAAGATGTTTGAGGAAGGTGTGGTTGAGAAGCTTGATATGAACGATGATACTTATGTTTTGGATGGTGGATTCCTGCTACACTATGTGCCATGGCCAAAGAATTGTACTAATGGTGATGTCCTGGGAATCTATCGTGGATATATTCTAAATAAGTATGGGGAAAATGCAATCGTTGATTTTGAAGGCTATCACGAAGAGCCTACTACCAAGAATGAAGAGCAGAACAGAAGGGAGGAAATACATGCATCCTGCGATATCGTGTTTGAGAAAAACATCATTTGTATCACAGCAAGAGAGGACTTCTTGGGCATCAAAACCAATAAAAAGAAATTTATGCTAGCTCTGGGATCAGAACATCAAAATCATGGACTGAAGGTGATAACAGCGGAAGAAGATGCCGAATTATACATTGAAATGACAGCCATAAACCATATTAACAGTAGTAATAACGTTGTAGTTGTGGGTTCAGATAAAAATTAAATATTTGTTAATTGTACTGTCTCCTGAACGGAAAAATATACATTTTTGTAAAGAGGTAGATTTTTGAGGACTTATGTAAAAATGTTCCTCTAATAGTAGTATATCAATGGGGTAAAATTCAGCTTTACCCTAATTATTTCCCAAATTTGATGTTTAGGTGTCTTCATTGACTGGGCTACGTTCTATTTTTTAAACTCAGCGTGGGAATAAAATTAATTACGTAAAAAATATAGCACAAAACGGGATAAAACAAGAAGGGCATTGATTTGCATCGAGGCTTGGAGCACAACACATTAAGAAAATATCTGCTTTACGCTTGAAGCATTGCTAAATTCAGAAAATTCAAGAAAATCTACGACATTCAGACATGTTAGGTGATGAAATCCACATATTAATTTCTCTATATAATAGTTAAAATATCTAAGTTTCCGTAGATAAACTTTTTACGATAGTCCTTCGCTTGGACGTAAAATAAACTTTAAAAGAATGATGTTCACGTCGAGTGAATATTTCATCACACATAAACGGAAACAAATAAAGGGACAAATAAAAAGTTATGTTTTACTAGAAAAAGGGTGCTTATGATAGTGTTTTATATTTGAGATAGCGAAGAAGCGATAATGAATTACTCCAGTGACTACCGCTCGAGCATACGAAATTTATATCAACCAGCCCACTTAACTCCCCTTTAATCATTCCCACGCTGTAACCATGAGGGTCCAGTTACATACACGAAACAGACCCTCGTTAAGTTCCACGACGATTCATGAAAGGTCCCTTGCGGCCGCTCTCTAGACCCCTTTCGGAGCCTGAATTTAAAACCCCTTCCAATCCGAACTCTCAGCTCAGGAAAGATCACGTTTCAAGGGATTTCCAATTACACAGACGCTTCATGTCCCGATCCAGTAAAAATCGTGTTTTATGAACCATATAATACACATATATTATTATGCGTGAATAAAATATTGACGGTAATTTTATGACAATTGAATAACTAATCTTTAAAAAGGACACAATGCCACTGATAGAAATGGGCTAAAACGCGCAGAGTTACCCGAAATCCTGATAATATAATAGCGCTCCTATTATTAGAAGTATCTAAAACAAATTGACATTTTCATAATAACAGATCGATTACCTACGCACGAAGAAATTAAAATAAAAGTTATTGAGAGTATAATGCTGCAATAGTCAGCAAGATTTCGCAATTTAGTCACATGACATGACATTAAAAATAATATTTTTTTAATTGGTACAGTTTTTGTAACCCGTAACGTAAGAGAGAGATGTGTTCCTGAAAGCTCGGAAGCAGAAGAGCAGCAGGGAGGTTAAAGATTTCAATGTCTATATGCCCAATTTTATTTCAAATGTATTATCAGTGTTATTTTGGTGGGGGAAGTTAATTGTTTTTTTTGTGTCATGTATAGCCAAGTAAGGTACAATTACTATTTTTGGGTTAAAAGTTTCCTCGCTGTAATATACTATTTTTGGGGCTATTTCTGGTAAAAATTTGTTCTGTGGGCAATCCTATATGGTATAGAACCAATCCACAAATGTCTTAGTTTTCTTTTCTGTTATATTTGCGCGTTGTCCCAACAATGGGGGAACATTCCATTTAGCCACGTACTCGAGACCTAATGATCGAGTGTGTTTTGTTTTATTTTGGGAGTGTGTAAATAAGAGAGAGAGAGAAACTTTTTGGAGCACGCAGGACCAACCGGCAAACCACGGGTCCGCGGTGGAGGGACTGGTCACCCCTGGCCGTGGGCTGGAAGGACCCCGTCCCTGCTATCCATGGCTGACCACCAAGGGAGCAGGACGGGTGATCGCGTGGAGCTCAGTAGACCAGCGCGGCCTAGTCAAAAGCCCGCCAAAGCCCAGAAGGTGCGGCTAGCAGAAGAGAAAAATTGTCTGCTGTGGAGCGACGCGGCAACCCTACGGATGAAGACGGGAGCGAGAGAAACGGCAGCTACTCGCTCTCTCTGCCTTCCTAGGGGCAACACCTCTCCATCTCTCTGAAACTTGTGTGTGTAACTGTGAAAGTTTTAGTATGGCAATATGTGTGCCGGTGTACTTGTGATTGGGTTAAGGTATGTGGCTGGTGGTTATAGTGAGGGAGCTATTTGAATATTCATGTGTTCTTTTCGTGTGCCCATATTTGGGGATTTTCAATTATTTAAGTTTTGCTATTTCTGTCTCCCATTCGTATATCGTTTTGGAAGTCACGTTTATATTGGAGTAAACTTCTTTTGTGGATTGAATTAATGATCCCAAAGGGGAAAGCTGTATCTCGTAAAGTTCGGTGGAGTCAAGCTCATTTTATTTCTGTATTCGTGAAATCCTTAATGTAGGAAGGAGCAAATGTCGGACGATAATGGAGTACTTTGTCTAATGCTGTTTGTAAACTTAAAGTGAAATAAATACTGCTATTTTCGAATATCTTCGAGAAAGAGTTTGGTCCTTTTATGTATTAGCATATGTAAGAAACCCTTGAGAGTCTAGTTTAGTTTTTGTTTGTTATTATTAATTTTATTATTTCTCCACTGCTAGCTATCCGTGAGCATGTTATATTAACGGGCCTCACGTCGACTTAAGGCTATTCAGATAGACCCAACGAGAGCCACCCGTGACAGGACGAAGGTGCAAGAAGAAATGGGAACTAATAACTGGGTGATTTTATTAGTTGATTAAAGGGATCTGAAACAAACTAACCCAAACAGATTATAACGAATACGTTTAATCAGGAGAGAAAAAGTTACATGTTTTTTACTGTAAATTTCTATTTTTCCTCCCAAGCGAGTAACGGCTGCTAAGTTTTATGCTTCAAATTAGTTTTAAGTACATATGTATGTATTTAGATTGGGCTTTGACTACGTGGACAATGACGCCGTTCGCGCGAGAGCCGACACTTGCTGCTCTCGTTTGCACGGTACATAGTCACAACATTTGGTTCTCTTAAAAGCCACGACAAAATCCAGAGTGGAAGAGGATGCCTGGGTAGCTTCATTGGTTGCGGATCCCAACGCGACATCATGGAATCTGATTTCGCATTCCAGTCCAGGCGAAAGACTTATTTCCCCAAGAATTTCACACATTACTCCCAAGTGAGTAACACCCGTTGAAGTTTCATGCTTTGATTACTAAAATAAATCTATAAATAAGTTTGTGAGTGGTATCATTAAGTACATATATCAAAAACAAGAACAAATCTACAAATGTCAGTATCATTTTCGAAACGTGCGAACAGAAAAACAAAGAGATATAATCAATTCGGATATATAATATGACCAATTGAATTCAATTCAATGTAATATTCAACCAACAAATTTTATTGAACATAGCCATTAATAAACGAAATTGGCTACGAGTACTACAGCATCACGTCGTTATGCTATCCTGAGATACCTGCAGCATGCACTGCTTAGTATGGTTAGTTGCATCACCACAGGATACAAAATAGAGTACATACATAATCTGCGACAACATCCCATTTCTTAGAGATATTAGAAAGATTTCTAAAATGTTTACACCATTCTGGTAATTTAAGAATGGTACGATTTCAACTTCTCACAGTGACCCAATAAGTCTAATACGTAAATGCACTAAATTTGTGAGCATAAGGAGACACCACTTCAAATGAAGAATTATTCCGTATCCACAATGGATGAGAAATGATCAAACTCATATAATACATTTATGGTAGCGTAAAAAAATATATTTTTATTCGTAGGTATATTCTCGAGGTAGATCCATCCTACTCTCCATTGTATTCACGTTTTCAGAAGAGCTCGAGATTTTTAACCCCTGCCAGCATAATGGAAAGAGTTGGTTTCTTGATTATTTAATTTGGTATTTTATATAAATTCATAAACGAAATCATCAACAAATTCATCAAAAAATTATTAATCTTATCATTTCCTCTACGTGCAATAATGAGCACAAGAAAAATATCCGAGCTCATAATTATATTTCATAACAGTTTGATAAAATGGCTTCCATTGAATATATTTCGAAAACAGCAAAATAGATAGCGAATGCTACATGTAATAGGTGATTTTTCACCTACACATACACCCTTCAATAGGACGAGCAAGATCAAATTAAGTATGTTATTATTCCTAAGACTACTTCATATGAATTTATGTAATCACTTATCACTCATGATTAATATCTCACACGAGGAAATTCGCACTCAAAAGATGGCTAGAACAGCAGTGACAGGAGAAATAAGTGAAGTTCGTTTAACTCGTGGTAGAGTTCATGAACGGCCCCTCACAAACCCGTCCGCGATCGCTCTAATTCCCTCGTCAAATCTCCTATGTCGGTGATCCTTAGTCCCAGTCGAGGGCAATTCCGTGAATTGCACGCTCGGTGGGTACGTCGCACGCTGCTCACTACCGCATGTCAGTTGTTTGATTTTGGTTGGCTTTGTTGGCGTGGAAGCCCCA
Organism: Pyrrhosoma nymphula; assembly: GCA_963573305.1. Classification (NCBI taxonomy): domain Eukaryota; kingdom Metazoa; phylum Arthropoda; class Insecta; order Odonata; family Coenagrionidae; genus Pyrrhosoma; species Pyrrhosoma nymphula. The sequence goes on from OY754327.1 coordinate 134,405,421, forward strand.
AACCCCCAAAACAAGAGGGAAAATTGGAGAACATGGATCCGAGAAGGTCAACAAACGCGTGGCGTTTTAAATTGACGCCACTAGACAGCATGAGTGCATGCACGTAAAGTGCGGTAAAGTTGGTACCCGAGACACGTTTGCTTAGAATTAGATCCAAAACTACGCAACGCTTAGCATTTGCTAGGAATTAACATCATGAGAAGGGGTCCTAAAAACTTTTTTCCATGGGAAAAACACGGAAAATGATAGTCAGATACTCCATTTTAAAATGTACGCGCCACATTCTGCTCGAGTAAAAATATACAGATAAGAATGCATAGAGATATCATACATGGTCATCGCGGTGCGAGTACACATTTTAATTTTTTAAGTGCAGTCTGATTGAGATTTTTGATGCAGTGAGATATGTGCTCCCAAATTCCCATTTGGATAAATAATCACAAATGAGCTCTGAATAAAAGCATTTGTTCATACCAATTCATACAGACAGCTAATCAGAGTCATAAAAAAACAAATAATAGCTTATTAATGTCAGTATTATTAATTTAATTTAGCATGTCTGGATTTTAGAAAAAAATTGCCAAGGTTTATTGAACTAAATCGGTCTACACAAAATTGATGCAGAGAATTTTCAAAAATGTTTGGTGATGGATACTACGATTAAAGTATACGCCTACATACCTTAAATATGCAACGAATTGCTTTGATTTTTATTTTCTATTTAAACGTCCATGTTTTTTTGTTGCCAAGAGTTTCAGCATCATTTTCGCAGTAACAATTAACAAATACAACATATCAAGTTCGAAGGTTTTAGCGTTAACGATGTGGAAATTCATTTTTAACTGAGAAAAAAACTTTGCATCTTTCCACTGATATTTAATTAAATAAAGGTTGTCGTGCATTGTAACTTCTTTAATTAAAAATCACTGGAAAGATACAAATTTATTTTCTCTCTCAGTATACTACACATCAACGTTTAACAATATGTCGCAACGGCAATATTTCAAAAGAAATCGCATCCTGAGCATCGGCGTTCTTCAGCTACTTTCGGTTAACTTGGGGGCGCCAAGGACCAAAATTCCTTTCTATTTTAAGATTATAACTATGGCTACTTAACTGAAGGGTTCTTAAATATCATTTTGCAGGGAAAATTTCTCATTAAATTTTAAATTCTCGATAGTTCAATAGTAAAACCTTATTCATTTTTCTTACTACTTATCGATACATCCTGGTGAAATTGTCAAGAAGAACACGATGTTTTCCGAGCTTAAGTACTTTATTTCCCTTTCAAATCCACAAATTTATCTCACCCAACACAGAAATGCTAATCTCAAGACTCAAACAATCGCACCGCTCTCTGTCTCCTTTGCCGAAAACTCGGCGACGCTAAGCGGATATCCTCACGCAATCAATCGTTTGCAAGAAAAGTTTAACATTGGTTTCCAGCATAATAGAGCTTCAAATACGTAGGCATTCACAAGGCGTACGTAATTGAATTGCCTTCAGATCACCCCAAGAATTAAATTACGTTTTTCAGGAAAGATTTAATCTGAATGACAGAATTTGGACGACGTTCGATTTAACATGAGGATGTTTAATACTAAACATTTTCTTCGCATGACTGAGCACTCATGGTTCAAGTTGTAATTGATTAATGGAATGGGTAACGTTAACATAAAGAAAACGTTAAAATAAAGAAACACGCTATGCATTTACCAATCGCTTACAATTCGTGTTATTTTTGTACCTTAGTATGGAAACTATAACTAACGTCTTTCACTACACTGGATCGGTTTACAACTTATCACAAGGTTTACGTTTTCAGGCTCAATAATGTGGAAGCCATCCATTATGATGAGCTAAGCTTATTAATACCTTTTTTCCACGCAATCTTATAGTAGCACCAAATGCTATTTAGTTCACTCAGCCTGGTCTTGCACCTAACGATGGCTCTCAGATAGCGCTACGTGTCACCCTCAACCTCGGTGTAGAAGTGCAATGTCTTCGCTAAGCTCTCCATTGTACCAAATTGGGTTTATTTTTTAACGATGGAATGTATTAATCGAGGCGTTATGAGCGGCTACAAAAACAAAATCCGTCAACCAGCATTTATGGTCATCCATCGCAAGAGAGTCCACTGAGTCAGGCTGCCAATGTTTCGATGACTAAATACGCTATCATCTCCACAGGGATCTGATGCTGGGACTTAGTTTTCTGCCGTCTCATCACAGTCCCTGCACCTAGGGAGGAAGGCTAACGAGTTGAAAACCCGGGAAAACCTTTGTCATCAACCAATGTTGAGTTTTCAACAAGGATTTGTAACCTCAGAGGAAGGATGATGAGGATACAAGATTAACATTAAGGCCGCAGCAGAATCGCACGGAATCGTGTCCCTAAAACCTTCAAAACTCGAAAGAGGGCAGGTCTCAAAAATCCACGCCAAAGCCATGGATATAAAGGTTCAGACAACTCGCGGCGACGGCCATTTTGTTGCCCCGAGCAGAAAGATTTTACTGCCAATACGACCATACTTGCCGCATGATAACCACCTGCGTTACTTTCAATGAAAAAGTTTCCGTAAAAATGCGTCATTAGGCTTTATAACATGTAGATTTTAATATTTGGGATTATAAAAATATATGAATGAAGACATCTGACGGTTGCAAATAAAAGTGCGTGGAACGGGGTCTTCTGATGTTAAGCGAATAAGTTGACCATAGAAAAGATATCAAACAATGACACGGGAGTCAATCATAAAAAATGGTACCTATGCACTTAATTCGAACTTAGAAATAAAGCTGTCACAAGCTGTATTAATTGTTAAATCGAAGTAATTGACTTCATACCGGTAATATAGAAAAAATACTACACTTAGCAATGCCATTAAGACGCGATGGAAATAGCATTTCTTTTAGAATATTTATTTATATATAATATGTTAAAAATTAATTTTATGTTGTTCTAATTAAAAAAATGTGAAGTTCCATAAATTGACCTTATTTCATGGAATACCGTTTTATCAACATTTTCTACGACCTAAAACATAATACTTGTTACTAAAACATAAAACCTGTTCTATCCATGGCCTTGATCCACGCCCACAACGAATCCCCAGGAAAACTCATTTCTTCCCCTCTTGCTTCCCTTCCCCTCCATTCTCCTGTTCGCCAGCACTCAACCCTCCCTCACACCACCTCTCGCCCAAACCTCGGCCTCTCCGCAACCTGGGAGGAGCGGAAAGGACAACAGGGGAGCTGCGATAGGGGCCGAGTCACACGGGCGAATAAAAATATAAAAAAAGATGGAATCTGCAAGAAAGAAAGGACGGGCTGATGTAGATGGGGTCCGTTACGATCCCCGACTTCTCTGAAAGCATTTCAACGCCAGGAGCGGTGCGTGAGGATGAATTCATTTCCTGATCTGGCGATCTCATCACGACCGGAAACTGAAAGATTACTTCCTTCCGTCAACACACCACACACTCCCTTAGCGCACGTGGTCAAGTAGTCACCTCCATTCAGCCGGAAAAATTGCATCTATCCCACCGTCCCATTTTTTTATCTTAAAAAATAGCTTCTTTATACTTCAGACTGTGCATTAAAAGCCGGCCAACATGGAATTACATTCTCTGAGTGGGCAAATTCTCAATTATTTTAAGTCATTCTGATTGTGAGTTAGCAAAGTAAGAATCCGTTCACATTTTTAGATCACTATTTACATAAACGATAAAAAGTGTGATTCATCAAAGTAGTTTATTATTTCAATTCAGTCCAACCTCACAAGTAATTATAACCGTATTCTGTCGATGTTTACTTTACATGTAATAACCACAGTATTCTATTGCTGCTTTATAATATGAGCACACCTCAACAAAACAACCTCAACAAAAACGCCCTCTCGTGAGCATATTAGCTTATTTTCCATAACTTCAGCTCCAGTTACCGTTTCCCGTTAGTTCTACGCGAATTACCTCTTTCAGCCCCTTCTCTCAGAGAAGAATCGGACTTCCAAATTCATATATGAATAATCTATTTGGAGTCACCAGTAACGGCATGTTTATGTGCGTATTTCCAAGACAAAAGAGAATGCGAACAGGAGAATAATATCCCCATGGGAACTTCATCATGGATTCCGTCCACAATATCATTCGTGCGTCCGAACCCCCAAGCGATGGGCGACACTCACTCGCAGCGAGAAAACATAAACCACGCAAGGGCGATGGCAAACTGATGAATTCCACATGAGAGAGACCTGCCTGAATATGCATTCGCCCAGTCAGCGGGCGCTCACCCTCCTCTATTTCCTCGGCCACCCACCAGACTTCTCCCCCACGGCCGTTCGAGCGTGAAATCCGACGGCCAGACGTCCAGAGACGTCTCACATCCCAAGTCAACAGCTTCCCCCGCTTTGGAGTAAACTTGCCTCTCCTATCCCCAGTGACAACCAGGATTTCATTTTGGGGGGTCCATGGCGAGTACAAGTGAGTAAGAGGGAGTTTTGAAGATAATTAGGAGCAAATTTAGGCGTTTAGGCACTTGGAAGTGCTATTGCTACTGAGGTGTAACCGCCAATATTTAAAGATTTTAGCCATAAAAACTTCTGAAAGAATGCAAAACCCACAGTTTTTGTTTTTAAAAATTACAAACATATTTTTTATTTATTCAAACTGAAGTATAAATTAATCAAATATTCTTAGATAAAAAACATAAATTTCTCCTTTGGAACCACTTTAACAAAATAAATTCAAGATTTCGGGGGTAGTTCAGAGCCCAAGGACCCCTTAGCTACGTCACTCATTCCCCCTCAAAGGCCTTTACCGACCCTCCTCTGCTCCACGCATCTACTCTACCCCACCTGCATTCCGCGCCTTCAATTCCACGCTTCGCCTGATATCCCCGCGACTTTCTTCCATCCCGATCTCGTTCTCACCTTCCAAGATTCCCGCCGGGGACTCAGGAGGCGTCTCCCCGTGACGCAATCCACCCCTTCAGCCCACTACCATTCTCGCCATCCGTAAGTAAACCCACCCCAGACGTCTCGCTTATCCTACGCATTCCGGCAACCTGAATCTTTCTCCTTATTATATCCTGCCGGCGCGTGCTCGCTGGCGTTCTACCTCAGCACCTTTCGCTCCATCCAGTAACTAGGGTCTTTCTTATGCTTTCCCTTTTGCCATATCCACTGCCTCCAGTCTTATCCTTCCACTTCCCCTCCCTATCTGAAAACTTCTTTTTCTTCAGTGTTCAATCTTTTGATTGATTTGCAGCAACTCGCCATTCTTCTCGTATATCTGCATTATTCCTCTTCATTCCAATGTAACTCCTGCATCCTATCTCCTTCATTATCTGCCCCACGTACTGCAGACGCGGCCTCCCTCTGTTTCTCTTTCCTTAAAGTTTTCCTTCTATTAATAATTTCAGGAGCCCTTCGTGTCTCAACAAATTTCCAACAAGCTTTACTCGTCTCTGAACTATGGTTTTCTCTAGGCTGCGTTTTTCATCTACTCGTCGAAGAACTTCTTCATTCGTCACTTTGTCTGCCCATCCCATTATTAGCATACGCCTGTAACAACATCGTTCAAACGAATTCAGTCTCCTTTTCTCTTCTACCCCTAAGGTCCACGTCTCACACCCGTGCAACAATACACTCCAGACATAGGTTTTAAGGAGCCTCTTTCTTATTTAAAGACTATTACAACTGATCTGAAAACTAGCATTGCCTAATACCCTGACGTATATCTCTGAAACTAACAAACTTTCCTGAGAATCATTAGTCCTGGGGCGCGACCATATTGCGTGCGCTCGCGCCATCGTCATTTTTACACTGCGCTCATGAGATCGAAAACGACATAAAGATAATGCTATTCTTCAAATTTTGTCACGTCCTTTAAATCACTATTTTTCATTGATGCAGTGAGTTTTTAGGACAGTAACTGTCAGAATTGCCCTTCTAGAGCCGTCTGCGTTTCGAATAGCGACAACGAAAACGCGAAAAGAACCATACGATACGAAAGCATAGAGGAATAATTTTTTTGCCCTCGGGCGATTCTGGTGGTCCGTATGCCCCTGTGCTGGTCTCATTAGTATTCCACCAGAAAATACTTTCCTAATCCTTTCGCCGCACGCTGCACATATGTTACTGCACTGCTAAAGGTAAAAGAAGGCATGCCCGGAGGCCATTATACACGATTCATGCTCCTGCGCAAGCAGATGCGGGAGCACTTGCGACACCATACTCAGAATTAGAATTGGGGCCATTCTATTAAAATATGTTCGCGCATTTACGCAAGTTTTCTTTGTTTACACGATGCAATTCCGATTGAACATTTGTTCACACATTTACTCGCGCAAGTACATGTATCGTCTTCACTCAAATTTCCCACGTATTCAGTCACAAATGCCTCGCGAAAACTACAAAAAGCTGCATTGAATGTAGAAAAATGACTAATGTAACGAATCACATTCAAATCTGAAAACGTATTCTCAAGAATGGATTCTGAAAACCTTATAATTGAACTGCTTCTACACTCCTAAGTAAAACATTTTCAAACGGATAAGCACCTATTTCATTTCCTACAATCCCGAAGAATGATCTAAAATTAGCGAAATCCCATTTCTTCGAGGTGGAGGCTATGATTTTCCATGTGGCATGATTCCTGTGAGGTAAATGCCACGGTCGCATTTAGACAACGGACCCACGCGAAACTGCGCGGCACTAAAGGAGAGACCGCGATCGCCCAATTAATTACTGGTTACCGCAGAACAACCCGCTCGAGGATTTACATAGTGCCTCAGTCATTTAAGCCTTCTTTCTCACAACAAAATGGGCAGGTTATGCCCTTTTATAACTAATTATGAAGCAATCCGAAATACAGTTCACCGAAATCTCATGCGTTCGTTTGAGATTAGTAACCAATAAAAATGATATTCGTAAAAATATCTTAATGAAATTCTGCCCACGAGAGTTTAATTAATTAGAGTTCTTCCTATATCTAATGTTTTGCAGTAAATTCACACTTTTTCTGATGAGATATTAGAAATAGATCAACTAGAGCTCTCCATGTTCTAAGATAATTACTTGGATTTTAAAATCGTAACATAAAGAAACATTTGGCAAACGATGCATCCATTTTTCAAAAAACAAACCGGCACATAGTGAAAAATGTAGTAATTAATTTTATAAGTAACTTATGCGTAATGACTACGGATGTCTCTCATAACATATTCAAATAAATTGTAATGATAAAACTATCTTAATATTTGTTGCTCTTTTAGAATAAATACTTTACTTGGTCTAACTTAATGAGAAAGCTAAATGGCTTTCGTTGTCTCTTTAACGGTATATTAGTAAATAATATTGCACCCTCGTAAAACTTAACAGACATAAATTAAATTGGGGCCATTTTCATATACTGTGGATAAAATAACAAAAATCTCACAAAATATCATGATAGCAATTTTGAGGCCCGTACTTACAAACCTTAGAAATAATAAGACAATGATTAGTTCCCACTCACCCACAGCCTTTCTCCTTCGCTTTGCAGAGCCATAACTCAAGCAAAACCAGCATCGGAGCCAAAATTCTCCCGCTTTGTGACACTCCATTGCAAACTTCCTCAATCCCTAGACAAGGCAAACAAAAGGCAATCCCGCCGCTTTCTCTGTCAAGAGGAAATCTTGGGCGAAACGAATGAGAGTCTATAGTTGATGTTATTTCCGCCGCTTGGTCCGTCTTTTCGTGGTTTATCGTCCGGAAGAATACTCTCGAAGTATCGTAGAGAAACTTTGAACGTGGTATTTGCACAAAATCGATCGATGAAGCACTATTTTAGGATCGTGGAGTTTGGCACTCTCGGAATGCTGTTCCAGGTCTAGTACAGCATCCTGGGGTCTGAGGGAACGCAATATGTAAAAATGAACTAACTTGATTTTTACTGAAATGATAAATACTTCGTACATATCATTTGATAAAAAAACAGTGTAAAACAAAGTAGATAAATCTCGGCAGTTAGATTTTGACACTGATAAAAATAATAGGACGCAAAAAAGGTTATTGATGAACCAAAACAAAATTTTGCTGGTATACACAGTCAATCCTATGCAGAGTCCATGGATTATGCAAAAGATTTTTCTTTAACGGAACGAGATTTTTCCTAGAGAAATAATCAACAATTGATAGTTCCCCTTTACATTAGTTAATGCTCTCAAGTGCAATCAGGTCGTATTTAAGAAATCAGCAATCGTTCCATTGTAAGAATAACAAAATAGCATTAACAAACCCCATTAACATTCGCAGAATATCCTTTTCCTAACTTCAAGTTGGGAGAATTGCGTCGCAATAAGAGTACATTCAGGAATGTGGTCATTGTTCATAATGGCTTCAAGCTACTTCATTTCCGTGATATCTATTTGAATCCATCATTTACGTTTTTCTATACATCTATTGGTACCTATAATATGTGAGAACGAATAGGGCTAGGATCTAGCCACCCTATCCTAATTGTGCGGATGTTACACTGAGTATCATGCCTAGAGATGTACTGTACTCTCACTTAACAAAACTTTACATCAGCCATTAAAAATTTTCAAATCATCCCTTAAATCATCCGCTGTTCCTAAATTTTACACAATGAAATCGGAAAAGTTTCAGGTGCTCTAATAAATTTCCAGGACTACCCTGGTTTTCATTAAACTATCTCTTAAATATTCCCTTCATTCCTCAAAAATTTCCTTGCGATTCAGGCGGCCCCGACTAAAAAATATTCTCCATCACAGCAAACCGAATTAGCATAAACCTGAAAAGACACTGATGGAAGAAATACCCTGCACAGTTTATTCCGAAAGCAATCCACCGAAAACCCCGGGATGAAAATAATAAAACCGCGACGGGGCTCATCGCGACGCCCTTGGAAACAGGGTCACCGGAAAAAAATATGAGGAGAGAAACGTCTGAATTCATTACCTAAAGCGCGGCACCCAGAGCGACCAAGGAACCAAGTCAGAGAAATTGGAACGGCGATAACGGAAAGCGGGGAGGTTAGCAGGCAGAGAAGGAAGAAGTAATGCAATGAAGCCCCTTTCCTTGGCCATTACCAAGTTCGTGGGGACACCACAGCGCCCGTGAAACGTCGCAAGTTTCACACAGACGGTGGGTGCGGCCGGCAAGAAAAAATGACAAGGAAGTCCATGTTGTTAGGAGAGAGGAGGGCTGAGAGATGAGGAATAAGCACAAGCAAGCTGCCCGGGATAGGGGCTGGGTTAGCTGAGGCCCCGGGAGTTGGCTGAGTCAAAGTGCCACGACCAACGGCGCTATTCAATAATCCTCACCCACCACCAACGATCTCTTCAACCTCTCCCAGCAAATCCACAAAATACCCCCGGGGACCAAGGCACCAACACAACCCTTATTCTCCTCTCACTCGGGTCAGGCACGCCCCCAAAACAAACCTCTGTCCGACTCGCCCCCAAGCCTCCTTCCAAACCTCCTAAAAAATCTTGCACTCCCCACTCCAAACCGGAACCCTAGCCACTTCCTTAAGGTCGTTCCGTGCCCGCCGCCATTTTCACCCTTTTCCCTCCTTGTGTGTCTCCGGAGCCATTATTCTTTTCCCTCCGTCTCCTCCGGCCGCGCCTCGCATCACTCTTTCTTCTCCCCTGTCGCCCGGAAACCGACGGCCTTTTCACTCGTCATTCCTCGTGTTTTATCGAGCGGCAGTCCTGATGACAGGGAGCGAATGAAAAAAGCTGTCTCGGATCTGTCACCCTATGCGCGACGCTTGTTAACGGAGTGTGCAAGTTTCATTACACGGCGTTTTTTCGTCCACTGCGATTTGCGCCGAGAGGGTATCCGATGAGCAATGCGCTCGGGTTTCTGAAGGGAGAACGCAGAGAGCAAATAAGGTTCCCCGAATCGAAAGAGAGGAAGGGGAGGAGCCTGGGCCTCCGGGGCATACCTGCAAGGAGAGCGCAGCTGCCTTCAAAGGACGCACTATTTAAGGAAAGACGTCTTAAAATATGAAACACTATCTCAGAATTGAAATGCTTCGTTTTCTTCGATCAATTACAAGATATTTTAACAATTTTTCATTAGATAGGAATAACGAGGCGATGTGTATTTTACGAACTTAAGAGATAAATAAACTAAATAAGTCTCATCAATACAGCCAAAAACCTCGGGCCTTCCCGGACATGGATGCTGCGTTTGTCTCAGGATTAAGGGTCTTAGGTTTTAGGGGGCGATATGACCCAAGCGGTTGGACAAGCTAAAAAAATGTACTACCACCACCACAACTATTTCTCTTTTGCAGTATTTGGTTTTCCTCTTATTTTCCTAATGGGGACAGAAATTACCTAAATAGTCACGTTGCCGTTAGCCAATTGCCAGGAATGAGTTATGATCTCGGTTTTCAGGGGTGGGATCACGGTTCCTTCTGGTTGGTTTTAATTGACGGGAAAAAATAAGCCGGAATATTTTAAGCGAATATGGTAGGCACGGTTAGACTTTTAAGTGATGTAAGTAATTTATTTACAATAATATGCATGTAAAAATTTCAAGCAATTATCGCCTGATCTGAATTATTCTGTATGAGAGTGTCCGACTTTTAAATTCCAAATACCTTAACCAAATTTGAGATAGGAATCAAGTTCCTTGACCAATCATCAAAACTATTGTTCTTTTAATTTTTTATGACTTCGATGGTATAGGTACAACTGTGAAATGATCTTATCTACGGTTTTAGTCTTACATCAATGCCAGCAGACATTCGTTTTCCTCGAGACAATGTAAGGCTCTTCTCGAGTTCCCAAGAGAAAACTTGACAAGTCAGCAGCCCTCTGCACAGAACGCATGAAAATATTTCGGAGCATCACGCGGTATAGACTTTCTTCATAAATTGAAAAATAACTCGTTTCCTCCTCCTTCCATTTTGCGCCTTTCCTCAAACTTTTCCCTCAACGCCTTTTTCTCGCTCACATTTTCCATCCCTTTATAAATTGGTCCACTCTGGTACACATCAAGTCCTGAAGTCATATTCCATCTCTTATCGCTTTCCTACGAACGACTGCTCCCATAACCACCCATTTCAGGTCCCTCATACTTTTCTTTGAAGTTCTCTTCCTCAGCTTCTCGAGAAGAAATATATTTCGTTACGATGTCGTTCTCCAACTCTTTCATTGCGGCCAAAATATGCCATATATCACTAAATCCACCTTATTTCAGGATTACTTTTTATAAATTGAAGCCAAGATCGAACGTTGATAACTTTTAAGGCAGCGTTTCAAAAGCATAGCACTGACCATTTGAAAAATAATTTTGGAAACTTGGAAAACTGTAGCAGTTTATTTAACTTAGCTAGTACTCTTGCATAACCTGTACATAATCATTCAACAAAGACAATCTATGTTGAGCTTGAGGAAAAAGTCAAGCAAACCCTGATGAAGGCAAGATAACTCACATTTAATTGACGACAGTGGTCCACATAAAAAAGTTATGTTTTCTAGCACTGAAGATGTTTCAGCTTATTCGGCCGTACTTTAAGGAATTCCTCCCTTTTCCTCCATTTCCTTCCCCACGCTCCGTGCAGCTGCCATTGATGCGAACAGGTGGAGGCTAATCCTGGTCTTCTGAGTTGAGGAAAATACAATAGTACCCTCCCAATGAAGGTTTTTTTTCCGTTGACACCGGTGTGCAAAAATAAATGCTAAATAAAAATTATGTGCATTAAATATTCCCATCCAAAGCCGAGGAGGCGCCACTGAGAACTCATTCATATTAAGTAATTCATTCGTCTCATGAGAACCAGGGGAGCATAAGCAGTGGCGTGGTTTTGAGTCTTGGGGGCGCCGGGGGGGGGGGGGATTTTTTGGGGGCACCGACTTATAAATTCACCAGTAAACTAAACTTAACATACTGTTATATACTTTTACTGTATTATTTTGTTCGTAATATACTATGATCCAAACTTGTAGACCTCTTAGAATTTATTGTTGATAATTAAGTTATGGCATTGATTCACGTACGTATTTGGGACTTAAGAATGGAAACATTCACAGGCTTAGGGGCGCCAGAACACAGGGGGCGGGGGGAGCATTCGCCCCCTCCCCTCTTGCTACGCTAATGAGCTTAAGAACCTAATGGAATAGAAGAATGATTATTATTACTCCAACGAAAAAAGATCTAAGGAGCCGTAAGAATATCCCGCTGAGTTATCTTAGGATTTAGTAAATGTTGCTGCAAACTTGTAAGTGAAGAATTACAACGTCCAGGACTCACTCCCGAAAGACTGAAATCCTCTGGGGAAGATTCCCCACGCTATCCACGTAAGCTAAATATAAAACGCGTACAAATATGTTGGTTTATTAATAATTATTTCCGGAGAAGAATTGCAATTAAACTTCATTATTAATGAGCGACAATGAACGGATATATAAATTCTTAGGGAGAAGCATTATTTCAACCCACTGTCTTACAGATGGTACGGTAAAAGAGCAGAAAAACCGCCGTCAACACATTTGCATTCTGCGGCATTGAGACGAATTCGGAACTCCACGTACCTTATATTTATTTGATGAATTTCCGTTTCTAACATTAGGCCACGCGTCTTCTTGGTATTAAATTCATAAATACCATCATTAAATGAGATAAGATGACGCCATTACGCTACTGGGTCGTTAACACAGGAAGTTGCTCTCAATGAAAGCCTTAGCAACTTATAATGAACCGAGTGCTTTCTTTTAAAGCACTAAGCCCACTTATAGAGTTTCGCGAAAGCTTAGCGTGGTAAACTACGAGGAAACTTTAACAAAGGAAGAATTTTCCCCTGGTTGAGAGGTTAATGAGCATCCGTCTCATTAAGACGGCTGCTCGAAACGGTCCAGCGGCTGCGGCCTTAGGACGATGGCAATTATGAATGGAGAGTGCAGGGGAATATATAGAAAGACCCATATAAAATCTATTCTGAAAGTTTATCTGCACTAAAAACCAAAGAAATTGAAAAGGATATCATACATCGAGGGAACGTTTCGATGTTATTTCAAGCCGAAATATTAATTAAATCCCCTTGATTGATCCGTATGACCATTGATGCATTGCTAAAGCTATTTTTGGGAGAAGTTAAACTCCCTCCCACAGCTTGTATAACGAGCATTCACTTTGAATTCCGAGCTTCAAGAGTTATGAAAGTCAAAACATTCAACATGTGAATGTAGATATTCTAGCTCAATACATGAATGACTATGAATAATATGCCTGCGTATAATGGAAAGGTATCTCCGTTTACGAGAGATTTTCCACAGAAAGCCAATATTTTCCCGACCATTGTCGGTTAAACCGTAACCGTCAAATCGTGACTCATAACATTACGTAAGGTTTTTTCACGAAAAGAATCAAACGTGACCACCAAAATGGCCAAGGGAATATTTTTCTCAGCGAAAAAGGATCCCCCTCAGCATATTTTTCCAATTATTGCGATAGCACAAATGATTTGGTACGCAGTCACGCGCAGAAAATCTTCCATGCCGTACGCAGATACTGCCGTTCCATGTACGGTAATAAATCAATGCACCAAGTGTACAATGGAGTGGTAAAACCTATAGCGATGTATGGAAGTACAGTTTGGGGGGATAGGGCACCTCTCAGCAGAATGAATAGGAAACTACTGGAAGCCCAGAGATCCTGCCTATTTCCGGTAACCCATTGCTACTCAACCGTAAGTTCAGACGCATTGGCAGTAATAGCACTTGAACCGCCACTAAAATACATAGTGATGGAAAAGAAGGCACGCGTAGAATATCAAACAACCAATGAAACAACTTATTTAGGAATAAAAATCACCACCGAAGAATGCCCGAGGGTCAACATCTTCAAAAAGAAAATACGGGAAATTACGGAATTGAAATGGGATGAAGAGTGGAAAGCCTCTACTAAAGGACGGCACACCTTTGAAATCTTCCCAAGCATTCTGGAAAGGAAGAAATTAAAGGTTAAGCATACAAAAGTTGTGGCTCAAGTAATATCTGGCCACGGAGACTGCAAAGAATATATTAAGAAGATTGGAAAAAGCCAGGATGGAAAATGCAATGAATGTGATGAAGAAGATTCCTTTAGGCATCGCATTGAGAGGTGCATCCGCTTTGAAACATGGCGAACTAAACTGAGTTTAGAAATGGAAGTCAGATCCGAAACCAGTAAGGATCTAATAACCTTCTGCCTGAAAAATGGGAGGTTCAAAGAACTGGAGAGAGACTGCATCACGCCCCGAGAAGACCACTGATCACAGTGGTAATAAAAAGGACAGAGGAAGAAGAGAGAGAAGAAATGAATTAAGAGATAAAAGAAGACCTCGGCGAAAGGAGGAGACAAGGGCCGAAGAAAGAAGACGCAGTCCAAAAAGAAGAATGAATACCTCGGAAAAAGAAGAGCAGGGTCGGAGAAATAAAAGAGAAGAAGACGACGAACGAAAGAAGAGAACGCGATGGCCTCATGTGGCATCTATCCGCGTAAAATCAGATGTATGCACAATTTAAATCTAAAGTTAATTTACTAGATGTATTAAAATGTAAAATCAAATGTACCTATTGATAAAAATGCAGATTAAAGAGGGGTAAACGAGAGTACATACCCTCAGATATAATGTATAAATAGATGACATGCAACATTTTGAATGTTTCTTGCTGCAGCCATTAAGTAAATTCATTATAGATGTTATTTTAAGCTTGTGAATGCACATTTTTATGCAATAAAGCATGTTTCTACGATACAAAAAAAGCCACGCGCACGGGTGCAAAGATATACACCAGAGAGGGTGAAATCCGCCATGAAAACATCATTTGACTTAACCGGGATTTGAACCCGGATCTCCCAATTGCTGGTCAGAAGTGTTAGCCAGTTACACGATGGCTTAGTTGTGTAACTAATTAATACATCTGACTGGAAATTGGTTGATCCGGGTTCGAAACCCGGTCAAGTCAAATGATTTTTCCTTGACGAATTTCACCCTCTTTGGAGTATACCCCTCAGCAAAGTTACCCTCAAGGATATTAAGCTATTTTTTCATTTTCAAGCTACGTGAAATTTGATGTAACGGCAGTGCTAAGACAGTTATAAATATGGTACATAATGATCAGTTAAGGACTGTAGAAGTTTCTCTGAGGATAAGGCTGCTGTAACTGCGATGCCGATATTACCGTTCAGAAGTGGCATCGTCTCAAGTTGCGATTATCTGTCTGTGACATCCGTATCGAAACATCATCCAGAACGAGTCCCTTCTATAATCAGCATGTGGCAGCCCTAAGTGCCTTAAGAGTTCTTCGATTGAAATAATATAAAATCCCAAGCATCACATATACATAATCATAAACGGATAACGATCACATTTCCCCAATGGATCTCAGTCACTTCTGGCTCGCGTATAGAATATTAATATAGATAACCTTGTGAGTGTTAAGGCTAATTTTGATATAGAGTTATTTCGTCAATGATACTCCACTAAGCATGAAAAATTGAAGGACGAACATGTATAAATATATATTATTGATCATAATTTATATTATCGATCATAAAACTCAGGAAATAGAAAAAGCGCACATGATGACCAAGCATTTAAAAAACCAACATCGCGTGGCAGGCTACTCATGTCCAATAATGCTGTGTTAACCGTAAGTAATTTATTATGGAATCTAATTTTTTATTATATTCGGAAACAAGGTTTTAGAAGAGTTGATTAGGTGAATTCAGTTTGATTTTTTTTCGGAAAATTTACTTTCGGAAAAAAGAAATTCGGAATTCGGGTAGATGACCAAACACCTAGAGTGAAATACATCCACCATATATATTAAAGAAGATAGAAGATGGCGTCTTGGCGCACGACAGTGAAAACTGTTAATATTGTGAAAAATGGTCCATATAACATGGCTGTCACGCGCATTTCAACCATCAATTTTTTTTTAATTATGCTGGTACATTTTGGAATTTATTTCCATCTTGGATTTCCTAGATTAATTAGTAATTACTAAGGTACCGTGATAATTCCGCTACTTATTCCTATATTTCCTACATATATTAAATAAGAGAGAAGATGTCGTCTTGGCGCACGACAGTGAAAACTGTTATTATTGCGAAAAATGGTCCATATAACATGGCTATCACGCGCATTTCAACCATCATTTTTTAATTATGCTGTAACATTTTTGAATTTATTTCCCTCTTGCATTTTCCTAGATCAGGGTTGCTACAGACCACAAATTATGAAATTCCAGTATTTTTCCAGGTTTTCCAGG
The DNA here is from genome assembly GCA_963573305.1 of Pyrrhosoma nymphula. Lineage (NCBI taxonomy): Eukaryota > Metazoa > Arthropoda > Insecta > Odonata > Coenagrionidae > Pyrrhosoma > Pyrrhosoma nymphula. Next base: position 134,421,695 of record OY754327.1, read on the forward strand.
CCAAAATTTTAATTTTTTCAGGTTAAAATATCCATTCTATCGTAAGCGAATATTTTAAAGTAAGTGCAAGAATAAGAGAAAAACACCTTAACGTATGCACACCATGTAGAGATAACAATATGCATTATAGTGAAATACATGAAAGACAGGTTGGTTTTGAACCTTTTATTAAACATAAATCCTAATCTAACCAATGGGTAGGGACCGGAAAAAATCGCATGTTGCGATAAACGCGAATTTTCAGCGAAAATCAGGGATAAAAGCGAAATATCTGCGAAATTAGTAAATATGCGAAATAAGTTTATGAATACAAAAAACTAGTTGGAAATTGCAATAAAAATATCTTTTCATGTTTTTATTTGTGAAACATCCCATTTTTATATTCATTAAAATTATGATTATTACCACATGAACGCAACAATTCAGCCTATTTTCAACTTAAAAGTAATAATACACGCATATGTGAATTGATTATACCGCGCAATGAGCAGAGGAGCGTTGTTGCGCATTTCGTTTCACCATTTGGTTTCGCCTTTGTCATAAAGCAGAAGTGCCGGCCGGTGACATTTCCTATCTTCACTGTTTACTCGTGGAAGTAAGACGAAGGCCCGTCTTTATAACGTTCGCGACGGTGTGCACCACCGGTGGGTCACGGCCGTCTCTCCTTACAGGAGTCGAGTCGTGACCCACCGGTCGCGGTGTACGGGAGATCGGTTTCAAGGCCGTCATGTACCACCGGTGGTACACGCAGCCACAGCTTGGAATGCCGAGCCCAGGCACACACGCCCCTCGATAAGGATCTATTCTTCATATATACGCTCAGAGAGAAAAAAATTGAGTTCGGAGTTTTTATGGAAATAAAATAATTTTCCCGTTCATGGAAATATAATATTCCCGTTCACTATGTTGAGGGTTCACATCATATAACAAGGCTCCAAAAAACAATGGCAATTTGCTTCCTTACACTAAAAAATTACCTTAAGAAAGAATTTTCTGCCATTTTTACCATGAGGATCACGCGAAAATTCTAAAAACAGATTGCCTAACTCCCAGGGGCGGAAACAAATACGTAAAAATTGAAATTTAAAGAATGAAATATGCTATAAATAATAAAAAAATAAGTAACACTGGAGTTCTAAACATTCACACTCAACAAAATTCTATTACACATGTTTATTACAAACAATTTCTTAAGAATTAATAGTAAAAATTCAAGGTTATTCAATGATAAAAAATAGATGCTAATTTCAGGAAAATAGATGCTAATTTCTTTAAAAATATATGCTAATTTTGAAAAAAATAGATAATATTTTTTCCGGTCCCTACCAATCGGTTTTGACCACTAGTGCTACACCACGGCCCCTAAGCATACCTACCAATAGCATAAGTGGCGACAATTCAAGAGATCGTGTTTCCGCATGCTACTCTCTAGCTGAGACCAAAACTTGAAGATGAGATAAAAAAGATACCCTTCAACAAAAGTATCTCCTTTTCCTATATGCCCATGATGTAAAAAATCATCGCAGTTGTAGTTTTTATGACTAGATAAACTAAGGAACAACATTGTTTATGTATAAATCGTGAAATTTGATGTTTCTTGACAGAATTTCAGGTCATTTTTATGTACAAAATAAATATTAGATATTTGAAGATTATGCAGAAAAATGCTTCATTAATGATGTCCATGGGCATTATGTACTCGATCGTACTTCAAAGTCTGTGCGACCGGGGGACAACTTCCAATCTTATCGGCCACTGTACCACTGGCGCATGTTTGGACTTGGTGGAACAGGAGGATTTTTCCTCATGTTGCTTCACGTATTTTATTTCACATAACTCCCTTTTCGAGGGCCGTACTAATGTTATAGAGGCCGAAATTTAGAATCGTAAAAAAATTGTTTTCGGCCGCTTTGTATTTCAGGAATAACTACAAAATCAATTTTTCCACTAAGGTACAGAATAACCAAGTTTCTGGACCATGGGGTAGAAAGAAGTGATTATTTCATTAAGTCAGCAGTTTTTTATACTCATATTTTCTACGTCAAGGATGGTAGCTTTTTTAGTAGGTAGTTTGTTGAATAAAACATAATAACAACAATGTAATTGGAATAATTTCAAAGAGCCACTAGGGTATTAAAAGTATTCCAGTCAACGTATGTACAAAATCTTCAACATTTGGGAACAATGCTCGATGTATAGATAAAATACATGATTGCAAATAAGACATGATCAAGGGTTTAATTCAATATCACTTAAATGTCAAGGTGTCAACATTGCAATACGACTGTATAATACCAAATTCTATTTTGTACACGACATTCACATCAGAATGTAGGCACACTTGGGGCTACGATTAAGGGAGTCCACCGGGAGGCATATGGTAGCCCAGCCTTCAGGTGAGTTGTGAAATAATCATCTATACTCATCACACTAAGTCATGGGGAATAAGCAGAAATAAATATGAAAAAAATACAATTTTTTAAAACACCATAATTATATTCAAGTGTACTAAAAAGTAAAGTAGCTTGGTAATTAGTGAATTTAATGACTTATTCATGTAATCTCATCGAGAGTAAGTAAGTGTGCCAAATTTCAGCTCGATTTGACATTGGGAAGTGGGTTAGATTTCAACAGCGTCAGCAACAGCGCTGACTAATTGTAAAGGCCGTTTTACACGGGGCACGTCATTGCGCAATCTGACGTATGTCCGAAGGCGCAGTCAAAATTGCGTCGTGTAAAGCGGTGAATTGCGAGAACGCATGCGAGAATGCATGGATGCGAGATGGCAAAATAGCCCCTGTTCTAATTTCGTTCATGCATTCGCGCAATTGCCCGCCATATTAGAAATTAATGCAGCTCTAACCTGCGCAATGACGTGCCCCGTGTAAAACGGCCCCGTGTAAAACGAGTAGACAATGCGATGCGGGTTGCGTCATGTTAGGATATAGAAGTATAAAATGTAAAAAATTAAATTTTAGTAGATAAAGTTGGCAGTTAGTGAATTTAATGACTAATTCATGCATTGCGATCGAGATTAAGTAATTGTGCCACATTTCAGCAAGATTGAACATTTAATAGTGGGTTATATTGCGATTACAAGATTCCATCTAGACAAACAACAAACAAACAGGGCAAGTTAAAATAAGCGTGGTAAAAAAGGTGGCGACCCTTCCTCACAAGTGAATGTGGACACCACAGTGGACAGTACAGCAACACTCACTTCACTACAGGTGTGGTAACATTTACTCTAACAAAGTCAAAGTAAATGTTACCTTGTCTGTAACTTTGTAGCTTTGACATGTGGAAGGCAAGGAGAAACCACCACATTACAATCCCAAGGAGATGCCTGTAACCATCACTTTCTTTCAAATTTTTTATCCACCAACGAGCTAATGAACATGCAGGGGTAGGAATTATGCTTAAGAGCACTAGAATGGATGTGAAAACTTTCCTTCAGTGTAAGAATGGGATAGTCATTGTTAAGATAGCAACTAAGCTGACAGACACAATTGCTGTACAAGTCTACATGCCTATGAAGGACTATGAAGAAATCTAAGTAGTCTGTGAAAAATATCTTGAAATTAAAAAAATGTGAAATAAGAATAATGCTTGGACAATGGTAAGCCATTGTCACACAAAGCCAACACGGAAGAACTAAGGGTAAATACAGATTTGGACAATATAATGAAAGAGGAGAACCGCTCTTAGAATTTCAAAGAAATTAATAGCAGCTGTTTAAAAAATAATCCACAAAGAATTTATGCATGGAATGATATACAATTGGACTTACAAGTCGATTGATCGATCGATTAACGAAGAGGCACTGAGATGAGTGGGAGATGATTGAAATCTCATAATAACTCTAAAGAAAAGGAGGGACAACCTACTTCATCATATATATTAAGATACAAGTGTCTAATGAAGACAGCCAGAAGCACAGTAAGACCTCGGCTGAGATACATGGAGCAAATAATGAACGATGAGGAAATAAAGAAATGTGTAGAGGTGAAGAGGCTATCTGATAGAAGTATAGAGTGGAAAGCCATGTCAAACCAACCATAGGATTGATGACCAGCAATGATGATGATGACAAAGGCACGATTGTGATTTACTGGGAAGTAAGCCAGTTCATATAAGAGCACATTCAGAATAGACATTTCACAAAGAATGATATATATTCTGAGGTATGTACAAAAACAACTTGAGTCCTACTACCTCAATTCATACTATTCCTACATTTTCTGTGTACCTCTCAATGAAGAAATTTCTTCACAATGTGAAGTTAGGCTTTCGAAGGTAAAAACATGTTTCCTCATACATTCTAGACCTAATACTCTCAAAAAAAGGGAAATAACGGCACTCAATGGACCAAAGATTCTGTTGATCGTTCCTTTTGATTTGACTGACTCATGCTGGAGGCCATTATGATTTGGGAGTGACTAGCATGGAATTACCTGTATGTACACAATTTGAGGAGAAACAAATATTCCATCATCCTCATAATGATTGCATAAAATATGGCCTGAAATTCAATTTTAAGTGTATATAATTAATTTATAAAGACCAGATAAGAGCTCCAATGTCTCATTTAGGTGAGGTACTATAAGCACTAAGCCAAAACACACACACACAGAAAGTGCCTAAAACGGTCCTGCTCACTTATTGAAAACTAAGAATTTGGACTTGGGAAAGCAAATTTCCAGGTAAGATATTTTCCCTGACTTTTCCAGAGCCTTTTTCAATTTCCCTGACTTATCCAGGTTCACCAGGATTTCCAGGTCTGTAGCAACCCTGTAGATTAATTAGTAATTACTAAGGTACTGTGACAATTCCACTACTTATTCTAATATTTCCCGCGTATGAACAGCACAACTAATCCATTCAATATGGCCGATTGTGCATTTTAATAGCTTCAATATTCTACCCATGAACACTGTATATACAGTGTTCTTGATTCTACTGTACTATCGAACCATAAGGTTCCATTTATTTACTCTCTTCTTTAATCTATGGCAGTCCACCATGTGATTTTTTCTCTCGGTTGGGATCCTAGGCTGTCATTTGACTAATAAATGTGAATGTGTAATTGAGTGTGCATGGTGGAATTAAAGGGAGAGGAGAACTGTGCCCCACTTAACGCCATGTGTTAAACACACGGAGTCACATTATTTCTCTCATTCTTTTTCACCACAGGAGTGAGTGAGGCCCCGAGAGAGGACAGCAGCGGGGGAGTCGACCGGCTTGTGTCGTCAATGCTTCCGCCCCCGAGGACACACCCGGGAGGCGGAGGCGGATCGCCCAAGGAATAAGGAGGAGGGAGAGGAAGAGGCGGAGGAAGCTCCTGGAACCGCTGCCGCCCCCACCCCCTCGCTGCTGCAAAGAGCATCCATCCACTTCCTTTCCACACCTCTGCCGTCCTCAACAGCCAAGGCAATCCCTTCCCAAAAAAAGGGAGCAAGGGAGAGGGGGGCGACATCTTATAGGTCGTCCACCGGCACAGGATGCCAGTCGGCGGCCGGGTCGCAGGCAAGATCGGGATAATCTCCACTATCCGAAACAGTGAGCACTACTACCCAAGCAGAGAATACAATGGGGAAAGGCAGGAGTCCGTCGGTCGCTCTCTGGGATACCCGAAGTTCTTACGGATCCAGTAAGCGCTTTGGTCCAGCTGCCCAAGTTCCATTTATTATTCTTCTTCTTCTCAATCTTATCCTCACACTGCTATACAGATCGACGTTATACACGTCACTAAAAGCATTTAGCACAGAATTGGCCAATGGGCCTGACCACACATTTTTTCATTCACAGACAATTATGTAATGCCTAGTTTTCTTATCTACCTACCTACACATAACAATGAAATACCTATTATCCTAAAATAATGATGCAAACTCTAGTATTCCCAGGGAAATAATGATCATCCATAAGGTCAAAGCTGTAATAGTGACCCAAAGTATTCACAGCTGTAATAGTGACACAGTATTCACGATTATAAAAATTGAACCCCTGACTTGTGTGGGCCTTTCCATATCTATCTAAATAAAGTTAAATAATTGATGATCATGTGGTTCTCCTCCTAACATCCTAAATTAAGTTTTAAGATACTTTTAAAGAAAAATAAATAAACTAAAATGACCGAGCATCAATATAAATTTCAGAAAAAATAATCTGTTGAGCAATACTTACGAAGCACTTACCCTCGCTGATATATTAATAAACATTCACATCTTTCATGGTTTAAATTTGTGAGCATACTCACAATATACATAAACAAAACACGGAAAAAAATTGCAAATGCCTAGATTCTTCCCCTATCTCCCATTTCAGAGTGTCAAAAGTAATATTTTATACAGCCTTTATGCAAATAATTCCGCACTGCACAGTAAGAGTACACAGGAGGAGTACAATTGCCTAAATAATTTCATTTCTTCCACTGCTCTAAGGCAAGAAACGATTTAGAAAATTGTGCATTTGATAAATGTGGATATTCATTCAAAGTTCAAGTTATCCACATTTAACAACCTCGTGAAAAATAAATACACCATGAATACTGCAATATCGTGGCCTCAATGAGTTTTAATTGTTCGAATAATCTCATATCACAGCAACAAAATGCAAGACAAATGATGCAGGCTAACTGAAACACAAGAATGGCTCTCCAACTTAAGTACCTTTGATCTATCCGATGAAACCACATTAAGAGACAGGGATTCCCTATTCATTACATTTAAGTAATTCAAGATTTAATATTTGCCTGGAAACTGTTTTCAGCCTCAATTATGAACAAATTGTAGCCCAGATCTTGCATTTTTTGGGCATAGGAAGGATTATCTCAGAAAAAAAGCAGAGACAATACTGTTAGTATTTTGAATGAAATATATTATAGCAAGCTTGAGACAAGTCTTCATTAAGCAATAACACTACCTTTAATTTAGATGACTTCAACTATCCTTAAATGCAATATAAGAAACATATGCTCTAAGCGATTCAAATTAAAATGAAAGCACATGGAACGCAAGGCATAGAAATAAATTCAAGCATGGGATATGAATGCCTGATGACTCTAATTGACAAAACACCTCACACAGACAGATGCTCCAATGAAAAGGTGACATCTTGGTAAAGTTTTTCATTGAATCTTAAACCTATATAAAAAGAGAGGAATTTTTGTTGAAACAGTAAAAGCATAAATTTTTGGTAAATAAAAATCTGAAGAGATAGAGACTTTCATCTAAGTACAAAAATAACAAGCTTTAGCATTTCTCGAAATAAGCATCTTGAGTGGGATTTTGTTTGTTGGTCTTAGCATAGGAAGTTAATTAAACCGTCTCCAGATAGCCTCATATTTGCATTATAACATTATTTCCACAGAATAAAACAAATAAAACAAAGTGGTCACATGCAAAAATATAAGCAAAATAGATTATTGCTTACATTGTAATTTGTTATGATCAGATTGGAGAATAACCTGATGCAAGCTTTTCCATAAGGGTTTCAAAGAGAGAAGTAAAATTATGCATATATTTTTGTTTCTTGCAGAGTATGACTCTGAGTAACAGAAGTTGCAGTTACATATATATTTTTTTTCGAGAAAGCAATAAATTTTTAAACAAAATTCAAATTAATAATGCCTAGCAAGGATGATGCCTCCTTCCCAACACATCCAGACCATTTCCTCAGAAAAACGGGGTAAAATATTCACACTTAAAATTGTAACCGCCACAAAAACAAAAATATCAGATATTGACTCTAAACTACTAATTACACATTTTCCTTTCTCCAAAACAAGATCGTTTTAGGCCATTTGTGTTTTCATCTGCATCTTTCTCTTCATCCTTAATGAATCATAACCACATAGTAATCAAATTAAGTATGGCTTATCCCTATTGAATAAAAGATAAAACTCCTTGCAGAGATAGTTGTGATATTTAAAACTTCTCAGAATCCCTGAATAGATTAACAAGTTATTAAAAAAACAAACATTCAATACTTAAGAGGGAATCATAGTGATAATTTACACCAAAGATGGCACCATTGGGTGTGATCATGCATTTGTATTAATATTTTCATCTGTGCATGCAAGCATGCAAAGTATTTCCAAGACGTGTATTTTTTTAATCCACTGGAGGGGAGTGGTACAAAGTTCATGCACCTTAAGCTAAAGAACAAGGAGTTTTAGGATATAAATGCAAACAACATAACGGCAAAGATTTAAGCCTGACTACCAGCAGTGGTGTATCTAGAATTCGTCTGTGGGAGGTTCAAAATACCTTTGATAGATAAGATAGGGAAATTTTTGAAAATTATATCAACAAAAATTGCATTTACTAGCCCTTTAAGAAGCATTTGAAGACATTTAGTCTGTTAATTTTTTGCATATTAATAATAGTACCCTAAACAAAGTTCATTAATTTACAAATTTGCTTCTGGAGGGGTTCAGTTCCCTTGTCCCCCCCTCACCAAACTTCACACCCCTTTCTCTGAGACTATTGTACACCTACAGAATGCTACCTACCAGCAAACTACAGAAAAATTTTCCTGTCCACTTCATTCCAATTATTACTGTTTGTGAGTGCTTAATCGTGGTAATGTGTTTCAATCTCAACTAAATTCAACACTTAAAGGCAGTCATAAGGTATGCCATACCCCCCACGCCCCCAGAAAGTAATAATTTCCCCCCTCCCTGACCCCTACCCTCAAAAACAACAACCCTAATCCTCCACTGCCCCTGGCAAAGAGCATTTTGTAAAGCCGTCCCATCAACAGAGTTAATTTTAGCCACCAATAACTTCAAGTGTTGATTTGGGGTGATACTATACTTCAGGGTGTCTTATACTAGAGGAAATTCTGAAAGTGTAAGGCCCCTTGATTACAGACATTATAACTTATGGTAAAATTAATAATCAAGACTATTACAATGCTATTAAGACTTTCCAGAAACAAAATAAAATATGAAAATACACAACCTTTGATCAGTGAGATAAAAGGCATGAGATTGGAAGAATCTTTTCAGTCAATAAATGGAGGAAAAACACAGAAATAGGAACAAGGGATAGTTCCCCATTTAATGAGTGAACTCAATGTTCACCCACACAATAATAATTCAAGCAGCAAAAATTTCAAATAAGTACGATAAAATTATCAAAGGTAAAATTAGCAGTTAAAACTCATAGTGGCTTAATTGGAAGATATCTCAAGGAATGTCCACTTTTTATGGTAATTACCATTTTCCTAGTCGCATGTACTCAATTCCCACCACGCCAAAGTTATTAATACAAGGTAATTAAAGAGTAACTATTAAAGCTGTAATACCAAAACTATGGCTAAAGTAATGAGAGAAGTTTAGACAAATTGTCATCAATGTGATGCACTTAACTCAAACACAGGTGCCATAAATGAATCCTACATTTACCATTTGATCCTAAACTTCCTATTTTATGTTAATGAACACATATATCCACATTCTGTCTCTTATTATCCAAACAGCATTATTTTAAATATTTACATACTTTCTGAATCTATCATCTAACTGCATTTCTCTATTCTTTTAAAAATTCATAGTACTTATTGTTAAATAATAGGCAAATTTTCATTTCTGAATTCAAAAACTGAGGAAAGTTATGGCTTGCTTTTTTCTCACATCTTATTTACATTCATAGCTTAAACTTAATTTGTAATAGATGTAGGATCTGAGTGTTTCCTGGCAAATGCTTAATATGAAGAGCTCTCTGGTTTCCCACCGGGTTAAGGTGTTGAACTACACTGACGTTTCGATCGAAATCAAAACGTCGGTGCAGTACAACACCATAAATCAGTAGAAAACCCGAGAGCTCTTCATATTATTAAAAGATATGTATTCTAATAAAGTACCCCTATAGACTAACTTAAGTCATAATTTCTAGCACAATGCTTGTAACTGTACAATACACCATGGAAAGGTATTTAACTACATACTATTCTGTATCTTCTTTGGCACGAATGATGAGTGTGTCTTTTCAAAATGTATACACATTTCTTTATGCATGCCACATTTGTCTTGTAATGATGTTGCTGTTGTTCATGTTTCTATATTATCTGAAATGATGATTAATTTTTCCATGCCAAAAGAACTCTGCCAAAATGTGTGAAGATGCACATACACCCTCTTCCCTTCTTGCCATTGCCTAGTCAATTAGAGCAACAAGAACTGGAGAAGTAAAATATTAATTAACAAAATAAGAAGCAGTTTTTAGCTAATCCAAAAAAGTAAAAACGAAACAACCACCCTGACAATCTAAATGCGCATGGCAACTAAATAAGAATGTCCCTCCATTGTAATTTGCCAAAAAGAATTCTGACCTGATGACATATAATCAAGAGGAAAATTAAACAGCAATCAATTGCACATCACAACTTCTGTGTTGAAGTTAGTAACCTCAACCCAATATTAAATTTTGAATTACGGGCGAAATATTACAAAATTTATCTCATTAAACCTACTTGGATATATAGGTAGTTTTAATGTATTTTTAATTCCTACTCATTAAAAATGCAATTACAGAGTTCAGATCTAATCAATCACATCTAACATGTACATGATTCTAAATAAGATAAATTGTGACTAATGCTTGACTGTTTAGGTAACTAACACTGATGCCATGTTCTTTCTCAGCATAGCCACATGTCTAATAAAATTTATTATTGCTTATTTAGCTCAGAGTTCAAAAAAAACACTTTCTATAAAAGTGAAACACAATAAGTGATAACATTACATAGTGATGAATACATTAATGCTCTTTAACATATAATACAAGATGACCATTTTAAGGTCGCAGAAAATAAAAATCTTTGAAGAACTACCTAATGCTATCTACACAAGGAAATATCCATAACGTAATCAGCAACATTAGGGTACTTTATTCTAGTCAAAATACCTATCATGCAGCATCACTGTCACAAAAAGAATCTTATAAAAAGTCCAATAATTATGAAGAAAGATCTTAGGTTTTCCTGACGTATGGTGGTAGTTAAGTCTGTTAGGATTCTCCACTGGGTCAAAATTTGCATTTCTGCTGACATTTCAATGGCCAAGTTGTCCATTTAGTTTGACTGAATGTCATGACTGTCAACTGGGCCAGTGTTTATACCTTATGGGTCAGGTGCCACCTGATAGGCTGGCTAATTCTGGACTTTTTCTGAAATCTCCGATACTGCTCAGGATGGGTTCCCAGAAATTGCTGAGAGAGTATCTGGAGCATCGGTTGATACCTTTCTCCTCAAGCCAGATTTCAATGGCTACATTTGTCAGCCATTTCTCAGAATTTTTCCATGTGATGAAGAACTTTTGCCTTGTCCCTATGGATGGCATGGTCAAGGTTAATGCTGTGTTCAGCCATGGCAGATTTGTCAGGCTGGCCAAGAGTGAAGTGTTGGTTATTATTTGATTCTCATGGAAAACGTCCTTCCCATCTCTCCCTTGAATATACCCCACCACATTCACAAGGCATCCAATAAACTCCTAGGGTAAAAAGACCAAGGTGTCTTTCACCCTTACCAGTATGTCTCTCAATTTGGAACGTGGAGGGAAGTAGGTGTCAATAACATATCTCTTCAGTATTTTTGAGATTTTTCTGTAAACCATCTCTAAGAGTATTGAAACCCAGCTAGAGGAGGAAACTTAATCAACCAATACTCTGGATACTCTCTCAGTGATTCCTGGAAATCCATCCAGAGGATTATCCAAGGTAACAGAAAAAGATAGGATACTGGCTGTATCCCATCTTTTTCTGTTACCAACTGGGTGGCTCTTGAGCCATTGCCTAGGGGCAATACTGGCCCATTTGACAGTCATGATACTCAGCCCTGAAGATGATGGGCAACTTGGCAATCAAAATATCAGTAGAAATGCAGAGTTTGAGAGCCTGATGTGGAGAAACTGAATAGACTTCACTCTCCAATAATTATCCCTGCATGCTCTCTTGCAATATAAATATGTAGTTTTTAAGAAAGGTAATCTAAATTAACATTTTTTCCAGAAACTACCAAATAAATGAAATACTAGAGCTGGGCCAGAGCAGAGAATGAATAGAAATCCCTTGTGTTAATAAGCATAAAAATAGACTCAATATATCATGCCAACTGTTAAAAAGATAATACGTAAATATGACCATTTGGATGCTTATCTCAGGGATTTTGACATTCTGGATACGTAGGTACTGTAGTAGTGCTGGCTGGGCATGCAATTAACGTATTGTTTCAGCTAGTTTAAAAGTGTAGAAATCAGCATTTTATATGTACTTTAGATTTAACCTGTTACATGAAGTTTTGATAATTACCACAAAAGTAAAATTTGAAACAAAATATTATTCAGTGCAGCATCATCATATGTCCCCCTACCCCTGTCAAGGATATATTATCCTGAAGGAAAATAAGTGGAGGAGAGGGGGAACATTGGAGGGGTATCTGCCCCCATACATCATGCGCAGTAAATGATTTTGGTTCAGACTAGTCCAAGTTCTTACAATTTCGCCCATCAAGGTGTAGGGTTTTCAAGCCTCACAAGGTTTACCTCTTCTCTGGCAGTGTTCTTGCCTTGTCTGACAGACAATATGCGGTGGGTGTAAACAAGTCAGCCCATTCGACTTCAGATTTTAAGGGGAACCATCCTCCCCTGCTTCCCCCTCCCTTTCCACTGCGGGAAAACTGTTCATGCATGGCTCCCCTCTCAGTAAGCACTGCTTCCCCTATTTTTTGAGTTGGGCTTGGCCCACCTGCGCAGTAGACTACTGAGTGTCGGCCAAGTTATCACGAATGAACTGTACCTGTGCCTGCATTTACCTCTACCCTGGTGACGATATCACCCAACAGTGCCCATCTGCCTTGGACATAAGGTTACCAGCCAAGTGCCCACTGAATACCATAACCCATGTTATGAAGGAAGATATGAAGTGGGGGTGGATTGAAGGATATCATAAAAATCTCTTTCAGGAATTTATAATCCTGAAGGTTTCATAAATGAGGAAGGGTGCTCAGCTATAGGCCAAGGGACTGGTCACCCACTGGTAGACTTGCAGCAATAGTGACACATCAGAAATATTGATCAAGCATGAACATATCCATTCTATTCCCTGGCAAGTGTAGCCGGGCTGGGAGTAACAGTATTTGTGCCCACTTGCAGGTCTCTGATAGACTATTAACATTTTTCTACATATTTCAATGAAGGTTTCATTGTATTGCAAATCAAAATAAGCTCCTAGGGAATTCACTGACACTACAGGAGTATGGAAAGAGATTAGGTGAACAATTTATTAACAGCTGCTGATGCAGAGTTTGGTTTTGATAAGTAGCAGTCGGTGGGGGATTAAGGCCATTGTTTTGGTGGGGGGTGCATTGCTACTTTCCCGGGGTCTGGGGGGTATGGAATACCTTATGAGACCATTTTTCCCACAGTAACAGGAATTGTGGGAGGGGCCACCCCTACCTCCCCCACACTTCCCCTTAATGGTAGCAGTAAAGTAAATCTCCGAATAGTTTTTATCCAGAATTTGATAAATATAGTGACAATTGCCATGAAATCAGTTAACAGTTATTAATTTTATAGTATTTTAATGTTAATCTTGCAGTCATTATGGTTCATATAATAAATTACACAATTTCACACAATGGTCAACAGATAATAAAATAAAAACCTAAGTAATATCCATTTTCTAGAGAATGGAAAGTTATGAATGTTGAGAACAGATAATTAATTTAAAGCACCTCTTGTGCAAGACTTGTACATGGTGACTCTGTGGCAAGAAAATCAAACTATCAACATTTTGAAATTAAAACCCAATCAAAAATGTAATAGGTATTGGAAAATATCTGATATACATACTAGATTTATTTTTTTCTGATACATGAAATTGAATGTGATCTTGACGCTATAGTGCCATGAACCCTGGCCTGGAAATCAGTGGCAAACTGCCACACCTGTCACCAGTGGCAGATTAAGAGGGGGTGCGGGAGGGTGGTCGTCCTCCCTAGTAATTCCTGGTACACCACAGAAAATGGTGGTCATAATGGTATTCCATACCCCCAGAAAGTAGAAATCCGCCCTCCCCCCCAAAATAACGACTATGATCCGCCACTGCTTGTCACATATCTGGTAGGCAAGGAATACCAAAAGAGGCCAAACCTGTCCCATTATGATTATTAAATCAAATGCAGCCCATCAAACCATCCTGACTATTTCTCTTTCCTAAATTCGCTAAGCATATTTTGCATCATATAATTAATGAAAAATTTGTTTACGGAAAACAAATTAGAGCGAGGCATGGTGCTTTGCCACAATCAACAAACGGGAGAATTTCCTTCCAACAAAGTAATTAGCAAGCTCGGCTATATTCAGCTATAGCTGTATTCAGTAAAATAGACATACATGTTTAATCCATAAAACTCACAAAAAATTATAAACAGTATTTCAGCTAATTCATGTCATCTAAAATTAGCAGCGGCATGCTAAAAGATGAACAAATAACCCAGGTGGAAATGTCTGGTGACAACATGAACAGAGGCGAAATAAATAGAAGCAAAGGTGAACAGAAACACTTTCAAAATGAGGTACAATCAAGGAGGATGGGGATAATGAGCGGAGAGGAATGACGATGACATCATACTTGCATATGTTTGACAGTAGCGATGATAAGTGACGAAATGATGATGAGTGTTGAAGACTCGGCCCGCAGCCTCTGGTTGGGAGCAGCTCCCGATGTGTTCTCGGCTTCATGAAGAACGTGGAAAGGTGCCGACTTCCCAAGCACCAGGATATGCCTCGAACTACAACGATTGCCCCCTTAAAGTCCTCCACCACCTAACCGAGTCACCGAAGATGGCCATGTCGCCCAAGTAATGTCGCCGAAGAGAACGAAATTGCGCGCTTTCGCTTCTCCTGACGATTTAGATTACCTACGGCAGAAGTTCCTGGCGCGGCCGCTACTGTCTACCGTTTAGCGGCAGTTTCAAGTGAATAAAACAAAAACATGCAATGCATACAATCAGGCCCTCAGCAACATCTGAAAATGTTCTATATCAGATGAGCCACAAGCTTGCGGACAACTTCATATACATTTTTTTCCGGAACTAATTAAAATTGGGATTAACATCAGCGTACAGGATATTACCCCCTACAGGATATGCGCCCCTTGTATATGGAATACAAGGGGCGCATTCTACACTTCTGATCCAGTCCCCCTGATTTACATATGGTCTGATGGCGCTCCGAACGCAGCGGGGAATGTTAAATTCCTTATGAGGAATGAGCGAGAAGATACCGTTCAGTAAATATTCCGTTCTTATTCGTCGTGAAAAATGTCTGTGTTGCCTTATTAACTTACGTGCGATATACAATGCGATAAGAAATGCGAAATACCTGAGCAACGAAAATATACTGAATAAGCTGATAATCCAAAAATAGTACACCGGTGTTATCACCGGTAACTCACTGCTAATGTCTCTGATGATTAGTCTGGAGCTTGGCAATTTTGCGACCGGGATGATGATGACATCTCCTCTTTCGCTTGATATCTGGCCTCTCTAGCAGCCTGCATCAATCTCAGTAATATTTTCTACTGCACCTCCGACTCGACTGCACTTACTTGTGTGAAAGCTTATGGCCCCTGCGCTAAAGCCGGTTTTTAGGCTTGGCAGTTCAATTTAGACAAACTACCACTGCATTGGTGCCTAAGTGATTACGACCATTGTTCCAAGGGCCTTGAGAATGCTGCACGGTGCTTCCCAAGTTTCTTACTCCAACAGCAATCTCCCTCTCACCAGCTGCCGTTCTGCGCATTTAAGGGCTATAGCTTTCACACTAGCGTGAGAGTGGGTGGGGATTGGAATTTGTAGGAAATGGAGCCGTTTTCACTACCTTTTCACTTTACATGACCTATCACTCTGGTTGACGTGAACGCACAGCACAAGATATCGTGGGCCCAATTTTATTTGCACGTATTCATTTCTTTCTTGGCTTCCTTTTTTGACACATATATTACTTAACATTCACCAACCCCTAGAAGAGGGGGGAGAGTAGGACTCTTTTCCGTTATACAAAAAGAAAACCAAGGAGAATAGATAAAAATGGAGGTGACATTCCTCTTGATTCTTGAAGCTAATTCCACCATAGGAGTTGACGCAGTATTGGCCTTTCTCACTCTTATGTTTTGGGTGGTCGCGTTTGATTTTCGTGAAATTTAAGCGAAAATCCACAGGCAATGCGAAGTTTTGAGACTGTTGAGCCACATCTGCTCAGCAAAAATTCCTTCCCATGCACCCAAAGTTCTTTCTCCACCTTCGCCTATGAGCGTTTATCGTTATGCCTCCTCCATTTCATTTTCACCCCCTTGGAGAAAAAAACGATGAGAACAACAACATGACACAAAGGAAAGAAGGTCGAATTATACTCCCGAGATATTTTAAGAGGAGAAAAGCAAATAACTAAAAAATGAGTGATAGATCGTGACATCAACAATATAGAGCAAATTTTGTTCCTCTAATGAACTACAGCTGTCTACTCCTGCTCTATTATTTATCTTATTCATGATTTCCCTAAGATTATCGATTTATGATGAAGGCAATCACCCCAAATTCATTTGAGAGCATGGAGTTTATACAACTCCATGGAGTTAATTATTGAGGAGCATTCTCAAGCATGGAGGGACTCCATTCTTGAAAGTATGCCATTTACTTGTTCCTGATGTTTAAAGGCTTCACAAGGTCCTATCTCAAAATAGAGGGGGGTGGGCAAGGGTCTCTTCTGCTTCCCCTGGGAGACTACATGTCATCTGACAAGGAAGCACTCAAGCTGTTGCTGGAGACTAATAATCCAGGCTGGAGTGGAGGGGATATGATGCTTATAAGGACTTCCATCCACATGGTCCAGGTGGAATGGAGACCATCCTCTAGCATTGCTGCATATGATAATATTAGATGGGCTATCAATGGTTACAGCCAGCACAAATCAGCAGGGGAAGACATGGTGTTCCCAGCACTTCTAAAGGAAGGGCAGGAACAATTCTTGCACCCACTTTTAGGAATGTTTTGATCTTGTTTAGCATACGATTGTATCCCACATACCCAAAGGACAACATAGGTGATAATCTTTCATACACGATTAAAAACAGGCTACACCTAAGACAACTCTTTTATAGAAATTTGACAGATGCCTTCTCTTCTAAAGACAGTGGAGGTGATAGTGGATAGATATACTATGAGATGGCCCCTGAAAGGAACATGCGCATGGCCCGCTGCTACCTCAAATCAACATACCTGCAAGAAAGGAAAGTTAGTTGAAACAGTTTTACTCGACCTTATCAGCAGACCAAAGAGGATAGTGGAACAGGACATGTCAGGAATTACATAAGCGAGTCTTTTTCATCATTTTCGTAGGCTAATAAAAGAAGCCATAGAAAATGAAAACTCCCAATAATATCAAAAAGAAAAATGTCTAGACACTATCCAGCACATGGAAGTGAGTTTTCAAATAAGAAAAGGAAACCAGCCTATCATAGCACACCAGACTGATGATCCTCTTTTATTACTTGGTCAAAATGCATAAAAGGCACTTCTGACCAGAAATAGCAAGGTGGAGCACTTGCAATACATACTGTCTTCCTAAAAAATGAACCAACATTCATACCAATCCTAAAATTTTCAAGCTTCAAGACCATTCCACAGAAGCCTTCACTTCAACAGGAACATCTTCTTTGAGATCAGATGCTATGGAATGATTGCTATGGAATGGAAAGATTTCACCTAAATGTCCTTCCCTTAAAAATCCACAACTCATGAGATATATGGGGCAGTTGCAGAGAGTAACATATACATTGTGGGGCCAAGGCATGGTATACAAATGGCTCTGAGATCAAGGACAAGCCAGGAGCAGGGGTCTTCAGTGGAATACCTGAAAAAAGTTATCTATCACACCAGGAAACATGTGACTGTGTATGTCTATATGGTGTATGCCGTAATAGCTTCTGTCTATATACTATTCAAGATGTTGGCACATCAGGCCCCATACACAGTCAAACAGTATTGACAGCTCTTGACTCTCCATTGCACAAATCACTACTGTTGCAGAAGTGTCAAAACAAACTTGATGCCTATGCTAGTTTGAATAAAATTAAATTCATCAGGGAACCTGAACATGAAGATATTTCTGGAAATTAAATTGCAGATGAAAGAGCCAAAAGGGTAGCTTAATGCCACCCCTTTGACCCAGAGCCAATGATGCCCATTATGCTTTCTGTCATGAAATCTGTCATCAAATGGTGAGCTACAGCCCAACATCTTTGCCTTCAGTACAAGGCTTGAGGAAAGCTAGGAGGTTCATTGATGGATCAAACTCTGGTTATCCAAAAAAAGCTTCTATCATTGGAAGTACACTGAGAACAATACTAGAGCTAGCAACTAGTAGCACTGGTCACTGCTAAGTGAAGTGACACCTTCACACTATGGGAATTGATGATACTCTGAGTTGTCTTTGGCGCGAAAAGGATGAGAAAACCATATTCCATCTATTGTGAGAAAGCCCAGCAATCACCAGGACTTGAAATTGCTACCCAGGTACACATTTTCCATGACCCAAGGACATTTAGGTTTTATCCATTGGAGACATCCTGGCATTAGGCTAGCCTATTGGTCATCAGGGGTAAAAACTCAGTGAAATGAAAGGTTCAATGGACCAGCAGGTCAAAGTGTCTTTAAGAACCTGACCAGGGAACTCCACTACCACCAGCCATGTATCTTAAACCTATGGGAAGTCCACATTTACACTGAATTTAGGACACATTGAAATATGTACTGTATTTCACAGCCCAGAAGATGCACTTTGATTTTTTTAGTCAGATTTTGAAAGAAAAAATTACAATGGGTATCCTTTGATATGCAATGCAGTCTTAGACATGCAATGCAGTCTGCAGTGGAAGTAGTAAGATGTGTGCCTCTGACAGTAATGCAAAATTGAATTCATGAAAATTTAGTTTCACCCTCCCCCCATATGACACACGCCGATTTTAGAATGCACTATGGAATCATAAAATCAATGAAGTAATATCTAATACAATGCAACCTCAATTTGCTGAGACCTCACGATTCTCGGAAACCCTCTCATTCTAGCAATTGTTGTCTTAGTAGGTGAGAAGTAATTAAATACCAAGGACTGAAATTTATTTTCCAGTGATTCATTTCATGATCTTCATGGGATTTGCACCAAGCAAGTAGGTATGTAGAGATATTCAAGGAGATTAATACTGAGTCATTTTCCTTGGCCATATACTAGTAAAGGCTGTTAGTCTAACTGAAATAAAAATCTTCATGGGATTGCAGAAAATTCATGATCATAGAGAATGATTCTAAAATCTTAGGATGTACATATTTCAGAATATCATGAATGGAGGGAAAAGATGGTAAAATCAATGTTCATTACTTCTTTCATGATTAATGACTTCTATGCTTTTTGGCTATGCTTCTTAGCCCTACATTCTTATGCTATATCATTATATAGCTGCTGTTATGCTTACTTTTGTTGCATCTTTAGTTATATCTATGCCATAATGTTGAGCATGTACTTGGACTAAACGTTCATTGTTAAACATATTATTATCAAAGAAATCCCCAAAGGTAAGACAATTTTTCATCCTCAAAACATGATATGCCTCCGTAGCAAAATTTTCCCTTTCATACACTTGATACAAACCTGATGATAAGGAAAATTTTGTACGCAATAATTTTTTTCATATAAGAAAAGAAAATTTCCCTTCTAATTCATTCTAAAAAGCTGTTTACTGTATACCTTTCTCCTTTGTCAAAAATTCTCAAACATTACAACAACTTCATTTTCAGGCAGAAATCACACTGGGATCAACGAGGAGATTATTTGGGTCAGCATTGGTATGGGCATTACAATTGCCTTGCTGATTACAATAGCACTTTGTTACATACTTCGAGAAAAATGCCGAAGCAGTCGGCGACCTCATGAGTACTATATCACAGCATAATGGCCATCAGCTGAATAAAGCAAAATGCTGAAGAAGAGGAAAATGGGAAAGGAGACACCAATTTAGAAAATGCCAACTTATGTGAATATGATTGCCAAAACTTTGTGTTCTGAAATGTGTCAAAATAGAGACCAATGGTTGTTATCAAAACTTAGAGTAATGCCAAAGAAAAAGATGTTTGTAAGTGATTTTAGACAAAATGAACTGAAAAATGAAGGGTCTTCGAGCAAAATCATAGATAAATATATATTTTAAGATATACAATTCAAATAATGACTAACTTCTAAAATATTTCAAGATGTTAAAATCAAAACACCTATAGGAAAAAAATGAAATAGGAGGCCTAATGTCTCATTTGCTGAATCAATGCATGATTTGCTGCAACTCACTTTATAAAATAAGCATAAAGAGCACAACATTTATTCATCAGCATCAGTATTGTGTTTGAATCTTTTATTCAATGATGGCATATGCAAAACCTCCAATTGACCAAGCTAGAAAAGTAAGAAATATAGAAGGAATAGTACAAAAAAATAAGTAAAAAAGGAGAAAATATAATTTTGCAGATTAATATAATTTATCCGCTATAATATCCAAGCTATTTTGTTATATTTAGTGATCCTATTGGAGAGAGTGGGCAACAGCAAGAGTCATATATTTCAACATGATAATGATTTTGGATAGAAAGGAACTGGGCAAACTTCTTCATCATTTCTGTGTATTAACCTTCTTGAGGTCATACATGTACACCATATTTAGAGAAATGTATATTTTTTTTGATATAATAATCACTTCACTATCTTTCTAGAGAAAATGGATGCCTATCAAAAGAAAAAATAAAAATCAAATAAACCAATGCTGTTTATTTTTTGTGAATGAAGAGCTTAATTTTATTCGTCTTCATACAAAATTGGACAAATTCTCCAACTTGGGTAGAGTGAATTTCATATGATTACCATTTGTCACCACAAAATTCATTCGTGAATAGTTCAACAATAATGGTAAGTTAAAGAATTAGGTATGCATATAAGGTATTACAAGAGATGCTCAATATATACTCAATGTAGTATGATCCACATTTACTTGTTTCTATCAAATAAACATGTACATTTGTAGAGCTACAACATCATAAGTATACACAACTTGCAAGCAATAACATTTGCACGTTAATTTTATGAATTAAGGATTTCTCTCACATCAACACAGGAGAATAACATTTACTCCCATTGATAAAATATCGCTGGTTGGCAAGATTTTCTCACTTCATATGTTAAGCCATTTTTCCATTCATTTTAGTGAGCACCCATGCAAGCACTGAGGCTAGAGCATTATCACCAGGGTATAAGAAAATCATGGTGCATGCATGATTTATAAGGTACTGTAATGGTCCACGGCCCGCCCGGATTACTTTGGGCCGAAAGACACGTGTACAAATAAATTTTTAAAAAAATGTCCTCGCGAATCCCTCCCGCACGAGATCCGCGGGGCTAACCTGCGTCACCTATTACAACACGAAAAGTGTTTTAAAAGTCTCTTTAAATGAGGATAAGCGGGTGGGGGGTCCCCGACCGTGCGTAATTCGACATGGTCCCTGGCTTTACCGCCGGGGAAAAGTGGAAATGGGTTGCTGGTATTTGGGTTTGTGGGAAATTCGGCTTGCTGGGTAAGATTAAAAAAATAGAACCTTTTTCAAAAAACAAAACAAGCGTATATTCAAGAAAAATAATACTCCCTCCTAATAGTTAATGAAATGATGAGGTGATAAATGTGGGATGAGACATTAGAAATGAACCCTTCATGAAATGAATAAAATGAATGATGAACAAACACAGGTGATTAGCCACAGAAACAAAAAAAAAGGCTTTTTCTCGCTCACAGGCGATTTATTTTATTCGTCCGTTTCCAATTGAACTGGAGGTGAGGGAGGCAATTGCTAGTCTTTCCCTTTTCTCTTGCACTTAAGTTCTGTTTTATTACTTGGGCGTCGATCACTCGCCATTAAGAAACACAGTCGCAATATGGGAGCCCTTTATCAACTGGATGGCTAGGAGGCTGAAATGGGGGGGGGTTTGTCGGGTCAGCAACCTTACGTGACCGTTGACTCTGGATTCTCGGCACGGGACGTCAAGCGTGGAAGGAACCTGGCAGTCCAACTGGATCCTATGGTTCAGCAGCAGACTCCGGACTCAGCACGCTTATATTGGTCTCCGTGTCCGTCGAGAATATCCTGGGGGCAAGTATGGTCCACACAGCGGACGTGGTACTTTTGCGTACCTATCAGCCTCCCGCACTTTCCAACTAAGTATCCCGGCTCGGGCAGTGCTTCCGCACAGCGATGTCGTCCAACGTGTTCTTTTTTTTCTTTGTTCCGCGATCGCCTTTTATACCACTTTTGTGGAGGGGAAGGGGATGTGGTGGATAGGGGAAACTGAGGAAGGGGAACACAGTGGGGAATTCACAAATCACGATTTTCACTTTAAAAATCAACCATACCCAGTGACTCACTCATACTTCTCACTCCCCTGCGTTTTACCCCATTCACTCAACCTTGACACTCACA
Organism: Pyrrhosoma nymphula; assembly: GCA_963573305.1. Taxonomy (NCBI): domain Eukaryota; kingdom Metazoa; phylum Arthropoda; class Insecta; order Odonata; family Coenagrionidae; genus Pyrrhosoma; species Pyrrhosoma nymphula. Next base: position 134,444,267 of record OY754327.1, read on the forward strand.
CATTCACGCGGTTTCACACTCTCACCTCCTCCCAGCAAGCCAAATAAAGGAAGGCGAAGGAATAAGGGAGGGGGGGAAGAGTGGTTCAGGTGAAGGACAAAAGGTGTAACGGCTTTTGACCATTACAGTATGAGTCACATGGAATTTCCTAAGTCCATCACTATGACACCATCACTGAAGCCCAATGCACCTCATAGGTCCAAACAGCATCCTTTTGGTACTATGGCTCCATTTGCACTAATTTCACATGGATGTCACCCTAACCTAGCTGCAACAGGACCTTGAAGAAGGTAAAGAAACTTCTCCAAGCTCACTGACCAACCAGGTTCTCCTACCCCATTACAAAGGAAAACAAAGACTTAGCAGTTATTGAGGGTGGATTTTTATCATTTTGCAAGCTTAACCCTTTTAGTGCTGCATTCTCCCAGTGGTACTTGTGAGAAATGTGATGGGTAATTTCATTAAATGTATCACGTTAGGAAAAAAAATGTTATGAAGTCATTGCTTTAGATATCAATAGGCATTTTTTTATTTTATATAAATTGAATTAATTAATATTGATACGATTCTTTTACACCATCTGAAAAATAAATGTAATTATGTATTTCAGTGTTATAAAGTTTAACAATATTTTATTTGTGAGCTGATATATCGGCCCGCTGCACTTTTTGCATGAAATGCAAAAGCTTATATGGCCGTGTCCGGTCATCAGCGAATCTAATTAACTTTATCAACTGGTCTCCTATTTTTATACCCACATCTATTTCTTACCATCCCTCTCATTTCCTCAGCATAAATGTTAAAAAAAGGCGATAATAGGCACCCTTGCCTTACCCCATGACCTATAACTGCCCGCCCTAATTCTCCATTACCCATCCCCCGTGCTATTTGGGCCACGTTCGAATTTCATATAAGGCTTTTATCTCTCCTATGCACTCCTATTATCATGAGTCTTTCCCAATTCACTCTGTTCAATGCTCTCCTTAGGAAATTACCAAGCTCACCTAAACTACTAACTTTCCAGTTCAAAAGAACTTAGGCAGGCAATTTCTTTGTAGTTGACGACTATAATTTCTGGCTGGTGTGTGACTACTAATTATACCTTGCTATGGCATGACTCCTGCTGTTATACGGTTCACAAGGTTGCAGCTTTTAACTTTATCACTAGTAAACCATGAAACATTCTGCAGTCAAAGGACAAATTACAAAAAGTAACTCAAAACCATCCACCACATTCTCTTGGTCTATGGATACAGTTACAGGATGGCGAAATTTAAAACAATAAACATATAACCATGGATGGCCTTTAGAAATAAAAATTGTGTCAAATAGAACCATGTCGTTTACTTAACATGCATGAAGTGAAATTATTCCACAAAGTGACACCTGATACATTCCCTAAGACTAATGGGGTGACATTTCCATACATGAGCTAAATTACACAGGAAGTGCTTCCTCAACATGGACACTTAAGTACCTAATCACAAAATTCCTGCTTCAAGAAGCCCACTATAGCTGTTTCACCCTGGAGATTCTGCAGTTCAAGGACAAAGTATACTGCCTCAAAGCTATGGAATAGTAGAAGATTATCAGTATAGGAAAAGAGGGATAAAACCTCAGAACTATTTTCATGAAGAATGCCCGAACTACGGATTACTACGTATATAATTTTCAGTCTTCACCTTTAGAAATGATTTTATCCCAAAAACAAAGGATACGCCTCTCAGGACATTTTTGTCCTAAACACAGCTCTTGAATACACATTGTGATTCCCGAGTTAGGTTGAAGAGCAGCAGAGTTATTTTTTTCATTTCATTTAGCTGACACTTACTATAAAAATGAAGAACTATGATGAACAAAAATGCAAACTTTGCTCACAGAAAGGGGTTCATACTAAACGAGTTTTCTCATAGAAGAAAATTTAAACAAGCAAATGTTGCCAAGGATACTACAGAACAATCTTAACTTAATATATCCAGAGAACTTAATGGAAAGAGCCCAAGCCAATAAAGTAGGGATGAGTGGGAAAGGCATTTCTGGTTTCGGGACGGGAAAAAATTTTTCTTGATGATTTCGGGACAGGAATCAGGAATTAGCCGAACCTTCTTGCTTTCTCCCCCTTCCCAGTGTTAGCATCACACAAAAATAAATAAAACTGTTCATTAATAGATTCAAAAAAGTGTAGGCTATAACTTTACAGGAAGGGTTTTTACATAATATGACACATAAAAAACCTATAGCATACAAATAAAAAGTTTCAAAGTAAAAAACCTACTTTTTCCTAATATTTTCTTAAATTTATCAAAAACTATTAGGTTTAACCATAGAGTAAGGTTTAACATAAATATGTTACGTATTAATATTGTAGAACATTTAATAACAAACAAAACAGAAAGAAGTTGAACTTGATCTGATCATTAGTAACAGAGATAATGGGTGTTCCGTAAATATTTGTATTTTGAACTTTCGAGGGGGCTGGGGGGCGGGGGGGGGGGAAGGGAAGCTCCAGGGAGATTTTTGGGGACTTGTGTAAAAATGCTCCCCTGGCAGTAGTCTATCAGTGGGGTAAAATTCAGCTGAACGCTAATTATTTCCCAAGCTTTATGTTTTGGGGTCTTCATTGACTGCCCTAGGTGTACATTAAGATGTAGCCACACTTCGTTTATCGCAAATGATACGTTTCCGAGAGTCTTTGACAATATTAAAATTTGCGATAGATTGTACTATGTAACCATGGTTAACATATAGATGTATCCCAAGTAATTGGGAAATCGTGCATTGTATTTCCATTCAACCGTATTCATTTCAATTGTATATGCTTTTTGCTACTTTTATTAAAGACTTACATACGCATTTGGCTACGAAAATTTACCATTTAAAATATATTTTGTCATAGAAGGCACTCAAAGTTCGCTTCTATGAGTAAGAATTATTAACAAAATCTATCTGCCTTTTTTTTTAGATACAGTAGTCTCGGTTATCCGACCGTCCCCGTGCACGATAGCTACTGTAATTTATTCATTAAGTACCTTCTATACAACATATTAATTACTTTGCCGTTTGTGCAGTCTTTCATATTATTACTTGTACGTCATATAAAGTTAAGTAAGACACACGTATTTGAAAAGTTTTCAATGTGCAAATTAAATTTAAGATTTTTTTACGTTGTTTTTATTATTTTCCGTGTTATCCGACCTTGCCACGGCCGGTTTAGGTCGGATAATCGAGACTCTACTGTACTTGTTGTTAAACTTTAGAATAATCGACTTTTTCTTTTTTTATTTCCTTTCTTTTTGTTCTTTTTTTAATTTAGAAAAATATTCCCAGTACAACCGTTAAGTACTTTAAAATCTTATTTGTGAATATTTTTATTGTAAAATCAGTATTGTTCATATGCGAGGAATGCTCATTTTTAACCAAAGTGGGTGCTGCTTCTGCAGGGGTTACTTTGATGATTTTTTCACATGAATCTAAGGATCTAAGGAGGGCACAATCATTCTGTGCACCTTGTGATGGAGAGAAATGAGTTAAAAAATACCAGTAAAAATTAAAAAAATTTCATCTCCCCGTTGAGAAAATTAATAATTTTAATGTTTAAAAATCATTGTTTTTCATGGCATCGTTTCTCCATTAATTCTGGACCTTTTCCATCCATTTTTTATGCATAAGTTAATGTTAGATTTATATTGTTGTTGCATATATATGTGCTTTTGCTGTTAATAGGGAAGTTATAATCGTTTTAGCACAAGCATGCATTCTCCTTTTGTCATTGCCCCTGAAATTTCAGAAGTTATGCCAAATTTAGGACAGCTTGCCACAGGTGCTATGGGATACGAAAGTTCGTTTATTGATACGACAAATGCTTTGATCCCAAGGCAAAATTGAGCTCTTCTAAAATTTCAAAAGGAATATTATGGATTCACTTTTGTATCATTTGTACTTATCGTAAATGCGCTAAATGACGCGTGACTGCTGTAAATTTCAAGGCCGGAAGTCTGAAAAGAAAAAAAAAACATTTCCCAAAACAGTATACTGTAATTAATATAATATATTTTTGGGAAAGACCTTTCCCGTCTCGAACTTCGGGAAGACCAAATTTTTTCGGGTTTTGTTTACAAACCTTCAATGTTAGGAATGACCCAACGATTATTTTACTAAACTCATAAGTATGCGACCGCTTTCTATTTATCTCCACCACTTTTTTATTTCAAAGGAGTCACTATTGAAAAATTTCTAAAAATGTCTTTTTATTTGGTAGATATCATGTACAAGAAACAAACACAATTTTATGTATACAAGCACAGTACACGCACAAAGACAGAAGCATGAAGAATGAACTTTATCAACACATCTTCATTCTAGAAAGCACGATAGACTAGAAAATAACATTGTACATCCATCTCCTTAAATGTTATGTAAGCATGATTTATAAATCATAACAATTCATTCACACATAAATTAACAGAAAATAACATATTTTTATTCAAATAACAACATAAAGTAAAATAAACATAAGATTCTTTTGTATATAATGGTCATGTATATAATAAAATAACCCAAATTCATTTCTTATACCTTCTTTTATCATCTTTGGTATTGAAATATGCAAGGGCAGCTTTGGTACCTGGGTTGATCTGGTCATGAATTCTAAAGGCAATTACTGAAGAAATAACCTGCAACACATGAAAATATACAATGGTAAGTGCACTGTCAATCCAAGGTCACATTCATGTTATGAAACACTTTAGGTTTATAACTGAAAAGGTATCTCCTAGAAAAAAGTGTACTTGCTATTAATCCAACTAAGAAATTCCACAAACCAACCATTTTACAAAACATACACACCTGTGATAACATCATAAAGAGCAATCAGCAGCATATTGCACTACAGCTAATCTGGCTTCAAATATGAGTAAGAAGTAGGTCATTTTCCTCAGCTGAAAAATTACTGTAATCCACATTCAAATTCACAATACTAGAAATCGATCTAGAATTTTAACCATTCATCATTAACCATTGAGCTGAAGCAGTCTTATTGAACACCTCCAACGTGCACATGAGAAAACTATGGGGGTACCCCCTTTCGGATGGTCAAGGGAGTAGCAGGCAGTGAACCTTTAAAATGTTTCTGCAGGCAGCAGGAATGCAATTGCTAAGAATTGATTATGAAGTTTTATAAGAAGCTATTTTTTAATTAGCACTAGAAATTTGATTAATTTCATGCCGAACAGTACATATATTTATTTACTTTTAGCCATAATATCAAATGTTAAAGCATGCAAGCAATACAGTCATGAACATTGCATGAGGAACATGTGCCGTTCCTTAACACATTGAGTGGATGTATGATATTGTTGTAGTTTCCCTGTTCCTAAAATTTTCAATGCAGCTATTTACATAACTAATTGCCATCACTAATGTGAGACACCCACACTCAATGCGTTAATGAACAAGGAATGGAGGACCCTACTCTGGAAAAACTAGGAAGAAATTCACACCTCTCTCTGGAAGGTTATGCCGCAAAATTGGGAATGGGATTAAAAGTGAGAAAAATGTGACATTCAGACATACAAGGGCATTTTTCCCACAGTTATCCAAGCAAAAGAAGAAATGCTTTCCACAGCTGAAGGACTTATGTGATCCACTGCTCTTACAGAAATACCAAATGTTAATTCCAGCCTTTTACCTCCAAACAGGCAGCATTAGTTCTCATGATCATAAAAACCATGGTTATAAAAGAATTATCTAATGGTAAAAATTGCCACATGAAAAGTAAAAATATTTTCTAAAAATGCCTAACATTTAAATGCCACCACAAGCCTCTGAAAACTAATTTATGACACTCCTCAGTTGATTCCCAGTTTCTGTAAACTGCTAAACAGTTTCAGCTACTTATAAAAAATGGTTTAAACAAAATCCATCATATTAAGCTTTGTAAAGAGCCATTTGTAAGTTTTTAAAACTTACAAATGGCTCTTTACAATTCTCACCTAAACATTTACTCACAAGAGAATATGCATTGGGTTGTCAAGACATTTTGAGGCATCAATTAATTCACAGGGGAGATTTTGATATACTCCTCAGTTCATATCTTCTATAGAATAGCAAACTTGTCTGTTTAGTGCTCATGAATTTAGAGCAAGTTAAAATAGCAGTAAGAATATAAAAAGTAAATTGTACACTAATATGATGGTTATGATTTTTATAAAAAGGTAATAAGAGGTACAGAATTAAAAAAAGGTAGGGAACCACTGACATGTACTTGGACACCTCAATCTAATACCAATAGCATAGAATATTCTGAATGAATGTCAGTTTCAGATGCATTTGATTGAAATAGCCTTCATAGATTTACCAATAAGAATTGAAACATGGTATTGCAGCTAATTCATTTACAATAGTTATTAACAAATGTTGAGGATTCAGGGACTAGCCACCATAGGCTAGGGCCACAGAAGAGAGGGATGCCTCGGTGCCTTAACTGGCTAAGGCACTACTTGGCACGATATTGAGGGGGTCTAGGTTCGAATCCCGGTCAATGTGAATGATTTTTCCTCTGCGCAATTTCATTCAATAGCTATTAACTTGGGTCAAAATAATTTTTTGATAATATCCCAAAAGACTGAGCGTTTCTAGAATTTTCAATATAATCTCACTCAGAAACAATTTTATGTTTTTATTCTATCAAAAAATCCATTAATGCATGCATGAAGATAAAATGAATTTAAGAATGAAAAAAATAAATGCTTACACCAATGGTCAGTCCAATTGAACAGGATTCTATTAAGTTGTTTCAATTTAGAGGTAAGCACTAGGATTAGCTCGAGGATCCTTCTGGTTTCTGTAACGAACAGTCAACCATACCCCAAGAAACTGAAATAGAGCACATGCATTAATTAATACAATTAGCATAAAATATATTATCAAATAAAAGTTAAACCAAAATCTTAAATTCAGGACACTCTTACTTAGAAGAATAGATATATCCCTTGAAATTGCTAAGTCCTGGGAGCATTGATAATAGAACAGCACATAATGAGTGCAGAAAGGCCAAAAATGTAAGCAATATTGTCAGGAAAGGGAAATACAGAATAAGCTTTGTTATCTGGCTGTCTCATAAATTTCCAGTTGGTACAGTTTTACTACTAGTGTCAAAAAGCTAACAAATATCATACCAAATAGGGAGAGAGATTGTGAGAGATGAAAATAAGATGACATGATCATGTGAGATGCATCTGATGTATGTCTAAAAAATACAGATACTCATTATTCTATAGATATAATTGATATACAAGACCATGCATGACAAGGATTTAACCATTATTGGTTATATGTATTTTGCTATATTTGACTGCTGGGAATTTAGTATTAGGTAAAAACCCAGGAGTTTAAAAGTGGCTTTGTAGCAATGTATGCATAGCATCTGGTTCCTTTGAAGCCACCCAGAAATTCACAGTGGGGGTGGATACCTAGACAGCATTATTGGTTAAAGAACAGGGGACTTGGCTTCAAATCACGGTCCAGGCAAGTAATTTTTCTCACTGTCAATATTTTAGTTCTCTCCAAGGGGTAAAATTTACTCATCCGAGTTTCACTCATTGAAAAAAGTCTAAGACATAGACCTTAGGACAAGCATACATTCCATACCCAAGATGAGATTTTAAATCACGACCTTTGGGCTTCAAAGGGGTATTATTTGGGTATTACCAAGCTGACCATAGTAGCCATAAATCTTTCAATGGTATGAATACTTCTCTAACAATATTATTTTCCCATAAAAAATAGCATCAATGTGCGCCCAAATAAATGCTTACCTCCGTAAAGCTAAAAAATAATCCAATCCCACCACATAGCTTGAATGCATAGTTAATGGTATCCTGAAGTTTCTCCAAGCAAGAAGGACAAGGCGAAGATGCACAAGACACCGGCTGGAAAGAGATTTATTCGATACATTAAAATTTAAGTATGTACTTCAATATGCTCACTTCTGAATTAATACAACCTGCAAATATCATGGTCACGTCACAAAATTGAAATAAAAATCACCAGAAATCATCATATTTTACGGAAGTACCAGTAATTTTGATCTGAAATTAAAATCAAATAAAATAATAAAAATATTTATTAAATAATCTTTCGGCTGGTGTGCATCTCAAGTTTGTGCAATAGGTATTCCTATTTTAAATTTTCAAATGAAAAAATGGCTGCCAGCTGTTAGAAAGGCCTTTAAGTGTACTTCTTATGGGGACGCTTCGACTCGACTGGGGACGAATTGAGGTCCATTAGTTACAAAAAAGTATCTTATTATCTGCCCAGGGAAGACGTTTAATAAACCTGAAAGTTTCAAAGCTGTGCTACATTTGGTTCTCGAGTTTTGGGCGAACATATAAATATGAGTTTAATTTCGCAAAGTGAAGTGAATTCAATATCAAAACAACCAAGATGGACGTAGTGCGCTCATATCAGGCTAACACTCATGGGATCATGCGAGCACAAATAGAACATGTTCTGATTTTGATCACATGATCATGCACATGACAAACAATTCGAGGAATTTTCTGTATTACATGAGGCATGAACGTCAATTGCATGATAATTTGAATCATCATTCACCGTGTAACACGGCCTTTAGGAGGTTCCATTACAACTGCATGAATCATAACAAATATATTATGCAATGAATTTCACCTTTTTGTTTGGATTGCTTAAAAAAATGTGGATTTTACTGATGAGATGCCTCAACTATTAGAAAACAAAATTAAGGAACAAAATATGTATGCAGATTATTCAAAGACATATTTTTGATGAAGAAATTTATTTTTAAGCAGTAAGTGTCTAGTGCACCATCATTTCTATTGAATTGATGCATTTTAACTTCAATTATTGCAGCAATTTGATGATAACACAAAAAAATACGACTGGCAGGTGGCTAAATTTCTCTAAGCATTCCATTCCATGGGAGAATCTACTTCTTATAAAGTTTCTTAGTAAAAACGGCATTTAGGTATATGTATTAGACAGAAAAATACTACTTTTTGCCACATTTCACCCATTATTACTTTTGACACTGTATAATTTCAAGATAAATAAGCAAAAAAATAGCATTGAAAGAAATTATTTTGTTGTTCACATCAAACAAAAGACACATTGTTCTATAATTAGACATAGATGTAATTTTATTCATACTAACTCATTTAACTATGGGACTTCCTCACTACTCCCTTAGTTTTGAATAAAAAAGTATATACTGCAAACCGATATTAGAAAAATATCATGAGAGAAATAAAAACAATACTTCACCATAGAATACCTGAAATTTATACCAATATGTATACAGAAAGAATATCTTTGACAAATGTAGTAACAAAGGAATTTAATCATGGTAATTACAACTGGAAATAATACTTTGGCATTTAAAGCCAAGAGGAATAGCAAAAATACACTTACACAACTGGGATTTTCTTCTTTGATTGTTTGATTCAAATAACAGCAGCCAAACTCTTGCTGAACCTTTATGCGAAGGTCTTCATCCACTCGTTTCCAGCTCTAAAAAATAAAATAATTCCTTTAAAAATAGTACAAAATGGAGATAGGATACATACTTCGACTTAAATGTATAGCCTCTCGCACTTGACCTATGGTCTAAAATCTTCAGGGAAGCTTCTTGCTCATCCAATTGGCATTGGAAAAACATTCGACAATTCTGAAAAGGTAACACAGGTTCGAAACAAGAAAAGTTTCTATTTCTAAATAAATAAATAGTGAAGAGGAAAAAATACCATGCACTTGAACTCACTTTCTTTCCCTCATTAAAATATGAAATAATCATGCTACTATTTCAACCTTTCTGCCTCTATCCCAATCCTTTCCTTCTCCCAAGGAACTCTTCTCTTCATCAAGGAAGACTGGATTGCTACTAGCCAAAATTTTGGAAATTTATGCGTCCTGTTTTTTGTTTATAATTACCACATATGCAGCGAAACAAATTTCATAATATCATGTGCTGTGATTCTTCCTTAACACACTCAAGGGATGTGTGATATGAACTGAATTTCTCCCAAATGAAACTAGTTTTTTTTCTATTTAAAGAATATCTATTTAAATTGCCAGCCACCATTCCTGAATGGAGGCCCTGTGGCTATAACTCCTCCACCTCTGTTCCAGAACTGCACCTGCGTTGAACGTGATGAAAGTGAATGTAACCTAAAAATTTAAATAATTTAGAGCTTTTTTATTAGATTCATTGCTGTGAGAGTTATGGATTGCTGCCTCCGACTTTCATGAAAATGTTCAGTGTATTATGCAAATAACAGAGCATAGAGCGTAATGTTAAAGAGCAAATGAAGTACGATTCTCTCTCGGGCGTATGTGTGTAGTTGTGTACTGAGTTATGGTAACAGTTATTTATTGCTTGCTTTGACATTATTGATGAGATATACAGAAATATATAGTTTAACAGAAAGTATCTACCCGCTGTATTTATAATTTCTAAGAGGTTATGGGCCCAGCAGACCAACCAGAAGATCCGATTGATGCATAATCTAAGCGCGATTAGATGTGAAAGTTATTTTGATGAGTTTTGAGTTGAAACAGTAAGATGAAATAGATAGGAAAATATGGCCAGTAGAAAAGTAGATGACAACGAAGAGACAGAAAAGTGTCCAAAATTAGGTACTGACAATTATTACATCTGGACTTTGAGAGTAAGAACACTATTAGTGGAGAAAAACTGTTGGTGTGCCGTGGACCCAGGGTACAAGACGGCGGAAACACTAAATCAAGAACAAGATCGCATTAACAGAAAGGCAATGAACTACATCAACCAACATGTGACGTCGGCATATTTAGAAGACATCGGGCATTGTACACGAGCACAAGAAGCTTGGAAAGCTTAGGAAGAGATCCATGGTAAATGTTGAGAAAACTGAAGATATCTCAATGGCGGACTATACAGGGAAGATTCAACAGCTGCACCGGAAGATTGCAAAAGGAGGCGTGACTTTCAATGATGATCAGATAGCCATGTTCTTCCTAATGAGACTGCCATTAAGGCCGTTTTACAAGATGTAAGATTTTGTTTAAACGAATATACGTGAGATTGTACATTTGTCTTAATGAAAATAGAACAGGTTCTATTTCCCGTGCAGACATTGAGACATTCGTACAAGCGTTCATACAATTTGCCGCTTTACACGATTCATTTTGCCTCATGCAAGAATTCACGGAAGAGTTTGTACAAACAAATGTACCGTGTAAAACGGCCTTTAGATAGATACGATGGGGTTAGTTCGAGGACTCAAGACTGAAGAAAATTTGATGACGAGAAAGGTAAAATAAGCATTACTTTTAGAGGAAAAACGTAGTGCAAGAAATGAGGAATTTTCAATGGCACTATCTATAAAGTTAGGTCAACAGAGACGATGGAATGGCGAAGACAAAAGAGCTCCTTTCAAAAATCAAGAGCAGAAACAAGAGCTAGACGATAGAAGTTTCCATTGTTACAATTGTGGTGGCAGAGGTCATATAGCAAAATATTGTAAGAAAACCAATAGACCAGATATAATAAGAGAAGGGACCAAACAAGTAAGAAAAGGTGAATCAAGGGGAGACTATAAAGAGGTAAATAATGCGTTGCTGGCAACAGCAAATGAGGAGAGACCTTACAAAGCTTTGCGTGCAGCAATAGAGGATGGTAGGCACAAGAAAAATATGTGGATGCTAGATTGTGGAGCTACAAACCACGTCTCCATCAATTGAACTGCTGGAAAATGTGGTAATGAGTGAAGGATTAGTAGATGCAGCAAATGGTGACGAGTCTGAAGTAAAAGGCAAAGGACTTTACTCTGAATGACTGATGAATATGGGGGTTGGGACATCAGATTAAGCGCTCTATTGCATGTGCCAGGCTTGCAGCATAATCTTATATCTGTAAGTCAACTAGAGAAAAGGGGCACGAAAATAGTGGTTGATTGTGGTAAAACTGATGTCATTGATAGATCGACTGGTGAAGTTATGACGAGAGTTTCTGCAAAAATGGATTTTTTACGTGCATACATTACACGGTGTAATCCTACGCGCAGTAAATAAATAAATAATGCAAGAATGCGTAGTTATGGCGTAAGTAAAGAAAAACAAGGCAACAGAGGGATGGTAACTAGGGACGCGAGGGTGAGGAGTGAGAGCTAGATGGTGGAAGCAGAAAAGGAGTTCGGTTTGTCAAAAGGCAAAAAGAAGAAGGAATAAAGGGAATAAAAGTGTGGGAAAAGGGGCCGTTTTGTCAAAAAGTGACGGGAAGTGTTCTAGGGGCAGGTCTAAGGAAGGAAAGCTAAAAGAAGCCGAGAGGAAGGAATTGCAGCGATAGCGAAAGGCTCACGACGGACCGGAGAAAGAGATCTCCGAGAGACAGCGATACTTGGAGGAGAATAAAGGATCACGATAAGTGCCATTCCAAACATTTTGTCGTCTTGATGGTTTAATTTACAAGATTGAAACAAAAGGACTTTAATTAATTATATAAATTGGAAATTTTGAACACTTGTAAATTGGGCCCAATTAATTATTACATAATTAAAAGTATAAATATTAAGCAGCCATAAATGTTTTATTGCATGTTGTTTATGTAATAACTATAATAATAATATCCAAGGTAACATTAAAGGAGACGAAGGCGTGGGTTACATTTTGGCGCCGCAACGTGCAGGCACGACCACTCTACGAAATAGAGACCACGGGTAACCTGAGTCAAGGACGATCGGGGAAAGATTCACAAAATGGTGGGGATAGTAAAGTGGTTTTACGAGTTGAAAAAATCAGAGTTGCAAAGTTTCTTGAAGGACCGACAAATGCCAGTGCAAGGGGCGAAATTTGAATTGCAGGAACGGTTAAGAATAGCGTTAGGAAAGGAGGGGATAGATATAGAACATTATGAGTTCGAAGTTGAGACGGAGAAACAAGTTGAAGGTGGCATCGAAGCCATTTTGAGGGAAATGAGAGAAGAACAGAAGAAGAGGGATGAAGAACGGAAGAAGAGGGACGAGGAAATGATAGAAGACCTGAAGAAGAGGGGCGAGGAAATGATAGAAAGACAGGAGAAGAGGAACGACGAAATGAAAGAAGAACTGAAGAAGAGGGACGAGGAGCTAAGGAAGGAGATGATAGAAAATCAGAAGAAGCAAGTAGAGGAGAGTGCCAAGAAAGTACTAGAGGTTCTACAGATTTTCCGACAAGAGTGCCATGGGAGATTAACGGCGCAGGAAAAGAAAATAGAAGAGACGCAGAATTGGGTAAGAGAGGAGATTACGGAGTTGGAAACGAAGATAGAAGTGGGCGATCAGAAAATAGAACGGTTGCGGTATTCAGTAGGGTTGGCTGATGAAGGAATAGTCAATCGCAGAGGATGGATTATTTCTGCAAAAAGGAGTGCAATGATTCCATTGAGGGCATATGTCAAGGAGTATCAGCAATTTGTTTCGGTGGACACAACGGAAGACACATATTATATGTGGATTTTCACTTCAAGGAACCCTAATGCTGTTGAAATAAAAGAAGAGGAAAATATAGAGAGAATTGGAGTCCAAGAACTAGAGGAAAGGATTCCCAAAACAATGGAAATTGACCCTTTGGAAGTTTACCATGAAAATTTAAAAGAAAAACGTATTGATAAAAGATGGGGCATCTATAAGGCACTACTTGAATGGTCATCTACCCAGTTATATGAGGAAATCGAAGACATTTCATCAGAATTCAAGAACATTTCGAGAAGGCTGACTGATAAAACACTGTCTGTTGAACGACTATCTGGTATTAAAGACTGGATGGAAACCATACCACTGAATGCGGAAATTTTAGAAGAAGCTCGGAAGAGTGTTCCAGAGAATCATTTCCAGGCCAGACAGGGAGTCATTGGATATCCACATAAAATTGCATGCCAGGTTAAAGATACTTTAATAACATATGAAAGTGGTAGGACATCGAAGTTTCGACTAGGATATGAAATAGCTCGGAATGGAAAATTTGAAAATCTTACACAACGCGTTCAAAGATTTTCTTTGGCCACTATTGACATCTCCAGGTACCAAGAAATCGCTATTGATATAAAAAGGACCTGGAAAACACTGCAAGAGTACCTTGAGTCTGGAAAGCTATTCAAACAGCGTACAACGAGAAATAAACGACGAAAAAAGGGGTCGAGAAACGAGCGAAGAGAAGGGCGACGCCACGGCTTTCATAGCGATGAGCGAGGAACAAACCCATCACAAAAATCAGCTGATTACAAACCAGAACGCGAGCGACCTGTGAAATACATAATAATGGAGCACCGCGACAGAGAAGACATAGTTGCGAATGAGCGTAGCGGAAGTCGCGAGTTATAGGATTAGGCCGAGCGGTGAGTTAGTCGGTCGAGGCGATAATTACACCCGAGGGGAAAGCTAGAGGGGCGACGCTATTACATTGTAAGGCTATTGATAAAAGGAGTGTATAGACTCTAAAAATGCTTTTTTATAAATTAGTGGTGTTATTATTATGTAATTGATACTTGTACGTATTTGGTGTGCATGATAACTATCAGAAAGAATGAGAAAAGTGGAAAAAGGGAAATGATAAGTGATATGGTGAACATTTGTGAACTGTGTTTACATTTTGAAGAGACAAAGTTGAGTGATATCAACTATGGTTGAGGATGTATGAATGTAGTGAAAAGGCAAAGTGAAGTGAAATCAACTGTGATCGAAGATGTATGAATGTGTTGCCATGGTTATAATTATCCATATATCTTGTATATTATTTAAGGTCATTGGTATTCCACGAATTAATTACAAGTGCCGATTTTTGTATCCGATCGAATGATCGATGACACATGAATTATTTATGTAATAGTTTGTAAGTGTTGATTAAAGGTCATTAACGAGGATGGGTGTTCATTCCGAAGGTGATGGGGCTTCGGCAAAGTAAAAAAAAAAATAAGTAAATAATCATAATAATAATAGGAAAAAAAGGCAGTAGGTTCCGAAGGCTTTGAAAGAAAATGTTTGTATTTCATGTCAACATTTCTTTTAATGGGGCTAATGTAATCCTACGCGCAGTAAATAAATAAATAATGCAAGAATGCGTAGTTATGGCGTAAGTAAAGAAAAACAAGGCAGCAGAGGGATGGTAACTAGGGACGCGAGGGTGAGGAGTGAGAGCTAGATGGTGGAGGCAGAAAAGGAGTTCGGTTTGTCAAAAGGCGAAAAGAAGAAGGAATAAAGGGAATAAAAGTGTGGGAAAAGGGGCCGTTTTGTCAAAAAGTGACGGGAAGTGTTCTAGGGGCAGGTCTAAGGAAGGAAAGCTAAAAGAAGCCGAGAGGAAGGAATTGTGGCGATAGCGAAAGGCTCACGACGGACCGGAGAAAGAGATCTCCGAGAGACAGCGATACTTGGAGGAGAATAAAGGATCACGATAAGTGCCATTCCAAACATTTTGTCGTCTTGATGGTTTAATTTACAAGATTGAAACAAAAGGACTTTAATTAATTATTTAAATTGGAAATTTTGAACACTTGTAAATTGGGCCCAATTAATTATTACATAATTAAAAGTGTAAATATTAAGCAGCCATAAATGTTTTATTGCATGTTGTTTATGTAATAACTATAATAATAATATCCAAGGTAACATTAAAGGAGACGAAGGTGTGGGTTACAACGGTAATCATGAGGGTAAAGCTGAGGCTGTGGGTACAAAACTTAAAGCCAGGAATTGAAACGGAAGTCAAAGGTAGAGTGAGACCCTTTGAATTATAGCATAGGCGGTTTGGTCACTGTGGTAAATAAATTCTGCAGAAGACACCAGTACTAAGAACAAAGGGACCTGAAGACGAAACAAGAGTAAGCAGGGAATGTGATGTCATTGTGCAAGAGAAATTCAGAAGGAAGAAGTTTACCTAAAGGGCAGAAAACAGACGTAAAATAATAATAAGCTGCGATGTAATTTTCAATTAAGATTTTTTACCTTATAAGAAAATAGATTTGGATGACAAGGGTATAAGAAGCAAAGAAGAGACTAATCTGTATTCAAGTGATAGTGAAGATGATATTAATGAAAATGAACATGCTGAAATTCCAGAGGAAATGTATCAACTTGAAGAGTCGAATCAAAGAAATGGACCAGCAGAAGGACATCTTTTCGGATGTGCAGAAAGGGATCAGTTCATCCTGAGGAAGTCAGAGAGAATAGCTATACTAAAAGAACCTTCCAAATGTTGTAACCAGGTGAAATATGAGTCTTCTTCAGATGGTGAACCAAGATCTGCAGGGGAAGCTTTAGCAGAGCCGAAGACACAACAGTGGTACAAGGCAATGCAAGAAGAGATTAGAAATATGCATGAAAATGATTGAGACCGAGAACTGGACGAAAGGGAAGAAAGGTATCGCCAGTTTCAAGATGAGACTTCAGACAGGAAAACATCCGATATCGATGCTGGACCTAGAGACAGGGAAGACATGATGCCTGATGAGAAGGAAATGGCAGTGAGAAGAGAAAGGAGTGGAGAGGCAGAATTGACAGAGTACCAAGAAATAGAACATAAAAGAGATGATAAATTGGGGAAAGGAATAGAGAAAATGAACATTCTTGAATAAATTAAGGATGCAGATAAAGAAGAGCTTGAGAGACAAGACAGCTCTGTACCTCAGGAAAAGGACCAAGCCTTGCTGGATGGCCAAGTCACTATACAACTGAAAGGAGTAGTGGAGGCACAAGAAATGGAAGATGATAGGAAAAAATATGATAAATTTACAGATGAAATCAAAGAACTAGCAATGGAGGAAGGTCAGATAGGAAGCAAGAGAGGATACGATGCACAAGGATTGAAAGAAAAGATGAAGAGAAGTCTAGGAAAAGTAAGAAAGAAAAGGTTGACAAGGCTAGAAAGCAGGAAATAGAGGACAGTAGCCAGTTCAGCAGTAAAAACTTGAATATGCTAGGTCATATGAAAAGTTAGCAGATATATTCACTAAAATATTGTCAGAAAAAAATGAAATTTTGTAGGTACGTAAAATAGGTTTGCAGTGAATGTCAAATATTATCTTTTGATCTTCGTGATATCTCTTGATATTTTTTCTTATGAGCGAAATGTTCTTTCTTTTGATGAAAAGTGTTATTTGGTTTTGATGATGTTTTTTTTGTGTGTGTTGTTGTTTGTATTTTGCCATTTGGTTTGGTACGCAGGTACAATACCCAACAAGGGGAAGTGTTAGAAATGAGATATAGTTTTTGTTGGGTAGTTGAACCCGCGTAATGTTAAAGAACATATGAAGTAAGATTCTCTCTCAGGCGTATGCATGAAGTGTACTGAATTATGGTAACAGTTGTTTATTGCTTTCGTTGACATTATTGATGAGATGTACAGAAATATATAGTTTAACAGAAAGTATCTACTCACTGTATTTATAATTTCTAAGTCAGAGAACAAAGAAAGAGGGCAGGACGTTGGGCAAGGGGGACAGAGAGAATGCTTTAAGGATAAGATGAAGAAGGGTAGCATATGCACAGTTGAAGAAATAAAGGTGGATATAGGTTAGGGTGTCCCTTAAAAATGAACTTCAATATTTTTATTCGCACCACTTTTTATTCTTTTCTTTTTGTTAAAAGTAGCTACTATGCAATATTTAAACATTATCAGAGAAATTTTTCCCGTGCCACAAGGTGTTTGAAGGTTTGCAATTTTAATTGAAAAATACAAGAATTATCATAAGAGAGGAATGAAGCCGTCAAATCAATGTTATACACAGTAGTGTCACTTTCTGAAGTTTGTAAGGTTCCAGTTTTTCTTATTACTGTCCCCCCCTCCCTCCCACCGCTCCCTCCTTCCTTAATCTCCCCTTGCCCCACTTCCCTGGTCCACACTGCCACTACGCCTTTCGAAACAAAATAACACGTTCTGTTAATACAAGCGAAGGGCGGCTGCTGCTGATAGGCGGCGGGAGCCCGTTGCTTGTAATAGCAAGAAAAATTAACAAGGTATGTGTTTTCTATAAATATCGGTCCGTGAGGGAAAAATTGGCTATGAATAGGAGGACCAGTGACAGTATTGCGTCGCTTGCCCAGCACAACAGAACGTGGACTGAAAGCTACAGGATTCTTAGTTTATTATGTTGCGTGTTAGTACCAACCAAGAAGGCTCTTCGGAAGCATGTATTTCTTATAGGAAATTCTTCAGATGAGATAACGGGTGCCAAGTTACCTTCGCGCATACAGGTATTGTTTCTTTTTCGGATGCATTCACAAATCTTCCCTTTCAAAAGCGTGCGACAGCACCGCAATGGAAGTGATATGTTTTTGGGAAAAAGTTAACATACCCACTAAACATCTGCCCCGCGTTGTGAAACTAGTGAAGTTTTTATACATGGAATGGAGATTACTCCAGAAAACCCGCACTCACCGCGACAAGACCCAAATTGCGAGAGAGACCTCCTTCAAGAATTCTTATGAAGATCTTTTTGACATCGCCACGGTTGATGTACTGCAGGTGATGATGAATGAGGAAGATAAAGCTTTCTTGATAAACCAGCAAAAGACAGGGCGAAGGCTTTATTTTTTCTGCTCAGGAAGGACACAGCCGTGATGATTACTGGGAATTTTTGGAGCTCGTCTGCATATACCTGGGAGGCACACCTCCACGCGGAATTAATTTCATGAATCCGGGTGCCGTACATGAAGCTAGATTTATGGCAAATGCAATTTACTCGTTGAAAATCATGCTGTTCAAAGGCCAGTTCCAGATGACGAAAAGAAAAGAAAATGGTTTAAGAGATGTTTCTTTGTTCATTGTGCTTCTATATGTTAAGTATTGGTTATCTGCTCCCAACGCTATTTCTGCCCCACACAATGATTTAAATTTCCTAAAAAATTTGATTATGTATGAAAATGTAAACAAATGAGTGTCCCAAACAGCTGCAAAAACATTCTCCAGGCATTTGTGGTATCATATGCTGCAACTTACTGGCCTGGCTTTATTAGATCCAGCTGTAACGTTAGACTGTAAAGAAAAGATGTTAGAAAAGATAGTCTTGTAAATGCTTTGTTCCTATGCAAGAGTACCGAGATACTCATCCGAAAATTGATTTAAATGAGCTGAATACGTTGGTTAACCCGTTAACGCCTAGCGTACCATACATGGTACGTAATGCAGGGGGAAGCTTCGGCGGCACTAATATATGCTTATATAGTTACATTTGCTTCGAAATTCCGTCGCTAGGACGATGAGTCCTTCCTCAATACATAGTAGTTTGCCTGGTTACTTTCTGTTAGAATTAGTTGTCACTGTGCATGGTTGGAGGAAGGAGTGTGAAGGACTACAAGCTGAATTAGGGAATTATGGCGTTGCCCTCGAGGTTAGCGCTCCATTTCTTCTTTGATAACAGCTTTTTTGCACATATCATTCATCTTATTCAAAGTAAACATATATTTTTACCCGTATGTTGATTACTAAGACTCTTATGCTATTTTTTGTGGTAATTTTGTGTGAAAACAATTTGGTGTACCTTATATGGTACGCTAGGCGCCTACGTGGTCATTTAGGATCTTCGAGATTTTTTCTGATTTTTTTGTAATACTGCAGCAATAGCTGTGCAAATTTGATCATACTCGTTTGAAATACTATTTTTTATACAATACAGGTTATTTTATGCAGTAATTTGCTAAGTTGTAAATTATCCTTGCGAGATTTGTTTTCGAAACTCCTACAAATAATTTTTTACTCAAGATTCCGCTATCGGATAATAAATGACAGGGTCGCATATCTTTGAACCGAATTTTATGTTTTATATTACTTAATTTATTTTAGACAAAGGTTTGATTCTTATAGCTATTTCCAATATTTTCATGGTTTTATGACCCTAACACTTGAAGAAGTTCTTATGGTATTGGAGGAAGAAGAGACATTAGATGTGAGAGAGATATTTGTTGAACCTCCAGAGCCAAATATCAATTCAGACGAGAATTCAGCTGACGAAGATAGTGGCGGTCTAATAGACAATATGTCCGGGAGGCAGTTACTCAGTCCAGCTGAAGTGGTATTTCACGGCGATCTTCGTCTGGGCACTGGGAGTGCCACTGCTTTTCGCGACAGATGCCGTTCCCAGCCTTCTTCATCGTCATCTTGCTTGTCTACACACTCGGACACTAATCTGTCTCGGAAAGAAATGAAGCATCTCTCTGTACGGAAATTAAATCCAGGGGCCAAGTCGAAGGCAGCCGAGGTATCATGGAGTGATGGTAATTTTGAGCAGCGGGAATTGGGTGCTTTTCCTGAGCCCAACTTCACCATAGAGCGAGATATGTCCTCGGTACATATATTTGAAAGCATTTACATGTAGATATCTTTGATTTCCTCTGCAAAGAGACATCTAAATATGCACTGTTCAAAAACTGTTCAGATCCTAATGTTTCACATGATGAAATGAAAGTTTTTATAGCTATTCTGGTACTATCAGGGTATAGTGTAGTGCCAAGTAAGCGAAGTTACTGGGAGAACGAAAAAGATCTTCAAAATGATCTTATCCTAAATGCCATGTGAAGAGATCGTTTCCTTAAAATATGCCGATTTATACACCTTGCAGATAATAACTGCATGGATAGTAATTATAAGATGTGGAAACTGAGACCTTTCTCTAACATGCTTCTAAATAAGTGCCTCATGAAATTTCGGCAGGAGAGACACATTGACTATGATGAGTGCATGGTTCCCTATTACGGCCGCCATAGCTGTAAGCAATTTATTAAGGGTAAGCCCATTCGATTTGGCTACAAAATATAGTGCTTGAATACAACACATGGCAATTTGATCTCTTTTGACTATTACCAGGGAAAATCTTATGAGCCAAACACGGACTATAAGGCTAAATTTGGTAAAGCGATCAAAATGCTTGACAATTTTCTGCTATCGATAAAGAACATATCGTATCATTCGTATTTTGACAATCTATTTACGGGAATCAACCTTCTTCAGAATCTAAAACAAAGGGGACTGGGTGGGACGGGAACAGTGCGCGAGAATAGGATTCCGAAAAATAGCCATCTCACTGTCTATGAAAAAAATGTCCCGAGGAAGCATGGAAAGTCAAGTATCATGTGATGGTATATGCTTGATTCGTTGGATGGATAATTCATTGGATACAGTAGCATCGACTACTTATGGGGTCAATCCAATCTCACCGGTAGGACGGTACTGTCGAAAAAGAAAAACGTAGCTATTCCCCAACCATATGCGATTAGCCAGTATTATAAGTACATGGAGGGCACTGATCGTATGGATGAAACTGTAGGAAACTACCGCATTGGTTTCCAGAGTAAGAAATAGTGGTGGCCATTGTTTGCCTGGTTGATCGATGCAGTGATTCATAATGCGTGGACTCATATAAGAAAGGCAGGGAAATCTATACCCCAATTAGAATTTAGAAGGCAGCTTGTATTGACCTATCTTACTCGTCATGGGTCTATCCCAAGGGGTCCAGGAAGACCACCAATGAGGCAAGGTAGCATAAATAGCCAGGTTAGTGACACTATCCGCAAAGATGGCTACAGTCATTTCGTAGCAAGTATGGCTGAAAAAAAGAGAAGGTGTGGACTGTGTGGAGCTAAATCAAGATATGAGTGCGTGAAGTGCAATGTGGGTTGCTGTCTTGATTGTTTTATCAAGTTCTATACACTATAAAGATTCAAATTATAAATCATAAAGAATTCCATGAATTATAAAAATTTTATAGATTTGATGAGTAACGCTTTCTAAACATGGAATTCACATTATTTCAACTGAATACGTATTATACTATTTTTAAAGAGTTATGTTTCTGAGAATATGACGTATCTTATCCATTTCCTGTGTATCCATTTTCAGGATGAAAAGTAAATATGCATAAACACTGTCTTTGCCCTTTATTTGCATAATACGTTTAAAATAACTTGAACAGTAATTTTACCTGAAATAAACTGCAGGGACTTATAATGGAGCAGATAACTCTGTATTACAAAAGACACCCTACAAGCGCCTAGCGTACCATATATGGTACACCCTATATCTCAGAAATAAGAATGAATATTGCTATGATATTTTAGATTCTGAATTATAATAAGGTTATAAGACAAAATTTTTAATTTAAAGCCAATCAGAAAAAAATATTAATTCAGGCGTTAAAGGGTTAATAGCAATTTGTATGATTTTGTTGGCCCTTATACTCTATATTTATTCAAAAGATTTGGGTTATCTCATCAATTTGTTGATGAGCATCCAAGTAAATGGGATCAATGTCAGGATTTTCAAGAAGCCTGCATGTTTTTCTCTGATATGTGTGTGACTAATGATACAGCAGAGAGAGGTGTTGCAATTACTCAATACTACCTCCATATTATAAGAAGTGAAGATAATTTGCAAAATATGCTTATTGTGACACAAGCAACACGTTGAAAGTATAGAGAATGTACCTAGGACAATTTGTCTCAAATCATGTTTTAGCCAGTATTTCATGCTAACCCTCATTTTCCCTCTCTGTAGTTACGATTTTTCAAAATATTATTCAGAGTAGATATGTATTCATAGTTTCATAGTGACTTATCATTTCGTAAAAATAAATAAAAAATTTCCAGCAACACTTAAGTTTGTTTCCCTGTTTTTTTCACTGAATTTCAAATTTTCTCCGGTCTTGTGGCACGTGAAAAACTAATGCGATCGAGCTGAAATTTTTCACAGTTTATATACTATTACCGTGACTATTACAAGGGAAAAAATGAAAAGTGGTGCAAAATGAAATTCCCAACAAAATATTTTCGGCCATATAAGGGACACCCTAATATAGGTCCTAGTGCTAATTGAAAGATTATTACAGATAATAATCTCTATCTAAACCTACCTTAACCATTAGACAAATAATAATAACACGGAGTTGGAAGACCTGATGAATCACGGAAGCAGTAGAAAACCTTTCTAACTGCATGAGGCGAAAAGTCGTTTTTCTGTCTCCTGCATGACTATAATTATTGAGTATAATAAAATTACTTATTATCAATTCCAGATACATAAACCGTATTTTCTCATTTCATCTCTAAAGCGATTTGTCAATACAAAATTATTTCAAGCATCCTATTTATGTGACTTCTCATACATTGTGTAACAACAACAAAAATGGTGTTTTCTTTTGTGTAACAAACTATAATGCATATATTCATATGTTACCCACCCGTTCTGCCAGTTGATGCTGTTGATCTCTATTTACTGCCAAGCATGCACAGGCCACACTGAATTGCACCAAAAATAGTAAAAATAAAATAAGCATATACTGAATCTTTAGTTAAGGACCTATCATCACAGAGAACAACAAATAACACAATGATTCAATTATTTTCAAAATGAACAAGAAAAAATGTCGATTGAGCGCCATACATAAAATATTTGTTTGTAATTGAGAATCAAAGGATACAAAAAATAAAATCACTTGGTGATGCTTTATCGCTCCGACCAAACCAAGTACTGATATAATGATGAGAATGATGCCACATGCTAAAATTCCCCCAATTATGGGCAGGTTGGTAACCAACGCAGATGCTCTTCCATAGACAGCCACTCCAATGAGAATACACGCGACAAGCTGGAAAAACAAACCTACATTAGTTCAAATCGGCAAATACATCCTTACCTAACAAATATCATACGTTAATTACAGGTACTTGACTTAATTCCTATCACATGATTTTGTAATGCCGTTCTATCCGTAAATAAAATGAAGCAGGTGAAGAACAAAAAGCCACAGTCCAAATTCAATTTGTAAGAGGAATGCTTAAACAGCAATAATGAAGAATACATACGACATATAAGATGTTCAAAGCTGTCAGCGCATTCTTGGAACACGTAAATCCTCCACACATGGTTATCACATTAAAATAAGCAAAACAGCGGAATGCACGAAAAAACCTGGATCTCTATGTTAATTAAATCCACAATTGAAATCCTCTTCACTTAATTTAAGAGGATGATTCCTGTCAAAAGAAATGCGTAGACTGTTGAATTAACTCGATGAGTAGAAGCGGAGCGGCGCAAATCTGTCTGCACATGTCCATTTTGGTATAGAAATGGCGCGTAAATTTAAAGTTAAATTCCAGCAACACAGCAGAGTATTTTGTATAAAATTTACTCTCGGTAAAGGTGAGCTTGAATCATTCACAAGCGCACCTTTAACTGATACTTAAATATTTTCACTTTCTTTATCATGAGTAAACCATTACTCACTGTGCATCTACTCGCAATAAGCGTGCTACTGACAGGAAAATGTACCGAAACTCTGTCTCAAAAAACAATTCCGGAATTCACCAATAATTTTTTCGAATAAAACGTCTGAATTAGCCGTATTATTAATATTTTTAAGTCTGTAGCACAATTCCTTTAAATTTTATGCATTAAAGCGGCTGAATACAGATATTTTTATGTATTTTTACAGCTTATAGGATTGACATGTTCATTATACACCTGTATTGTCGTTCAGCACGATTAAAATCGACCAACTCGAGGATCCAATACATTCACTATGAAAATATAATAATGAGTTAAAGGAAACCTCAGTTTTCACCCTTTTCACTACTTCAACTTCAATAAGAGATAATTTCCAATGCTTTTGAGTCGGACCTCCATAAAAACAATCTATTGTACAAACAGACGAACGTACATACTTCAAATAATAGCCCAGAAGGCAAGGAATTATATAATTGATGAATTCTCAAAGCGGAAGTCCTGATACTATATATACCTGCATTCATTTCTCATTTACCACTCAAGGAAAGAGAAAAAATTGCAAGATCAAACCAATCGATCTTCATATCTAGCAATTTTCCCCCGAAAATGATGTATTAATTTTTACAATGGTATCCATGTGATTAAATTTTATTTACTGCGTATTTCACTTCGCGATCATTCACGATGTTAATATTTTATCCCAGGAATATAGTAATCTTCTAATTTGCATTCAAATTGGAAAAATACAAAATTTAGGACTATTTCTCAGGGAAAGGGAATGAAATCCTTTACTATATGCACCAGCAACAACGTTATTGAGTTACCCATAAACTCACAGATAAATATCAATCAATATATTATTCTATCCCTGTTAAAAATTCCCCATTGAAAATACCCATTGAATGTCCTTATAGGGAATTGGCAATGGGGACTGCTATTCCCTATAGGGACTGTTATTAGTGATAGGGACTGTTATTAGCGATAGGGACTGATATTCCCCAAAGAGACAACAATATTCAAGCAAAGGGCATAGCTATGGCACTGACTTCGCTGCTCTCTCAAAATAAAAAATAAAAAAATTGTCATTAATCACTTCGAATGTGCTCTTATGCCATAGCATGGTATAGGACATCATATTATACTACATCATATCTACCTTACATGATGGTACATGTATCACATGATTACCAATCCTACAACTCTACAAACCTATCCACGGACCCATTACTGAAGTGTTGGCGTTGAGGAAGACGTATATATGTAGTCACTTCCGTGGATAAATGTGACTTCGAGAACTATAATCATAAAATGATAATTCCGTGATAGTTTGAGGAAATACCATAAAATCTTGAAAAAAGTTATTTGCCATTAATTAATGCCACATAACTGTTATCCTATGTTGCCACATAGTATGAATATAAATGCAATATTACTGCGAATAAACAAGATTTTTCCTATTCCCGCACACCCATAGGGAATTAATATTCCCTATTGAAAACCCATAGATTTTCATTTCCTATTGAGCACCCATAGGGGAAATATATTCCCCATTGCAATTAAATGGGGAATATCTTTCCCTATAGGTTTTTTCAATGGGGACCAATGGGTAATTTTTAACAGGGATGCTATTATAAAGAATAATATAAGCTCAATTTGAAGTAAGTAACTTAGTAAAAATTCTGCAATTACCCACAATAGTTTATCAGTAACTAAAAGTACCTTTAAAAAAAAACTCTAAGACTCACAAGGCAACTACATCCCTACGTATAATGATTATGTCAATCCATTACAGTAGTTGTTCTTCTAAAAGGCACAAAAAATAATGATCCAGGATTGAAATTTCATCTTCTACAATCCTACTACATATACATTTTGTAGGAAAGGTTATGTTAACCCTTTTACTGCCAGCCCATTTCGGGTAGGATGCACGAAGAATGCCAAGGCTCTCTTCAGGTTTTTAAAGGAAGGCCATTATATTTAGGTATTTAAAGTTGGGCCGATAAATCGGCCCATGGCAGTTTTCGCACATCCAACGTGGGCCGATATATCGGCCCGCTGGCAGCAAAAGGGTTAAATTATGAACATTAAATGATAGTAATATTTTTTATGCACATGCTGCAAAACATATGTTTCAAATTCCTTTGTGTAGGTGTATTTAAGAAAATGCTCATTTTCCATAATTCAAAAGGAATGAAAGTGAGCAATTATTTTTCAATAATTCTTAAATCATAAATTTGACAAAATTTAATTTTCCAAAGTCTTAAGGAATAAAGGTTATATTGATGATGTCATTGGTGTTAAAAAATTATATTTTCGGTAGAGTTCTTAAAATTTCAAGTTATTGAAAAGTCATCTTATTAAAGTATGTACCTACACTAAGGCAACATATTTCCATTAAGCTGCTGCCTGTAACAATTATATTTTTGCACAAAAATATCCATAACTAATGAAAAATTTTATTCTTAATTAATTACATTTTTTTTTACTCTATACTCCTGACTGAAGCTTTACATAGAAATATTTCATGGCCAATGGAATATCTTTCCATGGATAAGCAAAAAACAATAAAACTCTCTATTTCGACGTGCAACAAATAAACTTCAGTCAAATGCAGTGGTAGTTAACTTGCTCTTGACCAAATTATCTTAGTGATATTTCAGAAATGAAACTGACATCAACAGTTGAGCAACAGAAGTTTGTTCAAATTAAACTATGAGGCACACATTTATTGAATATCTTTTGTAAGATGTTCAGTTTTTTTTTAAAGAAGTAGCAAAAAAATATTTCCAACACATTGTAATCACGTAGAGGGAGAAGAGAGGTTGAAACAATACATTGACATGAGAAACTGTAATGGAGAACGTGGCTGTTTCTTTCTCTACATGACACATACTATGTATATTTAACCATATATGCTATTATATCATATTTGGTAGAGAGCCAGGTGGTCAGCCGAATGGGCATAGTCTTTAAGGCATGTCTTCATGCATAGTGAGCACCTAAGTTTTTCGTAAATGTTTGGGAAAAATTGTATGGTACACACACAGTTATCCTATCAAATCGATAATTAAAACAAAATATTCAACGCTATAATTTATTCAAAAATAAATTAAAATACAATCACACAAAACATCCATAGGAGCATATCTACACATCCAGTTTTAACAATCCAATATTTTTTATTTTTCTCTTCACTATACCATTTAAACATAACTGAACCACATTACAGTGAAGAGATGTTACAGTTGTCTAATACATGATAGGCTCAGCCACGTACACAGAGGTCAAGTCACTCCACATCAACCATAGAAAAATATTAGCAAAGCAAGACAAACTTGATCATGATAATATATTAATAGTGTGGATACTCATTTCAGAATAACAATCTTAACTGAAGCTTTCTTAAGTACTTATTTGAATAATAAAAAAGCTTATCTAGCATCTCATTGCTATAAAAAAAATGCCTAAAGAGCTTAAGGAATGAGAAGATATTTTGCTTAGGCAGTAGAACAAAAAGTATTTAACCATGACAGTAAGCAATCAGTGTGGTACTTATCAGTTTGCCACTGCTATAACCATAAAATTTCACTTTTAAAACTGAATCTCATCTACAAAAAAAAAACAATTAACTTTATTTCTAAATGTGAAAGACAAAAATGATACTTGGTCCACAGTAAAATGTATTCCTCAAAGAAATTGGCAAGGCAGTCTGTGAGTTGGAATCAATAGAAGTTTAAATTTTACATTCGGCCATATCAACTAGCAGTCTCTTCATCTTCTAGATCTGACTCTTCACTAGAACACTCATTATCAACCTTTTCTTTCCTCTGATTTTCTTTCTTCAAGGCTCTTTTCTCGATCAGCCTTTGATGCAAATTCTGTAGCCTAACCAGAAGATCTTTGTATACAAATGATCCTCTTTCCTCGCCAAAAGGGTCCTGTGAATAAAAATAAGAAATTACGGACATAAAATATGTTATCATTTACCTCAACAAAAAAAAGACTAAGCTCTTAATGTGAATGCATGGAGCATATATGATCAATTGTTCCAAACTATCATTTCATAGTGATGAGATCTAGATTATAATTTCAAGAGTGTTATTGGTACAGAGAAACACAACTCAAAATGTATTGTATATGTCTGAACATAAGTACCCCATTTTTGATCAAATATCAGTCAGTGGTCAGATCTGCGAAAGGGCTGTTACTTTTAAGTGAGAAGAGAGAAAACCAATCAGATATTCCGTGGCTAATGGTAAAAAAATCAGAGCACAGAGATCTTATCTCCTATTCCTGCCATGGAGGCGAAGCGTGCCTGTTTCATAGCACCATATTGGCATCAATGTAAAGTGGGCTGCAGAGCTTCCGGACCCCTACTGGACTGACCCATCCTACTTTCTGCCAGAGAAATAGCTGTGAAAATACAATTTTATGTTTTTCTTGGCAATAACCAAATAAGGGAAACAGAGCATAGGAAAGTCTCTTCATGGAATGTGCCATACCTGAAGATTATTTTTTCAAGATCGAGACCAAAATCTCTGCAAACATTACAAGCATGTTTTCCCCATCAAAAAAATTTCCTTGGCATGTTGAAACCTCTCAATCATTTTTTCCCCCACATTCCAGGTGCAACAGATCTTTTTTTTGCAGTGAGCTGTAACCCCCAGCAGATATACAGTCATCCGCACCGACCAGGGTTGCCACCTTTTCAAAATGTGAAAAAAGGACACCAGGCTGAACTACCTTACCGGGAGGTTCTGGGGGGCCGGAGCCCCCCTGGAAAGCCCACATATTTTTGGAAAAAGGGGCATGGAAAAACGATTTTTAATGCATTTTTATTTTCATACAATAAAGGCAACATTTTTTTTGTTGGAAATTATTGCCCATTTTAACAATATTATTTGTTTTTTATTTGTTACTACAGGCTTCTGGTCTTAATATCCCAAGTTCTCAACTATTTTCACCGGGATTTTTTTAAATTATCCATTTTGACCAAATTTCTTTTGTATCCTCTTTTGAAGAAGGATAAGAGGATCCTTATCCTTTTTTAGTACAACGGAGCAGAAAGGACAAGCGCTGAAAAAGAGGATGTCCTCTCTAAAAGTGGACAGGTGGCAACCTTGGCACCAGCTGGACTGCCTTACCCCTGGCATTTCCAACACTTGTAAAGGACGCAACCTGCACAGCATCAATACCAATATGACAAATAAATGGGCACACCTAGAGTGCGAGATCAGCTCTCTGTACTCTGGTGTCCAAAACAATGGAGAAAAGTAAATAACAATGTGCTAATGCAATTAATATAAATAAATAAAGAATTAAAAAAAAAAGAATTTCGGAAAAGTTTTGTATTGTACAATTGACCTTTCTTCATGGTGGCATTGATAGTCAAATATCACCTTATTACATCCATAGGAAACCCACAATGCAAATTCACTGTAGATATTTTCCCGCTCATTAGAACAACTGAATTAACTGTCAAAAAATGATGAACAACTTTGCTAATTAATTTAACAATAGTTCTAGGAATTTGTGAACTATTTTTACCGTCCAATTTTGAGGATACCGTGACTAGCCACTGTATTTACCTTTACAGAGTCACTTGCAAGTACACGTAAGTACCATATTCTACAGAGGGAAAATCATTCGCCTTGACTGGGATTCGAACCCGGATCCCTTGATTATTGCACCGAGTGCTTTAACCAGAAATGGCAAATGATTTTTCCTCTGTGGAATATTGCAATTTTTATTGTATCATTATTTATCATTTATGGCAAAATTAGAGCCTTATAGTGGCATGGAAAAGGCCTTATGCAATCAGCAATAAATTAAATTTCACACAATGTTCACAATGAAATTGCATGTATTACATCAAAGATCTATGCATTGAAAATAAGACTAACAACATTACTTGTCATTTTAAAGATTGAAACTTTTATGTTTTGAGCCTGATTCATGTAAGGGTATTGTTACAGATGGTGTAAAAAAGGATAACAGGGCAGGTGAGTCAGATTTGGTAGTAAACCCTACAATGAGAAGCCTCCTTCAGCTCCTTGGCCAATTACCTAATTCACAGACCCTTGAAGGAAAGCTTCAAGGCTCTACGTCAATAAATGCTGTGTGGATGCTGGATATGCTAGTCATTTGTTCATGTATTCAAAATTTTAGCTTAAATGGTTCAAAGTGTTCAAGTGTTTTCTACATTTTTATATGAAGTGTGCCTTTGAGAAGGATAATCTAAGGTAGAAATTAGATACACATTTCCAATAATGTTGTTGAAAAGTTGAAGGGGGCTCATATTTGAAAAAAATATGGTAATTAAGGTACTATCTTGACTTAAGAACTTTTGATATGCTATCTTTCAACAACATGAACATCCATTACAGAGTAAAATTCAAACTTTCATGAGAATTTCAAACAGCGCTGGTGTAAAAGTTAGCTCAAATTAGCCACTGTCTACCAACAAGTTTCAGCGATCTATAATTTTGTGAACAAGATTTGAGTGATCATACACAGCCCAATTGAAAGATAGCAGCCCATAATGGTAAAATATGGGTAATTCAAAGCAGGGAAGGAATCTTAAGAGGGAGAGAAAAAGTGCCTTTAGAAGAAAGGTGTGTGACTGCCCACTGCAACTCAGTCTATTTGAACTGGAGACATGAGTTTCCAAATGTTACCCACCATAGAGTCACAACTGAGATTTAAAGAAAAATGAGCAAGCCACAACAAAAATGCTGAAAATTGCAAGCCATCAATTTCTATGCATAGAACACATTTTCTTATCAGATATTTTTTGTAAGCAGGGCATATTATCTTCATAGTGACAAATTAAATAAGGAGTGATTGTCAAATCTTTGAGTTGATGGCAACATTTAACGCAAGGTAAATATATAAATTATATTACACATGTTCATGTCATTTTAGGCATGATTCAACTTCAAAACTAATTTAACCGTAGAGACAGAAGTAACAGGCCTCATTTGATGAAAATATTTTGTGTAACACTTTAAAGTTAGTGCATTGTAGAATCCTTCATTGAGATTTTATTTCCATTTCAGGATTAATTCATTGATTTGCTTCTCCATCAGAGGTATCTCACTAGTTAATAAAAGGGGTATAGGTCCATACTTTTCAGCAAAATCTTATTCATACCAAAGATAATCTACTTTCACCTTAAGTGAATAAATGTCAAGTAGGTACTGAACTTACTTGCATAGGGTGTCCATGAAGCTGCAAGTTTTTCTTAATTATGCTTTCATAATTTTCGTAAAACTCATAGAAATACTTCTCCATGAAGTCCACTAGTGGTTTTGGTATGTTGAGCAGAGTATCATTTTCCAGCATTCCAAGGACTGCCACACGAATGGTTTCATGCTGAATGATTTCATTATACCTAGAAATGTCGCCCGGGCACCTCTCCTATAATATGAAATAACAGAATACTATTAATACCATCAGAATGATACAGTAAAGACTTTAAAAACTTAACTAATATTTTACAGGTGGAAATTAATCCACACATTGAGCCCATACACAGATTAAAGTTTACTGAAAAATAACTGCTTACTCGTTCAAAACCCGGTTCATTGTGGTATGGCTTCTCATTCAAAAGACTCTGAATGGAAATTAGTACGCTGGAGAGGCTTTGGGCTGGGCTCCAGCACGGCCCAGTGAATGTCCTAAAGGGCATAATATTAAGTCATTACATAACACAAGGTATTACGCAGCAGTTGATTGAAAGTTACGACACTTACCCCAAGATGCTCAAACAAATTTTCCCGCATTTGTACAAGTTCGGATTGAAACGAACAGTTCCGGCACCAGTGGTCATTAGCTTGACCCGAGGTGGGCGCAAGGGATAATCTGGAGGAACTCGGATAAAGAAGTAAAAGAATCCACCTTCATACGGTGTATCAAATGGCCCAGTAATCAAAGCATGAATGATGGTCATGTCATTGTTATCTGGAACTACAAAGAGGCCCGGTGGAGGTTCCTTATATATTGACATCAAATCGCTGAAATGTAATTTTAGAAATGACATGACACATAAATGACAAATACAAAAAATAACGAATAAAAGTTTTCAAGCTTTAGACAATAGTATAAAATGCCAGTTTAATGTCAACACCATTGTAACGCAAGTAAATTTAACAAATTTTGTTCGATTATCACGATTTCTAGACACATTAAAAGAAGAAATCTAAAAAGGTCTTAGAAGCCAAAAGAAATATGACCCTCCGAAATCATGCACGAATAATAATTTCTAAATCCTTTATATCTTGTCCACCGAAAACAATCAATGCAACGCTCTGAGAATTCAATGACATTCAACGATATCTCAAGCCTCAGCCGCAACCCACCAAAACAGAACCGCAACACCAACGAAGGTGAAACATGCCACCAATTTCGGGGAACTGAGGAGGAGGGCCAAACCATAAGTACTAAAATTTACCAATATTGCCATAAACATCACTTTCAATAAACGGAAACAAAATCTGCGATGCAGTGACAGTACCGACCGCACATTTCTCACGAGCACTAATGAAAACGTGATCTAAATGAATCAACACATTCTACGAAACTACAAACCCTTTGATCCGCATTCTACACTGAGGGCTCGGTGTTTCTTTTGATGGCTCATTATTTGTCACCGGATCCCAGTCTAACACACTCATAAACGCCGTTCCCGACATTTTTCGCTTTACTGTCGACAATTGTCATCAACTGTTCATTGATAAACAATTGAAAGATGTAGTAAATAAATGAAATACGGAGCGCCGCACCCTTGCGAAGCGCTCCGTATTACGGCCTTACGGGTATTACCGGTATTACTAATTACTATAGAACGCATATTATGGTATTACGCAGAAGAAAAGAGGGTAAAGGTGAGCTTTCGTCTCGCCAGCGTTAACGCGATTTTCACCCACTTTCAACAGGCATATCGGATCCAAATTCACTTCACTTATTATGCAAACCTTGCGCATTTGTAAAATACTTGCAATATAATGCATCAACTACTTTAGGAATGGCAAACTTTCAAACCTGATGTGTAGCCTATGGACCTCTACAGGTTATACCCAGATGAATGATTATCAGGGAGAGCACTAGCGAAGCAAAATTAATTTAAAAAACAGGCCTAAGAAAGTCTGGCAATACCCTGTAATTTTCTATATGTGTTCATAGACTAACACTGACATTTTTCAAGAGGGAGTGCCTTAATTAAGACCTTTAAATGGACCACGGGATTCGGTGGCTTCATGGACTTTGTAGCCATTTGGCACACTTGTGTAGGCACATCCTTCGTATGCTTGGGGTCTTGTAACATGTATCAGTCTATGATATCTGTGAGAAGACTTAGATACAGTGGTAGAGGAACTTGGTGGCAGTCATCTAAAAGAGGTGTCATTAGAGAGAGAAATACAAATGTCAGCTGTGGAAGGGCTCTGTAAAGGAGTAGAGAGGATAGCAGCTGGTGAATAAATGCCACCATAATTGCACTTATGTTAGCTTGATTGGGTGGGAAAGTGTCAGCTGTGATCATAAATACTAAGCTGCAGCAAAATACACTGACAGTGTTTGCAAACCATGGAAGGAGCCCATCTAAACAATTGGAAGGCAGTATTTCAATAGAAGTGAATAAAAGAATCGTCACTTAGAAAGTAGCTGGAAGGGAATCCTGGTTGTCTAATGGCAGTTCAGCCTAACACCCCCATCGAGTGCTAATTTGTAGTCAATGGACCCTGAAAATGAAAAGAATTTCCTCTACAATAGATACCATGTTTCGCTACCCCTGTAGCTTCGTTAGTGGACTAGAGTGTGTCCAAGATAATAGTGCAGTTGCCAGAAATGCAGCCTATCAGTAAGCACGTCCAATGCCCAGTAGTGTAGCCAGGGGGAGGGCAGGGGGGGCGAATGCCCCCCCTCCACCCCGTGTTCTGGTGCCCCTAAATCTGTGAATTTTCCACTTTTCAGTCCAAAATAAATGAATGTGTATAATACGTTCTCAATTGTCATATTTTGTAAAAACCCATCCGACAATTGCATCACCAAAATTGATAAAGTTTAGTAAACTGGTTAATTTATGAGTCAGCGCCCCCTACAAAATTTATGCACCCCTAGACCCAAAACCTGGCTTTGCCACTGCCAATGCAATTTTTATTTTTTTCTATTTATTTTACCATCGAAAACAGCTCTTGTTGGCCTTTACATCGGGGTATTAACATTCAACAACGGACGAGCACACACATCCATGCCCTGGGAAGTGAAAAATCCTCTCCAGGCAGGACTCGAACCCGCGACCTTTGGGTTAGAAAGCGAGGACATTACCCCACCACCACTGAGGCCGGCACTGGTTTTGGGGAAGGGAATCATGTGACCGAAGAATCCATTATGGCGGTCTTTGTTAAATCGTGAATAAATTGTTTATTTTCATTTATTTATAAGTTAAATCAATATATTTCAACTGTGCTATTATCTTGGACGAGCTCTATAGTGTCAGTATAATACATATGACCCTGATATTTCACTCAAATTGCTACAAAAATACAATGAAGGGACACTAAAAAATAGTGGAACCACATTCCTTAATGACCCAGCCACCCATGTCGTCTCCTTGTCTGTGTTTCTTAAAAAACTAATTATGTATACATATATGTATATACCTTCCTCTCCCAACTATTATTAATCTGCCCACTTACTCGTATCATATTGAATGATTGGTTGAAATAATTAATTTATGGACATTCACTAAGCTTCTTCCTGGACATTCCTGAACGATTTAACTGCTGGCAGCATTATACTGAACAGAGTGAGAAATAAAACATGGCCACCTTTATGTTTGCATCTCATTTCGGTCTCTACGAGTAGTTGCGTTTAATAGTAATTGATGCATAAACGTAAAAGACCAACTCCTTGGCCGCAATCTCCTAGAGGAACTGTACTATCTAATATTTAATCCTCCATTATTATATAATTCAAGGATATAAATTAAATTATCTACTTAGATATCATTTAATTAATTATTAAATTTTTAGATTTTTTATTTTTAGATTTAGATTATCATTTAAATGATACATTACAATAGGGTGGATCAATTTTCATCTTTTCTCCTAATTTCTAAATGCCTCTCAGCAGAAAATCTGCCTTTCGGGGGGTTAGTTAATTATGCTAAATGTCAGCAAAATCAGTGTATACCCTAGCCTGTCTACATGCAATTAAATGTGGAAAATTTGCCACAAATCAGGCATGAAAATATATATACTTCAATAAAACTGGTAATTGGTGGAGTAAAATATCCTACCATATAGGAAATTTAACTATAATCTTTCTGGCCAATTATCTGACAATATTAATTTGCTGTGCGAAAATGCCACAAAGCCTAATTAAGTTTTACAAATTCAGCATGTAGGCAACCTGCATGGCACTATAGTCAACGCTGTATGAAATTTCATCTAAACTATGATTCAGAAGCTTCATGATTATAAATGCACTATTTATTTCCATGCTCACCTTTAGGATTGTCAAAGTTCTCATGATTTTGGTTAAAAAACAATTACATGACAGGAATAAGAAACTTAATAATGTCCTTAAATATGTCCTATGGGGCTGTCCATAAATGATTTCACATAATTTTGGACCAAACTAGACCCCATCTCCCCCCCTGTCACAGTCACAAATAGTGTCATCCCCCCCCCCTTTTTAATGATGTCACAACAATTAAAACATTTCTACCCTACCCCACAGTCTGAGTAAAACTAAGACATAATATGCAGTGGAAGTGTGGATGTCACATGAAGCATAGAAGCACACCCCCCCCCCCCTCCTACACATTGTCACAAGGTGGTGACCCCCCTCCCCTAATCATGTGGAAGTCATTTATGGACAGCCCCTATGGGGGGAAAAAGTTTCCCAACAAAGGGAGCACTGCCACTAATTCTCTGGAGATAAATCCTCTCTAATGGCATATTAATCCTAGGTCTCGGCAACGATGAGGGAAATTTGAACACAGTATGGTGATGGACTCATAATTGAAGCTAGTGATGGTTTACTGGTTGGAAAAATTAAAGGGGGTCTCCAATAGCCGTAAACAATTGGCACCACTCGTCAGAGATCACTAACCTTGCTGTGTTGGTTTACCGGGATGGGACTTCCACAGCAGAGACCAACCCCAGCCTCTCCACCAGAATACCATCCTGTGATAGCTCACGGGAAGAATGCTTCCACGCCAGTGACCAACACAGCCAGAATCACACAACCCAGATAGGATCCTTCGCTAGGCTAATGGGACCCCGCTAAGGATACTTAGGGTTATAACCTGGGATCCTTCGTAAGGCTAATGAGACCCTATACTAAAGGTGCTCGGTTATTAACACAACCCCACACACATGCACTCTCACAAGCACTCAAAATCACTCAATCACACACACAAATGGTCCCAACTTCTGGGAGAAACTGCTCCAAAAGAACGTGGTAAAAATCTTGCCGATAAGAACGGATGAGGGTCGAATACGTGTATTTCGGCTACCAAGTAGCCCTCTTCAGCGATCCAAAGGAAAAGTGTCACAACAACGCAAGGTTGAAGTGAGGAATGGTAATGACATCCAAGATGATGGGAGGAGGGGGGCTTTGGGGAAAAGGGGGGGGACATGACGTCAGCAGAAGCAGGGAAAGGGAGACAGGCATAAACAAAAGGCGGAAAGCAGCAACCAAAAAAGGGGGGGGTCAGTTACAGACATAAAGGAGGATGTTGGGGGGAGGATAGGCTGATGGGGGAGGGGAAGAGGAGGAAGAGAAAGTTAGCGCTGGACTATGTCTGTTAAAACAAGTGACCAATTACTCACAGTTCAGAACTGAGAAGAGGGAAGAATGAGGAATGGGTTCAGAGTCACTGTTTAGGAGATTACCTTTGTTTAAAAAAATAAAAATGCTCTCGTAAGCGTCTAATAGGTTATTTATTACCTGTGTGCTTCAAAAGTTTCACATTATTTATTTTTACGTTGTGTTCGGTCTGGATTAAATGCTGTGCCACGCTAGACTTTTTTCGGGGTTATTATTTCTGTAGTGAGAATAGTGTTCTTTGAATCTGGTTTGTAACATACGTCGTGTCTGTCCTATGTAAGGTACCCTTTAATTTTTCCATTTATCTAGCCGTAAGAGCTCACCCCATTATTGTAATGGTTTACTGGTTGTTTGCATTCCCCGAGCATTATTCCCACTGGCTTCCAAAATGTATCATTGAACTCTCTCGTTCTCGCTGTAGTTTCCTCTGCATTGTTTGTCTTTCCTCCCTTTTTATTCTAGGTTTTGCTTGTCCTCTCGCACTCGGGCAGGGTCCTGGGATTCACCTGGTGTTGACTTCTTTCCCTATAACTTACAATACTTAACAGAACACCACGGTGCAAAAGGATATCCACTTTTAATCGTGAATACAAGCGTATGTTCAATGCATCTTTCAAGCATGGTGGTAGATTTTTAATGGCTACGAAAATGAATAAGCTGTGCAAGTGCAAATACTAATGAATCAATAAATGTGCAAGTAAAGAAGACAAAAAAACAGATTAAGAAAGTAAAAACAGATTAAGAAAAGCAGAAGTAAGAAAGATATTAGATTTTCCTTCATACTACTTCGTTTACGTATGGGATCGATGAAAATTCGAAGGATTTGGACACAATCCTCAGATGTCATTCAAGGTGGTGTTCTTAATAACAGTCCAGGCCCAGCAGCATTAATTGCTTCCCAAAAATGCAGACATATATGCCCAGATCTATGTTTCCGAGCTAAATTTTTTTTGGGTGATACCTGACAAACAGGAGGAATATTATTTTTTTCTAAATAGGGAAATTTTCTTAAGAGTACTATCAATTGCTTAAATTATATTTACCTACAATTGAGGGTTTTTTATTGCTAAACACATCCATACTCAACACTGCTAATGTTTAATCATTGTTGAAAGTTACCATATTCCATTGTGATTGGCCCATATCCCGGTACTAATGAACGAAATCTATTTTCACCGTTTCATTAGTTTACTTTATTTTTGGCTTTCATGTCAGCCTGCAATTTCTCATACCAGCTTCATGGAGGCGGTTTCTCACTAAACAGCTTCTTTTTAGTTTGATGTCCTCTTTATTACGGCCCTGCCAACAGTAATAGGATTTTCAGTAGGATACTAACGAATGCTGCCATCATCATCATGAGATTTGAATCTTGGTCTCTGCTTCTTTGTCGTGCTGCAGTAGTCCCATCCCCCTCCCTATAGCGTTTTAGCCAGCAATACAGTAGAAACTCGATGATACAAAGTTTCGATTATACGAAGCAAAACTCTCGGTCCTGACCAAAAACCTATACTAAATACACGGCACCTTTCGATAATACAAAGTTTCGAAAATATGAGATTTACGATGTTACGGACCTCAGGCCCGGTCCCCATGAAAAAATGGAATCAGTTTTTACAAACCATGGCAAAAAACTATACTATAAAGCTATGAAAGTTAAGGCATGCATAAACAATACAATGGTGTGTGATAACATGGTTGGACTTTGAGTCTATAGTCCTCTGTTGGACTTCGGAAAAATTGTCAATCCAGCTATGGCTCAAAACTTTGTACTTGAGCATATCTCTTGCATAGACACGACGAAGACCCACGTTTCACTTTCTTATTTAGCGATGTAGAGCTATTAAATTTTAGCCATAGGTACATAAACAATGCAATGGTGATTGATGACATGGTTACTAACCATGGTCCTTTACGGACCTTGCCGTTTGCTCGGATTGTCGGCAGTTCAAATTCGTATACTGCTCAGGGACAAATAAATGATGTGATAAAATAATGGGAAATAGGACAGGGATACCTATTGTAGCCACTGTCCCAAAAAAAAGTCACGTGCCTAAAAGCTTGGTACCAAGTGTTCTCTTTGCATCATGATTAATTTCCATGGAATCACGCGTGAACTCACCGAGTTGGTTATCCATATTGATTTTATTTACTACGAATCACGTTTTGTCGCATCGTGAAATCTTCAAGTAAAGTGTTGCGCCAACTTGAGTAAATTCCAGAAAGTTACACATCAAAGCGTTAACCTTATTTTATTTTCGTGTTACATACTTCACCGTGTTGACAATTATACAAGACCACATTGAGATAGAGAGAGAAGATTTTTATAGTTTTACCACGAAGTCGTGCCATCAT
Source organism: Pyrrhosoma nymphula (assembly GCA_963573305.1). Lineage (NCBI taxonomy): Eukaryota > Metazoa > Arthropoda > Insecta > Odonata > Coenagrionidae > Pyrrhosoma > Pyrrhosoma nymphula. The sequence continues at coordinate 134,483,714 of OY754327.1, forward strand.
TGGAAAATTAGTAGCAAGTCGGAACATGAAAAGAAAACAACTGAAAAAATTAATGAAATGTAAAACATTGGATCTGGAACATCTTGGCGATGTCCATTTGAGATGAAGTTTCTCTTTCATACTTCTTCGTGTGGGTAAAAAGTTCCCGAAATAATAGAGTGATTTGATAACCACATTTCAACTACGAAGCCATTACATGAGATTCTATGTTATGACAGTCTATTTATTGACTCCAATGTTTAAGCTTATCGAAGTCTGTAAGTATGTCCTTAGATGAAATGATGTTCAACTTGTCTGCCAACACCCATGACGCGAAATGACGACCAAAAGATTAGGCATAGTAAGATAAAAAATAATAATTTTATTTCGTACGAGTAATTTTTTACGGGACAGAACTCTAAGCATAAATCATCAAAGTGAAAAGAGACTTGGGAATGAGTTCATGATTCGTTCACGTACTTTAATGAGCGATGAATCATCGCTAAGAACTGGATTGGCGAATTGCCGTAATTTAAAGCAAAGGCATTTCCTGGGAGAGGGTTAATCGTCGTCCTCGTAAACTAAAGGATTGATATAGATAACTGTTAACGGCGGTACTATTTTCTTTGGTATCATTTTCCATGATCTCCACATTATTACTCCACCTGACAAAAAAATCTTGCTCTTTAGAACTGAAAGCTTAGTACATCACGAACTGATGGCGATAAGGAAAATATGCCGAATCACACCCCATTCATCGTCAATCAATTACCCTGAGCCCCATGATTCACTGCTCTGTGTTTGCGCAACTTGGGCTTCAAAAATAATATTGTTATATAAAAATATTTGGGCGTTTTATATTTGCCAATTTTTCTTAAGTAATACAACTGGTTGAAAACGTTCAATTCTTAAAAAAATAGAAATCACGTCGTGTTGGACATTTCCGAGAATCGGAAGTTTATTGTACGGGCATCCAAGGGAGACCCTGTGGCTAATATAGCGGCGGGCTCTGGCATCTCGACAGTGCGCGATAAAATTAAAAACCAAGCCAAGTTATTGGAATATGCTTCAAATCGGAAGAATTCATCAGTAAGCGCGCCACTGAAAGCATAGAGGAGGTAAGCATCTTCTGTTCGGGCATTGGGGTGGTCGGTGACCTTGCCTCGTTTTCTTCGAGAGAGGGCTGGATAAGCAGGGAGGTAGGGGATTCGGGAACTCTCGAGGGGAGACTATAAATCACTGCAGACAAGACACGTGATGAGTTGGTTATCGCTTGGGGTGGAGGGATCAGACTTAGAGACATGCAGGTGGTCGGAAACCTGGGCGACTCCAGCCCGTGTTTATTGCACATGCTCGTGCTCCCGAGTGGCATAGATGCCCGTGCTTGCCCGTTCGTGTGGTCACCTGTCCTCCTGCTGGGCGCCTGCCTCGTGCACTGCACTTGCAAGAGAAGGGAAGGGATATCGCGTAGTTGGCCTCAGGAAAACAGTGGTTTCTGCAATTTGGAAGACAGTCGCTCGTCCTCCCACTGAAGGGTCGGCACAAGTGTGGTGCGCGCCCCTTCCCCTTTTGCCCTTGCTACCGCTTGGAAGGGGGAGAGGGAAGAGAGTGCCTCTCTATCTCTCACACACAGCCAGGCGAGGGTAGTTCGTATTTGCCAACCACCTGCAGGTCTCTATGACTCCCAGGAGCTGTTGTTGTTCAAGTGTGCGTCAGCTACCTTGATGTGAGTCTTAGAAGTTAAATTACGTGATTTGGCCGATCTCAAATTTCTTCACAATGAGTGTAACACGTTGCGATCATGAATTTAAATTCTTACTCACAGACTTAAAATATTTGCATAGAGAAGCTACGAGGTGACAGTTACTTTACAATCATTTATGAGCTAAAGTTTATGATATAAATGCATTGTTTTAAGAATGCTTTGACTAATAAGGACCAAATATGGTTTTAGAACGTTTCCAAAGACCACAAAAGTTAGGGGGAAATATTAATTTTTTTGCAATTTCTTTAAAAGGTTCGATGCTACGAAGCTCGATAATACGAAGTGCCAATTTTTTGGTCCCCCGGACTTCGTATTATCGATTTTCTACTGTATACTGTTTCTATTAAAATCCATTGCCCTCGATACCCGAGTGACAGTTGAGCCTGCCTAAACTATCCCATCGATTAATCCCCTCTCTCCTGGACTTATTGGAATTAAGTGAATATCTGTGGAAGTTGTTACAGAGAAAATAAAATCTCCACAAAAGCAAATCCATTCAAATCCACATCCTATCTAACCTACCAATCAACTTCCACGAGTCTTTTAGCCATAAGCTGCCTGTTGTCTTACCTATGCAGTTTTGCCAAAGGAAAACTTTATCATTACCTAGTTTCGACTGAGCCGTACGAGAGAGTTCAACTGAATGTTTCAAATGCATACAAGGTTATTTAATGCACCTCTGTTTTCGTGGATGGTGTGAAACACACTCAGGGGAGGCGAGCAGCCAGGAATCCATCAGCGATTTGAACAATCAGTCCATCACCTTACTGCATTTGAATTTCCCTTGTCGTGGCCGAGACCTATGAATAAGTAGTAAGGAAAGTGATTTCCCCTGAGAGCGATAGTGGCGGCGCTCCGTATTGTTGGGAAACTTTTTTCCCCATAGTACTTCCCTCAAGTTTGTACAGCACACATATTTATAAATAAATTTTGCAAAAGAAATGAAGCCTGCAAGTGATAAAAATGAACTTAACAAGCTTATATAAAGAAAGTTCATGTGAATGATCTGAAGGCAAACCAGAGATTTTATCTGACATTGAGTGGAAAGTATCCTATTCTCCTTGGAATGGTTGACAACATGTAATTTGCAAAGTTATTTAATCATAATCAGTGTACATGCATTATTACACTGATTATGAAAAATTGAGTACATAATGCATTTTTTTACTTTTTACCAAATGTCATATAAAATATTTCAGTTTTCAGCTTAAATTTCATATAACATAGGATATGTCTTGCCTCATTCCAAATTATGAAGTTCTTGTCGCCTTCAGTATGAAATACTGGTAAATATAATGGATCTGCCCCACGTGTGATAAGCACAACATGTAAATCATCACACTCTGCCTTAAAGTGATGTTTCAATTAAACCCATACGCCATTTAATTTTTTATTCAATTTTAATTAACTTAAAAACAATCATCATCAACCAATATACCTTACATGCATTCTCTGATCAATAAAATAAATGATTTTCACAGAATGTTCATCACAGTCATTCTCTTACATCATTTGGCGCACTTGGTTTATTATTTTACCCATTTGGTAAATGCATGCCACTTAATCCACTTTCAGTACATTAACTAAACAAATTTTAATAGTTATATAGTAGCAACAATTCCTTCAAAATACATATACATACATATATCATCTTTTGATTAAATCCTACTTTTAATTTTAAGGACTAACATTCTTCTCCCTCAAGGAAAACATGCATGATTGAACTTTACAACTTATATCAATGTATCTTCATCTTGTGTTTCAAAGACCATCAGCAGAGACTGGTGTGAATCACCCTTATCGCTCTTCTTTAGGAGAGCAGTGTCCTCACCGCTGTTCAAAGACTCCACGGAGCTACCTCCAGGTACATTGTGAGGGCTACCATAATTCCCACTAGCTTCTCTTGATGTACTACTCGTGGATGCTAATTCATGCATATCTGGGGAAGCCAACGGTGGTGTATGTGGGGGGTGAGGATGGGATGTAAGGAGAGGAACAGCTGATGCTGGCTTTTGTGAATGCTTTGAAGATGATGCCACCGCTGTATGTGAGGAGCGTGAATGTTGCACGCATGATGGCAAGAGGGGAGCATTAGCCAGAGGAGGACTTTCTAGGACAAGTAGCCCATATCTTTCTGCTGTACTCATACTTTCACGATAGCCTGATGTGCTCGAAGTTTGAGATATGGCGCTGTCTTCATCCCATGAAGGTGGGTCAGCTTTCCTTATGCTACTCTGATGCTGAATTTTTGGTTTTGGTGCAGGAACAGGTGCACTGGCAACTGTTGTAGTGGCAGTGGGCGAGGTGGAAAGAGGATGCAAGGGACCGGCTGCTCCTGCAGTTGGCATCCCAGCAACAGACAGTTCAAGAGGTTCATCTGTATGGACTTGGGATCCTGCCACGCGTGGGATTTCTTGAGGTTCTACTTTAATATGGGAAACCTGTAAATTCAGAATGATGACAATTAGGAGAATATCATTTTCACAAACAAGATGAGACATATGTTCTTGAAGAGTAAAAAAAATGCTAGCAATTGTTGAACAATCAAAATTCAAATATATTAAGCACAACAGAAGATCACCTGAGAATGATATTTTTTGATGGAGCATGAGATTAATTCACAGGAAATAAAGAAATAAGGAAGTTCAGAATTTCATTTTTTTCTTCTTAAGATGAAAACTATAAGTCTAATCAATTTTGAATATCTAACTCATTGAGATTTGAATTAAATCTATTATCAACCTAATCCAACTATGTACCATTATTGGGGACTTTCCATTCAAGGTGTTGAAGGTAGTGCACTTCCGAACTCATCAGTGCACTTAATCACACAAGAACAATGCCGAATGGAACTATTGCAATGGCGAAATGTTTGGTAACCTACCAGTAGCTAGCATTCTGTGGTTGAACAGCAGCCACAGCCGAATGTTTTGTGTATATATGTTGAATTTGTTCAAAATAAGTATTTCAAAATGTTAGCTTTTTGTCACTAAGTAATTATAAACTTTACAATATGCATATTTGCCACCATTACTGAAAATCAACAAACTTGACAACAATCATGGATACCATAATAGACGTTCTTTTGTTGTTTAGAGCACATCAACTTTGCTCCCGATCTGTTTTTAAGTGCGCTGCATAGTGCGCAGGGTCTGTAATGAATGAAAGGAAAGTGCACTGCTGTGTTGCGAAGAGAGTAGCGCACTAGAGTGAATGAAAGGCACCCATCACTTCTCACTTAAGGTGGACTTTAATGCGCTAGTGTAGACTCCGCATATGTGCATGCCGTGGTGGCTGCCTATCTGTAGTGTTACGAAGTGATTAGCGCACTAGAGCGAATGCAAGGCACCCATTATTGTAACATTCAACAGTAGCAAGAGATGCCACACTCCTGACAAATGTACGTCCACAAAAACAATCATTCAGACCTTCCCAAGCACATTCACTATATGATACATTAATACATACATATATGTGATGACTTTACGGATGTCAGAGTATCTGCATCAACACTGATACATCAAATACTAATGTCTCATTTAAATAATCTATTTGAGAGACATTAGTATTATGAATTATTCAACCACTCTTCTTTGGCTATATGTACAGTGAACTCTCGATTATCCAGGCTAATGATGGGGAGAAGACTCACGGATAATCAGAAAACACGGATAATCCACACTTGCACTTTTATTTCTTATAATTTTCATAATATACATAAAAAAATGATGGAATTATCATTTGCGCACATAGTCCGTTATTTTAGATTGTTTCATGGACTCATTGGGAGTTTTCTTCACCCGATAGCGTATCTTTTAGCAGTGATAATGCCATTGTGTATTCCCACTGCTCCGTATACTGCAGCAAACCATCTACGAAGTTGAGTGCCTGGCTGTGACTCATGAGTTTGCTGGTCCCCTCATCTTCACTCCCGCTACTTCCACTCTCCCCACTCCCTTCCTCTCCCCCTTGTCCGATCGCGGCATAAACAATGTCGCTATCAGTCACATGCTGGAATCCCGGGACATTTTCATCTCTCTTTAGCCATTCTTTTAAGTTCTCCGCATCAACATTTTCGAATCCTTTCATGGTTTCCACTAAACCCCCCAACTCGGAGTCGTGCACTTCAGTTTCTGAAAATCCCCAAAAATCACCTTCGAGGTTAAACAAAAGTTTCCTCCAAGAACGAACTAGTGTAACAGGTTTCACTGAGGACCAGGCCTGCAACACACCATGAATTGCATCCAATATTGTCATTTTCTTCCAAAATTTCAATAAATTGTTATCTTCATTGGCTAGCATCCTAAGAAGACAAACTCGTTAATTCCTTTTCATTGACGCGATGACTCTGTGATCCATTGGCTGAAGTATAGAAGTGACTTTCGGGGGTAAAAAAAACTTTGCTTTGCTGCACTGTGTTTTGAGAGGCTTGTTATGTTGCCGATGGCTCTGACGAACTTTTGTGGGTTCTACATAATTCTTAGAAGTTATCTTGACCGTCACAGGGCACTCGCTTGTATTTCTGGCCTTTCTTGTGTCTGTTAACTTTTTCCTGCTGACAGCTTGTGAGCTTGAGGATTTCCCTTTCTTAAGCGCGTTGGCCTTGAGAGTTTCCCCTTCTCGATCTAAGAAAGGAGGGTCCATGGTTATCCCTTAGCTTCGCGATAGTGCTTCTGGAGTATCGTATTACCCACAGCTGCTACATTTGTTGCCTGTAAAGATTTCTTGACCGTTATTTTTTTCTCAATGTGTCCTTCTACTCGATGATTTTCTTCTACTGCGCCTAAACTTTTGAGTTTGATTTTCTGCGTTTCTTGTCACTCATTATTTGACCCATTGCATACTGTTTGGACTTTGTCTTTGGAAATAATTTCACTGTTTATTTATTGATAATCTCTCTTGACTCTCCTAGATTTCTCTTCTGGTTATGACCCCTGCTTTGTTTGGTCAATTCATCTCTGGGTTATTTACCGACCTCTGCATTTGATTGGTGGCAGGGCGTTCTTTGGATTACCTGAGCCAACCTCAACAGTGTTTTGTTCGTTTATAGTCCTGCGCGTCATCTTGGGCATTTCTCTCGGCATGTTGGGACTCTGATTATTTTTACATTGATCAGTACTTTATTTTGGCTGTCTTGCGGCATCCTTGTAACTTAGGCTTTATTTTGTGCTTGGATTATCATTGGCTTATTCTCCACTGTCCCTTTTGAGACATTCACTAATTCTACGCACAAAAATACATGAAGAACATATGCATTTTTCAAGAATGACAATCCAACAGAAGGAGTTTAAGATATTCTGGAAGAAAATGAGCGCGAGATGAATTTTTAGACAATTTTTCCGAAGATTACTCTGATGAGGATGAGGAAGATGCTTCTAGAGCTCAATCTGCTAAACCACCTAGGTTGGGTGGGAGCCTCTGCTAAAGAAAAATAATTTCTAAGTTCACCTTCTGAAGATAGCGCAGATGAAGACGATTTACCACCTTGTGTAGCCTTCCGTGGGTTGATGGATGTGAAGAAACAGGTCTTTCGGGCTTTACTCCGCGATTAATCTTCTTCGGCTGCTGTGTTTCGCCAGCATTGCAGTCAAAATTCGGTGTTGAGTCAACCACTTCACGACTGCAAAAGTCGAAAGTTGGCGTTGAGTTGACCACTTCACGGCTGCAACACCAGCAAAAATGTCGACCGAAGATGATGGACCAACGCGGACTAAAACACAGAAGACCTGTATATTCACGGTTTACCACCACATTCGAAGAAAAATTCCTGGATTTCGTATGGCACTCTACGGATCTGAATCTGGGAATTCATGGATGCGATCCCCAAGATTCTAGATGCAAGGCGAGTGCTAGTGAAGATTCTGCGAAACTAGATTTTTTCCGTTTGTTTTTTTCAGTGTATCTCATGAAGTTTATCGTGGACAAAACCAATAATTATTCTAAATATACCAGCGAGAAAGCTCCGGAGAGTGCGTATTCATGGCTCAAAAGTTGGAAAGATACTGACAATGAACAATGAGGTAGACATAGTATGTTACTTGTGACCAAGTAGGGAAAACTACTATGTTTTACAAGGTGGATTTGAGTGGCAAGAAATGACCTTACATAAGTCTTGCTTGTACTAGATTGCTAAAATCCGAAGGTGTTTTTTGATTGAATATTTTTATATTGACTACAGAAAATATCGACAAAGAGTAAAAAATCACGCACGAATAATCTGCAACACTGATAATCCGCACATTGGGAGTTCACTGTATTTTACTTCTGGCTTTCATTTTTCAGTTCTACTACGATGAAAAATGAATGCTGACAGTTGTTTCACTAATATGAAGGTATACCCTGCAGAGGTGAACTATGAGAATATAAACTAGCCGTTTACCTCAATGTGGCTTTTTCTGCTCTTCCTTAGGCGGAGAGTCTTTCTGCTTTGGGCCTTTGACCTCTGTAAACGGGGCTTTGGATGGCCTGCTATATCAACTGATCCTTCTTCTGTTGGACTACTAGGACTAAGTGGGGTCGTTGATGTATCACCTGGAAAGTAAACCAGAACATTAAATCCATCCTAAGGAGAATGAAACATTAATGCTCACCTACCTCTATGTCACTGTTGATTTTCAGGTAAAGCAGAGCCATATAAAACAGGCACGTAGCATGCCAAGTCCAAATTTCCACTTATTTGATATTTTCATGCATTTGTAACTACTTTTTCAACACACATTCTCAATTCATTGCCTATAAATTTCATGACAAATGACTACCTAACTAGCATATTAAGCTGTGATCCCATTTTCATGCATGGTCACACAGAATGGGTCCTGCAATTATTTTTGGGCTGAATTACCCCACACAATAGGTGTGCCTAGTAAATGGTGAACACCTATCATAAGCTACATCTATGTCTCCTCAAGTAAACTTCTTTGTTCAGCTAAAAACATCATTTTCAGTCTTGGAAAATATGAAATTGTCATATTTTTCATACTAGATTAGCTGCTGGAAACACAGAGTTCTATACTAACTATTTGTAATCAAATAAAAAAAATTAAGAATGTATTATTTAAAAAAAAAGTGTGGCTTAAGTTTACACTTAATGAGGAATTTTTAAATCAAAGCAGTTTTGTTAAGTGATGGTACTTATAAATGGAAAACTTTCATCAATTAAAGCAATTTCTTTGCTCCTATTTTAAGCATAAAATATGTGAAGGAACTATTTCCATTCACAAATGCATATAATATTTCTTTTTCTATAGACTTATCTAGGGTTAATTTGCATATTTGTTCATGAGACCCATCACCTTTTCAATTAATCAATTTTTAAATTACAACAAAACCCTAATAGAATACATACTTCAGAAAGACACTTTAATTGTCATAGCGTACAGATGAGCAAATATATTTATAAAAGACTGCAAATAAAAGAGGATTTATCAAAAATTTAATGAGTGAATGAATGCAGTAACAAGAGGCAATGGGATATTGAAGGTTGCTATGGTACAGAAAATTGTTGGGATAGTGGTGAAGAGACAGGATAAGTAAACATGTTCTGGATGCCATGAAAGGAGGTAGGACATTAAGCGGAGAAGAATAGTGAAATAGTGTACAAGTAAATCACATAATATCTTTTTAGCAACATAATATCTTTTTTTGCTCATCTCTTGCACCCCGTCGCATAGCTAACCGCAAGGCTACCCCTTCACTTATCTTCTCAACCCTTGTTACAACACACAGATATTATAAAAGTTTATTCTACTTGTCTGATGCCTTGGTGTTTGCCACTGAAAATAAACCATTATTATCCTCTTTGATAAAAATAAATAGACTGAGTTCCAGATTCAAGGACATAACGTATGTCAATCTGTAAGCAGATTATTATCAGCTAGCTTTACTCTCTATATCTTCGATTATAAGTCCTATGCTTAGAGACCACCTTCAACAATCATCCCATCCCATATATACCATATCCCATGAACCTCCCTCCCCTATATAATATAATAACAGTAGAGAGCTCCCCTCTTCTCCAATGAGTAACATATTTGACCTTAATAAGGATTTGACATCACACATTCACTGTAAATTATTCCTTCACAAGCATAGGGATTTAAATTTGGCCAAGTATCAGAGATTTGACATTTAAAAGCAAAGGTGTATTGACAGTGTGAGCCACCTCTGTATTCTCTTGGATTATCTGTGCAATTTTGAAAGAATTTCCAAACAAATAACATTCGTAAAAACATGAACTGTCAGTCCTTGTAGAATGCAAAACAAAAAAAATTGGTAAACATGATTTTTTATAAATGATGAACAAATGAACACTTTCATTTTTTACACCTAGCATGTTCTGTCCCCAAAAGTTTATTTATGTTTTAAGCAACCATAACACCTAATCCATATCAGTGGCAAATTCTATACAGAGGAGCAGTTACTGATTTCATCCACTCATCACTAAGACTGCTACAGCAATGACATCTAATTGTATACTGATGCCTTGTTGTTTACTGAGATACTGAGTGTAGTAATGCCAGGGTTACTAATATTTCTGTAAAGGTTGAGTCTCTCTAACTATTGCATTATAAGGCAATTTAACAATTTTCTCACAGGGGATGTAGGTACAGGTTTTTTTTTTTAGAAAATATGAGTTTCACGAATTACTTATATATTCCTTTGAATCCATACAAAAATGAGCCGACAATCAAGAATCACATAAAAGTCAGAAATTGCAAGTTTGTGGACTGCAACAAATTCCAATGTGGAGTGTTTTGCATGTAAGTGTCAGGCTATCTTGGTAATAGTATGTATTCAGTAATTGAGCTTACACATTACATTATTAGAAAAAAAACTATCCACCATGCTGTCAAACTGACCATTAAACTTACATACAAGTTTAGAGAGAGCCTATTTGACATGCCACTACCTGAGCATATCCCCAAATAACTACAAACATAGGGGCTGTCCATAAATGATGTCACACAATTTTGGACCGAACTGTCTTTCTGATGTCACAAAAATGAACAAAACTTCTACCCCTCCTCTACAGTCTGAGTAAAAATAAGACATAATATACAGTGAAAACGTGGATGTCACATGAACCATAGCACATTCCAATCATTCCATAGCACAACCCTTCCTGCCACACATTGTCACAAGGTGATGACCCCCCTCCCCCCCCAATCGTGTGGACATCATTTATGGACAGCCCCATACTTACATACACTACATGTACTAACTAGTATGCAGTTTACAAGCAAATTAGCCACTTCTCAATAACCTTAGCTATTCTTAATAGCTTAGCTTAATAATGCTGAATGTATTTTTTGGATCATAAGACATACATTTCTGAATGACAACAAGTCATTTTACTAGTGGTAAGATATTAATATTTGAATATAGTCTTCACGAGTTTCCTGAGAAGGAATAGTCCATTACTCATGAAAAAACCATTTGACTCAAAAAAATAAAAGATTTACGCCATGCAGATAAGTCAGTAAAGCATCTTGGGCTTCCTGTAAGAGAAATTACCGCTGATTGTTCTTTGATAGGAATATCAGTATTAAATTATCTTAGCTTTTGAAATATATAGCAAAAAAATAAACATTCACTAAACGTAATGAGCGATATTCTCTCAAATTGAAGAGATACTTTTCCATTGATGAGTTTCAGTAGTGTAAAATGCTGGAGAAGGGTTAATATAAAGTTTCTTTCTAATTTGAGCAATGGGACAATTAGAGATGTTCCCTGTACTGACACCAAAGAAATTGGCAATTGTTTTCATCATAACAGTACAAAAAGCTTTGTTTCAAAGTAAAGATTCCATGTTAAATACTCTTAAATTTGTTTCGTAATTTTATGATGTCATTTTAGAGAGCAGTAACATAACTACCTTTAGAGGCCTGTGTTGAATAGTATTTGCCACTGTCATGAGACATTTGGTAACAGACAGTTGCCCTCCAAGTTTCAATGAAAGCACATTGCAGCATTTAGTTTCCATTTTGATATATGAGCCATTCTGCTTAGCCTCACGGTGTCGGAAGTGATCATTTAGCACCTCATCAAGCATTCCAACCCAAATGTGGATGCAGATGGAGGCCTGTATAACATACTTCACAAAGAGGCTATTTAGGAGTGAATAATTTTTAAGATGCCATAGTAATGTATCTCACCTGGCAAAAATCAATGTTATTGTTTACAACTTATTTTTGATAAAGCATTCACCACTATTATATACATCAAGAATTGACTGTCCTCATCACCATAGTGCTTTATACTGTCCATGCAGATGTCAACATTTCCTAAGTCTTAAGCATGGGTCAAAGTTGTTTCACTTACATATTTCCTTCAACAAAAAGACTGGTGTTAGCTGAGAGACCACTGTCAGTGAAGAGAAGAAAGAACTTATCCTAGGGGTAAAGTTGGAGAGTTTACAGAGAAGAAAATTTGAGAGTGGCTACATGAAATTTAAAAAGCTACATATGTATCTGGTACATCATTTTTCAGCACTGACTTTAAATTTGATGAAATCGAAAATAAACAGGCAAAAGAGGCAAGGTTCTTTGAACACATTGAAAGATCTACACTTTGATGATAGATTAAAGAAAGTTTACAGGATCTTCAGAAATGTTCACACCAAAGTGAGCAGCTTCAGGGAACTTAAGCTATCTTGAAATAGAGATTGTCATAGAGCATTCCTTTCATTAACATATAACGGTGAACTGTTCTCACAAAGCAGCCTTAATCATTCAGGCGTTTCTGGCAAAACACTTAAGTATAAATGAAAAACTTAAACTTTGTGGTTCCACAATGATAATTTTATTTGCACGAACCGGGTTTCGACTTACTATAATGCCATCTTCAGGTGAGTAACCTAAAGATGACATTATAGTATGTTGAAACCCAGGTCGTGCAAATAAAATTATCATTGTGGAACCACAAAATTTAAGTTTTTCATTTATACAATGAATAAGTTCGACCAAGTAATGCCTGAAACTACCAGTGGAAACACTAAAGGTCATGAAATGATTAACAATTATCCCTTCATTATCAAATTCACACTTGCAGATCAAGACATGTTTCAGCTTGATATACTGTATTTTCTGGCCTTTAGGATGCACTGGTGCATAAGACGCAATTATTTTTCAGGTTAGATATTAGAAGAAAAAATAATCAACTTTTGTTAACATAGACAATTTATTGGAAGAAAATGGGATTGTTAATTTTCAAAAATAGTAACTGTATTAAAGTTATTCATTGTCAAATCCCAAAACAAACAATTGATGGAGAATGCACCTTAAGCTCACATCTGTAATGCAGTCTGTAGTGAAACTATTATTAGAGAGATGAGCACCTCTCACAGCAATTCAGAATTGAATGTGTGAAAACATAGATTAACTCGAGATCTCAATCCATAAGATCCAGGCAGTTTTTCGATTGCGTTTTCAAGTAAAAAAAAGTGCATCTAATAGGCTGGGAAATTTTGTTAGCAAAAATGCTATAGAATACTTAAATGTATATGCATACATTGGTTAATTTATGGAAGTTTGGTCATGTCTTTTTTAAGAAACTCAACTTCCTTTTTCCGCCAACGTTTCGCCTTTTTATTAAGGCTTCTTCAGGGCTCAAAAGATTAACTTTCTTACTGCGACAATGGTAACATATACCTCCATAAATTAACCAATGCATTACTAAAGTGGTCAATAACCATTCAAAGAAGTCATTCAGCATGTATACATATACTTAACAAGAATCTTTAGGCATGTTGAAATTTAAACTCATAATTTTGATTACCGGCACATAAGACTCATCCCATATTTTAGGCATACTTTGATGGATAAAAGTGCATCCTATAAGCCAGCAAATGCAGTAGATAAGGGCAATTTTCATTCCATTTATTTTATGCTAATGCTCCAGCCATTACTTTTATTAGAAAAATAATGTAGTTCTTTCATTAAATAATTGGATTTAATCAAATAGATAAATTAAGGTTACTGCAATGCAATTTTTGACTTATTTCTTGATTTACAATGATATGAGTTATTATCCACAGGCTCATGCTTGTAGTGGAAAAGAATGATCATATTACTGATGAGTATACACTTAGAAAGCAGCAGTCTTGCTTAAAAAGCAATCATTATTATTAACTTAGAATAATCAATTAATAACAATATAAAAACACAAAGGAAGGCACTGCAATTAGTGACGTTGTAATTTACATTTATTTTTCATCCTTAAATATAAATAGTCATAGCCTATTCCAAATTTCATGATGTGCTTAATGCTTTGTAGCAGTGTTTATCAGATAATCCCTTTTATACTTAAAATTACATGGTTTTTAAGAAATGGATGAAATAATTTCGTGGCATAAATTCTGATAAACAGAGTGCTCCAAATTGCAATACATTTCCCAAGAACTCATTTTGAAGATTCCCTGTCACTTACCTCTGCTCTTTAGTTACTCATACAAGTTCTTAATACTCTAACAGGTGAAAACATGGCAAAGAAATATTAAACAAAATGCTAATAGATTGTGTATAATTGTTACTTTTATTCCAGTTACGAAAAGGTGAAACTTATGGACTCCCAGACTTTGGTGTACTTGAATCTAATAGCAGTTACTTTGGCTGATAGCTTTAATGGTGGGCAGCTGCTCCTGATTCACTCATTAGTAATGCCCTAGTTTAAGCAAACCCAGGGATATTAATTTTCCTCAAAGGGTTATAGTTAAGAAATCATTAAACTTTTTGTTGTAAAAAGAAGAAATGCTACCCTTTTTACAAAGAGTTTTCTGATTTTAAAATTCATCCACTTGAAAAAGTATGCCTTATTACCAAAAAATATTACATCTACCAAATATACTATTGAAAACAATCACTGTAATCAGTACTTATCCTAAAATGAATGCATCCACTAATATCTTAGCTGAATGTACCAGAACTTAAGGGAAGCAACTACTCTCTATTACTATCATGACTCTGCTTTCTCTAAAAGCTGATTAACTGAAAGCTTTTACCTGATGAGTATCTATTCTCTACTGTGGATGCTACATGTTGCTGTGAGGCCACTTGTTGGGGCAAAAATGAAGACTTTTGACTTATTACATGATCATCACTAGAGGCTGGCAGAGACAAATCTGAAACGTGCGATGTAGAAGTTGCCAATGAGAGAAGCAAAATATTCAATACTTGGTCAAATATAAAAGCAAATGTGGCTAGCTCACACCACCAAATTAGGAAGCAAAATTAATCATTGAAGATCAATTATTTTGTTGAAATTCTAATGTAAACATTCCATGCATTCAAATTTTCTAAAAATGATAAGTTTTGAAATGGAAAAAATTACAGGTTTTTTCTGAAATATTTACAAAACTGAATAAAATTTCACATTTGGTTTTTAATAATTATCACTGATACAAGATGGATGATGAACTAGGTTGCAAAAAGGGTTTACTAGACAGTGAATATATACCTAAGGGGAGCTAAAAGCTGGGGATTGACTTGGGATTTGGTACCTACATGAAAATTATAATGTAATTACTAATCACATTTTTGAATGATAACTATTCAATTGACTTATAACTATACAATTAAAGAGGGGGAAACAAGAAAAAAAGCCTAAAAAAGGTGACATATACTTGAGGGTACAGGGGTATGACACATCTACTAATTACGTCCACGCAAGTCTACCTGTTGGCCCTGTTCCCACGACAGCACTACCAGTACACGAAGAAGCGTGGACTTCCCCCTCATCATCATCATCATCGTGATCATCGTCATGCTCACTCAAATCCCGGTTCAGAGTGGACTGAGTGGAGTCAAAGCTCGCACTGGACATAGACTCTGCATCAACACAACAACAAACCAGATACTAGCACAAAAACTGATCTCACTATCAACATTATGAAGCCTCAGTAAAGGATTGAACTGGTGAAGGAAGTTTCATTAGGCACTAATATCAGCAAATGGAGCAGTGGCGTGCAGTGTCGCATTCATGTTATCTTTGCTGTAGGGTACTATGTATCCAAAGTTTCCCCTTTGAAACCACCCGATATTTCATGATCAGGAGCTTAAAATAGGTTTTTTTTCATCAAATAAAAAAGTCAACTGATCAATTTTCAAGAGTTCACGAATGAAAGACTCTCTACCCAAAACCACACGCCACTGATATGGAGATATTTTCAAAGCGCAAGAAATTTATGGGAATTAACCTTAATTCTTACAAGTGAAAATATCTCCCAATGTATCATTCAAAATAATAGGTATAGTTATGTACTTAAAATACAAAGTAGCCCAGTCTAATCATCCAGGGTACGTTTCTTTTACAAGTTTTGCATTCATAAAACTCTATCTAAGCATCTGCACAAATGGTTACTTATGAAGCAGTAAGTATATTTGTTTTTTCTGTCAGTAAGGCTCAAGATTAATCTTTTATGAAATAAACATTACTTTTTCTACATGGTTAACAACATTTGCAAAAATTTACCATGCTTTGACTCAAATATCTAAAAAGCAACTGAGTAATTAGGACAAAAGCACTTACATGGCATTGGATAAGCAAATTGTATAATTCAGTACATATCTTTTAATACAATCTATACCATTACAATATATAATAATGCTATATGTAAAATGTATATATTGTCTCATTACATCCTAAATATATTATAATGGTTTCAATAAACATGCTTCCTCAGGTTTTAAATTAATTTTAAAACATTCCAAGATTATCCATCAAATAAATTTAGTAAGCAAGGCTTCAAAGTAATTTAAAATATCAACCAAGTCAAATAAAATGGACGATAAACCCAAATGGAACTATAAGTAAATCCTCATTATTTTCTATTTATTTATTTTACAATAAAAAAGAAACTAGGAGTGCCAAGAAATACACAAAATGCACAATATTTCAACACGTCAAAACAATGTTAAAGTTTGCATAACACAAAAGGATGGAAAACTGAGAATGGTGAAATCAGTCATGTGGCAAGTTGTGGCCCATCAAAGTAAAAAATATATGTACTGAGGTCACCACGGAGTGTATATTTACCAAGACTCTGTACTTTGGAAAGCACTCTCATGCTTTCCAAAGAAGAGAAAAGCTTTGGGGACAATACTAATTTTACATGATTGCTTCCTTTTTCACCTAATTTAATTTTTCTAGGATTTACTTTGGTTTGAAGTTATAAGCCAATTAGTTTTGTCAATGATCTTGAAATCTAAGGCATTGGTAAAAGCAGGCCTGCTTAAGAGCTAATAACAATTCATAAGATTTTTGGGTGATTGAGAAAGAATCTAAAATAAACATTTAATGCCTTAGATTTTCTGAGTGAGCCAAAAACCTATTGGATCAAGTAGTCTTATTACAAATATTCAAGAATAGTTGAGAGATATAATATCAAATAAAAAGTATTAAAAAAATGAGATGGATATGAGGATGCTACATGAAGAACTCAAATCTTGAATAATAACTAAACTAACTTGGCTATGCAACAGTTAAATGACATATGTTTGCCACTTCAATAGAGACACCACTCATTGTACGTAGCACATAATTACACTCCTAAAATAACTCTTAAATCCCATCACTATGACACTTTGGCACAAAACTTTCCCCAACATCATGATTAGACAGAAGTAGCACAAGACTGCAAAATTTACCATTATTGCAACTCCTGGAAAATATAAATCCAGAATATATTACATTTCACAACATTTACCACAACAAGACACGATGAATAAATAGATTTTTGATTCATGCTTTAATGTATGCAAAGATTGAATGAAGAGGCATGAATAATATATATTCAATATACATCCAATAGATTATCATATATGGCCCTGTTTCAAATACATGCAAAACTAATAAGTTACTTATTTAGGTACTTGCATTACAAATACATCATCATTTACTCCCCCTTGGGTGATTTTTTTAAAGATTTTCACAACAAAATAAAAGACAACTGATGTAGAGGTACAACTAGCCATACTTAGAAATCACAATAATTAGTAAAATCCATTTAAAATTAAAATTACACATCCTTAATATTGGCTATTCCATAATTATCACTACTATAATATATATATCAGTAATCAAATCATAGCCTCATTAACCATCTGGTCAATCCATATGAAATCATCCAGGGCATGTTGCTCACCATTTTTGATTTTCCTGATATTTTACCATGTAGTTTATCGATATTTTGGGGGCAACGGTCTGCCACGATGAAAGCACTGCTTCCCGATCAGTCACTGAAGCTAAGCATCGTTGGGCTCGGCTCGAATTTGGAGGGGAGATCCTCCGATTCGTCCAAGTGCTGTTTCCCCTGTCTGCACGTGGCAGGCAGTAAGTGCGGAATGACCTTAGCCATCGAAGCACGTTAAACAAAAATACTAGGTACAATATTTTGGGAGCTCTAAACAAGGTATGAAAAATTTTTATACTCCTTAGATTTTTTGGTGGCCATTTTTAAATAGAACCACAAGTGTTTTTGGACCAAAATAATGTCTTTGGAAAAACCTTATAACTTTTTTATTTATTTAAAATAATTTTTAAAAACATTGCTCATATTTTTGGGATAATTATTGAAAAAATTGCTATAATTTTTTACCAAAAACTGTGCTTCACTTAGTCAAAAACCAAGTTTTAGCATAAGAATTTCTGTTGAAGGAAATAAATAATTCTTGCTTTTAAACTTTTTTCTGAGGCAGTTGTCTTGCACATCTATTCTATAGGAAAAAAAACTATCCTATGGAAAAAAAACCTGAGTGTTTTTAAAAATATGGTTCATCAAGCATGGTACCACATACTACAATGGGAAGGTTTAAGGTTAAATATCTAAAAAAGACTGTTGTTTTCAAATATCCAGTGTTGCCCATGGTAGGACTTTTTCTTGAGACCTCAGGTTAGCTGGCAGGACTTCACCTCACTACCACCAAGGCTGGCAGTACTGCATACTTTGACACTTATTATGTTGTTAAAAAGACTAAAAAACCTAAATTATACCATATAAGTGAATCAAGGAAAAGCTGCTTAGTGGTTCAACAGGAAATTAAAATATCTATTTTAACAAATTTTAATGAAAGAATTTCTCACTAATGTTGATATTTTTTGAACGAATGCTAATATGCATATACTGTTTACACTTTAGAGTTCTGAAGTTCTTTGCTCTTAGTCCTAGCCTCAGTGATAAAGTTTTTACAATAGCTGATATAATAATAAGAAAAATCAAACAACAAAAAATCTACTTCACAGTATTACACATAAAAATACACATGTTTTTAAGCCACTTTGGAGAGAAAATTACTCTTAAACCACTTCAGTCTCATTTAACCACAAGTTACAATTTATAATTGAATCTTTCAGTGAAATTTTAGAAGTTTTCATTCAGTCCCTTCATAGATATTTAACTTAAACCTTGCCATTTTAGTGAGTGGTATCATGCTTGATGAACCATATAAAAAACACAGTTCTCAGGTTTTTTTTCTGTAGGATAGTTTTTTCTTATGGAATAGACCTGCAAGATAACTGCTCAGAAAATGAATTATAAAAGCAAGAATTGCTTCCTTCATTAGACATTCTTATGATAAAATTACGGTTTTTGACTAAGTGAAGCACAGTTTTTGGTATACATTTTACGCACTTTTTTCAATAATTAGCTGTAACATACCTATTGGTAAAAATATAGATAATTCTTTGTTAAATACAATGTTTTTAAAAATTATTTTGTTACCTTCATAAATATAAAAGTTGTAAGGTTTTCCCCAAGACATTATTTAGGCAAAATATACTTGCAGTGCTATTTAAAAATGGCCACAAATTTTTTTTCATAGCTCGATTGGAACTCCCAAAATATTGGCAAAATAAATGGCAAAATATCAGGAAAATCAAAAATGGTGAGCAACATTTTTTTTGAAATTCTGAATGATTTCCTTTGAATTGACCCCATCCACCATTTGAAGCATTATGTAAATCCACTTTCCAGAAAAAAGAAAATCTTTTTCTCTTCTAATAAACTCAATTGTTAAATTATAATTGCTTTCCACTTTTAGCTATGTACCAAGATAAAGAAATGAATACTGTGTATTATTAGATTTTCTGATAAAATCTGTCTAAAATATGCTGATTCACATAATGGTCAAATGGTGCTTCATTCCTCTGAAAAAAATTCAAATAATATTAAAAAGTAGGTACTCAATAAAAGGTTGCAAAAGAATTTGAATTAGCAGATGTAGAAATTAAAAAAAATTTCATCTGAATATGAATCTTGGAGGACTGTATGAAAGTAGTGATAAATGAAACTGGTATATACTTTTTTACCTTATTATTTACATAATAAAGCATCATTAAATTGTAATGGTTTCATCAGAGGAGCTATAGAAGCTTCCATCCACAGTTCAGCATAAATATTTAATAGCATGCTAAAAATTTGGGGCAATGCAAGTGTATAAAGAGGTGCATACTACGCATTAAATTTATGGGTGATGGGATTAGCTTCTGCATCAATTAGCGTCAATACCCAGTTTATTAATGATCAAGCGAATAGCTGAATTCTTTTTCTCATCTCATCATCTACAAGAATATTATATTTTGATGATACACTACAAGATAAAAGCTTAAAATGCCATTCAAAGGGTTTTGACTATATCACTGCTTCAAATAACCACATTCATAAAATAGTAATGCATACTCCATTGATGTGATGAAGTCTGTAAAAAAAGAAGTTGACTTAAAATCTAGTTATGCAATCAGCTTCAGCCACAGGTTAGAGAAAATAATGTTGATCATGTGAAGGGTAACTGTTATGTCATAAAGAAAAATCTTAACAGTTGACATCCCCTTCCATATTTTAATACCTTTATCTTTCCTACAATGATCTCATATCATCTTACTGGAACATGAAATACTATAGAATAATAAAATTGGAATGAGAGGCATTTGCTATCTTTACAGATGATGTTCTTTCAACTCATTGCAAATTAAAATGGTGTTGTTGGAATGCTAACAATCACAATGTGTATAAATTAATTAACTTTCACAATTTTTTTAGGATACTGGGACTAGCCACTGTATAATCTTATACAGAGTCACCTACAAATGCACATTAGTGCTATAATCCAAAGAGGAAAAATCATTCGCCTTGACTTCAGCGAGTTTTCACTTTGCTGCGTTGTGTTTTGAGAGGCGTGTTATGTCACCGATTGCTATGACGAACTCTTGTGGGTTCTATATGATTCTTAGAAGTTATCTTGACTGTCACAGGGTGCTTATTCATATTTATGGGTCTTTCTTTGTCTGTTTCTTTGCCCGCTTTCTTTTTCCAATGAGCTTGGAGATCTCCCTCTCTCAGGACGTAGGCCTTGGATTTTCCCCTTCTCGTCCTAAGCAAATAAGGGTCCATAATTATCCCTTATCTTTGCGATTGTGCTTCTGGAGGATTTTTTTTACTCACAGCCGCTAGATTTATTGCCTCTATCGCTTTCTTTAACCTTATTGTTTCTCGATACATCTATCTACTCTATGCTTCAGTCTACTACTTTCCTTGCCATTGTGAGTTTGACTTTCTGTGTTTCCTCTAGCTCATATTTTGACCCATCACATACTGCTTGGACTTTGTCTTTGGAAATAACTCCACTGTGCATCTAATTGATAATATCTCTGGGCTCTCATGCATTTCTCTTCCGGCATAGACTCCTGCTTTGTTTTCGGCATTCATCTCTGGACTTTTTACTGACCTCTGCTTTTGATTGGTGGTAGGGCGTTCTTTGGATTACCTGAACAGTGTTTTCTTCATATTTTGCCCTGCGGGTCAACTTGGACATTACTCATTTTGAGACTCTTTTATTGTTTTTACATTGACCAATGGTTTATTTTGGACTGTTTTTGAGGCATCCTTGTAACTTAGGCTTAATTTTGCACTTGAAATAGCGTTTGACAAACCCTGGATTAGCACAAGTACACTTATCATATAAAGAGGCCTTGATAGAGTGTCTTTTCAGTCACAAATATACCTCAAAACGAGTACATTTACATCATGCTAAATGATGAATTGTTGTCACCATAAATTTCTTGAAAACTTAAAAAGAAAAACTTATGGGCAAGGGTGACCAAGCCTAGGAAAAATTTTGCCCCTAGATTAATTAATTTGGCTATCAATTTATTTCTATCCTCCTTTTACAATAGTTCCAAATGAAAACTTAACCCTAGAAGTGCCCACTGGGGTCCAGTGGACCCCAGCAATTTTTTTCTTCACAGTTACTTTTGCAAAATGTGAAATATAGGTTGCTCACCCCAATGTAAATTCCTTTTCACATTTGAAGAAAAGACCCTTGTGTGTGGTGCAGTCATTTAAATGCTAGGCACAACATAAAAAAATAGTAAAAGAGGTTTGGGGTCCACTTGACTCCAGTGTGTAGTTCTTGGCAGTTTTTGAGACATTATGCTAAATTTTAATATTGATGGTTTTCTCAATTTTTACTACAAATTCATATAATAGCATTATTCAAGCACTTTAATTATTAAAAAAATATATTTTGAATATTTTAATCATAACGAAATATGTAGAGCCATCAATAATTTTTTGTGAATGATCCCCTTTTTCCGTTTTGTCTTCAATATAGAAATTCAATTGTGAAATATAAATGGAAAAGTTTCACATGCACAGGGTGTCGATTAGCAGTATCATAGTTCTTTTCTTGGTTTCCCACAGCCTAATTTATGCCTTATACTTAGATGTTCAACATCCTTTGGAGATTATAGGTTTTGGAAATTGCAAAGGAGAATCAATGCACATTGAACAAACCACAACCCTTTTGGGGCTTGAGTCTGTCTCAGAGGGGCAGTAAACCGACTCCTTGGAATGTACCAGGGAATTTCCAATGAGGGTCCTGTGCATTGCCATGGAGGGGAGGATGCTCAAAATTCCAAGAAGGCGCAGAAACAGGAATATCCCAGAAATAGAGGTTTGCGACCCACAGCCCAGAGTGTGTTTGGAGTAAGAAGAGGTAATACCATCAATGACTGAGGTATGTTGTTTAATTCATACTACTTCCTTAATTGATAGTGTTTTTATCATGATATATGTGCAACATTTTCATTGTGCATTTATGGAAAAAAGTATGTTAATGTCAACGGAAATAGTGGAATAACACAACCTTGTAATTCTACAGGAATACCTTGAAAAACCTTGTTGCAAGTTGAAAATAGTGTCCAGGCATGTCTATTAATTTTATGTGTTACATTGAGCTACTTCAGATATTTTTAAACATGATATTTTAAGAGAAAACAACTAACAACACACCCATCATATTTATCCTGAGTAAATTTATAATACAATGAGTGAATAAGATAATCTTACTCGGAGAGGAAAATTTGTGGTCTCATGAGGGTTACATATCCTGGAATCAAGCAATATTTCTAGTAAGGTTTTTATTAAGAAATATTATTATTTAAATCCAATGATTAATTAGTGTATTGACAACCTTCTCCTCCCTAGTGAAACCTTTGCCGCAAAGACAGATAATTGAGAGTTTTGTGCACCAAAACTCCCTTTTGCCCCTGATATTATCTTAAGAAGGCTTTATATCTCAACTGCATAGTGGTGGCACCACACTTGTATTAAATAATCCAATCAAATTTAACTATGTATTAGTGCATCTTCAACTATTGGCAACATCTTGAAGTGTTTTTTCTATAATACTCCCAAAAAAGATTTGTTTTAAGCCATATTAACAGATGGCAGAGCATATTTTCAAGATTTTTATAAAATTATTTTTTACTAAGAAATACCAAAAAACACCCTCAAAGTACCTATTTTCTCCAGAGTAAGCTTATAAGAACCTTGCACTAAAAAACTATGAAAGTTGTGCTTTTTAATATGTTAACAGTTAACTTGAATATCAATAAAAGAAAAAAATTAGTTTGATGCATTTTTTACGAATTTAAGTGTGACAATTTGCATATTCGTTGCATAATTTGGAAGAAGAAAAGCATTACCTTTAATATAACATAAAATTCAACAAAAGTGGTTCATAAATAAGAAAAATGTGATTAGTTCTAGCAATCACTGTCAATATTGGAGGTACACATTTTGAAAGCAAAGTTAGTTTGTAAAAAAATTGTCGAGGCCATTTTTGGTCAAAAAATCTGAAAAGAAAATAAGTTAACTCTTAACCAGTGACGTGCAATTTTTGTTACACAACCAGTGACGTGCGACAGAGACAGCGTCTGGGAGACAGCAATAAATCAAATAATCATAAAATGTTGCAACGCCATTTTTATTGCTTAGTTTAATGTTTCTTTATCTGCTTAACTATTCTAAAACTAATATTTAATGTTATGCATTACCAATACGAACCAATTTTTCGGTAAAAATAGTTATTTGAAACAGGATCAAAAAATTGATGTCAAAAACACTTGAGTTATTATTATCGTTTTTAAGAATCAATATTTCATCCGATTTAAAAATAAGGCCATAAGTGTTAAAGTAGGAAGGCTAAATAATAAGAAACAATTGAATTTATCTCGTTTATTCCTTTTCTTGATGCATTCCGCAGGCGATTAAAATTATATTTTTTCACAACAGCTCTCATATCTCCGTTTCCACAGTCTTTACAAATTTTCTTCGTGCATTCCAAGGACGCAGGCTTTTTGCATCGGAAACATAAGGAAGAGGTTTTCCGTTTTTTGTATGGCGGGCACAGTCTACATGTTGTTCGCTTCTCGAGCCTTTCAACTTCTTCAGCCTCTTCCAATGGTAGATGGAGAATTTGCGCAATACCTAATCGTACCTGTCTCGGGAGTCTAAGATTTGACATTCTCCTTCTCATATGGGGTCTATTATGATCTGCAGCTATCGATTTAATGAAATTAAATCGTGTCATATCTTTCTTATCTTTCCCAGACTGCTGAAGCACAAAGGAGTTGACAAAGGAAATATCTAATATTCTGAAAAATACTGCCATTGGCCACCTCCTTGTCCTTCGGCCGGATGTGTAGCTACAGCACATTTTGTCAAAATATCTACGCCACCCTTAGTCACGTTGTAAAATGCAATAACCTCTGCTTTCCCTGACTCCATATCATCACTCACCCTGTAGTGCATTGATGAAACTAAGCAAACAGCCTTATTTCTTTTGGGGACATGGGATACTAGAGTCATATTGGCCGAGAATCTATATATGCGCCCTTTGGATGGCGCAAAATAATTAGGTATTTCCCTTTTATTTTTTCTGATTGTACCAACGTACGTCAGCCCTTTTTCTTTTAATTTTTCTACCAGTTCAATAGATGTGAACCAATTATCTGCTGTGATATTCCTGTGGGACCCCATGATTGGCTCAGAGAGACTAAGAACTGACTGGGTTGGTTTTGATAGTATTTTGTCTTTCTCTGACAAACCTATCCCATCTGTGTCTTTCCCTGCGTACAAATATGCGTTAAACAGATAACTGTTTTCGGCATCAGTCAAACACATCATTTTCAAACCATACTTGGCGGGCTTGCTAGGAATATACATTTTGAAACGGCATCGGCACCTGAAGGCAATCAACATTTCATCAATGCAAGTTACCGTTCCCAATGAATAGCAGCGTTGGGAGTTTTTTACTAGAGAGCAATAAAACTCAGAAATTGGAGCTACTGGGTCAGTTTTGTATCGGGTCATTCGATCCGCTGGGCTATAAAAATGGAGACTAGTAAGAAGTAAAGTAAACCGCTGTCCTGACATTACTGATCGGAAAATTTCTCTACCAGTGCCATATGAGGCAAATATGCTGCAAATGTCTTCATCATTAGATTTGAAAATCGCAGAATAAGCCAATAGATTTAGGCGCGCAAAATTTCGGGGTTCAATGGGTTCCGTCATTTTTAGAAAATACATTGCATGCGTACTGCCTGCAAGGGGTACGAGAAATTAACCACTGTTTTATTGTAATTATTTATAAAATCTATAAGAAGTTTAACATTTAAAGAACAAAATGAGTGATATTTCCAATAAAAATCAGATTTCATTTGTTTAGCGTTCACTTTCAGCAACGACTTGAATAGTCATTTGTTCTTACTTAATGTATTTTAGAAAATTAAAGTACTTTATTATCCACATTGTGTAACTAAAAATGCTTCCTAACAAATTATTAATTATTCTTATACTTGAAAAATCACTACGAATTGTTTTTAACAACTTTTTAAATCATGTCCACCAGCATTACGTTTATTGATTTTTCCAATTTAGTGACGTGAGGTCTCTCAGACCGCTAATCGAATTCAGTTGCAAAAATACAGAAATATATAATAAAAACGTTAAATTTTAAGAGTGCTATATCCTTAAAATACAAAAATATGAAGCTAACGAGAATTATAGACATTTTAAAATAGTCATTTTGAAAATATTCATAATTTTAAAAACGCAGCGGTCTCTCAGACCGCACGTCACCAGTTTTGGGTTAAGCATGCATAATTTGGAGAAAATCCGTGTTTTGAGGGCAAATGGTGATAGGCGATCTCACTTGGAATGACCCAGCTATGTGTACCCTCCTTTGCAGCATGCAACCAGCAATAACATTCATAGAATGTGTGTTGCATATACTAGCAGGAGACGACAAAACTTTTTGCTAATTCATTTCTACAGCAGGTCAAGGTTTTGAAATAGCAGCTTCCGCACATCCTGGATTCTATATCTTAATCTAAAAACCACAAACCAAAATGTTTTACATATTTAGCTTTCTTCCTCGCAGATAAAAATATAGAAAAAAATAGATAAGAAAAAAGCCAAGCAGAGAAACTCCTATGTTACCAGGCCCGGCTTCAGACAAAATTTTAATCTGTGAGAGAGAATTCCGGCACCCCCTCCCTCCCGCTTATCAAACCTATTCACCAGTTAAACGAAGTAAAAAATATTTTTTCACAATCACGGCGCCCCTTCTTTTGCGGCGCCCCAGGCAGTCGCCTGTGTCGCCCAGGCCTTAAGCCGGGCCTCTATGTTACTATTACATATACCTGCCTAGATTTATGGTACAACAAATTTTTAATCTGAAATTAAAATAAAATTTCAATATATTTAAACACTGCCTCTAAAAAAACTCTAAAAAAATGGAGTATGCACCATTTTTCATGGGACGAGGTTTTTTGGAATGTGAAAACACATACATACATTCAATGCTTATTCAGATTATTTCATCTACATAATTCCCTGCAAGCCACTTCAAGGGTGCGTGCCAGGGAGGAATATAACATGTATTTTAATAAGAAACGAACATGGGGATATATGTTTAAAGAGATATAACTGATTTATTCGTAATAAGAGACATAAGTAATAATGATTATGAAGTGATGGTACCATTCATGAAATTTTCCTGACGAAAAACAAAAATTGTGAATTGCACAAAATTACTGAAAAATTGTTGTGCTCTCAGAAGATTTATTGCTTGAGGGCTGAGATGAACCTATGCATACTT
The DNA here is from genome assembly GCA_963573305.1 of Pyrrhosoma nymphula. Lineage (NCBI taxonomy): Eukaryota > Metazoa > Arthropoda > Insecta > Odonata > Coenagrionidae > Pyrrhosoma > Pyrrhosoma nymphula. Next base: position 134,510,891 of record OY754327.1, read on the forward strand.
CCATCATTAATCACTTTTCTCATTAATTAATAACACTGTAAATATCCTTCTTTCCTTTCTTTTCATTTGATTCATCTCCTGATTTTTTCCCTTCCTCAATGCTATGTAGGGATTATGGATTACAAGTAATATGTAATTAAGGATTTACACAGATTTTGTAAGTACTGGTTAATTCCCCTGATTGTACACACCCAAATAAAATTTTTGGCCTAGCACTCAAATTTCTCAAAGAAATTGAGGTCTGCGAGAAAATTTTATACCACTGTGAAGATTTAATAAGAGACGCAAAATGTTTTGATGGAAAGGGACTTTCAGGATTAAAATCATGGATGAAAAAATGTTGGGAATCATGCAAGCACTCCTAAGGAAACTGTTCAGATGGAGACCAAACTGACTAGGGCATATTGACAAAGATAGCTTCTTTTCAAAACATTTCCTGAGCTCCACACTAGCAACTTACGTATTAAAAGCATATCTTCACACAAGGGTAACAAATGAATCTCATTGATTCAAGACCTATTCCATTGTGCCACAAACATTTCAAATCCCCAAACCCTAGTTACTGTACCAAAATCTCATTGTTAACAACTAACTGAAATATAAAAAAAACAACCACAGACCTCTCACAATGGCTGGCACAGTTGAGTGGCCAGATGATATATCTCATCAGCCAGGGCTGAAGCTGATTGCTACAGAACTAAAACTATTTGCTGTTTGCACATTGCATATGATTAAATTGAAATTCATTATTTCCTCAATGATTGAAAAAATGTATACACCTCCTATCCACAAGCAGTCACAATTTTCAATGACAGTGAGTGCTATCATAAATTCCAAATATTAAAACTATGCTTATCTGCGATGAAAAATAACAAATTGGTATTTTTAAAACCATTTAATTAAAAGAAATAATAAAGGAAATACAGGATAATAATTTCATTCATGATAAATGCTGTGGAAAAAGTCGGAAAATGTGGTTAATTGTTATTAAATTATGGCACACCTGTTGCCTTGTGAAGAGGTAGCGTGTCTGTTGGTTGATGGCCATGCTGAAACCTTCCTGAGTCACCCCCACTACTACTTCCTCCTCCTGTGAAAAGCTCAATAATGGATGGTCGGTGACGGGCTGGAGTTGGGTGATGGCCTCCAACTTGCAGAGTCTGTGACTCAGAATGCCCATCTCCCCCGGCTCGTCTTTTGGCATCTTGTTCTGTATGAATTGTCAAATAAAATATGCATTTAACCCTGGACAAAAGAGGTATTGTACAAATCTGGGGACCATATAGAACAACACAAAAAAATACATCTATTCAGCATTTGGCAAGAATTGATAAAATTTCTCACCATACTTTCTATCCTCTATTTCTTCCTTCAGTTCTTTCATTTCATGAGCTAGTTCCATAAGCAAAGATCCTTTGCTTTTAGGAACAGGAAGGCTAAAGCCCTGCATCTTTTCTCTAATGACAAATTGTACATGACGATCTGAGTCACAGCTAGGTGGTGCTGCAAGCTGTTAGCAGTGAAACAACACAATAATTATTATCAGGGTAAGACATGAAGATATACAGCCAAAATTTTGAAGAAAACAATAACGTTTAGGGAAGTAAGGAGTGGAATAGGTTCATGGCGAGGTCTTCTTTATTGAATGACCAAAAAAAAAAAGATTAGGGAACAGTGGGTTTCTCGTTCCTGTAAGATAGAAAAATTTGGATGAAGAAAGGTCCAGGTAAAAAGATTGATGTTTAGTTAAACAAATCTTATACAAATATATAACAAATCTAATGATCTGTTTTTCTGTTACTCAATCATGCAAAAAACAGCTATACTTCCAGATTACTTGGAAATTTTGCATATGGGTAATTAAGTGCACAGTGACAAACATAGGCTATATTAAGAAGTCCTCAGGGGCCCAGGGGCCCGACACAGGGCCCAGTAATTTACTCCCATAAGAAAAGCTTTGTAATCAGTGCAGAGGTTTCTATTTTTGATTTTTTAAATTACTTGCAATCAAGATATAGGGTTGAAATATTCATTTTCAGATGGCAGAAAGAATGAAGTATTTAATTCTTGCAATTGATTTTGTTAAACACTTTGTTTTTGCTTTTAATTAAATTTTAAATACCAAATTATCAATTTTCTCTGATTTTAACAATAGAATATTGCCTTGGCAAGCTCAACAATGGCAGTAATAAGCCATTTATCTTGAAATTTGAGCATATGCACATGATACTTATTTCAAATAAAAATTCAAACATGGGGTCTATTGGTACAGGAAAAAATTCTTGTTCAAACTCACTTAAGGGAAAATTTTCATAAGAACTCAGTTTATGGCGATCTTCCTTCCCCACATCCCCATTGGGAAACTGGAAGACTTTTTTAGTTTTACTGTTTTAAGAACAAAAGAATTCAGTGGAAAAGCTTAATACTGTGCATCATTAAGTGACAAAATGGGCAGTTAACAATTACATAGTAAAAAAACTAAGATGTTAAATGAGAAGTCAGTTTCTCTTCTGTTTGTATAGAACTACTACATATATTATTCCTCACTTCCATCTCTGCTGTTGAGAATCAACAGGTATTTCTGCTAGTAGCTCATAAAAAATAGACATGAAAACCACTAGCAATCTGTGTCATCAGAAGGACAATTGTTATCAAGATTTATTAAGAGCCTGACTAAATCATTTTATGATTCTGGTAGGATCATTAAATATTATTTAGGTTTATACAGGATCCAGGTCTGGCAATCTCATGATAAGCATCTTCAATGAACATACATGCAAGCATACCCATCATGCTAATTCTTATCAGTACCACCTTGTAACCTACTCCCCGGTCACAGTTTTCTTTCTTATTACAATAAAATTCAAAAACCTTCACTATTACACAAAACATGAAAAGCTTACGTCCTTGCTGAAGGGATTAATGGTTATTTATACACAAACACATAAATAGAAACACTTCGTTCAACCATTTAAATAGCATAACACTTTTTTTTGGGAGATGAAATCTTTGTATAGGCAACAACAATATTCAGAACTTTGTAAATGATATATTGGGCCCAATTTACAATATTAATCTTTCTGCTCCAATCTTGTTACATTTAAGTTACTTTTCAGAGAAAACAATTTTAGTCATGGAGGTTATTATATTTCTTTCATTCTTTCTTTCCTTTACTGTACTTAAAGGCTACACTTATCGTTCATTGGGAATTCTGCTCCTCACTCCTACGGCTACGGGTAGGGGCTTGCGTTCCCTCCTTCCTTATCGTCAGATTTATGGGCCATTTTGGTTTATCTTTTAGGTCTCCTGCCCGATTCCTTCCTGGCCTTTCTATGAAGTTTCTGGTTCCTCTTTCGTCACCTTGATACTGCCTAGTCTCCGCTTCCTGCTGCCTTTATCCCCAGACTTTTGTACTTCTTTCCTTCACGTGCCTTTCCGATCTTAGCTCCTCCACTTATCTCTGCTTATTGCTATCTGTTCTCCTTCTAAGCGTCCCCCAATACTGATTGCTACTTATTTATGTATTTTCGTCATCCTGAACTCCTCTGATGTAAATATTGATTTATTTAGGCGTCCTTGGTAATCTATTGTTATATGGTACTTTATTATGATTTCTCTACTATTTATTTGAATTGTGATTTATTTCCGGACTTGGGTATGATAGTTTTGTTACAACCTTATTAAACATATAATTTACAATAAGCCAAGAAATCTGGCTCTGTTTTACTAATTTCTCCCACGCTCCCCAATCCTTTTACACCTATTTTTCTTCTGTCCCATTGATATGTTACTTCATACAAATTTACTCATTTTTAAGACTATTAATGGCCAGTTCAATGAGGATTTATAAAAGTTTGTTGAAATTGCTTTTTATATATCAAAGAGGAGTAGTATATATCTGCATTCAATTTTAACAATTATCATAATTTGTAAATTGAAAGTACATTCCGAAGTCTGAGAAAAACAAAAAATATCACAGTAGCATATTGTGAGAGATTAATTTAACTTGATTACTCCTATTCATATTGACTGGTCTCATTGATTTCATAAAGTAGGGCATTTAACCTTTCAAGCCGTACGTACATGTGTACGTTGAAACGGCTTGAGAGGTTATACGGCTATTTAGTTAGGATACATGGGTGTAGCCAGGGAATTTGGCAGGGGGGGGCCATGGGACCTCCCACCCTCTGGGGGGTACCCCCACTTCAAGAGGGGGTATTTTTTCCCCGGAAATGTGTGAACGGGGCCAAAAGGATCGCGCCACCGTGCTGTGGCTCGGCCGCAGGTGCGTGGTTGCCAGGGCTGTGTGAAGCATGGCCGCCACAATTTCGATTTGTCAATTTTTTCTGGCGGGGCCACGAGCCTTCTGGGGTTTGTGGGGCCCCCTGGGACCCCCCTAGCTATGCCCATGTTAGGATAATGGCTATTTTCTCTCCCAGCAGCGTTTTGACGCATGGCGTACGTCCACTTGCATTATACTTAAATTTAAACACCCCCGAGAAGTTAAATACTCAAATATTAAATCCCCACTTGAGGGGTTAACTGATGAAAGCAGAACCCCCTCTAGAATACTACTACCACACCTAATACAGAGCCCCACCTACCAACAACATGCAAAGGTTTTCAATCAGAGTGATATCCTCAACATTGAAGAAAAAAAGATGCCAAAACCCCATAATAATACAATATCTAATCTTTGAAACACATGCCAGGTTCAGTGACCCATGAATGAAGTTCTTCCCTCATGAATCATTCTATCACGCACGATGCAAAATTGAAGGCTGGCAACATTTACCACTGCCAAAATACAATGTATAGGGCCCAAGGGATTGTTGTGTGGCCCAGTCCCCATGCTCTCAAACCCAAAATTCAGCTGCCTTTAAACCTCTGCACCTTGCAAAGGCTATACAGCAACATCCCTGGGAGTGTATGAAATCTAATGGAACAGAAGCAACAACTTTGGATTTGTGGTGCAGGCTGACCCAAAATTCCAAAGGCACAGCCCCTTCTCCTTGGAACCTCTGCCCAAGTAATGTTTTCATGGAAACTATGCAGTGGCACATGAAATCTTAAGTTTAAAGTTCAAAAACCCCATGAATTTGCTGTCTTGAGGCCCTAAAGATTTTGGGAAAGGTCAATATGTCCTTACACATACACATGCACACACACACACTAATACCACGGAGAATTTATAAGCACAATATGGTTTCATAATTTTACCAAATGTTATAAACAAAAAAACATTTTTAACTTAACATATCAGTATTTATCATTCCATAATAGGCATTTGCATCCTTGACTTAAATAAATGCAAAAAACAAGAATGTTCAAGAAATGTAAGAAAAACAAGTTAGGTACTTATATTATACTTTTGGTATTCATGTTTAACTTGGTATATGCAACTAGATGTAACCTTATGAAACAAGACTCACCTTTTGCATGATAAATGGCATTAGCAAAATAAAAAGGGGGCAACGCTGAGTGACAACAAAATCAATGAAATTCCAGAAAACTGCACTACACTCATTGCGTCGACCAAGCTCCTTGATGGTTCTAGTAATTCTTGGCCAATCTAAAACTAATTCACTTTCAAAGCACACCATTATGATCTTGAGCGCTGAAAAAAATACCTGTATTAGTGAAATGACTATTCAGAATAAATGTCAAATATGTAACACTATTTAACTTAAACAAAAACCTGCTCACCAAGAAATGAAACCTGGTAGAGAGAATGTGGTATCTTGTGACCAACTTTTGAATCCCTTGTACTGTACAGACTCCCAGTCCTCATTTCTGATGCCGTCTTAATATTCTGAGCTGTGACTGGGGCAGTTTTGGTGGCAGGTGGATTCATGGCATGTAATATTATAGTCAATGCAAAGCTTATGTCAGCCTGTCTCATTTTTGGGGCATCTTAAAAGAGCAAGATTGAAAATACATTTAGTACTCACATATTGAAGGATTGCCTCAATGGAGGAAAATAAAATGCACATGTATTACCCACCTTTCCTTCCACTTCCTACTCTGAGGCACATTGGCATAATTAAATTCATCAACATATTCTCTGTCTTCTCGTGGGTCGGAAAGACTGATCCTCCTCCGCAGACTTGCTCTAAGGAATACGTTTCCTGAAATTTTTTTATTTCTAGGTTTGGTGAAAGCTATTAATGAACGCAATAAAAAATTTTACACTTCTAAAAGGAAACAATTTTCAATCAATTCTGTAAAAACATTTGACACACAAGAAAAAATCTAGTACAAAATTGAAGAAGAGGAGTAAGGTTTGAAATGTGCTTAAAGCTACTCAGGAACTTCTCCACAAGTGTTAATGCTACAACCTAATAAAGAAGACATAAATGAAAAATTTACTATAGGCTCATCATTCCATAATTTAATCTAAAGTTATTAGTTGCTACAATGGAAACCTGAAAAAAGATTATTCCTAACTACTACTGCTTGCATGATTAAGAGGAGCCTAAGAGAGAAAATTAAGACAGCTAGAAATGAGAGAAGTAGGAAAGATATGAATACCACTGATCACATTCTATCCATAGTCAAGTGCAGTGCAAAAGCTAATGAAATGTGTTGGGTCAATGCATTTCATATGATTCTGTTAGGTATGGATTCTGAAGTGTCAATTTTTAACCTGCCATGCTGTATGTTTTAGGAGGTAGCAAGTATGCAGCCACACAAATATCAAGCTGCACACGTCTCATAGGAAATCATTTTAATTTGCTTGAGTATTATTGTTAAGATCAATGCAAGCATATTTCTGAAAGGATAACAGTTTGAATGGAAGTTGAACTGATTAAAATCCCTCACCAGAGTCAGATGACTGAAGATCTGAAAAAAATATACACCATAAGTTGCTCATCAGCACTTTATAACGATTTACATTAAAGTAAACAATAAAATTTTTTAAATGAAGATCACATTAAGAAATTCATCATCATAATTAATTACAACTCTGAGGCTAATTCATAATAGGAATTATGAAAATCATCATATTCAATAAATTCTCCATGACCAATTCATTATTAGCAACTTCAATGGGATTAAAATTAGCAAAAATAACTAAAATAGTACAACCAACTAAAAATTTTTAATTCGGTTTATGGATAAAGGCTGACTTGAAGACTTATATACATAAAAAGTAAAAGTTTTACATCACAGCAACATCAATAAACTTACTCCTATTGCCAGGATTTGAAGGGCAATCAATCTTACAACTGTTGAGCAAAAATGAGGAGGGGGTACTTGACTCATCAGTGCTGTGGTTGCTGATGACATGCACTCTCCTCCCATGCCAGAGCTACTTGATTCTCCAACAATTAAAGCCTGAAAGGTTAATGTTTTTAAGAAGGTAAATTTTAGAAAATATGTAGGTACAGGTAGAAAATATGTACTTTGTTCGCAAGGCATAGTTTTAGCATATTTTACGTAATGGGGCATATCATTAATACACAAATAATTCCATGGGGAGAATCACCGAAATCCAAGAGGAATGTATAATTAGGTATCTATTTACACATATGTTGAATTAAACTAGCTGCATAGTATTCATAATTTTTTTTTTCTTCATTTTTTGAAGGAGGATCAAAGATTTCTGAAACCATAAAGAAACCCATACCAAAGATGGTGCAGAAATATTCATATAAAATGGTTTACCTCATATATACTAAAGAAGATACTGATTTGACCACTACTTGAAGTTTGCATATGACAAAAATATTATCAATCAGAGAATAACAGACCCTTAAGAGAAAAACTACACCAAGTTTTTGGGAATTTCCAAATAATAAAATTATTCCACATGGTTAAAAATACTACATATATACTGCATGGCTGATATGTACTATGCAATATCAGCATTGGAGCACATATACCAGCAGACAAACTGCATATATTCAAGTATAAGATGAGAAATTTTGCTTTTGTATTTGCTTTTTTCAGCAGAAAAAAACCTACCTTAAGTTGAGTTACTGAATCAGGTAACATCTGCAGGGTCATTTTTTCAGCATATGGCCAGCATAAACTCATACCTTTCTCTTAATTGAATGGGCCACTTACAATACTTGCAGATAAATAAGTTCAATGTTTGATTTGATGTCATTAAATTTAATAAGGCAATATGCAAGTCCAAAACATTGGTCATAAATTAGAACAGATATCTTATTTTTTAGGGGTTTACCGCTGAAGCATATCATTGAAGACAATCCATGGTAAAATGTGGCATGTATTCTTGAACAAAACTAAATAAATATTCTTACATATAATTAAAACTGGCTGAAATTTGTTCACCATTTTACTAGATATACATTAAGTTTTTCTTCATTGATTCACATAACTAATAGGTACTTTAGAAGCTGTGAGATTGTTTTTTTTTGTAGAAATGTACCTAACATGCTGTTAATACTAAGAGACTTTTAGCTATTCGTTGTTCATTAACAAGAGAAAATCACAATGTCCAGCCCGATAAATTTTCAACAACATTTATAATAAAAAGAATATAATTTGTTACTTCACCTGACAAGTGTTGAAAAGAGTTTTTAAGTGCTGCATATGCACTATGTATGGATATCTGGAGAGTGTTTCATAAATTCCTTTTAATAGTCCAGCAGCAGCATCCCAGTCAGTATGGCGCTTTAAATTTAAAAATACAAGCCAAAATAAGCACTAAGTATATAATTATAATACAATTTATTTAGAAATTTTATATTTATTTAAGGGATCTTTCTATAGGGCTTGTAAATTCACTTTCAGCTTTGATAAACTGATATCTTTTTGCCTAGACTCCTAACTTGCACAACATTATAAATGTTGAAGGATTATCAAAGAAGCAATTATTAATGCCAATCATAATATATCAGGATTGGGATTTTTTTTACTAAAAGTTGGTACAACTGTATGAGATTTAACATTAAGTAACAATCACTTTCTGTGACCCATAAAAGACTTAAGAGTAGACGAGGTAAATTCTTTACAGGTTTCCATCCTAAAGCGCTTGATTGGAAAGTACGGTCAACTTTGCGCATCTAGCCATCGTTGGCCTTTCATTACATGGGAGAGATAGGGACTAAACATGTTTTCACGAGATAAAAATTAATTAACTATGTTTCATCGAATTTGAGCCATGATAACTTGTGAATGATTAAATTGCCTATAATACCACATCATTTTCATATCAAGTTTATCCTCCAAAATGCGGGAGTCCAGTATAATACGAGCCCAGCAGACGCCTCAAACGGCAGCAGACGACGTCGTCTGCAATATAAGTGGAACGTCGCGATATTTTCCTCGCTCGTAAATTGACTTCTCGTTGATAACTGGCGGAATGGCATTTTTAAATATTATAATACTACCTAAATATTAGCTTACTTGTCAATTAGGTATAAAAATCGACTAGGTATAGAATATTTCTCTGCAATAGGAGTAAAACGTCAAGTCAATTCCTCGACCATGAAGTGAATCCCCATAGAGAGCAGACGGTGACCAACCTTATATTGTCACTGGAATCTTAATCATTGTGCATAATGGTCAGTGCCTCAGTTAAACATGGAGTGCTGATCGTGGAAATCCTGTCAAAATGCTCACTTGACTTGACAATGACACTGCAGAACATAAATTAGATAGTAGATCGTATTAATACGATCGTATTAAAATACCATTCCGCCAGTTATCAACGAGAAGTCACTTTACGAGCGGGGAAAATATCGCGACGTTCCACTTATATTGCAGACGACGTCGTCTGCTGCCGTTTGAGGCGTCTGCTGGGCTCGTATTATACTGGACTCCCGCATTTTGGAGGATAAACTTGATATGAAAATGATGTGGTATTATAGGCAATTTAATCATTCAAAAGTTATCATGGCTCAAATTCGATGAAACATAGTTAATTAATTTTTATCTCGTGAAAACATGTTTAGTCCCTATCTCTCCCATGTAAAGAAAGGCCTACGATGGCTAGATGCGCAAGGAACATGTAGGGAACCAATCAGAAGCCTCGATTGTCGGCATTCGCCGAGATCAAACGTTGACCGTACTTTCCTATCAAGAGCTTTATTCCATCCGGGTTAGTGGCTCCATCTTCTCCTCTGCCAACATTTAGAAGGAAGGAAGATGGAGCCACTAACCCGAACAGAAACCCGTGAAGAATTTACCTCAGCTATTCGCCGGGAGAAAATCAAACCCTACACTTAAGAGTAGACCATATTACAGCTCCATGATGACATGATTGACCGGGATAGAGTGTTCTGCAGGCCAATTTTTCCCATTCTAGTCTTGGTTACTCACCTTGTGTTTGATATTATTATAGTCTCTTAATAATTTTTTGTGTAGACTGGAAAACTAAATGACTCGTGGAGCCAAATCATGAATATAATAGTATTACGGTTCAACTTGGTCAAAAAACATTCTCCATCAGTCCTTTCCAAAATAAACTCATTCTTAAAAAGTTCACAAAGATAAAAGATTAATTTTTCAGCCCAGGAAATCAAATTAAGATTTTCCACTGATATCAATCCATTCATTCCACTTCCAAATAATAAAGCATAGCTTTGACAATTAAACTTAAGACTACCATGTAGAGAAAGTAAAACATACACGAATAGACGGCTTCTTGTATATTTTATTGAAAGTTTTATCCAATCTTCTCAGAATTGTAATTAAAGCAGGTCTCATGGCCTCATTGGCCCACTCAGTTGAGGGTAGTATTTCATTCATATATCTCTGTAAACCTCGGCAGGCCATGGTATCAGGATCATAAGGAGATACTTTGAGTAAACTATGTGCAACATCTGCTAAACGCTGAAATAAATGAGTAACATAAGAGAATATGTATTCCTAATACCCGAAAATTGCATGCAAGTTTATTGTCATCATAATTTCAGGCAGTGTTCATCTGTAAAGTGACTCACCACATGGGATTTAATATCTAAAAGTTCTATTGGCTTTCCTTCCTGACCTGATTTTTTGTTCAGTTCAGTGAGCCTAGCATTGCACTTAGTTAAGAACTCTGCAACCATTGATAGCAATATGTCTCTGGGACGACGGAATTCATTACGAAGGATTTCTGAGTCCTCCATGTCTCTTTCATATGGACCTTTGCTTCTACTGTGATCACTTACATATTTTGAATGAGAGTCTTCATCAAAGTCAAATCCTGGACTATAAGGTCCCCTACTGTAATTTCTTTGGCTTGAACCTTTGTGATCTGGGCTGGCTTTTTGAGGGCCAGTGTAGTTCCTGCAAACAAATACCAGAAAAATTAACATCCAGAAAAAAATCTCCCCTCAGAAACCCTGTACTGCTTTACTAGTTTAATTAAAACGGAAAGTGCTGTCCATAACATGACTTCACATACATACTTATTTAGACTCATAATAGCCTTTTACATAAACCATAACATCCCACAGGATGACATGAAGAAATAATCAGATGCTGAAATGCCCCCTCAAAGTGAATATAATGCAATCCTTCCTTAAAGAAACAGTTGACCCTTATGTGCTGTCGGCAACACTCAGTTTACCTTGAAGCATACATATTTTAAATTTTGATTTTTATTTCTGGTGGTTATAAAAGTAACATATAAATCATCATGTAAAGAAACAAAATACATACAGAGAAACAAATACATGCAGAAAATCCTTCCTGGGTATATAAAAACATAAATACATGCAGAACATCCTTCCAGATGAATAAATACAGTAGAAGTCCGTCATTACGAGTGTGGTATATACATAGTGAGAATCTGGCTGTAGCGAGTGATTTTTTAGCTATGGTTGGTCTCATGGTAATAACATATGAAGTTGGATGGTTGTAGCGAGTGCTTATTTCTCTCATATCGCCATAACGAGTACGATTTTCGGTTTATGTCATCAATGTTGCATAATTTACAGGCTCCTTCTGCTACAAGCGATAAAGTTATTTAAATAGAAATTACTTTGCGGCCACCTTGAAAAGAAAATGTACCTAATTTGAGATCAGAGTTCTGATTCTCTCTTCGCATGTGCCGATGCTCTATGTACGTCACTTATCCTATTGATGTGAAGACACATTTCAAAGCTCTCTCTGGCACTATGCAACATAATTTCAGATTGTGGGAAAATCACGAGGTAGTGCAAAATCTTCCTCACCACTACCAGCAGGGTAAGGTTACAATTTGAATCCATTGAAATAATGGCTCCCCTCGTTTCGTTCGAGCATAAGCCATATAAACCCAGTGTTGGCTTTTGCCATACTTCCGAGTTATCCATAGAAGTTATGACACAAGTAAACAATGAACATTGCTAATTGATAATGGCAACATCCAACATAAGGCTAAGGAGCGATCTTCTCCCAAGAATCCCATATCATTCTCGCATAATGTGTCCTGCACTCATAAATTTCGTCTTGTCCAATAATTAGCAGTGATGTTTTCTCATCCTAAGGGAGAGGGCGGCCTAGGGAGGTGTGAGAGGGGCAGGCAGGGGAATTAGCTCTCAATACTTTTTGAGTCAGCGAGCCTTAGAGCAGCAGGATGGGACCCCAAGATGATACAGGGTGGTGTCTCCAAAACACCCAAGCGGAAATACGAGCCGAGATGGGGAAGAAACTATCAGCCACTGCTCATCGTGGAATGATTTACCACTGCCCTCCATAAGCGAACCCAAAAAAAGTATCTGGTGCAGAATGGGTGGGGGGAGAGAGCAAAGCCAAAGAAATCAGCTGAATCGGAGGCCCAGGTTGACCTTGGCGCTATCATTGCAGCAAACTGCCAATGAAGAAGTGTGACATGCTTCACGCCTTGAGGGGTGTGGATACCATTAAAATTGTCCCAAATAACGGTCATCCTGTGTTGCGGCTGATGTTGGAACTAGTTCAGGGTTGCTACAGACCAGAAATTATAAAATTCCAGTACTTTTCCAGGCCAAATTTTTCATTTTTCCAGGTTACAATATCCATTCTAATGTGTGAGTATTAGAAAGAAAGAGCAATGATAGGAGAAAACACATTAACGCCGCAAATTTAGTATTGTAAAAAAATAGTTTTCGGTCACGTTCACATTTCAGGAATATCTAAAATATGCTTTTCTGCTAAGGTACAGAATAATCAAGTTTCGGAACCATGTGGTAGAAAGAAGTGATTATTTCACTAAGTCAGCAGTTTTTTATGCTCATATTTTCTACTTCAAGGATGATAGCTTTTGGTAGAAGGTAGCTTAGCAGAGTCGCTCCCCTGTGCTGATTTACTCCTGGGAGTTTTTTTTCCTCCCGTGCTGAATACTTTCGTGAAGCACGCTTGAGATTTTCAAATCCTTCCCGTTCGAATTGAAAACGTCCATTGAACAACATGTGACTCTCGTCAATGCAAAGGTTTTGAAAAGGGGTACAGACATCTCTGGAGGGTTTCCAAGGGCTCCATAGAGTGTCGACAATGATCCTAATTTCTTTCAAGTGATCATTTTCAGTTTATCATATTCATCACCATCGTCGCAGAAATGCAACTGGCAAAGCAGATTACGGTATGTATCCCATGACATTTCTCCAAAATTTGGTGTTCTGATGAGTGAGTCCTTTGACCAATACTCACCGTAGGATAAATTCTTCATCCTTGGAATCAGTAACGTAACTGCAATGAATAGTAAAATAACTGCAAAAAATCTCTTCATCGTCATTATCTTTCCAACTTTTGATCCGTGAATGCTCAATCTCCGGAATGCTCTTCCTGGTATATATGTAATTATTATTAGTTCCGTTCACCATAAATTTCATGAGATCCACTGAAAAAAAAAACAAATGGAAAAAATCTGATATTGCAGAATCTTTGCTCACACTCCCCTTTTATCCAGAATCTTCGGGATCGAATCCATGAATTTCCAGATTCATATCTGTAGAGTGCCATGAATATTCCGGGAATTTCTTCTCCAAAGGTGGTGGTAAATCGTCTTTGTCTGAGCTATCTTCAGATTCTGAAGGTAAGCACAAATTCTTTTTTGCTCTCCAATGCATCTGGTGGTCCCTATGCCCCTGCTATCCCACTAAGCCATCGGCTTATCTTCAGGTTCGTCGGGGCCGAACCACCAGAACTTGACAGAAACACCCTGGGTATGCAAAAAACCAACCCAGGTGGAAACTTGAACCTGCGAACCTCGGATTAGCAGGTGAGGACATTACCCTCCCACCACCGGGGCCGGAAATTATTTTTCTTTAGCAGAGGCTTAGATGCCTGACGTAGATGATTGGGAAGATTCAGCTCTTGAAGCACCTTCCTCTTCTTCCTCAGAGTAAGCTTGGGAAAAATTGTCTAAAAATTCATCCCCGCTCTCATTTTCCTCCAGAGTTTCTAAAACACCTTCCATTGGAATGCTCTTCTTGAATTAAATATGCCCTTATAATATATTTTTTGCAGAATCAATAAATATCTCAAAAGGGATGGTGGATAATAAGCCAAGGATAATTCAAGTACAAAATAAAGCCTAAGTTACAAGGATGCCACAAAAACAGTTCAAAATAAAGCACTGGTCAATGTAAAAGCAAAAAATGAGTCCCAAAATGCTGTGAGAAATGTGGAAGATTACGGGCAGGACAATAAACAAATAAAACACTTCAGGTTCTCCAAAGAACACCCTAACTACAATCAAAAGTAGAGTTTTGTAAAAAGTCAAGAGATGAATGTTCAAAACAAAGCAGGGGTCTATGCCAGAAGAGAAGTACAGGAATTATTTCTAAAGACCAAGTCCAAACAGTATGCGGTGGGTCACAATACATGGAAGAGGAAACATACAAAATCAAACTCACAATGGCAAGTACAGTTAAAGACTGAAGCATTAAGAAAAATATAACGGTAAAGAAAGCCATAGAGGCAATAAATCTAGCAGCTGTAGGCAAAACAATTCCCCAGAAGCACAATCGCAAAGATAAGGGATAATTATGGACCCTTATTTGCTTAGGATGAGAAGGGGAAAATCCAAGGCCTTCGTCCTGAGTGAGGGAAATCTCGAAGCTCAGCAGTAAAAAGAAAGTGGACAAAAGAAAGACCCATAAATACGAGCGGCTGCCCTGTGACAGTCAAGCAAACTTTTCTGAATCATGTAGAACCCACAAGAGTTCATCAGAGCAATCGGCGACATAACACACCTCTCAAAAATCAATGCAGCGAAGCAAAAATGCACCGGGTGCATATACATACTCTTCTTTCGCACAGAGGGCACAAAATCCAAAGGGCATGTTAATGCACTCACAGCATGGTGAGCATGTCGGCAGCGGGTGCGTTAACTCACCCACAGCAGCGAAAGGGTTAAGGGTGTCTACCAGGTGACGTATGGTAGGTTAGCCTCCAAATGAGTGGCAAAATAATCATCGATACTCATCACACAAGGAGTCACGGGGAATAAGTAGAAAAAAGGGTAGCGGCCCTTCCTCACATGAGTGAATGTGGACACCACAGTGGTCAGTAGAGCAACACTCACTTCACTACAGGTGTTCTTTGTGATATGGATTAGGACAATAGAATGAATGGGGAGAACCGCTCTTAGAATTTCAAATAAATTAATAGTAGCTATTTAAAAAAATCAACCCCAAGGAATTTATAAATGAAAGGATATACAATTGGAATTGCAAGATTCCCACAATATATATTGTGGAAAATTGCCAATTGTCTTTAATTATGATATTCCACCATATCACGCCTGAAACTACTTTTTTATTGAGACTTAATACTCCCACAAAAAGGGAAATAAGGGCACTCAATGGACCAGAGATTCTGTTGTTCATTCCTTTTGATGTTACTGATGCATGCTGGAGGTTATTATGACTCGGGAGTGGCTAGCAAGGAATTACCTGTACATACACAATCTGAGGACAAACAAATATTCCATCATCTTCAGCATGGGTGTACAAAATAATACCAGAAATTTAATTTTAGGTGCATATAATTAATTGATAGAGACCAAATAAGAGCACCAGGGCCACCTTTAGGCAAGGTACTAAAAGCAATAAGCCAACACACAGGCACAGAAATTGCCTAAAATGGTACTGCTCACTTATTGAAAACAAACAGATTTTGACTTGGGAAAGCAAATTTCCAGGTATGTTCTCATTTTCCCTGAATTTTCCAGGTTTTCCAGAGCCATTTTCAATTTCCCTGACTTTTCCAGGTTCTCCAGGTCTGTAGCAACCCTGTAGTTGCAACCATGGAAGTTGGCTGCTGAGGCTCCCGAAAGGATGCCCATCTCCCCCCAACTAGTGGAAGCTACCTGAGAAGTTAGGGCATGGGAAAGCGATGAGTGAAATGTGATACTTTTGGTTCGCGGTCATAACTGATAAAGGACTCCCAGCAGGCAATGCCTGCCCCCCAAAGAAGTGGAAGCCACCTGAGAAGTTAGGGCTTGGGAAAGTGATGAGTGAAATGTGATACTTTTGATGAAATGTAATGCTGACTCAAGAAAAAAATATTGCTTCACTCCGACCCTTCGATGAGCGCCAAAGTGAGGGTGGGGGGGGGGGAGAGAGAGACCCAGGGTGGTGGAGGGGAGAGCGAGAGGTAGGCCAAGGACTCGTAGCCATTCACTGGACTGCCGAAAGCACTCGGCCCGTAGGCCTGAGAAAAAAGGCACTGACATCCTCTTTGTTCTACACTACTACAGTACTTGTATTAACCCTACATACTTGAGAAGTATCCATATAGAAAGATTAAGGATGCAGCTAAAACTCACATCAAAGCTCATTTTTGTATCACTTCTCATAGCCGAGGAAAATATCCGCGAAATGATCGATTTTAGGCAAGTTTACTATGATAGCCCTTCCTGTCAGCAGATTTTTGAACCTATGTATTGGCATTGGCAGCTCCGTCGACTCGTTTTTCGTAAAAATACTCTAAGTACTCGAGTCGAGTACCAACTACTCGACTCAACTCGAATTTTTGAGTATGCGCACATCCCTATTAAATGCCATATTCAAAGATGGTAAATTACAGTTAGGAACATCCCAACATAAAAATGATAAAACAAGATAAGGAATGTTCCCGACAAGGCCCCTCATAAGCTAATACACGCTAGCATTAAATATCCAAAAATAACAAAGGAAGAGGAATTGGAGTAAGAAATACTAACTTATGGTTTCTTTACATGCCTAGGCTACAATCGGGGGCGGCTCCAGACCAGAGGTTTGGGGGGGGGGGGGGGGGGGGGGGCACCAGCTCTTTGGGTATTGAATATCCCCCAGGAAAAGGGGGGTTCGTGGGTATCATCTCGGAAATTCATAACAAACTATGTGCAAAATGGTTTTTAGGGGGAGGGCCAATTGCCCCTAATCCCCCACCCTTGCAGATACAGATAACAGTCAATAGGCATTTTTCTCTTACTTGGCCAAAGCTTCACAGTTGTTCACCAAAGTTTTTACAGTTACAGCTAGCTGATTTATTATTTCTTTTTCAGTTTTTACTTCTTTTTTGTACTGTGGAGACTGGATTCGCTGGAGATAACATGGAAGTATGGCTTCAAGAATTGTCTGAAAACAATAATGATGGAAGTATTATATTAATGATTCCAAGCATAAAAATAAGTAAGATTCAATTGCTGACACATGAATGAATAAACAAGTTCATTTCTGACCAAATATGGTAACTGAGTGGCTCGTGATGACTTATACCATTAATGGATTTAGATACTTATTCTGAGCATGAAAATATTAATTCCAATGATGAGTGAAAAATTTCAATGTTATTTCAAAAGCTCTCCATAATTGTTGGGAATGATTGCACACATTAGATTAAGAAATAAATATAAACAAGCCGCAAATCAGTTTGTCAAGTCCTATCATTTCTCTGTGAGTGGAGGAAGTCTATAAGACAAATCAATAAAATGAGTTGATTTCAGGCACATGGTAGTATTCATACCTTCTTATCTTTGGAATTTAGAGTACACCAAGGGAATGCTAATTGAATGAAGATTACTTGGGCACTGTCACTTGAGCAAGTAATTTAATGAATAAAATTTAATTACAATGTGTGTATGGAACCAAATAAAAATTAAAAAGTCTCCTGATTTGATAAAAGGAGCCCACACTTTTACATTTTACTTTTCAGATATGTAGAACTTACTCTTGAATGCTGTGAAATGATAAAACTAATGAACAAAAGCTGAGGCCAATAGGTAAGGCTTTTGGAATCAAAAGTTACTAACAAGATTCAATAACAATTTCTTAGAAACAAACAATAATAATTGAAACTAATCCCGTGAGCAAGACAAGCAGCTACTCCCAGACAGGTGAGGGTGGCCATTTTTTTTACTTTTTTGATATTTTTTTCCTTCTATTTTTTGCCCATAAATGACTAAATCTTAATTTCTAACAGATCCACATAATTTATTAAAAAGGGTAGTTTTGCATGAAATATGCTTGTGGACTACCTACTTCTCACTCACAGAGAAGAAAATATGAAAATACTTTTGGGACTACCAAGGCACTTGGTTGGTGCATTTTTCTCAATAAGTTGTACCACAACTTGGATACTAGTTACAGAGGCACGAAACATTGATTTAAAAAGATTTTTAACATAGCAACTTTATTCCAGGTAAAAAATGTTACTTACAAGCATTTGATGCCCTCTTACAGAGTCTGCAGCATAGGCCACAACCATTACACAAAGGGATATGCAATCCAGTACATTCACCATTTCATTTTCATCATGATAGCAAAAATCAATGGCTTTTAAAGGCTTCTCCTCCTTCACCAGTTCCCCAATGTTAAGTGGATCTGGAGAGGGTGTTTCAAGGCTAAGCAAAAGATTAAAAAGACATTTGGCTGGAACCTGAAAATCCACAAGAAAAACGAGATAATAGCAGACAACCACCTAAACATAGGAAAACAGAGCGAAAGAGTTTTTACTCGACAGTATCAAAGACTTCAAAATGCATCTGTACTTTGTGGGCATCTCCATATTGACTGTCTTCATCTGTGTCCAAAATTGATGAAACACTTCCAAACATTTGTAGAATGAATGGCTTCCTGTTCATTAAGTAAAACTGTTTGACGGCATACTCAATTGTCCTTGTCACCAAAGTGTTGGTTTGGTGGTTGGAATATATTTGAAGCAGTGTTGGCATGATAAGCAAATAACTGAAACAAAGATGAAGATAGATGAAATTAGATCTTAGACATGATGTATATTGATTTAGGCCAAAGAGAAACATTAATGATTAAGGAAACAAATAATTTACCCATTTGTCGAAAAAATGTTCTTGAAATTATGAGCTGCATTAATATATGTAGCCATTACATAACGCAGAATACAAGAATCTTCACTGTGTAAAATTAGAGCACCATTGAGGACATTGAGAAATAAATGAATATCTCCCGAATAAGCAAAATTTCCAGCCATTGCCTCAAACATTCTAGCAATCAATCTGACCCACATAAATTTATGTAGCATATCTAGGCCCAACAGCTCCTGTAAATGAAACAATTTTATTAATTAACTTACAACAGACCTTATCATAAAACATGTAATCTATTACAGTAAAAACATACTAGAATTTACATAATCAGTACATATTATAATAAAATGCCAATTCCTACTGACCCACTCCCTCAGAAATAATCAACTTCCAATTGTGGAGTAGGTACAGTAGGCCCCAACTTCACAATATAAATCCCTCCTGTGGAACCAATTGTAAAGTGTATTCTATTTTAAAGTGTGCCATTAGATACATTACCAAACAAAATAATGGGCTTTCTATATCTAAATATGCTAATACATATTCTTCACGCATAAACTCATTTTGAAACATGAGTAGGAAATTTGATGGTCAATGAAAGAATTTAACTGAAAACTTAATGACACAATGATGACAGTGAAGGGTGTTGACTTAATTGGATTCATAGCAAAATATCTCATATTACCTGATCCCTGCACAGAAAAACAAGCTACCCACCAATCTCTGCAATGCGAAAGATGGTTCACTCCATTCACACTTAAAGTAAGCCATTGTTTGCAATTGTTAATGTGAGTGGTTTTCTGAACCATTGTAGCTCTTAATCCTCTTCTCACGTTGTAGCAGCTACAAAGGTTTCTGCTTTTAGCTGATTTCAGCAGCTACTTTTACAAATCATCTGGTAAACTATAAGATCACCACCACTACACCATCACACTGCAAGTACTGCTGAGTGTTAGAGTACTCGACCCATCTTCATGAACAGTCTTTCCACCCATATGCAGGTTAAAGTTCTTTTGAATCATTGTTCACCAATCTGACACCCTGCACTTGAATTACATGTGAAAGCTAGTTGTGATAACAGAATTACTCTGTGTTATTCAAAATTATGAGTTCTGGCAACATTCAAAGACCTACCACACCTTTCCCTCTTTTTGTATTGAAAATCATTTAAATGTGCAGATAATTAGTATCCAACAAATTCCTTGGCATGGAAACAGATTAGGTTATTGCTTTCACTACGAAGTTCTACTCCGACTAGTATAGTCAGTAATGAATGTGCGGTTGATTGAGAAATTCATCCGTAAATCACCTCTATGGAAAGAAATCATTGATCACCATTAACTTTCTTCAAGTTACTTTTAAATCTTAGTTTTAATCATGATAGAGCCCATTGACTTTTTTATAATACTTTTAGATGCGACTGAAACAATTACTATTTATTTTTAGCATAAACTCATATAGAGACTTACCGATGTGAATGTATATATATCACCATTTGCTCGCATACTCTTATCTACTCCAAAGTGCTGGAGTAGCCAACGTTTATCTCCAAAAATGGTTCATCATTTCTTTGAGTTTCCATTTCACTCGAATCAAAGTTTCATTTTGCGATTCGTATTTCAGAGAAAATCTCACCTTAAGGATAATTTTTAACCTTACAATGAAATTAAAATATTTTACATTAACCACCTAAAAAGTTTTTTAGAAATGAAAATTCTGAGGAGGGTGCGTGACTATGTCATTATGTGCGACTTTGTGTCCAAGGCAATGTGATATATTTTGTAATTAGTGTACTATCACTTTCAAAAGTCGGTCCACACGGTGAGCGTGACCATCTCCGTGCTCTGCTGAAATCGAGATTCACGTATTGTATATGTATTCCATGACTTCTGGGGGCCAATTTTACTGCTATGACCAGCACAACTTGAGTTTATTTTGTACTCGCTAAGAGACCCTCCCGTGACCTTCTCCCTCTGACAACGAATAGCCAAAACAATCCCACCCCCCACTCCCAAAAGAATTTGCCGACGAAAGAACGCATGAGGCGTTTTCGGCTTTGGGCAGGGACTTATCGGTATTTCTTTTGCGAGGAAGATGGCGAGAAATTTCCAGACTCTCCTCATGGCATGGGTTGCTGAGGCAAAATGCATTAATTCTGCACGAAGGGGAAAAATAGTAGTCTCATTTGTGTGCAGGAAAACTAGTAATTTATGAAGTACCAGTAAATACGTTGCCAAAATCCACTGGTGGAAAACCAGCTCCGAAACTTTTCCCGACAAGGAGAAAATAAAGAATTTGAAGAGATCAGAATTTTTATTTCGCTTGTAATAAAAATAGTTGAGATAGCTATTAAAATGAAATTGGGGCAAGGGCAGAAGACTTTCTTGGGGAAGACCAGTATGGGCCAAAGAAAGGGAGTGGGACACGAAACATATTTCAGGTGGCGAGTATGCTAAATGCTAACATTTATTTATAGATAATAGCCACATATCTCCATTTGCTTATTAAACTGCTGGAAGACTTATGAAAAATTGCATTGGATGATAATAATAAACATTCCTACAGAAATAGGGAGTATGTACACTGAAAGTTTAGGCAAATTAATATAAAAAACTTTCTGGGATGAAGCAGTACATGTAATGGTAATGAATGACGATTTGGAATGTGCATAGGTTGGAAGAGGATTAAGGCTGGGACATTTCTTATTACCACTAATCTTCAATTACATGCTAAGAATTTGGTAATGGATGCATGGAAAGGGATAAAATTGGGAAGGAAAGTAGCAGGGTAGCTGTTAATTTTGGTAGTATTGCAGATGGCCAAGATTTATCTAGCCAGTAGGCCATGGGACTCTATGTCTATTTCACAGGTGAAAAAATGCGTGATATGTGGGATGTGAATCAAATTAAGTGCAACTAATGAGGTTTTTAAAGTATAAATAGCCAAAAATAAAGTAAAATGAGGAAAATTCTAATCTGGGGAAACAGTTTATCTTTCCAGGAAGTACCTATTTAGAATGATAATAGGTATTCTAGCAAGGACATAAGTAGAAGAATTGTACTAACAAAGAAGCATTGGCATAGAAAAACGAATAATGTTAGACTCTGAATAACTATGCCATTCAGAAAAGGACAATGTAATGTATGGAGCTTGGCGTTACTGAGGATTTTTAGAATGGTCTTTGGATATAAATTTCACAGTTTTCATGTAGGATGGAGAGAAAAAGAAACGAAACGTCGATAGGAGATATAAGAGAGACTTAGCACACATAAAACATGGTGTTGCCTAAGGTGCTATAGATGGGATATGACTCAACGACGGGAAAGGGGATACTACGGCAAATATCTTAATTAGTGGAACACATGCAATAATGATAAATGTGCAAATATATCCCCATTGTTGCAAAGTTTAATTAAAACAATATTGCACAGTAAATTAAAACACCATTGAGTAAAGTTTAAAAACAAAAGAATTGATAGTAAATGCAATATCTTATGGTGTTCTTGCTTATATCATTAATTATTTTCACGGAACGAAAATGGTTCCATACACCGGAGGTTTTGAAAAGCCCCTAGCACACATATTAATTACTAATACAACGATTTCCATTTTTAACTGTTGCAAAATATGTTGCTGTGACACGCAGACCGCTGAGAATTTCATAAACACCTAAAAGGGACAAATTGACGATGAACAAGGATGAGTAACTGATGGGAGTCCTCTCATTCTCTTGCAACAGGGAGTTGAGATTTATTCACTAATCAGTCCGAATTTCCCTCAAGATCAAGACTAGTGATCAGAACTACTAAATTATTTTTAAAAATAATCTGGAATTAATGAAAGGTAACAATCCAAGCCTGAAAACATTAACCCTACACCTTTTATTTGTGCCACAAAAATATCACACCTTTTTGTGACCGATGGACCTCCATGATGATGTCCACTTTGTGGATTGGACAGTTGTCCAGGACAAAAACCACCTCCTCACTCTCGGGAATGATTTCATTTAGGTAAGGCAACAAATAAGCCCTTAATATTTGAACATAGTCCACAGAATTCATCTATGTAGGGGTTTTCACTAATGGTGCTTGTCCTGCTGCAGAAATTGCCCCCCAGAAACTCAGGGGTATACGATCAGGATTTTGCGTTCTAATTAAATGCTAACTAACGTTCTAACTAAATGCTATACCTATAAAAGAAATTATCAATGTGTTACTTGATTATAAAATTTGGCATTTAACTAATAACTTCACACGTCAAGTCATAAGAATTATTACCTAGTATTTCTTCGACACCAAAGTTTAACCTTCCCATCTCGGTTGCTTCAGAATATTTTTTCGTCCAAAAATACAACAAGGTCCCAATAAGATTGGTCCATTTCAATATACCTTCTGGCAATATTTAGTCGGGTTTCTCGCTGGATTTTGGTCATGGAGGGTTTCTTGGCGGCCTTGTAGTGCTTAATTCCGCCCTCTATAATGTGGTGTCTTACCGTGGCGTAGCTGCAGTTAAGATTACTGCTTCTCCTCAACTCTGCAACACCATTGACTGACAATGGATTCTGATGAATGGCCTCCCTTATATCCTCATCATCTTGCCTGTTAATGCACCTCGGATGTTCACTCTTTGGTTTCGATTCTAATGACTCGTCACCCTCCTCATTTATCTTAAGCCACTTATACACAGCTTTTCGGTCTACGTTTAGGTGTGCCACTATTCGTGAAAAAGTTTTCCTGCTCTCAAAAAATGACACTATTTGCCCCCTCTGGGCTGCGCTAAAATGATTGTTGCCTTGCCGATCCATTTACTCGATTTTCCAATAATACACAAGCCTGCTACTCTTAACAGTGAAAAACACCTAACTGAGAACCTTTCACTTTTGCATTCTCTGCCTACCGTTGCCTACCACCTTGAGTCGGGGAGTTGGCTGGGCAGCAATAGCAAGAGAAGGCCACACGAGGGTCTCCGTAGTGAGTGGAAATGAGTAAAATTGGCCCTTAGTAGTCGCTGAATACGTAGGCAATACCCAAAGTTCGAATTCAGTGAAATATGAAGTCAGTTTTTATTCTGCAAAAATAGTCTATCAGGATAATGACTCATTCCTCATCTGTGGAACACTGGAGACCACTGTTCATAAAATTAAAAATCATGACTGTATAAAGTATGTTAGTTTATAAAATATTTATTTATGTTAAAGAAAATCTCCATCTTTTCCCGACTAGATGTGCAGTACACAACTATAATACAAGGAAACATAATCACCTCTCTTTGAACCAATGTAGGCAAAAAAATAACTCAACAGTTTTTGAGTAACATAAGTACATATAAGATTTTTTAACCACTTGCCTGTGCCAGCAAGAACTACAAGCACGGCAAAATTTAAAAATGTTATTCATTCATGGCTAACTTATGTAGCACTGCATTCTTTGGATGATTTTTTTTTCGTATGCTGCCTCTGAGATAGTTTTTTTGACTAGTTTTTATTTTTATTTTGATGTTTGAGATTGAATTTATTGTTCTGAGATGGACTATCATATTTTGTATAGGTACTTCTTGTTCTTTGACTTTTTGTACACACTAGAGTTTGATGAGGTCTCTGTATTTTCCTCAATACTTGACCAATAAATAATATTATTATTATTCTTCTACACTATAATAATACACAATACTAAAACATTTCATACCCAACTGTAGGTATTTGACATAGTGGGACTAATGTCAATTCAAAGTTATACATAAACATGGAAATAACCAAAAGCCATACCTTCCCCATTTCTCCACCTTTGTACAAGTCAATATCAGATTCCAAGGCTTTTCTTGGAAATGATGGTAGTTTCATCAGCTCCTCATGCAAAAATACAACTCTCTGCACAACCTAAAATTGACCATGAAAAACAGAAACTATTTAGTGAGATAATGGTATGGTTAGGCTAATGAGACCTGATGGTTTGGAGAAGACTTTTGATCTGTTCATCACAGTGAATACATGACATACATTCACTTGGTAGGAAGCTGAGATTATTCCTACTGGGTATGTTAAAATCAGAAATGTAACTTCCAAAAATTTCCCTCTTCCAATGAAACCTTTCTCTTTCAAAAATCCATGAACAATCAAACTGAAAGTACATATGCATGCCCAGCCTGCTAGTAATTAACTGGCATTGTAAGCATCCTTTCATCGTAAGAACTATGAAATGGTATATATGTTGCCAAGAGACAATCACTTGTGTCTCTTCTCCACATGAGAACAAAAACATACCAGAGGGTTGATTACCGCAAAATTTTAAGGGTCCTTAACCCTTTGTTAAAGAAAGCAAGGAGGTATTTGACTTTTAGATTAAAATTCATTCTTTCAAAATAAATGTTTAGAGGTTATCATGGTTCTGAGCTGAACTTCATTATATGTACCATGCTTTTGATGGGAAAGAGTAAAATAAACACAAAGAGAAACAACAAGCAGTGAAACTAAAATGAATAATGAATTTATATTGATTCTCTCTAGCATAGCTCTTCAATATTGATATTTGACTAAGCATATTTACATTTTTTTATCGTTATTCATTCTCAACTGTGTGAAAACTGTTTTTAACCCTTTGAACATAGAAAGAATGCTTTGCACCAAGCCTATATGCACATAATTGCCCATCTCATACTACCATACTTAGTAATATTCAAGACTGTTTGTTTTCAAGGGATAAAAAGAAAAATATCATGACTGTACAGTCATGATATTTTTCTTTTTCTTTTTCTTTTTTTTTCTTACGTAACATTGGTTGGTTGGCTATTAGAATAGGTGGCAGACAACTGAGCAATTTGTTCACTATAAACCAGGTGGGTTGGTTGGCAAGGGAAGGATTACTTGCAGAATGAAGGAAGAATGGAGACAATCACAGCAGAAGCATTACACCACTCTAAACTAAAGGCACCTTACCATCTGATGGAAAAAATACTGAACCAAGAGTTCTCAAAATATCACTCGCATAGTAATTGGAATTCCACTAAAAACTGTTAAGAAGTACGTTACTATAACATAAACAAGTGTTGTGTTAATGGGTTACATATCAATATATAGATAATATAGGTTGGTACGAATGCCAGCACAGTTAATGATTCTTTTGTTTCCCAACAGAAGTGATGCTTTTTTTCCTCTGTGAATAAAAAGTTAGTTCTATGAGCTACTATCAAATGACTCGGTTATATTGTCATTTCAATCTTCCCTAATCTGATCCAAGCAGTATTTAGAGAGGAGTATAATTATAGCGAATGGCCAGAATCCTAACAAAAATCTCAACTACTACCTGGAGTTGAACCCAAGGCCTAGCAATTGGAGGCCAGTACTCTGACGTCTACACCAGCCCAATCCCCAATGCTACACAGAAATTTGGCAAAAGAGAACTGCATTGTTATGATGACACATTCATGGCAAATAGTAGACATCACCATGAAATGGTAAAATGATCAATCATAAGGGGGACTCAAGGACCTGGATGAGAGGCAGCTTATGAAGGCATAAGTACAGTCCTTGAACTTTCGGAAAATGAAGAAAAAAGTTAAGTGCCTGCAAAAAAACAAGAAAAAAAAATTAAAACCATAACTTACCATATCAACATTCTTTAATATAGCCCAAGTTAGGAGAACTTTTCCTATTTCAACAAATTTCAGGATCAGAGCTTGCTTTTGCAATGCATTATATGCTTCATCAGGTTCCATGTGAACTAATGCTAATTGTGGATACTGAGACCTCTTGAAGAAATAAAAATCTCTAACATAAGCTGATGGGTTATGGATTTGATCTGAAAAAGAGAATTTGTGGAAGTCAGAAAACATATATATAACCTATACACACTCACATTTCATTAAGAAAATTCATTAGCATTAGTGTGCAAACAAATAATTCCTGGGAAAATACTCTAGCTTTAAAAACCATGTAGCTACTATAAAATATACGTATACTACAAACCAAGATCAACAAACAGAGAGTAGGAAGGGTGATCTCAGATGAAGAAAGAAAATTATGATCCGAGCGAATGAAGAAATACTGGGCTAACGGAAAACAGAAGAAATCCAGAATATGACTGAAGTGGTCCAATGAAGGCCATAAAATTAGAAATAAAAGGCTTATAAAAGAAGGAAAAAGAAAATGGAGGAAACAGAAAATTCAAAGTTATAATGAAATGTTTCTATTTTAACAAGATTCAACAGAACACTGCACATGAACTTTGCAAGAAGGAAATATGAGGACATTAATTTGAAAATAAGTTTCAACCATGTATTAGTTAACTCACTTTTCACAACATATACATATATAAACACTCACTCATATTATACGTAAGTTTTCAAGGCACATGAACTCCTGATAATAATATCTTAATTAACAAGTTCTGGGGTCTAACATTCACCAATAATTTCACATAATACAAGAAATAAACACTGAGCAAGAAAAATATTTAGTCAAAAGCTAAAACCATAATAAAAATAATACAGGGAGTATTCTTAATACTTCCGTCGGATCTTTATTTTGTGAATGCAGAAATTATACATATCTTATTCTCGTTAGTGGGAGATTCTTTTGTTTTGCTTGTCAGAAAGAAAGTTGAAATGATAGAAACAAAATTGCGCAATACATAACATTTATTCATCGAAATGATTAGTACAAATGGCTAACCTATGAACAATTGGTCGACGGTAATTAATATTTTCTGCTTTCCAATGTTAATTTTATATTTCTTGTGTTATTTCCATCTAACTTAAGTTCTAAGCTCTCTGTAGACACCTCGATCACTAAAATTGACCAACTCGTTCCGGAGATACAACTGAACTGAGTGCACCCCATGCCCACACAAGCCCAAATTTAGACCCCCCACACACAACGCTGTGACATCACCTCGCAAACCCTCCTCTGCTCGCAACAAACCATTTCCAGTAGTCGACAAAACGGGCTATCCAGTCATAATTTTAGATATTCTGTAATCCTTATAGTTTTTTGCACACGAGGACCTTGAAAGTACACAAATATTGGTTACGGCAAGACCTTACATGACACCAAGAATGAACCATAAGATGTTCATTTGCATTCACATAAAAAATAAATATATGATACGTGCACAGAAAAATTTGAGGTTCCTGAATTACATTATGGGATACCAGTGTGACAAGACTGAGAAAATGATATCTAAAAGGGATGTGCGAGTACTCGAAAATTCAAGTTGAGTCGAGTAGATGGTACTCTACTTGAGTACTTCGAGTATTTTTACGAAAGTCAAGTCGAGTCGACGGAGCCATCGAGGCCAATAGGTTCAGAAATCTACCAACAGGAAGTGCTATCATAGTAAACTTACCTAAAATAGATCATTTCACGGAAATGTTCCTCGGCAATGAGAAGTGATACGAAAATGAGCTTTGATATAAGTTCTAGCTGCATCCTTTATCTTTCAATTGGGATACTTCTAGAGCACGGAAGTTTAATACAAGTACTGTAGCAGTGTAGAGTAAAGAGGATGCCCGGCGCTTTTTTCCTCAGGCCTTCGCGCCGAGCACTTTCGGCAGTCCAGTGAACGGCTACGAGTCCTTGGCCTACCTCTTGCTCTCCCCTCCACCACCCCGAGTCTCTCTCTCCCCCCGCCCTCGCCTTGGCGCTCATCGGAGGGTCGGAGTGAAGCAATATTTTTTTTTCGCATCAGCATCACATTTCATCAAAAGTATCACATTTCACTCATCGCTTTCCCAAGCCCTAACTTCTCAAGTGGCTTCCACTAGTTTGGGGAGGGGGGAGGTGTTGCCCGCTGGGAGTCCCTTATCAGTTATGACCGTGAACCAAAAGAATCACATTTCATTCATCACTTTCCCAAACCCTAACTTCTCAGATGGCTTGCACTAGTTTGGGGGGAGGGGGACATCCTTTCGGGAGCCTCAGCAGCCAACTTCCATGGTTGTAACTAGTTCCAACATCGCCCGCAACACAGGATGACCATTATTTAGGACGATTTGAATGATATCCACACCCCTCAAGGCGTGAGAGCATGTCACACTTCTTCATTGGCGGTTTGCTGCGATGGTAGTGCCAAGGCCAACCTGGGCCTCCGATTCAGCCGACTTCTTCGTCTTTGCTCTCTCCCCCCACCCCTTCAATACTTTTTTCGGGTTCGCTTCAGGAGGACTAATCGCAGATAAATAAAATCTGGGGGTTACACCATTAGAGCCGGTGCCTGGTCTGCTTGGACCTTACCCGGTTGATCTCTAAGGGGGGGAAGGATTCTGAGTCCAAAGGTTGACTAAGGCCAAAGGTTTCGTAAACTGGTTCTTCGGAGAAGATTGCTGGCCTGGCACTCCGAAGGGAGGCGGAACCCACGGTTGGATTCTGATGAACAAAGTACGAGCCATCCGCCTGCCCCCATAGTGGCAGAGGATCCCTTCAAGGGGGGTTAAGGCTACGAGCTCGAAGGGTCAGAGGGACACTCACACAATTGTGTCTGTCCAAAAACCCTTCGGGAGAGAAATTTCGCCTGCCGGGTGTTCGGACCACCCGGTGAAGGGTTTCGCCCAGACGTAGTCTCCCCTAATTATGGGGTGATTGTGTCGCTTTCTTTCCCCCTTTCCCGTAACCCTTTGGACTCAGAATCCTTACCCCCCTTAGAGATCAACCCGGTAAGGTCCAAGCAGACCAGGCACCGGCTCTAATGGTGTAACCCCCAGATTTTATTTATCTGCTTCAGGAGGACTGTGGTAAATCATTCCGTGATGAACACAGGCTGACAGTGACTTCCCTCTTGGCTCGTATTTCGGCTTGGGTGATTCATTGACACCACCCGGGATCATCCGGGGGTGGCATCCTGCTTCTCCGAGGCTCGCAGACTGAAAAAGCATTAACAGCTAATCCCCCCACTTGCCCCTCTCACACCTCCGTAGGCCACCCTCTTGCTTAGGTTGAGAAAAAATCACCCCTGACTTTTGGACAAGAAGAAATTTATGAGTGGGGGACACATTCTGCGAGAATGATATGGGATTCATTTGAGAAGATTGCCCCTTCGTCTTACGTAAACAATAAATGTTGCCATTATCAATTTACAATGTTCATTGTTTACTTGCGTCATAATTTTTTATGGATGATTCGGAAGTACTGCAAAATCCGAAAGCCAACACTGGGTTGAACAAGCCGGTGCTCGAACGAATCGAGGGGAGCTGTTATTTCAGTCGATTCTAATTGTAACCTTGGCCTGTTGGGTGAGGTAGACTTCACACTCCCTCGTAATTTTTCCACAATCGGAAATTATGTTGCGTAGTGCCCGCGAGATCTTTGAAATGCATCGTCACAACAATAGGACAAGTAACGTACCTAGAGCATCGGAGCATGCGAACAGAGAATCGTAACTCTGATCTCAAATTAGGTACATTTTCTTTTCAAGGTGATACATTGCCACAAAGTAATTTCAATTGGAATAACTTTGTCGCTCGTAACAGAAGGTGCCTGTAAATTATGCAACCTTGATGACATAAACGAAAAATTGTACTCGTTATGGTGATACGAGAGAAATAACTGCTCGCTACAGCCGTCCAACTTTGTATGTTATTACCATGAGACCAACTATTGGTAAAAAATCACTAGTTACAGCCAGATTCTCACTATATATCACACTTGTAATGACGGACTTCTACTGTATTAGGTATTGATAGTCGTTAGATAGTTGTTATCTAACTTCAATAGCTACGACTACTCTAGGCTCTTCCTAGGAATTTTGGATCCACAAGTTTTCAACCCAATGCAGTCATTAAATAAAACTGTCGACAAATTACAAGAGGTTCCTTCATTTCAATTGTCCTATTGGAACTGTTCAAGACACATTAATTTTAATTCATCTCCCAATTCTGTCACAATTACAATAAATATTCCTTATCACCTTTACCTTCCAGATCAGGCCATATGTTCAGAAGAGAAAATGAACTATGGGATTGGGAAAACGAGAATATGTTGGTGCATGCATTATTATATTGCCTGGTTGGGAAATTCCCATAGTTCATACGACTCGACTCGACACTCGCAACTGCAACTCGACTCGTGATCATAAAGTACTACTCACACATCCCTAATCTCTAATTTACACAATGAAGCCACTAATCAATATTGAAGGATGGTATACCTTTTAGGTTTCAATTAAATCAGAGCTCAATACAGGAATCGTCAAGATGGCTTTTACTTACTTTGAGTTGCAATATAGGACTATGAAAATATATCACTATTACTGAAATCAACATAGAATAGGGAAATTATGAATAAATTCATAAATATTCATTGGAATGGAAAATGCGGCATAATACAAATATAAAATGAAAAATGTGAGCCACTTTTTAATTGCAAGTTTAAAAAAAGTCAGTTTGTGGAAATGAGTACATATGTAAGATATTACTTCCCAAAAAAAAAATATGTGGACATTAGCAGAAATCATAAAAATGTACGTGGACGCTACAATAAAAGTAAAAAATACAGACATGTCCGCATAAATGAGGACGTATGGTAACCCTACTTGAGTCAGAGGAAACAATGTCAAGGTATTACTAATATATGTATTACCCCTCATGGTTCCTCAAGTCATTTACAGTTATAATGTTTGTTTTTATCTTTAAAATAAAATTCATGAACATCAAAAGTTGAATAAGCAAACCTTAAAATTAAGATATCAGAATCATTACAATAACATATTACACATTGTATGGTTAATAAGACCTATTCAATGATGAACTTACGAGTCTTGTGGTCCACTAAGAAGAATTCCTTGTGATGTGCTTCATCAATCCCAAAAAAGTCAAGAGATTCACGAAGTATTTGGCAAAACTGAGTATCTTCTTGAACAGGAAATTGTGAGGGTATACCACCAGCATCATCTGAAATAAGGAATGCATTTGAAATATTAATCATAAAAATGTATAATCATAAGAGTAACTAAGCATCAACTACAAAACATTCAGTCAACCCAATGCACCTACCAAAGTGAGAAAGCAAAATTAGGTACTTTGAATTACAATACAGTAGAATCCTGATTTAAGGTTTTTCAGGGGGGACAAAATTTAAAACACTAAATGCGGACAAACACTAAATG
The DNA here is from genome assembly GCA_963573305.1 of Pyrrhosoma nymphula. Classification (NCBI taxonomy): domain Eukaryota; kingdom Metazoa; phylum Arthropoda; class Insecta; order Odonata; family Coenagrionidae; genus Pyrrhosoma; species Pyrrhosoma nymphula. The sequence goes on from OY754327.1 coordinate 134,543,174, forward strand.
AGGACTTGTCATTTTTTTTTAGGTTTTAGGGTCTGTAATGATTAGAACAGCTTTCCACGAAAAGAAAATATAATTTCAAGTCACTAAAAGGGGTCACATAAAACAATAAAAAATTTTCATAAGTTTTATATGCTCTTCCCAAAGAAGGTTGGATTCAGTGACAAAATGAAAATTGAACCAAAAATGAAAATGCCTTAACAAAAAATACAATGCATTAGCCTTCTGACTACTCAGGAATTCAATATCAATTTTAAAACTTTTAGGAGAGACTAATTATATTTCTGAACAGCTACTTTTTAAGTTCCTCAAACGGGGACTTTTTTGAGTGCTTACGACGCTTAGATAAAACACCCAATGCTGTGGATTCTCTTAAAATTGCTTCCCTTTTCATTATGATGTTGTTCAATGTTGTTACTGGCATGAACAGCTTCTTCGCCTAGTCAATTCTCTTTAAGTGAGGATTTTTATCCACCTACTCAATAATTTTTCTCTGCTCTCTATCAACCAATAGCACCCAGGAGACTGGTACTAGTCTATCAGTGGTCTTGTTGAAGAGTTTTTTCTTGTAACACTGCTGACTCGACTGCTGTGGAACATATGATTTTCAAAGAAGTCGCCAACTCTCTTTTCTGAGCCACTTCTCACTGGCCTCAAATGTGGCTATACAATACATTGTATTTTTTAAATCTGTTACGCAACTAACTAAAACCTTACTACCGACCATCCAACCCTAACTCGTATACGCTGTCATTTGAACCTTCAGGTAAAACACATTGTAATTCAACCCTCCCGCCTTTTTTTGTGTGGCCGTAACTTAATAATGGCATGAAGCTAACGTCGGCATTTTTGGGGTTAAATTTTACTGTCGTCACTGTGGCACCTAATAGACGTTGGCAATTTTCCTAAGAAAAATGGATTTAAGGAAAATTCCCACTGGGAATGTTAGTGTGGATGGTTATCAACGTTAAAAATTCCATTTTTGCACATTTCTCAGTGGTCTCGAAGCATTTTTACTACCCATTTTATTCTGTAAAAGCGAGGTGTAGGCGGCTATGAACTCGAAAAATCATCATTAAAGACGAACGAAAGATACAGACATTTCATTTCGCAAAATATTGATACTTTCCAATTATGAGAATATTAAGGATGGTACGACATAATGAAAATGCCTTATTTAGCTATCAATTTTGATTTGTAGCTCCGAGAAATTAAGCTGCTGTTGCACATGCAAGTTTCTCACATGGCGTGCAGTTCGACATTCATTTTTTCTACACAGCGCCCGGGAAAATTTCGACAATTTCAACTGCGTAATATGGCATATCATCATTGAGTTAAACTTACTATTGGGGAAAATGCGGTTTTACATTTATGTATGTATTACCAAGAGCATACAATATCTTAGTGTTGGTATGTTAATTATAGGACAGGGTAAAGGGCAAGAGAATAGTGAAAGTGATGGGCTCTGCTAGGGTGAGAGTGATGGGTGACTCCATGCTGAGACACTTGGTCGCTGAAGAAGGACAGGTCATAAACTGTTTTCCAGGAATAAGGACTGAGGAACTGGAACGACAAATAGAGGGGATGAGGGACGGGGAAGAGGAGGAAGTCGTTCTCATACATGTGGGGACAGATGACCTCAAGAGCGCAAAAACTTATGACCATGTCATTGGATGGGTGTGGGACATGTGCACAGTGGCCAAAAGAAAATTTGGCAAGGCTAAATTAATCCTTAGCGGAGTGATTAAAAGAAGGGATGTGAGGGACAGAGTGATATATTATGTAAATGAGGGCTTGGAATGGGTCTGCGAAAAATTAGGTTTATATTTCGTTGACCCAAATTGTTGGGTTAGTTCGAGTGATCTTGGAAGAGATGGCGTGCACCTTAACAGGAGAGGAGTGAAAAAACTTAGTGAAATGGTGAAGAATGTAGTGCATTACTATGGTAAAAAAAAACTAGATCAGGTTTGGGGATGTGTAAATGACGGGAGGGCAGTCTATAGCAGCATTGACGAAAATGAGACGTCAATAGGGGAGCATGAAAACAGCCATTGGTTGCATGAGATGGGAACTGGTCCAATTAAGGTGAAAGAAGGCAGGAATAAATGTGACCATGTTCCGGATAAAACAATTTCTGACATTTCTGAGGGACTTAATGCTGAGAGCTGGAAGGGAAATAAGTTCATGTGCTCATGTGTAAGTGTTACGGTTGTTAGGGAGCCATTAGATGGAGCTGTCGAGCAAAATTGTGGATGCTGCAGCGGAGTAAACTCTCAGTCATCGGAAACTTCATCAGGAAATGATTTAGCTGTCTACACTGCTGAATCCAAAGGTAAGATCTTAAAAATTCTTCAGGTCAACTGCCGTAGCGTTAAAAATAAAATAATTGAATTTCAGTCATTAATTGAATCGTGTAAACCTGACTGTGTAGTAGGCACTGAGTCGTGGCTTAAAGAAGATATTAACTCAAAAGAAATTTTTCCTGATGATTTCAACGTGTACAGGAGGGATAGAACAGACAGGGGAGGGGGTGTATTCATTTGCGTCAAGTCAAGTTTCTTGAGTAGCTTGGAATGGGTGAGAGATGATTTCGAAATGCTTAGTGTAAATATATATAACCAGGAAAGTGAAAAAGCCCTAAATATAATTGGAGTTTACAGAAAACCGGATGAAGACATGAGCATGCTGGAGGCTTTGGCAGATTTATGCTCAGAAAAACCTAGTAGACGAACCCTCATAGCAGGAGATCTTAATCTTCCAGGAGCTCAGTGGAATGGAAATGTTAAATGTAGTGGTAAGGTTCAATCTCTTGTTAATAGGTTAATTCTTGAAGAGGGTTTCGAGCAGCTCGTGAATGGACCAACGAGAGGTAATAACATACTGGATGTCTTCCTTCTAAGGCCATTTGAGGGTGACCATACCTTTGAGATAATACCTGGGTTAAGTGATCACTCTGCAGTCTCAATTGAACTGGAATGGTCATCGCGAATATCACAGAAAATAAAGGATAAATTTTGCTGGAATTATGTAAAAGGGAACGTGGTTGGGTTTAAAAATATGCTAAGAGAAAACTTTCCGAAATGGGCAGGGCAAGGTGCTACTCCGGATGAAATTTGGGACTGTTTTAAGAATATTTTGTCCGCGGGAATAGAAAAATTTGTTCCAAGGAAAAGACTTAAACACAACGGCGACCCTGAGTATTATAACGCAAAAATAAGAAGAATTAAGAGGAAAGTGAGGCGCACGTATAAACTAAGAAATTTAAGTCTCAGATATCTGGTAAAATATAAAACACTAATTAGTAGATTAAACACTGAAAAACAGAAAGCCCGGGAAAGCTATCTATTGAATATACTTGACCAGAAAAATACTAATAAATTCTATAAATATATTAGGAAGAAAAGGGACAATAATAATGACATATCAATGCTTCTTAGGGAAGATGGAAAAGTTATTTTAGATAACAAGGTCAAGGCGGACGAGCTAAATAAATGGTACGCCAGCAGCTATAAGGAAAAGGCTGAAAATAATAAGTTCGTTTTAGCTACCAATAATGATTACAATGATAGCATGTTGTTATCTGGCAGTGGTGAGTACAATTTTGACCATATTAGTGTGTCAGATAGTGAGATATTAAAATTAATACGCAAACAACGGAGAAATAAATCAGCGGGACCTGATAATGTATCCATAGATGCATTAAAACTAGGTGATGAAGCAATAGTTCCTTACATAAAAAGACTTTTCCTCGTGACTTTAAATAATGGAAGCTTGCCTTTCGACTGGAAATTGGCAACCGTCATACCTATCTTCAAGGGAGGAGATAAAACTAGAGTTGAAAACTATAGACCTGTAAGCCTAACGTCTGTAGTGTGTAAATTAATTGAAAAAATCATTGCTAGGTACTTGCGTGAGTTCTGGGATAAAACTAACTGGCTATTCCAATACCAACATGGATTCAGGAAAGGCTTTTCGTGTGAAACCCAATTGCTAGGATTGTGCCAAGATATTGCTGAAGTCCTAGACCAAGGTAGTGAAATTGATGCGGTTATAATTGATTTCAAAAAAGCTTTTGACACGGTACCACAGATTAATTTGATAGAAAAAATAGAGAGATTACAAATAGATGGCAGGGTTAAAATATGGATTAGAGAATTTTTGAAAGGAAGGTCGCAGAGAGTAAGAGTCGGTGAAGAATTCTCCGGTGATACTGAAGTGACATCTGGAGTTCCCCAAGGAAGCGTTTTGGGTCCGTTATTGTTTTTAATTTACATAAATGACATACATGTAGATGTTGACTCCAAAATTCGTCTTTTTGCAGATGACTGTATTATATAGAGAAAGATAAATAACAAGGAGGACCAGTGTACCCTTCAAAATGATCTAGACAAGTTGTCCTCATGGATAACAGTAAATAAAATGGAAGTTAACATGAATAAATGCAAACAAATAACATTCACGAGAAGGAAAAATAAAGAAAATAGGTCATATATTCTGCTCGGAGAAAATATTGACAATTTTAACGATTGTAAATACCTGGGTGTTAATTTTACGTCAAAACTAGATTGGGGAATACACATCGATAAGGTTGTAAGAAAAGCTTTTAAATCTCTGCACTGGGTGATGAGAAATATTAAGGAGAGTAATAAAGAAACCAAAGAAATGGCCTACAGGACTATGGTTCGTCCGGTATTAGAATATGCAACGGTAGTATGGGATCCTCATTTAAAAACAGATATATACAAGCTGGAAAAAGTACAAAGGAAGGCAGCCAGGTATGTTTTAGGCAGGCACAAAAGGTGTGACAGTGTTACAGCCATGCTGGGGTATCTGGGTTGGAAACCTTTGGAATTAAGGAGGAAAATAAACAGGTTATGCGGGATATACAAAGCTATTACAAAAGAACGGGCTTGGGATGAAATAAATCAAAGGCTAGACTCACCCTGCTACATAGGAAGAAATGACCACAGGTACAAAATTAAATGTAGAAAGCAGAAAACTGATACCCTGAAGCAATCCTTCTTAAACAGAGGTATAAAGGAGTGGAATGAGTTACCTGAAGAAATTTTTAAGATCTTTCCTGCTAGCGCAAAAATTTTTAGAAATAAGTGTTCCTCGATTCTGTAATGGTTTATTTGGAAGTGTTTTGAAAATTTCATGTGTATTTTCTTATGCTTAGGTTAATGTTACCACCAGGCGATTGCCTACTTGTAACGTTTTGTAATTATATTAAATATTAAATACATTCATTCATTGTACATATACAAGCATCTTAAAGCGAAACCTTAAGGATCGTCGACCTATTGAAAACTAATACTGGTGATAGTCATCACTGATGTATGGATAATCATTTGCATGAATCATCATGAATAAACCTTAAATCGGATAAAAAATCTTGTGTGGGATAATTTTTTACAACCTAGAATGCGGAAAAACGCAGAATGCGGAGACGCTAAATTAGGACAATTTTTACATTGTTTTTATAGGGAATGAATCGGGACCTCAAAAAATAAACGTTAAATGCAGAAAAACGTTAAATGCAAAGACATTAAATCCGGATCTGACTGTATATATGTTGTAATATATTTCAGTTTTTCCCAAGTTTTCAAAGGATGATTTCTAAACTTTTACAATTTATAACTTTTAGCCACATAGAAACAAAAACCATTAGCAGAATGTCAAAATATACCAAAAGACAAAATATTTGGTTGTGGAATTCCTCATGAACAGTATGCGAGAAAGCCTGCATCAATCATACCTAGAATTCACTGTTTGGATTTTTTTTAAATATGTACATAGTTCCTTTCACACAAAGCAAGAGAGTTCAAGAAGCATATTTCCCATGCTATAGGAGGGCTTACTATATTAGCAGCCATTGATATATTTTTTGCATAGATCTGCTGAAGTGGGTATAAAGATCAAGCAGAAGAGAGTGACTCAAAATTTTAACTGTCTACAAAGACTGCCTGTCTCAATTACTAAAAAAATTAAGTTATATGTTGCTGTTTTAAGCATGCAGTAGCATTATCCTACTAAAACAAGGAATAAACATGAAGACATACCCATGTAGACAAGAAAAAAGGAAAATTTATTTTTTGTTCACTTACTACAGTTACTACATAGCCTTCTGAATTCTAAGCACTTCAAAATAAAATGAAATTATAGAGAACTTACCTTGTGGACCATGGACAATAATTTTCTTTGCTGATGGGACATTCGCTGTTAGTAAAATAGATGCATCACATTGTTCTTTCCTTAAGATCTGCTTCAAATCTTTGAACATTATTCCATGCACACTGTGTACAACCTTAGGTAATGTGAAAGATAACACACAATGTACTATTTTTTCAGAATAGAGTCACATATTGTATATGACAAACAGTTAAGAAAATTACCATCCAAAGAATAGATAGGGCAGTTCCAATCAGCATTTGTCCTCCTTCTTGAGGAGTCCTTACATAAAACATGACATAGCCAATAATATAATTATAAAGGGCAAAGGCAGCCTGTTGGGGTAGCTTTGGCACAAATCTGATGAGATGGCGCAATACTTTGAACATGAGGTCTTGCTTTTCTCTTGTGAGCCTCTCCAAGACATAACGGAGAAATAATGCACTGTCTTCCACCAAGCAATTCCATATCACCTGTGTGAATAAATAAGTAGATATATAAGTAGATATACTATAACTTAGCACTTAACAAATACGAGATGATCAATTTTTGTCATCACTGACTCTACTTCGTGGGTGGGTACCAGGAGTTGTGTTCACTATATTTCATGATAAAAATAATGAACACGGTTGTGATGCACACATATGGCACTTAAAACTTAGCGCCATGCAGATTATTTTGCTTGCGGATTTGCGAATCCCTGCTGCACAGCACATGACATTATGGCAAGGAGGCGTAACTCGAGCATACAAAATCGATGATTATTTTTGGTTTCTTACTGTGAAGCTCTTGAGAAACCCGCCCATTTTACTTTCACATAAAGAAACTAGGAGTTAAACTCATCATCTCTCTGGACTCAGCGTCGGTCCTTCGCAGTTTATGGGTGAATGCATTCTCCAAAGAGCAACGAAATGCAACTCCTAATGCAATGAAAGTCAGGGAATAGTTGTGACATGTGGGGAAGAACTGGGAGAAAAGCCCTTGGATATGAATTGCCGTTACCATATCTTAATAGCTTTATTGTATAACAAGGAGCGTAATGCTTATTAAAGGTATTCATTCATTTACATTTCCGATGTCGATAACTTTCGAAGAAATAGAAAGCAAACGAATATAACTCAGAAGTTAACTATGTTTACCAGAGTTTACTACAACAATGACAGACAACAGATTTTCTCGGTACAAGCATGTTAGCAGCTCCTCAAGACATTCCGTCATAGATTAAGAACGCAATCCGTGAGTGTTTATTATATGGATTAGTTTAGGAACTGCAGAGACGATAAGAAGATGCAGGGAAATGTGTACTCTGGAATCCACATGGAGGGAAGGAGGTAGGGGACTGTATAATACGGCAAAAGACAGAAATTCATTTTTGAACGGCAGGCGAGTGATTCCGAATCCGTTCCTCAGAGATGCAGACAAGGTAACTTTTTAAAAGCCGGAAATTGGGGACAAATAATGTGTTTTTATTTGTAATAATCAAACTGACTTCATGTTTAAAAGCATATGATTTCATGCGTAAAAATGGAAGTAACAAAAAAAAGCAGAACATTTTTTTCACTTTTGAGTCTCGAATCTGTGACCTTCGTGCCTTTGATCTAACACTCTACCCACCAGACCAAAGTCTCCACATGAAAGGTGCAGGAAAACATAGCTAGATCTGGTAAGCTAATGGCACAAATATGAGTGTGAGACGTCGGTGTGAATAGATTTAGCACATATTACTCAGTTTATTCATCCTAAGGATCTTGTTTTTCCACGAAAGCTACCACTATTTACAAAACTCCAGTCAGAAATCATGCAGGAGGAGTCAGGGAGGCAGCTAGCGCGGAAGTAGAGAATTTTGATAGTCACTTATAAGATGATCTATTCTCGCTAGGAAATAAAGGGTAGTTTGTCCAATGGTTCTTAATTTCCGAATGTTTGACGCTTGATATAAATGAAGCACAGTGTCATTGATTGATATATATCACCATTTTATGCCGAAATGCCTTATTGAAAATTATTTTGGTAATTCAAGTGAGGGCTCTACCTTTCGTCATTAGAAATAGTTTATCATTAATTTCTACCACAATATTGTTCGATCATTCGACATACTCCCTTCTCATTGTAAAGAAAAATGGTACCATAATGTCCGAATTGTATTTATCGGATCAAAAAACTAATTGTTTATTAATTAGATGCATAAAATACAAGAAGCGTTGTACACTGCAGGGACACAGCCTCGAAACGAGACCAGGTGATTTTTTTTATGAAATGTTTTTAACGAACGCTGTCAATTTTCCGTCCTTACCATTTTCGTTGATTCTCAGTTAAGTCTTATGAAATATTTTGCTTCAATTGACCCTGGAATTTGATCATTTACCACATTTAAATATTTTTTGAACACCCCCCCTGTTAAAATCAAGCGTGACTTCTCAAGTGTCCATACCCTGCGGTCCGTTCCATTCCTTGACATATTAACATGAAATTTTCCCTAACTGTCACATACCTTTCAAATCTCTATCAGTCAGGTGGAGCCAACATAAATATTAACTTCACTATTTGGTCGAAAGAGGCGCTGCGGAACTTGCCCACAGACTTTTACAAATGCCTGTACATAATACATAAATACACACATCAGGGGTAGCTGAAGACTTGTGCAAATAGGACTATCAGCCAGGGCACCACCTCAGGGGAGGAGCCAAATTGAGGTCTAATCATTAAAAATCATTCATTTAATTTATTTCATTAATGGCAGTCACATATTTTTCAGAAATTATAACATATAAATTTTATATATAAGAAAGCTGCTTAAGCATTTTTTCTATGAAGACCTATTGGATGGGGGTGCTGAAAAGTGAACTTAATCCAGCAAAATAAATTCCTTCAGTCACCCATGAAAAGATAATCCTAAATATCTCATTAATTAAAATGAAATTCTCATTGAAAGTAACATAGTCAAAATACCTGATAGGCAACTTCATAAACAGCATTACCATCAGGAGAAACAGCAGCATCATCAAGTAAATTGATAACCTCAATCACAGCTGAGCACAAGCAAGAGGGAAAAAGAGAATGGGCAGAGTGCACATGATGAGTTGCGCTTCTCTGCTGAGATTCTGGTTGTTCTTCATCACCTTAATAAAAAATAATATTTTATAAGAAACTTCAGCAAAAACGAGCATCAACAATAATAATGACAGTATACATGTTGTGCAAAAAGCATTTATGAATTAACCCTTTCACTGCTGTGGGTGTGTTAATGAGCCCACTGCCACTGTGCCCACCGTGCTGTGGGAGCATTAACGCACCCTGTGGATTTCATGCCCACCGTGCGAAAGATTAGTATGTATACCCACCCGGTGAGTTTTCGCTTCACTGTGTTGTGTTTTTGTTTTGCTCTGACTAACTCTTGTGGATTCTACATGATTCTAAGAAGATCTCTTGACTGTCACAGAGTACTTGTTCATATTTATGGGCCTTTCTTTGTCTGTTTCTCTGTCTGCTTTCGTTTTCCTACTGAGCTTGGAGATTTCCCTCTCTCAGGATGTTGGGCTTGGATTTTTCCCTTCTCGTCCTAAGCAAATAAGGGTCCATAATTATCCCTTATCTTTGCGATATTGCTTCTGGAGGATCGTTTTACCCACAGCTGCTAGATTTATTGCCTCTATGGCTTTCTTTACCGTAATTTTTTTCTTGATGTGTCTTTCTACTCGATGCTTCAGTCTACTACTGTCCTTGCCATTGTGAGTTTGACTTTCTGTGTTTCCTCTTGCTTATATTTTGACTCATCGAATACTGTTTGGACTTAGCCTTCGGAAATAATTCCACTATTAATATCTCTGGACTCTCCTGCACTTCTCTTCTGGCATCCCCTGCTTCGTTTTGGGCATTTATCTCTCGACTTTTTACAAAACCTCTGCTTTTTATTGGTGGTAGAACATTCTTTGGATTACCTGAACAGTGTTTTCTTTTCTTCATTTATTGTCCTGTGCATCATTTTGGACATTTCTCACCCCATTTTGTGCCACTTTTATTGTTTTTACATTGACCAATGGACTTTTGGACTGTTTTTGAGGCATTCTTGTAACTTAGGCTTTATTATGTGCTTGGATTAGCGTTGCCTTATTCTCCACCATCTTTTTTGAGATCTTCACTGATTCTGCACGAAAATATATATGAAGGACAAAATGCCCTACAAGAAGAGCTATACAATGGAAGGTTTTAGAAATACTGGATGAAAATGAAAGTGGGGATGAATTTTTAGACAATTTTTCCGAAGATTACTCTGAGGAGGAAGAGGAAGGTGGTTCAAGAGCTAAATTATCCCAACCATCTACGTCAGGCATCAAAGCCTCTGCTAAAGAAAAATAATTTCTGAGCTCACCTTCGGAATCTGAAGATAGCTCAGATGAAGACGATTTACCGCCACCTTTGGAGAAGAAATTCCTGGAATTCGTATGGCACTCTACGGATCTGAATCTGGAAATTCATGGATTTTATCCCCAAGATTTTGGATGCAAGGCTATAGCTAGCCATAGTGCTAGAAAAGATTCTGGAATACTAGATTTTTTCTATTTGTTATTCTTCAGGAGATCTCAAAAAGTCTATCATGAGAGAAACCAATAATTATTACAAATACACCAGCGAGAACATTCCAGAGGGTGAGCATTCATGGATCAAAAGTTGTAAAATGAAGAGATGTTTTGCAGTTATTGCAGTTACTTTACTGTTACTATACTATTCATAGAAGTTACATTACTGATGCCAAGGATGAAGAAATTATCCTACAATGAGTATTGGTCGGAAGGACTCACTCATCAGAAGGCAAAATTTTGGCGAAAGATCATGGGATAGGTACCATCTGCCTTGCGTGTTGCATTTCTGCAACGATGATGATGAATATGATCAATGAAAATGATTCACTTGGCAAAAATTATGATCACAGTCAACACTCTTTGGAAGCCCTTCACAGACGCTTTTACACCTTTTCAAAACCTTTGTATTAACGAGAGACTCCTGTTGTCCAAAGGATGTTTGCGATTCAAATGTTAAGGACGTGAAAATCTTAAGCGTGCTCCATGAAAGAATTCAGTACAGGAGGGAAGAAAATCCCAGGAGTAATTCAGCACAGGGGAGGGACTCTACCACCGAGCCCACAGCAGCAAAAGGGTTAATTGAAAACAGTTGTTGCTGAATAAGGCATTAGAAATATGAGCCATTTACAACAATTATTAAGCATGAAAAGAAAGTTGGTTGTTAAACAAACATAGATCTTTGGTCTGATGTCTACTCTCTACGATGACAAGCAGAACATGTGAGTGCTTCTTTTCTCCATAATACAAAACAGTATTTAAAATTGAATCGATACTGGTGGTATTTTAATGGTTAGTATAAAGTTGAAATAGATTATGAAGTTACTGACATTATTCATATACATATGATAACTTTACTGAGACTATTGAAAGGGCATTGTACTGGGAAAAAATTAAATCAAGCAATGAAGAACTAACAACTCACACGATGGTTGGTAAGATATAAGTTGCTACTTAAACATGCCAGATAATTGAAGCAGCAGGTAATTACTGTTTAAAAATATGATGATGAAGTCCGTAAAAATTATCAAGAGAAAAAATTCACTGGGACTGAGAAACAAACTATGGAACAACATAGACCACCATACTTTCAGCCATTTTCCATTATGTTGCAATCCTTGATGGCCCCGAAGGGCTAAAATATCTGTTTTCTCTTATATAGTCTAAAAACTGCTATGAGAATTAGGAGGCCAGGGTATTACAGTGGTCATCGCAGTGGCTCAGCAAGCCTAAAGTCCATTTCCCAGTCCAGGTGGATAGTAATGGCAATTTCTACACATGTCACATAATAATCCAGACAAATAAAACCTGTTTATCACAAATTTTATGGATTCACTCAATTCCAATACCAACCTTCATCATGGTCATCACCGATTGCATGATACAAGCTGGGCTCATATGCTGCCTGCACAGTTATGGGAATAGTGGTTATGAGGAAATTTTCTCTCTCAACTCTTTTCTTATCTTCTTCTGCTTGCAATGCCAATTTAATCAGCTCTGTCTGCTGTTTCTTTCTTGTTTTTGTTGCAGTGACAAGTGATCGCTGTGAAAATGAAAGTATGCATCAAAATTTACCAGTATATTTATAAGTATTAGCCTTTAAAGTGATGAGATAAAATTTTATTACATTAATGTTTACAATTATGATCAGAACTTGTCAAAGATAAAGAAAATAAAAAGACATAGATGATAAATTATGCTTTGATGCAACTACTTTGGACTAATATCATTAATTGTCATCGAATAGCTTGGTAGTAGAAAGACATAAGAAGTATCCCAGGGTATACTAAAACCCTGAATACCTCAGGAAAATCTGAAGAAGGCAACCAAAATTTTCAATTGCCCTAAATTGGCCACCCACCTCTTACTCTAGAAAATCAAAGCAACAAAAAATATATGGATTTTTATTAGGTTTGTCTTTATACCACTTCTTCTTATACAATTGCATAAGCACCAATATTTTACTTGCTGATATGATGGTAGGCAACTATAGATATCTTACGCCGGTGATCATCATTTTAAAACTATTGCCTAATTATGCAGTCTCAAGTTCATTAATAATGTGTACATATATACTTTCATATTAATCATTTTACCCTGTTACCTTAGACTCTAGGAGATTGGGTTGGTGGGGTGGCTAAAGGGCTGGCTTCCCACCTCAAAGACTCTGGTTCAAATACTGGCAGTGGCAGAGATTTTTCTGAGGTATCCCGGTCCCTACTGGGGTGCTACAGTAGAAACTCGATGATATGAAGTATGATGATACGAAGTTTCGATTATATGAAGCAAAATTGTCAATCCCGACCAAAAGCCTCTACTAAATACATGGCGCTATTCGATAATACGAAAATACGAAATTTACGATGTTACGAACCTCGGCCCCAGTCCCCAGGAAAAAATGGAATTCGTTTTTACGAACATTGGCAGAAAACTGCGTCAGCAAAATTCTTTTTGCAGATGCAGACACCTAGAAAATCAGCTTTGACGAATGTGATGCATCAAACACGTGAAATGTGTGATTGATAGTGCATTCTTTTCTCTGGCACTCTCCTAACTGTTGGCAGCATTTCCATAATGTGAACAATTCCCTTTGGTTAAAACTCACAAGTGGCGCCACATGTTAAACTCGCTGCCCAAGGTCCATAAAGAACAGGTAATGACACGCACTTGTCCAATGTAATCTGCCATCTTGAGTCTCCGTCGTGGCGGGAATTCACATTTTGCGTGCAAATAAACGGAGAACATAGGTACAAAGAACCACGATTTACTTTCTCATTTAGCAATCTAGACCTATGAAATTTTAGGTATTCATAGAAAATACAATGGTAACTGACAACATGGTTGGACTTTAAGTCTACGGTCCTCTGTTCGACTCCGGAAAAATTGTCAATACAGCTATGTCTCAAAACTTCGCATTTGAGCGCATCCCGTGCATAGACACAATGAACCACGATTTACTTTCTAATTTAGCAATGTAGAGCTATGAAATTTTAGGCAGACATAATTAAAACAATGGTGATTGATGACATTGTTACAGACCTTGTCACTGCTGTGTGCTCGGATTGGCGGCAGTTCAAATTCTTATACTGCTCAGGGACGAAAAAATGACGTGATAAAATAATGCGAAATAGGACAGGGATACCTTTTGTAGCCACTGTCCTAAAAAATAGTCACATCCCTAAAAGCTTGGTACCAAGTGTTCTCTTTGCATCATGATTAATTTCCACGGAGTCACGCCTGAACTTGCCGATTTGGTTATCCATATTAATTTTATTTGCTACGAATCACGTTTTGTCGTGTCGCGACAATTTCAGGTGAAGTGTTGGGCCAACTTGAGCAAATTCCACAAAGTTACGCTTCAAAACGTTAACCATATTTTATTTTTGTGTCACATACTTCATCGTGTTGACAATTATACAAGAACACTTTGAGATAGAGAGAGAAGATTTTCATAGTTTTACCATGAAGTCGGGTCATCATCGGAAAATTAGTAGTAAGTCGGAGCAGGGAAATAACTATATAATGAAATATAAAATATTAGATCTGGAACATCTCGGCAATGTCAAAGTTTCTCTTTCACACTTCTTCGTGTGGATAAAAAGTTCCCAAAATCATAGAGTGACTCTATAATCACATTTCAACTACAAATTCATTACATGAGATTCTATGTTTTAGCAATGAAGTCAGTATTATATATTCCATGGTTTAAGCTCATTGAAGTCAGTAAATAAAGATGTCATTAGATGAAATGGTGTTGCCTCCCCAAAAAACTAACCAACCAACCAACCTCAAAATCTATGTAATTTCAATTGCAAGATGGAAAGAAACAAAAAAATGTATGGATACTATAGAAGTTACCTACTCTAAAATAAATACTCTAGAAGAAAGTAAAAAGAACTCTTTTTTCCACTCATTCTATGTGATAAGGCACAACTGTTTTAGGACCAAGAACATTCAATACCAAAAAAAGTAAAAATAATCTCTTTGTGTCATCCAAGTGTAAGCCGAGCCATCATCCCAGTGTCCCATCACATAACACTTTTGCCGCAATACTATTTATTTCCAAACACGGTGAATGTTGTTGTATGAATGAATGCCATGATGAGACATACTCGTCACATATTTTAGCAATAGAACTCGGTGTCCTAGAAATTGAACTTGCCAGTACATCAGCTGACATTTCCTAAAATATCAGAGTGGCCATTACCTTGTATTATTGGCAGTATCAGCATTGGCTGATATTGGCTTAGGGCTGGCCCAGCCCCACCAGCCCTAATTTATTTTATTTTTATCAATTGAAAATAGACATTTGAAAAATTAATTCACCATATACATCCTCTCAACTTCACAATCTTCTATAGGCCTCAGACAATTTTATCAGTAGACTCTTCATTGAAAGGCCTTTCGAACTCTAAGCTCTTAACAGAGGCATGAGACAGCAGCTTTTATGCAGCCATTGAGATTACCATGAATGTCAGAATTGGTGAACTACAAATTTCATATCCCAATATTATGATGAAAATTTTCATGCTTTGGTCAAAATTCTCCCTAATATCATAGAAAACCAAACAACATAAATTATTTAGACTATGATAGGATGATAAAGAAAATTAAAACAGAATAATGGTAAAATATATAAAATATTCTATCATAGTAAATTACTCAAACTTACATGGCTTTCTTGACTGATGGTGACTTCTTCCACTTTAGTTTTTACTTGAGGCATCCATGGAGGGTCAACAACTGGCAGCATTTCAATTCCTATCTTAGGAGAGGGTAAAGTGAATTCAATACCTGGAGGAGGAACCTTAAAAGTCAAATGGGCACCTTCCTCCATACGTGGCCAAACTTGATAGCGTAACTTCCACAAAACTTGGAATCTGTTATAAAAGAACATAGATGTTCACAGTTATTAAAAAGAAACTAAAGTCTCTTTACAGCAAGATTGAAGGGATCTAAAAATTAACCATTTCACAATAATGTATTAAACTCTAAAGACATAAAAAACTGCAAAACAATTAATATTAATAAAAAATGTACCTAAGAATAGCATTTATCCGACCAGCCGGTTCTTTATCTTGAAGAGCACCATGAATTAAATGAGTAGCCTGAACAGGAGCCCGCACAGCTCCAAGAATGAAGAGTGCAGCAGCTGATGCAGCTACTTCTTGACTACTCTCTAGCAGTAGCTCCCATGCCAGAGGCAGTGATTCAATAAAATGCTCTTCAGCAAGAACTACAGCACCCTTAACTAATACTGACAGCGGAGCATGAAAAACATCACGGACCTGAAATGTGCAGGTGAAAATATGCATGAAACTTCTATTTGCTACTAAATGATTAACTATTTAGCACAGCAAAAATGATACTTATACCTGAGTTTTGATGTATTTCAAAATTGGAGGTGTATCTTTCTTCTCTTTATCACCTTGGCGAAATCCAAGCAAGGTATCTTTCCCTTTCATCTCTGACTCGGAATCAGCAATATCACGAGATGAATCCTTGTATCCACCAAGCTTATTTGATTGACCACCATCCACATTTTTATCAGTCCTGGGAGAAAATTAAAATCAATGCAATTCTATAACTTTTACTTCATAAGTACAAATATTTCAAATAATAGATAGTATTTGAGTGAGGTCAGGGAAAAAAAATTCATGTTTTTACCGATCTCTTTTTCCAAAGCTGTCCTTCCTCCGTATTGGTGATGCTTGCGTGCTGGTTTGGTCAGACACTTTACGTCCACGAAGCTTGTCTTTCTTAGCATTTTCTCGCTGCTGTTTATCATTCCTAATATCAACACCGACACCACCAATTATTCCAAATTCTTCTCCATAAACCTGTTATTAAAATGTTTTAGTGGTGGCATAAGGCATTTAAGAGCAAAAGTATTGTGTTTCTCTCACAAATTTACCTTTCTGACAGATTTTATCAGCCTTGAGCAAGCTCTCATGTGTCTTCGGTAACAATATGGATGGCAAAATGACTGGTGACGACAGTAGAAATTGAATGAATTTGCCACCAAAACAACAACCTTAAGAGAGAAAGAGAGACTATATGAGATTTTTGAAAGTAAATCAATCACAATTAGGACTATGAATGGCTGTAGGCTTAGCTGGCAAATTACGTGAATGAAGAGCTCTCAGTTTTCACACCGGGTCAGGTTTTCCATAACTTCCAACATTTGAATGAACAACTCGCCCATTGTTTTCAGGGATCCAAGAATCCACTGCCAGTTTTCCAACTTGTCTGCCTTATATTCACTGCGTCCGGTGGTCAGTGATTGGTTTCGTGCTATTTTTCTTTGGCACCAACTCTTTTTGTCACATTCTTGTTGATCGGCTCTCTTTCTGGCAAAATAATCCCACGTCTTCCTTAGCCTGTAGCTGGTGTCTCTGTTGAAATTGTTGCTGTGAAGCCAGATCTGTTTAGTCTCCTTTACAATGCGATCCCAGTATCCTTGGGATTTGCATAAGTCTAGACTCTTCCTAGTGGATGCAGTGGTTTTCCACTATGCTTGGCTATTGCCGACTTGTCCAGTTGACCTAATTGCAGGTGCCTGCGGTGTTCTTTGATTCTGGTTTTATCCATCAACAAATGTCCAAATTAAGACACCAATTTATTAAAGCCAAAAATGCAGTTGGACTCAAAACACCAAAGTCTACTTTGTGCCCTGTGAGTGTGGGGAACTCTACACTAAAGAGACATGCCAAATGATAGAAACGATGGGCGAGTCGCTCATCGAAACATTGGAAGTTATAGAGAATCTGATCCGGTGTGAAACCTGAGAGCTCTTCATTCACAGGACTATGAATGCCATGCATGAACAAATTTAGTTAAAATTTCAGCATAAACCATCTTGCTACTGTGACGGGTCTCCCAGCCCACCCGGTGGACCAAGACAAACTGCACAATAATATTTCTCACGCGACACCATCCCGCAAGCACGCGAGGCCAAGTTACCGTCACTTCCGGAAAATAAAAGGAACCTTACACCAAATAGAGTAAGAAAGGGGGGATCCTCGACCCACCTTTGCTCCTCGCCATACCTCTGGTCTTGGATGTGGAATGGGGCAGGACAACACCAGATGTGCGAAAGAAATCGCGACTCGTAGAGTTTGATTTTAAACAACCATATTCAGATTTGAAGCAACAATACATAAAACACACACGCCTTAACCTAATGAATGATTATGACAGATGAATGAATGATGTAACGGGTGAAAACAAATAACCTTTGATGAAAATACAACAAAAATAATGATATTTGACAACAGATAATAGCCTTTCGGTGCCAAATCACTTCGCTTATTCCTTTTACTTAATTCAGTGTCCTCGGATTCAACAGTAAGTACTATAAATAAAAAAAATAGGGATAACCTAAGGCATTAATGGCTAAATGCAGCTTCCTCTGCCGTGGAATGATAGTGGTTTAAAAAAAGGATGGGGGCGTGGTTGGTCGGGCACAACTACTACTTATCATGTTTAGACGGATGATCACTTTGTGAGACAGAAACCTTGTTGTGGCTCTCCTCTTCCTTCGTGAGCTCCTTTGGTGATGCGGAGACCGTTGTCTCCCACTGCACCCCACCGATGCTCGCCATCCACCCACAACTCTCCAGTCACCACTTTCAGTCTCCAACTGCCAACCAGGGGAATCTCAGTCACCAGGTCCACTCCCGGATGCATGTTACGAATTGATCGGTGGACAAATTTCAGTGTACCGCCTGACTCCTCGTGCTCTCCAGCTCCACACAGTCTTTCTGGCCTCCCCGATGCTTCTCCAACCTCATCTCTCATGCATACATACACTCCCCCCTTGCTGTTTCACAATCAATTCTCTCATGCAAACACTCCCCCCTTGCTGTTTCACTATCAATTCTCTCGTGCCACGACCACACCATCTCATTTTATACACAATCACTTTGGGTATATCACATGAGTTGGGGGTGGGGGTTTCTAACAGTGGTGCAGGGAATGAGGGCACTCCGCACCTCACAGTCAAACACTACCATTCATACTCATAGCCCCCGACTCCAGACCCGTTCATTCACACACAACTCACAACTCACACCTCACACACACCACTTGGAGGAAAAACAACATCTTCGTACTAAGCACGTATTTCAAAAGCAATACCAGCTGGGGCTTCCCTTCCCATGCCTGGAGTCACCCCTTGTAATGGCCCAGGACCATTACATTACATAGAGAGAGTAAGGTGGGAGGAGAGGCAGTGAAAAAAATATCCGCTGCGTTTCATCCAGCAAGTGAGAAAAAAGTAAGACTGAAGGTAGTTCAAAGTACCAAAACAGATAAGGTTAATGCTGGTATGGGGTTGGAATACAACTTTAAACCATAGCATAAGCTGGGGACTTATGGCTCCAATAAATATTGCTACACATTAAAGTCTCTCAAATGCAATAAGAGGTTTTAATTGTATGTATTTATTCAGCAAAAAAAAATCAGTCATCCCCATTCATTTAATCAGTCATTTTAGTCATCCACAGAATTTGTCCCAGGCATGCTTTAATTGCAATTTTTTATCAGTTCATCTCATTCACATATATGTTAACTGTTTTACAACATGTTTTCCATCTTCAAATACCTATAGCAAACATGGAAACTAATCTTCTTCAGTCTCTAGGGTATTTCTACATGCGGTTTGGACAAAGCTACTCAACAATAATCATCAATTGCTCCAAACAGAATAAATGATGTGTGCACAACTCACACCTGCTTCTCTTCTCCCTGGCATAGAATACCATAGAAATATCAAAGTATTTCCTTACCCTCATCCAAGGCATATTTTTCGTTATGGCAATGTCATCAGCTTCATTGCTGTCACTGGGTGACTCGGGAGGTTGGTCATCACTTAAGACTCCAGGAGATTCTTCTCCACTCACTTCCCCATGCTCACCACCATGATCCGATGTATCACTCCTGTCAGAGAGTGAGCTGACCTTACGTTTTGACTGAATTGAATCCTGGCGTCTAACTGAAGAAAGAATGTGAAAGTTGGCTATATTGTTTATAATAAAAATTGACACATATCAGTCATGTAGAAAAATTACAGCCGAAACCCTGAACTCCATAGCAATAGCAATCCCAAAGTGCAATTATTTAGATGTTATCATATTGATTTATAGGTATATATTGCAGTATTCTGAAAAATGGCAGGGTTGAGTTACAATAATATTGATTTGAAAACTAGCTATTTTAACTTTTTCAATGGCCATCTTTCCAGCAGTTAATTAAACCCTTACAACTACTCATCATACCATTAATTATACAGGGTTTAAAATAATACATGCACTTCAACATACCACTAGGCATAATCTGGTGAGAAAATTCTCCAGAAATATTTTAAAGGAAGCCATAGTTTCTCTGCAAATGAGCTTGAAAAATTCGAAAAAAAAGAACCAATGAGCACACAGCAAGAATTGTAGTGTGTGAGCCAAAATGGTATTGCAATGATTAAAAAAGGAGCAGGCACTCAGATGCAACCATCCAGGAAGGTCAGGGGAAGAAAGAAAGGCATGTTTTATGCTAACATTTTATTTGAAAATGATTGATTTTCATTGGGAGAGTAGAGAAGATGAACCAACAATGACACAATTCTGGGGCCAAAATTTTTATCAGCTCCCAAAACAATGACCTGTTATGCAGGCATACAAATGCATCTTAAAATGCTTTAATTCTATATCAAACTCATGTTGATTTATAAATTAAGGAAGAAATGGAACCATAAGGTATGATAGCACAGGGGAATATTGATGCCTTTAGAATGTGCAATCGACCATGTTGAATGGATCAGATGAGCAGTTAATATGCCAAAAACATATGTATGTATTAGTAATGGCATTTTCGTGGTACCATAATGATGTTCTATAAAAATGCAAACAATTTTCAAAAAAGCTCAGCATATTTCATGATATTTTAGGGCAGATTTTCTGCAATAGTCATATCAGATAGATCGTATTTTACAAAAAAAAGAGGCTTCACTTTTGCGTGTCAAGATGACATCTACTCCCTTCTTTAATCTATGAGTTGATTGACAAATTTTGAGGATACCGGGACTAGTCATGGTACGAAGTCACCCGCAAGTGCACATAAATGCGATATTCCACAGAGGAAAAATCACACTTATGAGTTGATTGTTTCTGCAGAACTTGAATACCTATTGTTCTCCTCATTTATTACATTTTTCCCTCAAAATTGAGACTTGGTGGTCCTCATAAGTTCAAATTACTCATTTTGAATTTTGAAAAATGGATGGTATTAAGTGATGTTCAGGGAACAGACTTAGCAGGTGGTCGGCAGGGAAGATGCTCATGAACATGCACACACTTCCCCCTGCAACATAGCAACTTCTCTAGCAGCTTCCCTCTGACCACTGCAGCTCTTCACTGATTGGTTCTTTTTCCAATTTTCCAAGCTCATTCGTTGAAAAACTATTACTCCCACGCAAGAGTCTCAAAGGAATTTTTGTCTTTCATTTCTCTATCCAATGGCCTACAGAGGTGCATGTATTTTCTCAAGACTCTATGGTCACCATTCTTAATTATTTCAGCTTCACCACAAGAAAGTAGTGTACCGTTTTGTTATATAATATACATTAAGGTCAAAAAGTAACAACATCAATTTACCAGTATCAGATATATCAGTATACTTAATATAATGAGAGATATGATATAACAAAGTTCATTACATATATTGAGTTTTACTGGAGAATCAAATTAATTTTCCTTAAATATCATTGAAAAAATGAGGAAGAGGAAATGCATCATTCCATTACAAGTAAAAGTAAAGAAAAGAATCCCATTGCAGTGTATGATTATGAATGCTTGATGCACATTGCATGAGAGGGCATTTCCATAACACTTCTTTGATGAGCACCTGTAGTTAGCTGTCATGTAAAATATATTGGAAATGTTCTTACAATCACAGTCTAGATCCTGCTTCACTACTTCCTTAGCTGGAGCTCTCCTTAGTTTGAGGCTCCGCCTTTTGAATGATCCAGTGGATACAGGGGGGAGAGGAGCAGCGGCCGGACCCCCTCCTGTACCACGCCTCAATAAGAATGGCCGACCCTGTGGGATGCGACGGGTAGTAGTCACCGTTGTTTTCCTTTCCTCTAGTTCCCTCACTTCCTCTCCCTTTCCAAGAGAAATGCTATCATTTGAATATGTACACCTACAAAAGCTCTAATACATAATTTCAAAACAATCAAAATTTAGTGTGACTGTAGACATCTCTCTAAAGCTAATGCTTCTGTATTACATATATTCCTCCATGGTTGAAATAAATGAGGAAATCTGCATAGCCCTATGCAACCCACAATATAATTTACCTGTAAATGTTCATGCTAAAAATGGTCTCCCTACATAATTACCTGCATTGTGACAGTGGTGTTGCTGCTCCCTTCTGACTCATTGTCTGGTTCATGCAGAACAAAACTTATTTTCCTCTCTGATTGTAAAGCTGTAAAAGAAATATTTTCAACTGTTATATATGTAGGTGCTTTCTGATGAGCAAATAAGTTAATTTGAAATCATTTCTGTAACATGAGCTGCATAGTTGAATGTGTAACTCTAAGGAAACTTAAAGATGCTGGGATAGCATTAATTTTCGTGGATTATATTTTTTATGTTACTTGTGTATAAAGGAGTTGTAATTATAATTGAGATGAGTCAAGTAAAATATTTCTCAAAATACAGACATGAAAATTAGACTCATCACAACACATAAATCAGACTTAAAGCACAACATGCACATTCTGCTGGTTGCATGGGAGGCTATATTAAAGGATGAGATTCCATTATTTGCCTTCATAAAAGAAATTGAATTGAGACATGAAAACATCCAAATACCTGCATCTCTATCACCAGCTATTGACTGGAGACTCTGAGCAGATGTTTGTGAGTGGCCCATAGAAGATAAGGCCATACTCCAACGACGATTAGCCTCCTTGTTGTAAATTCTATCCCATGGACCACCACCAGAAATGCCAGCTCCGCCAGTTAGCAATGGCCCACGATCAGCACTAATACCTGAACCAACCACAACAGAACTCACACCCCCACCAATGCCAGCACCTCCTCCCCTGCCACCCTAAACAAGGCAAAGAGGTATCATTTACTGAATTAGAAAATTTGTCTTTTACAAGCACATATTTTTTTCTTTCAATAAATGATATATAGTTAGCTATGGTAACATATATTTATCATATATAATCTATCATATGTGAAGCATACACAGTAGCCCGTCACTTATTCCAGCAACATATATGTTGTGAGGGATTGTCTATGCCGAGTGAAGTCTGGATTATCTGGGGATGGAACTCTTTGGAATTTCATGGTAGCACATCTTATTTTGAAAATGACTAACAACCATCTACCAGTATTTAGAAGTCCCCCTATCATAAGAATAGTCATTATGTTTTCTCCCGTATCTGCCAGGTCCAATCATGGGCTTTTCCTCATTTCTTCTCTTCTCTCAGCTAATAGTTTTGTAGTCATATGCTTTTCATCGGATTTGTTTAGTCCTTCACTTGGTTCCTTCTCTCTTCTCCACCCCTCTTTCCTTACACCATCCCTTCCACTACAATTACCACCAAACTCTCTTCTCAAGAAGTGTCTGCTCCATCCCTTATTGTGATTGTTTTCACCAGAGCCTTTTCTCTCCCCTCTCCTCAACAGCTCCCTGTTGATACTGCAACTTAATTTGTTCCACAGTTTGCTCACCTCTGTGCAGGTGCCTTAGCATGCCCTCCTGAAAGGGACACCAAGGATAACAATAGCCCCTCATGTTCTTCCCCTGCTCACAAATTCACAGTCAGCCCATCTGCCGTGCCTTGTTCTCCACGCTACTTCCAAACTCTTCCTGAAAGACAAGGCTGGCCAGTATACCCTCCTGTTGATAGGCTCTCTTTTACTGGCCATGTTTCCATTCAACTTACAGAGTACCCCTCCTGTCATTGTTTTAAATCAGTAGTTCCGACCTTCCTCCCAGCATCTTACTCCAGAATGATACTGTAAAACCTTGATTTTACATAATTAGAGAGACCAAAAATCAGCAGTAAGCATTTTCAATGTGTAAAATTAAAAAGAGATAACAATGCATGATGCTTTGGAATTCTTCATGCTTCTTCATTGCACTTAAAATCCAGCCAGTGATGTAGGTACATTTATGTCAAAGGAATAATTAGGAACATATGAAAGACATGCTTGTTTCAATGCAAATTGCATGGGAACTCATTTCATGCTTATGTGAGAACAAATCTGGGTTTTTATGTGACATTTACATGTCTTGCAAAATATTGGTCCTCTACCAGCAAACAATACGACTAGATATGAAATGATTCTATACTGTGTCAATAAGTAACCTTGTGGTCAATTATAGGATTAGTTCAATGTACTAAGTATTGCTTACTGCAATTCTTTATGCTGTGATCCTGAGTCAATACTTTATACAGAAATAATAATTCTATAAAGCAATTAATCAAGTAGGAATATTCTTAACACAACTTCTCTGGCTAATGAGGAATGAACCTCATTGTAGTCCAATAAGTTACAAGTTGTAGTTCTACCGCTGGTAACTTTGTCCCAGGTAAATTCCAATTCCAATGACATGCCAGACTCTGCTATATTTTGAAAGACATGCACTTCAGAGGCAGTTTAAGGACATAACTAAAAATTCAACATCCTAAAATTGTTGGCAATGGCAAAATAAAGCACAGAAAGATTTAGGCTAATGATTAAAACAGAAATTATGATAAAATAGTTCTAAGCCATCCAGTAGAAATTCTAAGATGCTGAATGTAAAAAAGTGAAATTTTAACTGTGAAAAAAATTATCAACCAATGTAAATTCTTTGCTGAAGAGCATACAGCAGTCTTAGCATATTACCTTGGGAAGAGTGGGATGGCAATGTTTAATTTCTTACACAACAATTTACCATGTATAAAGAACACCACTTACAAGGTACAATAAAATTCTGTGGCAAATAGCCAAAACCTGATATGTCCAAAATATACATTTTGTAGGTGTCGATTGATATATATGTTTAATGTTATATTTTTTAATGGTCAAAAGATGAAATGCTACCATAGATAATGCCACTCACTTAGTCTCTCTAATTCACTTAGGAGAAACATGACATTTCATAATACGCTAATTCAACCAAAACTTAAAACGTTCACCTGTAAAATTGTGATTTTGGAAATACATATCAGCTTTTGGCTCTTTGCCACAGAATTAGGTACCTTAAGAAAAAACAGCACCACTCTCATCAGAAAAATAAACCCATCTCTTGCAGGTCTCTAATAATAAGCCATTGATAAAAAAAATGATTGTATACTGACCTGAGGGGCACGACCAGACTTGGGAAGAGTTTGGTAGGTTTCACGCAGAAAAGCTGTCACTTCCAGCAGAAGGATACATGCCACCAATCTCAAAGCAATAGGACACTCACTGCCAAGGACATGGACACTGGCTGAGAAAGAAAAAAATCAATCTGAAACATATTAATCAATAAAAGTTACAAATGAAGGAATTTTTCAAATAATACACAGTGAAGTCAAGCATAGATCCAACATTTAATAATCAGGTAGATAATCTGATGGTATCTCAGCCAGAAAGAAGCATCTCTCCCCTTCATCCATAACCTCCCCTACTCTTGCTTATATTTCGAGGGGTGATCCTCCCATTCATTTGATTGCTATTCTCGCTATCTGCATGGGACAGATAGTATGTGTGAAATGACATTAGCAGTCAAAGCACATTACACAAAAATACTACTCTTGCTTCATTTCAGCAATGGCCAACAGCATAATTAAGTCTATAATATTGTAACATTTTGTCCTGGAAAACAAAGCTTTTCCTGCAGAAGCTTATTTATTTGAACAAATGATGTTGCATAATGCTTAGTCCCCTCAATTATTTCTCCACAGTAGGCAGTAATTAAGTTGTACCATTCTTGTTCTCTTCTGATCAGTTACCATTAAAATGCCTTAAATTATTGATTAGAGGAAACATTTGGTAACTAGCATTCTGCCTTCCATTCCATGATATTTTGTTTGGTCAATTTAGGTACAGTGTACCCCCGCTTTACGATGGATTCACCATACAATCTGCATGCTAGAAATTTCAAAGCACGCAGATTTTGCATGCACCCTTTAAAATTTCCTATTTTGATGATTTTTGCACCCATAATTTCCTATTCATTCAGTATTCTAAGCCTTATTTGTTAACAGAGTGTATTTTTTATCAAAGCAACATTTACATATTTTATGATACCTTATTATGAGCTGCTCGCATGATTAGAGCAACTCAAGCAAATGTTGCAGTGATTATCGCTGCCACCAATCAGCACCATCGAGATAACGCAACATTCCTTACATAGTCAGGATCACATCCATGATAGTTCAGAATAAGGCTTTCATTAGCCATTATAGAGACATTTTGTTTACCAACTTGTAAAAATATGAGAACTTCCGCCAAAGAGTAACTTATTGCAAGAGCACATTACCTAGTAACGAAGTGATGATTCCTAAATGGATTCAGCTGGCGCGTGATAATATAACACATCAATGAAACAAGCTAAATTATATGGTAACATTTCTTGATGAATGATAGCGACAAACTGTAATGGCTTATCTACATTTGCATTGAAATTCATGCCCCTTATGACTTTGCACCGTGATACTGAGCACATCTGCGTTGTACTGCCATCTAGGTCGCTGATGTGTTCAACTTCTTCTATCGAATAACCCATTTGAGGGTGCGATAAATTACTTCTGGATATGCCTTTTTTGATTCAATTTTCTTTCTGTCCATATTTCCTTCATCCTTTGAGAGTGCCTTTCCTTTTGTTCTTGCGTCCATTTTCTTCCATCCCTCGATTTTTTTCTTCCTGGAAATTTTGCTGTGTGAATTACTTCTCTAAAAAGAGTTCGGTCATCTATTGTGTCAATCTTCATTCCCAAGTTTTCCATATCTTTTTGAGTTTCAATGAACCAAGTAGGTTTGGATTTGTAGCTGTTTACTAGGTTGAAGATCTTCTTGGTTAGTCTGGAGTTACTCATTCGAAATATGTGACCATAAAACTGCATTCATTTTTTTCTCATTACATCGACTAATTTTTCAAAAGTTGAAAAATTAGTCGATGTGTTCAACTGTTATATGAATATCAGTCTTCCATGCGAAGTGGTATTGTCGACGAAGGGCGTAGTTCACCCAGTGTACTTTTCTAACTCATTAACCATTCGATTACAAAACTAGCCAGAAGTAAGTGGTTTATTTTCGGAAGTTTCTGTAGCAACCATGCCCTCTGATGTTCAGCTCAAGCAGAAAATAATAAATAAAACCAAGCAGAAGATGAAACATGATAAGGGTACTCAAGTTAGCACTTTATGTCCTCAGTGTTCTTTTTAAGTGTTTCGTGTTCTTCCACTTGATGTGTGGATGCTTCTAAGAAGGATGTGAATCTTCTAAGCAGGTAAAAAACCAACCCCAATAACTCTCCAAGACCCGAAGAGTCAGGTCAGCTGTTCCGAGAAAAGCGCTTTGAGTAAAGCTTTGAGCTTCTCCCCTCTGCTGCTATCTCTTTTGTTATTTGGCTATTCAATCTCCATGGAATGACCTTAACTGGGAGGATGATATCAACGGTGCTGGTTAGGGACAAGGAGGAGGGAGAACTTCAGAAGCGGAGACAGGCGAGTGACGACAGTGATGTGCACGTGAATTATTATTCGTGGAAAGATTACCAACTGATCCATCTGTCATCTATGTATGAATGCATGCTACTTCTCACTTGTACTTGAACTATTTCTGTCATATTTCAATGCCTAATTTTGTGTACATAACTTTAGTAAGCTCGCAACGTCACTTTCTACTGTGATGTAGAGATGATGGTGTGAGACCAAAAGAAAGATGCCTAAATGCCAGCACCAAGTGGAAAGCAGAGGAAGATGAAGATGAAACATGGTTGGAGTTACCTTCATCAAGAAAGTCTTCCTCCTCATCTTGCAGAAGTAATTCTTTTTGTTTATTTTCATCAGACACTATGGAAGACACTAGGGAGACATTTTGTCTGTCTTCAAGTACCATCTCTTCTAACCTGGCCCCAATAGCCTAAGAAAATAGAAAAAACAAAAAATATTATAAAGGGAAGGCGTCTCAACATTAAGGTTAAACCAATGAAATAAAACAGTTGATGGAAAAGGTTATTTGACTAAAGAGCCTGACCAGAATCTCCAAGCCTACTTGATGTAAGCATGCTTGAGCATGATGATGTAGAGGATAAAATTCAAGCAGGCTCAGTGAGACTGTGCTTATTACTATGAGCGTAGCTGGGGATAGATTGCTGGTTTCAATATTCGGATAGGCTTTGGCTTTCTTCAGAAAAGAGGAAGTCCATCAATGGTCACCAAACTGCAAAAATTCTTTGATGACTATAAGCACCTATATAGGACACATGTTATTGATAGTCCAGTTGCTATAGGGGTAAAAAGGGGTCCAACCCTACATTAAATCAGGTAGTTCTGATTTTTTATATGTTGTTCGGGATGGTTAGAGAGTGAAAAACTCAAGATTTCATCATCTCCATCCCTCTGCGTTTTCCGCCTTCTTGAAAAATCCACCGTAAAACGGCACTTTTTCCAGTTTTTCACCTATAACTCCTAAAGAGTGCATCCTAGTCAAATGTGCTCCACATTAATTCTTATAGAGGACAAAATCTCCTACAAGAATCATTAACTTTGTTTTCACTACCAATAGCAAAGATTGCATGTCTCAAAAAATTTTTTCACCACGAATGTCAAGGGTTGGGGGTTAAATTGAGGTAAAAAGGGAAGATGTTTTTTTTTAGTTGTCCAGAAGTGTTCTTAGGTCATTACTTTTCATTCACCCTACTTATCAACTACTTCCTCACTCATATTCGTGTCTATAAATGATAAAATAAACATCATGTAGCCATGTTTTGGGGAACGTCAGTGTGGACTTGTGGGCCTAATAAATAGGCAATAAATCGAAGAGAAATGTCTAGTTGAAACATTCCTTGTGGACTTTCTTTTGTGTGGGGAAAGATACCATTGAATGGGGCCTAACAAAAGGCTCCTAGTACAAGGGGTGAACCTAAAGGGCACAAAGGAAGGGCCATCGGCACAAAGGAATTGTCGGGATTAAAAGACAGAATGCTAAAATTACTTAGGAATGGTATTTTATAGGGATGTGCGAGTAGTACATTTTGATCTCGAGTCGAGTTGTAGTTACTCACGAGTATTGAGTCGAGTCGTATGAACTATGGCAATTTCCCAACCAGGCAATATAATAATTCTTGCACCAACATATTCTTGTTTTCCCAATCCCCTAGTTCATTTTCTCTTCTGAATATATGGCTTGATTTAGAAGGTAAAAGGTGATAAGGAATATTTATTGTAATTGTGACAGAAATGGGAGATGAATTAAAATTAATTTGTCTTGAACAGTTCCAATAGGACAATTGAAATGAACTAACCTCTTGTAATTTGTCGACAGTTTTATTTAATGACTGCATTGGGTTGAAAACTTTCGTATCCAAAATTCCTAGGAAGAGCCCAGAGTAGTCGTATCAATTAAAGTTAGACAACCAGCCGACTATCAATACCTAATACAGTAGGAGTCCGTCATAACGAGTGTGGTATATGGCGAGAATCTGGCTGTAGCGAGTGATATTTTACCAATGGTTGGTCTCATGGTAATAACATACAAAGTTGGACGGTTGTAGCGAGCGGTTATTTCTCTCGTATCGCCATAACGAGTACGATTTTTCGTTTATGTCATCAAGGTAGCATAATTTACAGGCACCTTCTGCTACGAGCGACAAAGTTATTCAAATAGAAATTACTTTGCGGCTCTGTATCACCTTCAAAAGAAAATGTACTTAATTTGAGATCAGAGATCCATTTCTCTCTTCACATGCTCCGATGCTCTAGGCACGTTACTTGTCCAATTGATGTGACAATGCATTTCAAAGCTCTCTCTGGCACTAAGCACCATAATTTCAGATTGTGGAAAAATCATGAGGAAGTGTGAAATCTCCCTTACCACTACCACCGGGGTAAGGTTACAATTTGAATCGACTGAAATAACGGCTCCCCTCGATTCGTTCGAGTACCGGCCATATCAACCCAGTGTTGGCTTTCAGCTTTCGTCATACTTCCGAATCATCCATAACAATTATGACACAAGCAAACAATGAACATTGCAAATTGATAATGGCAACATTCATTGTTTATGTAAGGTGAAGGAGCGATCTTCTAGCATGAATCCCATATCGTTCTCGCTGAAAGTGTCCCACACTCATAAATTTCTTCTTGCGCAAAAATTAGTGGTGATGTTTTCTCATCCTAAGCAAGAGGGTGGCCTACGGAGGTGTGAGAGGGGCAAGCGGGTGGATTAGCTGTCAATGCTTTTTCAGTCTGCGAGCCTCGGAGAAGCAGGATGCGACCCCCGGATGATCCCCGGTGGTGTCAATGAATCACCCAAGCCGAAATACGAGCCAAGAGGGGGAAGTCACTGTCAGCCTGTGCTCATCACGGAATAATTTACCACCGTCCTCCTGAAGCGAACCCGAAAAAAGTATTGAAGGGGTGGGGGGAGAGAGCAAAGACGAAGAAGTTAGCTGAATCGGAGGCCCAGGTTGGCCTTGGCGCTACCATCGCAGCAAACCACCAATGAAGAAGAGCGACATACTTCACGCCTTGAGGGGTGTGGATATCATTCAAATCGTCCTAAATAACGGTCATCCTGTGTTGCGGGCGATGTTGGAACTAGTTGCAACCATGGAAGTTGGCTGTTGAGGTTCCCGACAGGACACCCTCCTCCCCTCAAACTTGTGGAAGCCACCAGAAAAGTTAGGGTGTGGGAAGGAGATGAGTGAAATGTGATACTTTTGATGAAATGTGATGCTTACTTGAGAAAAAAATATCGCTTCACTCTGACACTCCGATGAGCACTGAGGCGAGTGTGGGGGGAGAGAGAGACCCGGGGTGGTGGAGGGGAAAGCGAGTGGCAGGCCAAGAACGAGTAGCCATTCGCTGGACTGCCGAAAGCGCTCTGCGTGAAGGCCTGAGGAAAAAAGCGCTCGACATCCTCTTTGCTCTACACTACTACAGTACTTGTATTAAACTTAGGTACTTGAGAAGTATCCGTATTGAAAGATATTGGATGCAGCTAGAACTTATGTCAAAGCTCATATTTGTATCACTTCTCATAGCTGAGAAACATTTCCGCGAAATGATCAATTTTAGGCAAGTTTACTATGATAGTGCTTCCCGTCGGCAGATTTCTGAACCTATTGACCTCGGCAGCTCCGTCGACTCGACTTGACTCTCATAAAAATACTCAAAGTACTTAAGTCGAGTACCAACTACTCGACTTGACTTGAATTTTCAAGTACTCCCACATCCCTAGTATTTTACCATCTGAAGATCAGACATGTTCTGGTCAGGAATTTGGTCAGACATGACCATAGAACAAAAACTTATGAAGCACATGAAGGTAGGAGGAGGATTGACTTCTGGATGGGGCATGACAGACAGCACATTGATGAAATGGATGCTAGGAATGATTTACCTAAAGGATATAGCACAAGAGATGGAGAAATTCACTAATATCACAGCAATTTCTACTGAGCAACATGTGGAGATGAGGTCCACCAGGATCACTCGAGACACCCAAGATGTGAGAAAACTGTAGGAGTGGTTTTCAAATCATCCACCAATCCCAGAAGCTGACATAATTATGAACATTAGCTCTGGAGTAGTAGGGAGCGATCAGGTCAATTGTCACAAGGCCCAACAAGTTGGGATAGCAGGAGTTTCCAGGATTGTTGGTTCAACTTTTGCAGAAGTTTCGTTCAAAAAGAAGGACAAAGTGGTAACCCTTGCGCTTGATAAAAATGCTGTGAAAGTTGGCAAGAAGAAAATTGCTGTGGACCCACTCACATTATTTCAAAGAATGTGAATACATAGTAAAGAAATCTCAAGAAGACCTGAAAGACTTCCTTTCCTATGAACTGATGCCATATCCAATGTCCCTGTTCAACGAGTATGGTATGTGTAAGGGCACCAAGTCTGCCTTGTATTCTGCATTTACACCCCTTCCAATTCACTTTGAACTCTCTACGAACCACATGGTTGTTCAAGATGTTGGGCATCTACTGCACAAAGTCGTGTGGAATCGAAATGTGACATTCGAACGGATCTGGGCAGATTACATTAAGTACATCCACCAACATTATGGTCACTCTGTGATGGTTGTTTTTGACGGCTACCCAGAGGATACTGGCCAAAGTACCAAGAGCACAGAACGACCGAGGAGGTTAAAGGTGAATGCCTCAGCTGACGTCATATTCGAAAAAACAACTGTCAACTCAACACCTCAGGAGAAGTTACAACCTAATGAGCAAAACAAGAAATGCTTTCTCAAACTTCTTCAGACTGAACTTGAAGCTTCAAACGTCATCACCAAACAAGCTGTAGAAGATGCTGACGTCCTGTTCTGTAGCTAGTGGCCTCAGAAAAGCTGGACTGAACTGTTCCAGCTTGTACAAATATTGTGCTGGGCAGTCCTGGGAAAACAGACCAGAAATTGTGATCAACCAGGATGACAACGATTATTTTGCTGCATTAGCTTAAATGAAGACACCGTTGATGAATCCCCTCATCCTTTTCAGCCAAAATTACCTCGACTGTAATATTAAGTTCCATAATTTCACAATATTCATGCAAATGTTCTATTAACAATATCCTAAAAAATTAAATTTTCGTTAATAAACATTGGTGGCTTTTCATATTCATTCCCAGATTTTCTTTTATGTTAGTTTTGTTTATGAGGATACTTCACTGGTGTTCGCCAAAATATGGCTACATTACACATCATTTATACACACGAATATGAGTGAGGAAGAAGTTGATAAGTAGGATGAATGAAAAGTAATGACCAAACAACACTTCTGGAGAACTCAAAAAAAAAACCAAGCATTTTTCCCTTTTTCCTCAATTTTACCCCCACCCCTTGATATTGGTGGTAAAAAAAACTTTTTGAGACATGCAATTTAAAGGCAACTAATATCTCCACTACGTATTTGAGTGCATATTTACTAAAATCAGTTTTCCTAGCATTTAAGCGATCCAAAGGGATGGAAAAGTGACAATTTTGCTGGAATTGCCGTTTTACCCCTTCTTTGCTGCTCTGTACCTTCTTTGCTATTGGTCGTGGAAACAAAGTGATTCTTGTTGGAAATTTGTCCTCTATAAGAATGAATGTAGAGAACATTTGACTAGGAAGCACTGTTTAGGAGTTAAAAGCGAAAAACTGGAAAAAGTGCCGTTTTACGGTGGTTTTTTCAAGATGGCGGAAAATGCAGAGGGGTGGGGATGATGAAAACTTGGGTTTTTCACTCACTAACCATCCCGAACAACATATAAAAAATCAGAACTACCTGATTTAATGTAGGGTTGGACCCCTCTCACGACTGGACTATAATGGATTTTGCTCAAAATAATTTCAATCAACTTTTAATTCCTTGCCACAAATAATAAATAACAGAGAGGCAAATGTTTAACAATTACCGTACTACTAGATTACAAAATTGGGGGGCTGGAAAATATGCAAGTCAAACTATTTACAGCTTAAATCTTAGCAAAAAAAGGTGGTTAATCTTTCCCAGGCCACAGGGCTTGGTCACAGTGCGAATACAGATCATGGATATTAGAAAAATTTCTAAGCTTTACGATACCAATCTCTGAATCTATCTAAATCATATGCGAAACAAAGGAAGAGTTACACAACTTTGTTCCACTAGCAAGCGCACAATGAGTTAAATACATCATCTACAGTTGACATTCATAACTTCTATTTAGTGATAAATGAGAAGGGACCCTGGAATTCGTGAATGGGTTTTGCACTAATTTCTTTAGAGTAAAAGAGTCTTTATTTTGATAAGCGAAGTATTTATGAGTTATTATTTGCAATTTTACCATTTGCGAAATTCATCAAAACTTCATTTATAAGATTTATTTATGAAATTTTACATATTTTTGTTTTTTTGACATGAGATTTTGCATGAAATTTCAATTTTTTTAAAACCTTTAGTATGATATTTTGCAAAAAAATAAAACTTTTAGGTTTTGTTTTGACTTGTCTCGGTATGGTAATTGCTAACAGTCTTTCAGGCCATGAATCCCAGGAAAAAATCGAAAAAAATTATTTCTTCAAACGGCAGAATCTTGGCCCTTTTGCAAAACATTCCAAATGCTACATGCACAATACTGGTGTACAGTAAAGCTACTACATAATACGTACAAGGCTGCACGAAAAAAGGTAAGGGGAAAAATGTAAGGGTTTAGGAGACATAGTGGTCTGTGAGACCGACGTCACTGTTCGAGGAGTAGTTGGTTATCAAAGATTTTTAGAGAACCATCTAATATCCCATCATTATAAGATAGGATTTTGAGGTCATCCTAAAGGAGGTACCCACACAGTGTGTGCCAAATAACGTCATAGCTGTGTAGCCAATAAAAATTCAACTATGCAGTTGCATAGTTATTTGGAACACCCTGGGTAGCCAATCCCTCCTCAGATAAGGTAAACATGCTACACAATTACAGTAACCTCCAAAATACTTTTTCACTGTTAAGGTTTAAATTATAAGTTCATCAAACCCATAATTTGTATCATGTGAATGAATGAAACTTCAGAAAGTAGGATATTTTATCTTCAAAATAAGCTCACATGGATACATATGCTTATTTATATACCAACCTCAGCCCATTGAAAAAACATCTTTCCAGCAGCTTTTTGTAGGATATGTGTTCGCTTCATTCCCGAGGGAGCAGTTCTACTTGAATGCGGTCCAGATTGACGAAAAACAGGAAAATTGTGCTTCATCCATGTAGGCCACTGCCCTTTATTGCAGCAATGGACAAAGTAAGCACACTCCAAAAGAAATGATGCTCTGGAAACCACAGGAGCATGTGGCTAGAAAATATTAAGAGTTCAAAGTCGTTAAACAATCTCTGTTTTAAACAATGATGAAGGACAAAACATGTGTCATCCTACCAGGTCCAGAGCAGCTGCCAGTAAGTGAGGATCAGGAACTGATCCTGGGTGGCATGTTTCAAGAATGAAAGAAAATCTCAACATTCCATTAAAGACTGGCTGGAGAGGTACCAATTTCCTTTCTTTCAGCACAACAAATTCTGAATCTCTGGAATTCATCCCAAAATCTATTGAATTTCTTCGACTGAGATCTACAATGGAGAGAAATATAAAAGTGAAATAAGAACTAAAACTTAATTAAAATGCTACAGCAGCTAAAAGCAAAATGTAATATTGAAGATCAAAGAAATGACAAGAATAAATATTAGGATGACATATATGACCGTTAGGCACTACTTATTATGTTACTTAGACTGTTATTTATATTGAATATTTCGTAATTAGATATTAAAGTCAGTCTCATAAATTACACACTTTAAT
Organism: Pyrrhosoma nymphula; assembly: GCA_963573305.1. Taxonomy (NCBI): domain Eukaryota; kingdom Metazoa; phylum Arthropoda; class Insecta; order Odonata; family Coenagrionidae; genus Pyrrhosoma; species Pyrrhosoma nymphula. The sequence goes on from OY754327.1 coordinate 134,578,443, forward strand.
TCAGTTCGTGGCAACAATACAATCCATAGAATCAATAAACTTCTAACACATAAACAAACAGTATTTTGCTGAATTAATGTGTGTAATTTCGGAGATGGAATTAAATATCTAATTGCGAAATATTCAATATAAATCCATCCACAAAACGTTAAAAGAATATAAAACACCTAGAGCCTTTCCCATTCCTTGTCCAATCAGCGCTGGACAGAGGTCTCTCTAGAGGGGTCTTGGCAATGAGATTTGAGTCACGCGCGGCCAGAAGTATCACCATTGCCAACTGAGCAAAATTGTAGTGAGCATTGCCGCGGGGCGATTTTCTTCTTAGTCGTTTATTTTAAGTAAGGGGAAGAATATAAAAATTTCCTTACATGAGAAGTTTTGTAATATTTTTTCTATAAAGCACACGTAATTTCGATATTTATCTACTTTTCCACACCTCGGAAATTGAAATCTAGCTTTCGGCCATTTAAAAAATCAAAGAATGGGTAAAATAAAATTTTAAAAGTATATTTGTAATGCGGAGATGTCGTCGTCTTCGTAAAAAAATAATGAAGTGAACCAATTAAATATTTTGGCCGTGACGAGATGAAGACGACCGTTTCGCCGTTCTCCTAGTTTTTCGCGTGTTTTTCTTCACTCTTTCGACCGTAGGAGCTAAACGTTTACACTCACACACTATTAAATGAATGCATTTTGTAGTCAAATAAACAAGGAGTAAAACGATATATTACACGGCTCTTTGAAGCTCCGGCGGAATTTCGTACGAATGTTGTTCAGCGTTCTACCTTTTTTGCAGCGATAGTAGTTAATTCACACTGCTAATCTGCATGGAAGATAAATGCAGCAGGGTTGCCAAAAGGAGGGTTGGTGAGTACTGTAAACAGCTTCTCACTTCAAAAAAAGCAAACTTCAATTATAATAGCAGTGTCAAACTTAAAATGACTTCATTATTATGAGTTCCACTTTTACGTAGGATTTGGTTTTTTCCTGGTGTATGCTGTTGGTTAAGTCTTCTTGGGTCTTCCACCAGGTGAGATATTTGTTTGCCTCAAATTTGCCTTTGGGAAAACAAATAATTTACCAGGTGGAAGACCCAAGAAGACATCATCAAGTTCGTATGTGCATATGTATCTCCATGTCCAAAAGCTACTTTTTAAGTAAGATATAGGTATTAAGAGTGTGATATTCCACAGAGGAAAAATCATTTGCATTGACTGGGATTCGAACCTGTATCCCTTGATTTTGCGCTGAATTCTTTAACCAGTTAAGCTACTGAGGCATCCTTCTCCCCTGTGGATTATTTCGGATATTATATATATTTTCAGACGGACTTTCTTTCCAGTTCAAATTTTTCAGCTTCCACATGGTTTCCTCCATGTGGCAGCATAAATTCTCCCCATGCTATTATGCAAGAACACTATTCAGTGTTCTTGGAAAGAATCATGGGCCATTGGAAATGGAGCCCATGACCTTCCTTGTAAAAGATGAAAACAATCCTAAACTTAATGTTAAAATGATTCCTTTCTGCATAAAGCTTTAATAAATATCGCAGTACTTCTCCCACATCAACTACTTATGTTTCCATTTATGTCCTTATGGAGTCGAGCCATAGAGCTGAAGTCCAAGTTTTAAAGTAACTATAGGCTTGCCAATGGATAACGAAAATTTCATTGTACCTCTTCAGAGAAGGCAAAAATCATGTTCTCCGTACCAATGCATGAAGTGAGCTTTTGAAAGGCGTTTAGAGTAGGATTGGAATTTTTTCCAGAGTCGAACTGCCAACCTTAAACTTAAAATTCCAACAATATTACTAAGTATTATTGTATTGCCTATGAGTTTCTAATATTTCATAGCTCTACTGAGCTAAATAAGAATGAAAATCGTGGTTCTTTTTACTTATACATGCTGCGCGATCAAGTACGGGGGCTTGAATCATAGCCGGATTGGGATTTTTACGGAGTCAAATCAACAGCCAAAGACTTCAAGTCCAACCATATTACCCGGTTTTATTGCATTGCTTAACGATAACTGAATTTTCACAGCTATTTTATTTTATTTTTTTCAAAAACCGGAATACAGCCTCGAGGACCATTTAACATCAGGCAATGTAACAGTAACAAAGGACAACACACACAAGCATGTCCTGGGAGGAGAAAAATCCTCCCCAGGCGGGACTCGAACCCACGACCTTTGGGTTGGCAGGCAAGGACGTTACCCCACTGCCACCGAGGCCAACGATTCCTTCAATATGAGAAATACAATCATGGTTCTTTGAACTTAAGCATGCGGCACGCTCTAATACAAGGTTTTGAGCCATAGCTGGATTGACAATTTTTCCTGAGTTGAACCGAGGACCGTAGACTAAAAGTCCAACCATATCATCATTTACCATCATAGTGTCTATGAATGAATAAAATTTCATAGCTCTACATCGCTAAATAAGAAAGTAAATGATGGTTCTTTGTGTCTATGCACGCGAGGTGCTCAAGTACGAAGTTTTGAGACATAGCTGGATTGACAATTTTTCCGGAGTCAAAATGAGGACCGTAGACTTAAAGTCCAACCATGTTATTCATTACCATTGTATTGTCTACGAATGTGTAAATGTTCATAGCTCTACATCGCTAATTAAGAAAGTAAATTGTGGTTCTTTATACCTATGTTCTCTGTTTATTTGCATGCAAAATTTGAATTCCCACCACGATGGAGACTCAAGATTTGGTCAAGATCCTCAAGATGGTAGATTAAATTAGACAAGTGCGTATCATGACCTGTCTACGGACCTTGGGTTCGTATTTGCTTCCGTACGCTCCAATTGGTCGCAGCTGGATGTCACCTACGTGTTCACAGAAGGAAAATGGGACGTTCGCGAATGATGGAAAAACGAATAGGGATCCCTATCATTGCCATTATCCCTGAAAATGACGGCTTCATAGAGTCATTATTTGAGCTATCATTGCCACTATCCCTGAAAAATAATCATGAGAATCATGCTTTAGTCGCTTGAGCTCGAATATAGTCCCCCCCATTAATTTTCCCACAAATATTTTGAGCAAAAAGGGGGGACTATATTCGTAGATATACGTTAGTACTCACAACTTGAAGTAGTCTCTTCAATGCCCCCATCTCTTTTCTTCCCCTTGCCAAATCCTATATTTTTCAAATGATCTTCCATTCTCTTTCTGGCTTTCTGCAGGGTGTTACCCATTGGTCTGCAAAATAAATTACACATTAACTAAGAAAGTAGGCATTAACAAAATTGCAAAAGTAACCATTCCAAAATGTGCTGAGCAATGTAAATTTGCTGAATTTCATTAAACAAGAAAAACTATATGTTTCTATCAAGCTGAGGGCAATATTTTTATCGTTTTATTCATAGAGAGCATATCATATAAGAGGGAAGAGAAACAGCAGCCCTTTGAATTTTTTAGGAGGAAAAAAATACTTATGTATTTGTTTCCAATAACTGAGCATCCTGAGTGTTTTCTCAAGCAAATGGGTAATTAAACACCTACTATGAATTAACAAGCAAAGATTAACATTCTTGGGTGCACACCATAAATCAACCCAAAGATGATGCAGCGCGACATCGGAGAAAAACTTTCTCAATTCAAAATTAAATTGTATGAAATTCTAAATCTGATATGCATGGATTTTATAATTTTATACCAAAATAAGTCAAGTTTCCTGAAATTCCATAATTTGACAACTGCAATGTGTTATATACAGTCAGATACAAGATGTTAGATAAAAAGTGAGAAGCACCACTTTTGCAACACATGGAGAATTTAAATTCTTTTCTATTGCCAGATAATTCTTTTTTTATGAGAAAAATTCAAAGGCCATGTAGACAATGAAAATTTTTGGAACCTTACAGAGCAACTCGTGATTATTGCCAAAAGTGAAGATAATAACAACTGAAGGTGCTCTGCCCTTGGTAAAGGTCTGAAGCATGACTATTCTCCCAGATAATGCTAGCCCAGAAGTTTATTCCTCCAAATAATAGCTGCAAGTATGTATACATGTACAAGTAAATGACAGACAAAATAAAACATCATGGTGTCTACTAATATATGAAAAAGAAATTCAAGACTTTTCAAGACAAAAATTTCAAAATTCCAGACCAAAGAGGCCAATTTTTTAATGCATTATTGCGAAGGTCAGTCATTCGATTTGCAGTCCTGTCTAATTTTTCACTTGGAATTGGCCATCTTATTATCTCCACACCACTGTAGTGATCTTCCAGTACTATGTGATACCTATCATTATCTTGATTCTTCTGTGTATACAAAATATTATATAAATATGTCTATATTTATTTACATTTTCAATGTTAGTCACATTGCTTAACAAAATTTAACATAAACTTTAAAAATTTGTGACTGTTTAAAAAAATGAGATAGGCTAGCAAACTAACTAAACAAGATTCCATCAAAGTTATTTCATTGTGAAGTTATTGGTGGCGGCCGATACTTTGTGGAATTCCATTGTAGGAAAAGGATAAAATACTCTGCACTATTCCACTGGAGAAATTTGATTTATTGAGTCGACATGTTTCACTGCACTGCAGTATCATCATAACTATAGGACATCTACATCAGGACATAGTCCTGATGATGCTGCAGTGCAGTGAAACATGCCGACTCAATAAATCAAATTTCTCCAGTGGAATAGTGCAGAGTATTTTATCCTTTTATTTCATTATGATAAAAAACTGATTTCATACAATGGCTTACAAATACATATGTTGGTATTAATTTACAAATTATGTAATTATGCAAAGTTTACAGCAAACTGTCTGTGTTGTTAAAAAAATACTGGGAGTATTCTTGATACTCACATCAGATCTTTATTTCGTGAATGCAAAATTACATACGTTACTCTCATTACTGGGAGATTCTTTTGTTTTGTTTGTCAGAAAGAAAGTTGGAATGAAAGAGAGAAAATTACGCTATGCATAACATTTATTCATCAAAATCATTAGTACAAATGGCTAACCTATGAACAATTGGTCGATGGTACTATAATATTTTTTGCTTTCCAATTCCATAAGTCCATCGTCAATGCCCTGATGACAAGTTCATCGAAATGTGGGCCATAATGGAGAACCTGACCCGGTGGAAATCCCGAATAACCTTCCACGATCTATAGATGATGTAACCAAGATTCATTTTGAATTACTTATTCATGCTTAACGTTTTAATATTTGTAATCTTTTTTTCCTTTTGAAAATAAAATCCTTTTTTCATTTCTCTTACTCGAAAAATAGGCTTAATTAAAATAAAATAAAGAATAATTTCGGCCTAGTAAACACATATTAGATTGTAATACTTTTTATTTGTATGGTTAAAAGAAATGTATAAATCAAATAAGTTGAATATAAGTAAATGAAACTGTCAACAACAGACCTTAATTTTGCACAAATATGACTTTTTTTACAGCTTATCCGGGAGACATAAATGTTACGCGACCAGTGTAATTTTTTTCCTACTGGAAGCTAACGTTTTAAACTTTTTATTTTTGTTCTTGAAAACAAAAATTTGTTTTGTATTTACGTTTTTTAAAAAATTGAAAATCAACGTTTTTTGACCAAAAAAAACTTAGGGCCCATTCCGGGAGACCTAAACATTTTACAATTTGACTCAAATTTTTTTGGTGCATATGTGAGCACAGTGACAACTTTTTATCCACTTGCAATTTTGAATTTCAAAAAAAAGTTTTCTAGATACACCGTAGTAGACATGTGCCTTCGGAGGTAATATAAGCACCTTTTGAAAAGCTGAAATCAGAGATTACCATCATTTCTAATAGGCGCAACGCTGTGAAGTCACCTCGCAACCCCCCTCTGCTCGCTACAAACCATTTCCAGCAGTCGAAAAAATGGGCTATCCAGTCATAGTTCTAGATATTCTGTAATCCTTATAGTTTTTGCACACGAGGCCCTCGAATGTACACAAATATTAATCGCGGCAAAACCTTAAATGACACCGAAAACAAACCATAAGATACTCATTTGCATTCACATAAAAAACAATTGACTCACTTCAAATCCATCACTTATAAAAATGATTCACTGACAAAAAGAAAAAAAAAATGTTTAATATTACTGGTTGTTTTTTTTTAAAGAAATTAAACATACCAACAAAGCCGACCTCTTCCGACCCAGTGGAGGCACATATGGAGTCATCGGCGACGACGTAATATAATGTCTTTACTTTCCTGGGGCAGATTTCTGTTCTTTCATGAAGACATAATGCTGGCATCGTGGCGTAAATAAGCAACAGAATTCAATGGCAAACACCAATAACAAGCGGTAGGCTTCGCAGAATGGAATTCCTTCATGATGAGGGTGAAATAAAACACTGCAATTCCACAGTACGTTAAATTTATTCCACCTGATGACAATGCGCAGCATAGAAACTTAGGACGCAATGGTTTAAATATAATATATCTATTGGAATTCAACAGAGTTGCACCTTCAGAGGCATGGCAAAACGCAAAATGTCTCTATCGTACTATAGTACGATCTATAGATTGCTTGAATCTTTGGTAGCATTGCAATAACCGCGGTAAAGGTCATTGTTTCAAAATAATCATTCATGGGCAGAAGGGAAGTGTACCATCTTCAGCCTGCAACTGACCGAGCCGATTTGTCACGCGGTGGCATGCAGGAAACGGTGCCCACGTCTAGTAAAATTGTATGACGAAAGTCACAAACTCACACATACTGACCAGAGAGATTTGAAAGAACACCTTGATCCTGACAGAGAAACAAAAAGGGAAACAGAAGAACTCATTTCATAATTTTATGTCTACCAAACCAATTTTTATCGTGATGATTTACAAGCAACCATCACTTTTCCTTTTCCCAAATTTTAATTATTTTCATGCGAATTCCTTACTTTTTCCAGATTTTTTTTCGGACTTTACTAAATTCCCGATTTTTTCCCAGATTCCTGACTTTTCCAGACTGGTAGACACCCTGAACATGCTAAAGCCAAAAAATAATATTTTAATTACACATTAATGGTCAAAAGAGCATCCAACATTTGAATTGTCCACATGGCCTTTGACTTTTAAAGGTTAGGATAGGTAAATGTTACACCTCTTTAACCCTTTGACTGCAGATTTAATTTATGCTCATTAGATCCTCCCATGGGTGGGTTTTCAAAGGCCATTGTTTACAGCATGACGCTTGATGCACAGCGTGAGTGATCCTTCCAGAGAAGAATTCACCCATGATGTACATACATGAGTCATCTGCACAGAAGGTGTTACCTGAAATATTTGTAAAGGAGAAAACTGTCTCACCCTGTAGCTCCACCGACTTTTTCCACACTCCTTCCCAAGGAGTGATGTAAGGATGGCTGCCGATTGAAACTTCCTTCAACTGGAGATTCACTGTCATCGTGGGTTTCACTTTGATCACTTTTCCCATAGTCTCGTTTGAACCAATTCACTGGAGAAAGGGGATATTGTGATTAGGTGAAGAGAGAGAGAGCAATTAAAATAAATTCTCACATTTAATGAAATGATCTCAATTTAAGTACAGTTTTTCCAGCTTAGAAGAGGTATGGACATGGCCCTAATTTTGGTCACAAAATAAAAAAATAATTAACCTTTCTATTACCCTTTGATTAATAGTGAAATGAACTTAAGCAATCTTGTACTGCATACCAAAATAAATTTGACAACATAGCATGATTCAGAGCATCATCATGCATATTTTTATTTATGTCTTGCTGTAAGATTCATATCAAGCAATGACAACGAGGTCTTCAGGCAAAATCTGACCTTGAAATTGGCCATGTTAGCCTTAGGGTGGTTTTCCATCGGTTTCTGCTGGGGAAAAACATGTCATGTGCAGGGATAAACAGCATTCTGAATTATACAATTAAATATTGAAATAATGACTCTTTCTTAAGAAGTTTGTTCTTCAAACCAAAATAATAGGCCCCAACCCATTCCATCTATCCTAAATGTATGCATTAACATTCAATGTAAGAAAATTTTTAAGTTACTACATTAACAACCTTGGTTGTGGCCCAGAGGTGAAATAGAAAATTGTTTTCATGAATAACAATGAAAAAACAACAGAATTTGTGTAAATATTTAATCTCCATCCCTGCATCTCCGCTTTCCTAACAAATACTACTGGTACTGTTTATACAGCAATTACTCTCAAATTGTGAGTTCTTAGAGACAAATAAAATACTGCAAATGTGCTAATTTAGTTTCATAGACTTTCTCAAAACTGTAAAGGAATTTTCCAAAACGTTAACTGCTCAACCCGGGGCCGTAAACACCGCCAGGGCAAACAGGACACAGCCCCAGGGCCCCACATGGATGTTTTATTTTTTACATATTGTTTTATCTGAGTTTTGCCCCAGGACCTCCAAGTTTATAGTTACGGCCTTGGCTCAACCTCTAAATAATTGGTAGACGAAACAAATTTCAAATAAATTTTATGATCCTAGTCAGCATTAATGCACTTTAAAAGATGCTTTTGAGAGTTACAACTTCAGAAATCATTAAAATATGAAGTGAGAGCACATATAAGTTCACCAAAATAAAATGCATAATGTATTCACTGTGATATTAAAAAACTATCATGCGACATTTGATTTCCAAAATGCCTACCTATATCACCAGTCCAATTGACTTCATATGTGTGAGTTTCTACTGTAATTTGTGTCGCAAAGGAAACTTATTAGACACCCAATGTTGCACTCCTTACCAATGACACCCAGATCAGCCAGAATGCAATGGCTGATGTTATGAAAAATAGCTGAAATCAATGGTATCTAGAAAACACGTGTCACTTGTAGGTGGCAAGGGCTTGGAAATACAGCTCATGGATTATTATTATTGAGGAAAATCTACTGGTTAAGTCCCTGCTTTCCTCGCGCCGGTACGCATAGTGCCCCTCAAAATCCGCCAGTTGTCGTTGGTGCGAATCTCCAGTGGAACCCCTGCTGGCCACAATGGCAATTATTAGGAATCTGCTGTTTCGCTTCAAGGTCACTGGCCTAGGAGTGCGTTGCAACGCTGGCGAATGACCGTCTCACCCACCCATCATTCAGGGGAGGGGGTTAAAAGAGGCAGGCATACAATGTAGACGATGTAGACCGCGTAGACCCTCGCCTCGCTTCCATAAGAACAATGGGATATTCTGGGAAGAGCGGCCTCGCTTTCAAGCTGTCCCACTCTTTGACAGGGAGACGTTTGAGACATATTATTTCTCTTAAAACGGGGAGAAGCAGTCACAGAAAGAATACAACCTAGATTATCCAATCGCTCAACGTCCGTTATTATGCTGGTCACCGTTATTGTTCCAATTTTCAAAGTGTTTTAAAGGGATTAAATTTTTCAATGACTTTATTGAACGATTTTCATTGAGTACTCTGAAACAAATTTTTAAGCTTAGTAATGTCCACGAAAAACCCCAATTTAACATCTCGACGAAAGGTAAGTTGACAATATGACTTTTGTCCGCATTTTTTCAGAATTCTGACCACAGTATAGCGCAGTGGTATATTATTACCCTTTTGAGAGAGTTGGCTGAGGTAGGTTTTCGGAAAGGTTGTTTAACAAATAAAATCATCATGGAGTATCATTTAATGGAAAGAAGTTTATTCAGTTAAACTTAATTATTGAAAGGATTTTTATAGGTTTTTACTTTTGGCTACGAGTTTCTTGCTTATTTTTTAATTCTCTTTGAGCCTGTATTATATATTCAGGATCCTGTATTTCAATTGACCTGCTGCGTCGAGGATCAATTATCTCTGGCAGCAGGCAACTTTTATAAAATTTTTCTAATTTAGGAAACATTTCCTTCTGTTTTTAGTGATTATGAGAGAAAACGTGGCAAGAATTCTTTCGGGGGAAAAGAAAGATTTTTTTGAGATATTTTCCGTTTGTCCATCCATGTATTTCCAATGTCTTGATCCTACAGAACAGTTTCCCATTTCGATCTCTAATGTTTTGGCATCTTGGTTTCTTTTCTCCAAAATGTCTCTTGATTATGCTGTATGCCGTTCTCGATTTACCCCTCATCATGTTGTCGTTAATGTTTTCGCAGCAGCTTTCGATCCATTCGTAAGGATATTTCATTAGTACCTTCGAAATTTGATATTCAATGTCATAAAAAAGTAGTATTTTGTCGATATTGAATGTTTATCCTAATACGAAAATTTGAAATTTAGAGGTTTGTGGCTTTACTCTCTGAAAATGCAACATAAATATTATTTCTTGCCTTGCAGAAATGATTGAGGCTCATTGCAATACAGTTGTAGAACTGCCTCGTGTTTGGAAGCCACCTGCTGAAGTCGTACAGATATGCTTCTCTTGAACTCGAAGATGTGATTCTTTGTAATAAATCATGCTAACCTAGCTTTTAAATTCTATGTATTGCCTTCATCGATTGGATAGTAATTGATTAAACCCGCAAGCCCTTGCGTTACCGTTTGGTTACATGCATTCAAACAATAGGGAACTTGCATATATATATATATATATATATATATCTGATATAATCATGAACCCCAAAACTCAATAGAAATATATGTTTGCGTTTCACGGTGAAATTTTTTTATTATTTTTTGACGAAGTTAGCGATATTTAATTCATTAAAGTTCAAGAGAATTTTCAAACACAAGTGAGAATCGAAAACGCCCGATGATTGGCTGGTGGCAAAGTGACGTAATTATTCAGTACGCGGAAGCAGCATACCGCTGCAGGGCTAGTATTTGATCTTTATTTTCCTCCATTGAAAGCCATATATTGCTTAAAGATGGCGGAATAAGGTTATTCTAAGGAAATGAAGGAACCTTTGATTATTCCACAAAAATTTTCATTTCGCTTTCCGACTATAAAGGTTTCGACTTGTTAATTAAGTCATTTTCAAGGGCTTGGTATTGAGTTGCACAACATTTCTCAAATTTCATATTATTATCGATCATGTACAGATACTTGATTAAAGGGTCCACATCCCAAATATTAAAATATCCCCCCTTTGAAAAATGAAGGCGATGTCTAACCATTAACGATAGGTCTCCAGAAGGAATAAATATTAATCCCGCTGCAAAATATATTTCGCCGTGAGGCTTATTATGACCCTCAATCCTGGGAGCCGCGAGCGAAACTTTCACTGTCCCTCGACTAAACCCCTTCCTGCCTCCTCCCTTACCTGCTCCACAGCAGCGTTGCCGACTCGGTCTCCTAGAACGACACGGAGCGCCTATGAAAGACGCTGCGGAGAAAGGGCAAACTTCTTGGTCTCCCACGGACCGCCAGGGTGGCGTTTATTTAGTTTTGCACGTCCAAAAATCAAAGACATTATTAGGAAAACGCTTTTAATGGAACTTGAAACTTATGCGAGAACTGAATTACAAAGAATCAATCTTTGTCTGTCTGTTTAGATGTTTCCGATATTCATCACCAAACGGGAGTAAAATAGCAACGCGCCGACCCTTATTTGCAGAGCTTTTGTGAAAAATGTGGGAGGAATATCCTTTTGTTGTCAAAGGCAAAACATAATAAAAAGAACCCTTTTTCATAAGTTGAAGACGAACCTCAATTATCTTATGAGGTTGACGAGAAAACCTCTTCCAAATATGGTCCATATACGGACCGGCAAAGCCGAGGGTGGAGGCCCCTTAAGGTAGGTTGAAATAGAAGCGACTGCAAATCCTGTACATTTTTACACATGCAGGGCCCTATCCACCTTCAAAATTTCTTTCTCCATCCCAGCATACACCCTATCTCTCCATCCCAAAACCTACTATTTTTCTCCCCCTTCCCTAATTGTTTTCCCTTGCATTTAGATGAGCACAGGAAATTGGCACCATTTGCAGCTCTCACAGCTTTCATCCTACCATCAAGTGACTTATGAACCCCTACTTTTCTTAGAGCTCAAAAAGCCCCCAACAAAACCTTCATCTCCCTCCAATAGCTAGGCAGAGACAATCATAAGAAATGTTGACCATGAACCCTGACCTCATCAATTCTACAACGAATTCTACTTTTAATTCAATCAATTGAATGAACCTCTACTTTTCTTAGAGCTCAAAAGGCCCCCAACCAAGCCTTCATCTCCCTCCAACAGCTAGGTAGTGACAATCATAAGAAATGTCGACTGTAAACCCTGGCCTCGTCATTTCCACAACTGATTCTACTTTGAACTTAATAAACTGGCTAATCCAATAATTAGTATCTACCAACAAATGCCTAGTTTGACAAGTGATGATGGATGACAGCTGCTCATTCAATTATGCATGTATATGATTTCACAGAAAGATAATCAAAAGAAATACACTGAAATCATACACTCACCAAGGGGAAAACGAGATGACTTCTTATTTTTCTCACTGCTTGTTGAAGGAGTTTGGTCACTTGACCCTAGTCCCCCCATATTTCTTTCACTTTGTCTTGGAGTGAGAATATGATGCTTCTTCCTTATATTTCCAATAGGACTTTGACTAACTCTGGCAAATGCAGATGCAGCAGCACCCACTCCCATTTCTTCACTAATGTCACTCTCAGCTAGACTCTACAAAATAGAGAAGAGGAATCATGATATGAGTTCATCCACATTTACTAGTTTTTTTAAGAAGAGATGATAACCGGATTAGTTTTGAAATAATATTAAACAAAGTACAACATTTTCATACTTAAATAAATAATTTAGGCTCAAATCTTAAAATAAGTATTTATAAAAATTCAGGTAGCACAATACTTTCTACATTTTTAGAAAGTATTGTGCTACCTGAATTGCTATATGCTCAGTGCTATATGGAGATTTATTCTTTCATGGCTGGCAACCTAACACCCTCTCCCACAGATCCTCTAGAGAGATTGCTTGCTCATATGTAAATGTAACACATTAATAGGACAGTAATTTTAATTTTCATCATTGCCTAACTTTGCAATTATTCCTTCAATGCAAGCAGATTTTAACTCAAGCCTGGAGGAGATTTAAATGGTTTTCCATTGATTTAAATGGAATTCCTGTGACATAGTCACTACATCGCTCGATGGCATGAAAGTTCGTGCCCAACATAGTGGCTACGTCGCTTGTCGTTGAAGGGTTGATGTGCATGGGCAGTGTACATAGTAAATATCCAAATAAACAAGTTGCTGCAACCAAATAAAAAAATGGTGTGTTCGTTGCATTCTGCCCCTGTGATGAGAGCATTGGGGGTTGCATAAGCAAAGGGGCAGATAATCCTTGGCACTTTCAATGCAGTGCCATTTTACCAGAAGTAAATAAGCCAGGGTTATGGGCTCACTTTCGGTTCAGAACTCTCTCAAAATGATGAAATAAAAATAGATAGAGAAAGAGGAGATTAGTTCACCAATGGAGAGATTCCATGGGGAGGGGAGAAATGGAGTGGGAAAGAAAGCACGACATAGCGTTCTAGATGACTTGGGACCTCTGGAGACATTACTGAATTTTGGGGTTTAAACCATTTTATAGCACTGAAAATTACCAGATTTTCTTCCATTCTCTTGAATTTACTGAATTAATTCCCTCACATTATATAGACTAATCAGAATTGTGTTTACCTCCAAAGAATCACCATTAATAAAATGTTACAATTGACTACTAATCAACTACAATAACTAAAAGTACCGTATTTTCTGGATAGTAAGATGTGCATTTTTTCCAATATAAAACCCATAAAAACCACTTTGTCTTACATGGTCAATGCCAAGGTCAGCTTTTGCCCAAAGACCTCTAGCAATGGACTTTTGGAGATTTGGCACCCGTTAACTGAATTACGAAAGCACGTTGAAATAGGCTTTGCTTTTCTTTAGATTTATCAGTTGAAATATCTTTTTCACTAGCATCATTGGTCACAATCAGTCAGCTTTCATCTTAAAATAAGTAATCTTATTTTCATGGAAAATTTGTTGAATCTGTGTAACATGAATATTATAAATGAGACAAAAGTGAAAACAAGCATGATGGCATTCCGGATCACACCATGTCGCCATCTTTGTTTTGGTATTCAGTAAAAGATCACTTCTCCATTTCACCTAAAAACAATATTGAAGGGTAATTAGAAAGGTTATTTTTTCCTTGAATTCAGTAGCCAAAACTAGGGTGCATCTTACTCGCCTCTGCGTCTTATAAGCCAGAAAATATGGTAATAGGAGGCATAAAGAAGATTATCTCACAGGGAAAGTTGATGAAGTGCTTCTTTTCTTGAATAGAAATTTCCGTCCTCCACGTTCATCCATGATGTAACATGATCCCATAGGCCGGTCTGACTGCTCCTCGACTTCAGGCTGATTTGCATTCCTTGATATAAATAGCCAATTAGGTGTATGTTAAATGATATAGAGGAATAAAGTTAAAAGTTTTTTAAAACATAGATTACGTCAAAGTTAACATTAATTCAAAACTTCTGAGATCATCTGCCATCATAAACATCCTGAGGATATTTAGCCTTATATGGGATAATACAACAACATAAAGGGCAAAATATTTCATCAGGCAAGCATATTTTCTTCTCCATGTTTGGGGCATCCCGATTTTATAAACACAATTAAGTATTATTAAGGCAACCTTTTGGGCTGAGCATTTAGGGAACTTATATTTATTTAGAATTTCAACATGAGGATAGTTGCCCCCTCAGGTGGTTAAGGAGGGGATTAAAATTTGATTGAATCAAAATACTGAACCAGAGCCACAATAATTTTTCATTGCCTTTGATATACTTTGTCTTTCTTAAATTTGAAACTCATATTACAATTTCATGTACGAAAACAGAGCTGATGAATGAAGTCAAAATGCATTTATTTAACTGATGAATTTTGATATTTTTACTTTTCAATTTGTGTGAAAGTTATAAGTTTAAGTGGTAAAATAGAACAATGAAAAGTGACATCACTGCTACATTTTAGCAGTTTAGGTATTTATTTCTAAATACATACAATTTTGCTACTAAATATTACTATAGTTGTATACAACTCCTGTCAGTCAAATTTTTTTATATTTAATGAAAGTTGATTCATCATGGTGGTCTATTTATAATATTTATGGTGTAGATCAGGGGTGGAAAACTTTTCGGACTTCTTGGTTATTTCAAGAGGTCAAGAAGGCACACTAGGCCAGAAGAAACAAGGTGTCCTAGGAAAGGTTTTTTATTCAAAAATACAGTATGATCAATGGGAAACGTGATGTTGCATGTTCTTAGATAGAGATGCAGTATCAGGTTCTACTGATGAGGAGTTCAGCAACAGAATTTCACTATGGTGATTGTCAGTGAGATGAGATTGCAGCTTGTTCTTACATCATGTTCAAACTTCATCTTGGAGAACAACTGCTTGCACTAATAGGTGCTGCCAAATATTGCAATCACACGCTTGGCACGGGGTAACAACATTGAAAACTGAGCATGTGGCAGCCGATGGTAGAAGTCAATGTGAGTAGTGCAAGAAGTAAACTTGGACAAGAGAACATCTGAAGCCTGCAGCTCAATCAACTCCAATTGCACATCAGCATCATCATGGGAAAAGCCAGAAGGAGTTCTGATGATCTCGAACAGATGCATTTTTATCGCAATCAACAAAGACATTTGAGGCAGGAGTGCGACACTAAGCAGCCTCAGAATCTTTGGAGGCCTGCTTCTTGAAGAGGGATGACTATTGATCCAACTTTTACTGCATGTGAGCAGTCTCAGTCTTCCGCTCATCCAAGGCGTAGTCTCTGTATGTGTGGGTGCTTGGCATCAAAATGCCCCTTGAGATTCGACCACTTGACAGTGCTGTTGGTGTCGTTGCACACTAATCACAAGGATTTGTTGCCTCATTGGACAAAGAATAATTCGTCAGTCCATTCACGACAAGAGTTGATGCTACAGTGAAAGAGTTGGAATGCCATATATGTAACTTCCATGCTGAGAACAGGGGGACAAACACCAGCTAACAAGGTTTAACAAAACCTACATTTCACGTTAAGCCTTTGAAAATGTGATTGACTGCGACAATTGAGCGTAATTGAAAATAGTGCTTCCAATGAAGGATCGTTCTAGTTAAATTTGATTGCCATCCTAAAAATCGTGATTTTTGAGCAGCTCAGGGACATAGATCCAATGGCGATGTCCACCCAATCGATTGACCTATAACATTGAACTAAGGGATTCAATTCTTACACGGTATGTTTTATAGTAAGATGATCAATCGTAAAATAGGTGAATTGTTTCATAAAGATGTTTATACAACATTGTCATTCATTTTTAGATACAAAATTGGAATGCAAATAATTACAAAGAACAAGGCATATCATGCATTGCTCTACTTGCCATCTACTGGATGAGGCATGTACCATCTAGTATTTCTGTGATGCCAGGGCCTCCCCTCTTTCGAGGTGGAAACTATTCCATTAGGCTGGTTCCAACAATAAATAACTAGGTGGTGCTAGGCCAGACTGGAGCACTAGCTAGGCTGTATCTGGCCTACAGGCCTGAGTTTGCTGACCTCTGGTGTAGATTAACTTTCTCCAACTCAAAATTTCTAAAATAGAAGCTATTTTTGGTCCCTGAGGCACTTTGACTAAGCTAAGTTCAAATATACTTAAACTTGTACTGTAGTTAAATGTACTAAATTAAAACAAATGTACTTAAAATTCATTAATGCCTGCAAGATTGTTTACTCACTGAATTCCTTGTATGACATTTGATTTACCTACAACAGATAATTTTCTATGTTGTAGTAAGCATTCTCAGATTTCCCAATGTGTCTAGGGATTCATTAAGAATTATTCATGGAACAACCACAGACGCCCCTGACATGGAAATCCTTTTCTCTATACAGCCTCATAGGATGTGAATGTAAATACCAATAGTATTAGTTCTTATTAACGTGGCCTCTAAATCTGTGTTAAGTATCAAGTAATGGGTTGTGTCTGTGTTTTCGAGTTTACGTGATCTGATTTGTGGGCATGTGATATTTAATTTTTCTAAGTCCACCCCCTCTTTATATTCTCACGTTTAGAGCATTAACTTTTAATGGCCAGTGGAGTACTGTATTCTTAATAATAACAATTTAATAAAAATAAATAAATAGTTTTTCACCCATTATACTAATGAGGATAGAATGAGTAAATATCAAATAAAAGTATGTACATATTAGTGAAGTCTCTGGCAGTAATTTAACCACAATGCAAAATATCTCTTACTTTGGAGTCTTACTGGACTGTTGACTCAACTGACCCTTATTAGGCCGGTTTGCAGAATCTAACAAGCCACTTAAAACCACACGGCGAAAAACACCACCATGAGCTTCTTTAATATAGGTCATTAACTGGCGAACATCACCATAGAGAGCCTGAAAAGCAGATAAAAAGTCAAATTAAAAATAGACAACATAAAAATAAAACCTAGGCAAAAGACATTTTAAGGGTAAACAAGTTTTGATTTAGTCAAGAAATTTCAAATTAAACAGTTGTATAATAAAAAAAATTCAAATTTGTTTAATCGTAAAGTATTAATTCTATAAGGTCTAATTGGACCTTATGAATAAAAAAATATCTAAATTTAGAGAGCAGCTTCAGTCAATTTAAAATAAGATTCAGCTTCAATCTGATAGCTAAACTTATCTGTGTTATCAAAAATGTCCATCATCATGATACAAGTTCCAAGCTTGGCATTCATATTGAGGCAAGATCATCTAAATTAAGCAGTGAGGGACCAAACCACCTAGGAGCCAAATTTTTTAACTTACTCCCACTAAACTAAAAAACATCATCTTCTCATACATTCAAGCGCAAGCTAAAATCATACCTACTGATTAAACTTTTATACTCAGGGAATGAATTTTATGCACTCTGTAAAGAAATGTCACCAATACACTTTGAGTAATTGTAATGCCTTTAAACTAACTTATGTAGTGCACATTTCATTAATGTCTGTGTATCGTATACTGATGACATCAGAATCTTGATGCATTCCAATATTTGATGCATAACATCATTTTACGACTTCCGCATGTTGCATGCTTGTGACATCCAAATTATATGTATTTTGTACTTGATTGTATTTTATACTTGATGCGTAATATTCCTTTATGATGAAACTATGCAAATTTGCCTTCAGTGAATAATGCATTATATCATTACAGTAGTATATAGCAACTCGGTAAGGAACTTATGCAACCCACTATGCATCAGTGCAAAAAAAAATATTTTTCCACTCAAGAGAGCAACCGAGTTACACTCTGAAAAAACAACTTTGCCAGCTCTAATATGCCACTCATTGGAAAAACTTGCCGTGGTTTCATGGCTGTTTGTCAGTTAAAAATATTTAGGCTCATTATACATCTTTACTTAAACATAATGCTGTACACCTCCCTGACTTTCACTACCTACACAAAACAATCCTTGATTCTTCATACAATATTTCTTAAAAAGCCTGAAATTTTTATCAAAAAATCATTTATCTCACAAAACAACTAATATTTACTTGTTTTAAGCTGGATAGCTAGTTTTGCAAACTCACATGGTTGTTCACTGAGCTGCTAACTTACCACATTTTCTTGAGATTTTAACTCTTTGGAGCATTTCACCATTCTGGACACCAGACTCTTCAAAACATTGGATATAATGTGACTTTCAATTCCTCTGCTTCCACCACGTCCAATACTAGCACCAAAATTAGTGACATAACCTGCAGATCCACTAGATGCATCTGGAGACTTGTTGGCATTTCGCTTTTGATCTACAAAAGAAGTTAGTTGACTATAACTATCTTATACATAAGAAGCCCCATATAACGTGTAGTGCATATAATGAAAAGCTCGACTTTACGAGGGATGGACAAAGAACGATTTAAAACCCTATGATGTACATGTAAAATAAATTGATATTAGCGAGGACAAAAACCAGCCTCCACTGGGGTTGTTTACTATTACGAGTGGTAAATGTCTGCTTCGATCTCGGAAAACGTGCTCATGTCCTCAGTCATTGGAATTACATGGCTAGCAGTATTTTTTCCTGCACAATTTGACGATCAAATGTTCATTTCGAACATTCACGGCAAGCCCATATTCACACAAATAAAATTATCATAAGTCCGTGCATTTCATTGTTCTTTTGTCATCCTCCCGCTTTTGTTTCAAGTTCAGTCCGACTGATGCAACATCATAGCTGGGAAACGAAAGTCATTGGATCTGAAAACTAAAATAAAAATTAATAATGACTGTGAAAGTGGCAAGGGGTCCAAAAGTGAGATTGGGACGATTTGGCATATCTTCCTTGACCTTATTCACAATTTTGAAGAATATGGAAAAAATTCGTCCGGCAGCGCTTCAAGAAGTGCATTCAAGCAGCCAGAAACATTTGCGGCCAGGGCAACATACACAGTTAAAATCTGCCTTTTTCTCGAACTTTTGCCAGCAGAGAGCAGCCTGAATTCCGATAAATGGCCCATTGATGAAGGCAAAAGCAGAGTATCTAAGTGAGAGGCTCGGTATTGACAATTTAAAATGTTCCGATGTTGAATATGTAAATTGTTATGAAATCGGATACCCTATATTTTAAGTTCTCTACGTATTGTATTGTCTTTTTTAATTGTTTCAAAGAGAATAAATATTGAAAACATGTCAAGGATGATTCATTTTGATGTGCACGAGAGGTATGTACTATAATTATTTAACTCATATGAGGTGTGATGATAAAAAACGGGAATTTTTAAATTTCACAGGATTTATAATTCTGATTTTCAATAATTCTGAGTTCCTGCCATATGGTCATACAGTCAATAAGGACTACTACCAGGAAATTATGCGCTGTTTGTTTGAAGTAATCCGACAAAAACACCCAGAATTGTGGCGAAACAACTCATGGAAATTGTACCACGATAATGCTCCCGCGCACACCTCACTGCTTATTTGTGATTTTTTGGAAAAAAAACAAACTGTTATTTTGCCTCAGTCACCGTATTTGCCAGACATGGCCCCCTGTGACTTCCTTTTATTCCTGAGGCTGAAGAGAACCATGAAAGGACGATGTTTTGGCACCATTGATGAGATAAAAACAGAATTGCTGAAGGAGCTGAACTCTAAACCGAAAAGAGAGATCCAGAAGTGCTTCTAAGATTGGAAAATCTGCTGACACAAGTGTATTATATCTAAGGGGGATGACATTGGAGGGGACAAAATTGATATTGATTAATAAATAAAAATTCTTGAAGAAAAACAAAAATTCCCATTATTTTTTATCACACCTCGTATGTCTATCTTTCAGCAGGGAGCGTAGTCAGTATTCATCACAGTATTCATTTTCAAGAAGTTTCCACTTCTGCTGCTAGATGTAAGTACGGCAGAAGATATTACGAGTATCTTGATGAAATTCATTTCGGAACTGACAACTGTCAATTGTGGACTTGCTCGTAACAATGATGTTTTCAAAAATTCAAGAGAGTATTCCACACATAATTATTATAATAATAACACAAACGATAGTATACTGTCAAGGGCTAATCGAAAATGCTGGTGATGTTCACTACTATAATAATAATAATAATAATAATATTCTTTATTCACCTTTAGCATAAATACATATGATAGGTGTCGTCAAGGTATGGTACATGTGAATAATTGCGTTTAAAATTAATTCAAAATTATAATTGAGTCAAAGAAACATCTCATAATTGAGGAACATAACAAGGCAGATCATGTCAATACACTTAATGAAACAATAGACCTTAGAGTTTTAGGCTGGAGAAATCTAGGTTATAATATTCCTCTAGGGAATATAATGGGTTGGATGTAAGCCAATCTCGGAGAGCCTTACAGAAGCCCACACTAGAGGCTGACTTGGCAGAAGTTGGGAGCCTGTTGAAAAATTTGATCGGTAGGCCATCTACTTTGTATGTTTTATCGAGCCTACAGAGTGGTATATCCATGGAATTTTTGGCTCTGGTGTCATGACAGTGGACATCAGCCCTTGTTGAGTACATGCTCAGATTTTCTTTAATATGTACTAATGAATGGAATATAAACAGATTGTAAACTGTCATGATTTGAAGATTTTTGAAGAGAGGTTTGCAGTGTTCTAGGGAACATGCGTTGACTAAAATTCGTACAGCCTTTTTTTGTAGTATAAATATGGATTTAGTGTCAGAAGCATGTCCCCACAGTCTTATACCATATGTAATATGGGAATGAAAAAAAGCATAATAGGCATTGAGTAAATAGTCCTTACTTACATATAGCTTCAACTTCCTGAGCAGGAATAAGGCTCGTGCCAGTTTCTTACTGACGTGTAGAACATGAGCATTCCAGGTTAATTTGGAATCTAAGTGAAATCCCAGCAATTTCACAGAGGTAGTTTCTTTGACAGCTGATTTTAGAGAGCATAGAAGAAACTGGGTTTTATCAGGATTCAAGAAAAGATTGTTGGCGGAAAACCATTCATTCGCCTTTTTGATGATGGCTGGAAGTCTGTTCATGGCATCAGAGTGATTAGAGGAGTTATGTAGGAATGTAGTATCATCAGCGTAGAGCACACAGTTAGTAGTCATATTTGGGCACAGGTCATTGATCATGACCAGGAACAGGAGGGGTCCAAGCACTGAGCCCTGGGGTACACCATATTTAACATTTAAAGGTTTTGACATTTTACCATTCACATATACTGACTGCCTACGATCGGATAAATAGGAGAGCATAAATTTTAGTTCGACATCTTTAAATCCATAGTATTTAAACTTATTCGCAAGAATGGTGTGATCAACACAGTCGAAAGCTGATGAGAGGTCACACAATGTAAGTGCCAGGCACTGTTTCTCTTCAAAAGCCTTAATTATGTACTTTATAACATAATCAACAGCTTGAGTAGTAGACTTATGAGGTCTGAATCCAAACTGTGTTGGTGTAAAAAGGTTTAAAGTTTCAAAGTGATCCAGAACCTGAGCATATACAATTGTTTCAATAATTTTGGCAAGTGGAGAAATAATAGAGATGGGGCGGTAGTTATTCGGAAGATTAATATCACCACGTTTGTGGATAGGAATAACTTTAGAATACTTTAGATGATCAGGAAAGTAACCAGACTGAAGGAAAGAGTTAACAACATTAGCGAGGGGGTATGCTACCCAGTTAATAACTGATTTGATTAAATTATTTGAGAGCCCATATACATCAGTACAGTTAGAGTTTTTAAATTTTCTGACAATTTTAACAATATCTACCTGAGAAACTTCTTTCCATTTGAAAACAGAGTTGGTGGAGGGAGTATTTTGTAATAAATCGCTGGCTGTGTTGGGTGGTGATTTATGAGCACTATTGATATCAGCTATAATGTTTTCTATTGAACAAATAAAGACATTATTAAAAGTTTCTGAGTCAATTGGTATGTCACTAGATTTACTACTTAATCCTATTTCATTTTTAATAACAGACCAAGCTGCTTTACATTTGTTGGGGGCACTATTGATGTAATTATCATAAGCATAGCATTTGGCCAATCTTAACTCTGTATGGTATTGCTTCTTTTGAATGTTATAGACCTTTTTAAGCTCCTCGCAACCGCCTAACTTGAACTGTTTATGTAAACTTAGCAAATTCCTTCTCTTGTTGTCAAGATCTGTGTTGAACCATTTTGCCCGTTTGTGGGACTCAAGTTTCAGCTGAATTAGCTTCATTGGAAAAGCATGCTCAAACAATAGTAAAAAATGGCTAATAAAGGCTGCAAATTTTCCCTGGCCATCAGTATCAGGGAGCAAGGTATCCCAGTCAGAATTACTTAACAAGTTTATAAACTCATAAGTATGATGAAAATTCATTTGTCTAACATACATGGTTTTGGGAGTTTTTATATTATTACCGGGACCCAGCTTTGTGTGCCATGTAAAGGAAATCGCTAAATGATCGGAGAGCATTGGGTCAAAGACTCCAAGGGTATGGGCGGACTTGTCAATATTGGTTATTACATTGTCAAGACAGGCACTCAACCTGGTGGGTTCAGAGTTAGCACAGTATAGATCATAGGCCCTTAGAAGGATGCCTATTTGGACATTATTCCTTGATGGACAGCCCATATCAACATTTAAATCAGTACCTATCACAATGTTAGTGTGAAAATTCTGAAAATAAATTAAGACCTTCTCAAGTTGTTGACAGAACAGATCAAAATCTCCCTTAGGAGAACGATAGATAGATGCAACAATCAATCTAATACCCTTGAGGTGTATGGCAGCTACTTCAAAGTGCATATCAATGCAAAATTGATTTAAATCGAGGGGCTTACATACTAGGTTGTTTGATACAAATAGGCAAGCACCACCATTTTTTGTTGACTGTCTGCAGTAAATGGAACTAAGATTGAAACCTTGTAGTTGATAGAGGTCAGTTTCATCCTCGTGTAGCCAATGCTCTGTTAGACACAAGATATCATACTTTCTAGATTCAAGTTTCTGATTTCAAGCTTTCAAGATTCAAGACTATGATTCTAAAGCCAAAGTCAGCTGTTTTCTGAGGCGATCTTACAGATGATGAAGTCCTCTCCTTTATTTCCACTTTTTAACTGGATAAGATAGCAGCCCGGTGCTTGTGTGGAACTTAATCCCCGAAAGTAATATCTTGGTCATGAAGTTATCTAGCATTTTTGCAAATTTTAATGAAAAGAACTATCACCAAACCAAATATCCATTTTTATACACTATTTACAGAGGTAGGAGGTATGAAATTTTTTCTCGTTTCTGAAGTGTTTGCCGTTTGTAGTCCATCGCATTGCCATTACTTGCAGCCACGACATATTTGGCACACCCAAAACATTGGGGCAATAACAATACAGCAATGCGCAGTACAGTACACGTGTCCTGAAGTGTCAAAATTTGACGTTTTATATTCCAGTGTATGACATCTAACATGAAATTTGATGTCATTGAAAGTGAAACGATCATAGTAATTGAAGTGTTCGAAAATGTGATTTTTAATAGCTATCTCAATAGAATGTTTTCACCACTCACCAAAAATTCCCACGATAATGGCTAAATTAGCGTTAAAGATATAGAAATTGGCTGTGGAGTGATTACATATTTAATCATCTTCGGTAACAACGAGAGTTTCATTTAGTGAGTGATTTTTTCAGATCCCGATATCCCTCGCTATACAGAGCTTCCACTGTACTTATAAATGTACTTTTCTCAGATTTCAACCCATGACCCTTTCAACGACAGCTGACAGTTCCTAGCAGCAGAGCTGGATTACCAATAAGGCAAAATAGGCAGTTAGTTGCCCATGGGGCCCTGAGAATTGATTTCCCCTTTCTTCTCTTGCGACATGTTTATTAACGTAGCCCCAGTGCTTGTACTGCCTATATGCCCCAAAGTGTATTAATCAGTCACTGCCTAGCAGAGTAGTATGAGGCTACCTTCTATTCTATGAATACATTTACCTACATCTACTTGACTTAAAACTTTTCTTTTATTCATTTAGTAAACAAAAGAATGATGAGAAGAATGCTATTATTTACTTTGAAATTATTAATTTAGTCTGTTGAGCTTCAAATACAGTTAAACTGTGAATCTACCTATTTTTTAAGTGCTAATGGTTTTAACAGTGACGTGGTCGTACTGGGGATTTGATCAAAAAATATCACAACGGAATCTCTGACCATGATGTTGTTTCAATTTAAAAAATTTGATAATTTGCCTGAAAATTCATTACAGCATAAGAATAAGTGGAAATTAGATAATAGTCTAATTAGTCATGTAAAGTATCACTTGAGATTCGGAGAGCAATGCATGCACATACCACCATCATAGCCTCCCAATGCATAATTTTCAAAGCCAACGTGTGTGCTGCAAACCATTGACTTGTCTTTGTTATCCTTAATGTGTTAGACAGATGGACACAAAATTTTCTTTTTGTTTTGAACAATAAAGTTTTGAGTGGCTTAAAAAATATATATCTCAATCTAGATCACCATGTCAAATATCACTTATTCAGGCTGCAAAATTTTCACTTTACAGTTTCAGTTGCTCTTCCTCACGGAGTCTTTGTTCCACAAATTTAAGATCTTGCATTGTAAGCAGAGTCCAGCATCATGACTGTTCAGCAAAATTTAACTTGGTCCTTTCTAAGGTTTCAAAAAAGGCACTATTAGGTTCTAAGAATGGATCAATAAAAAAATGGGTAAAATTAAACTGCGGCATAAGAATAGATGTTTATGAGGCCAAAAGTTAAAAGAAGAGCTTGGCTGTTGTCTCCTAATGACGAAAAGGTCATTACATTTGAAATCCCACCATTCAGCCACGTAGCCAGGGGGGTGGAGGGGGGGCTTGAGGGTCTTCAGCCCCCCCCCCACAAATTTCAAATCATATTATGTATTAGTTTAGTTTTACCATGTAATATATTGGCTGAAAATTACAAGGGTTCAAGAGGGGGAAAAGGTAAAAAAAATAAAGCAGCTTTCTATAAAACAAAAGTTAGCCATAAATAAACTCTGATAACAAATAAAATTGTACCAAGAGAGGACCCCCCCAGGCTTCAGATTAAACCCCTCCAAACCAAAATCCTGGCTACGTCACTGCCACCATTACATCGACATTGATTGGAGCCAAAGTTTGAAGCTGCATATTGTGCCATTTTGCACTAAATTCAGATATTCCAATCACCCTATCATTTAAATATATTAATATTAAGAGCTAATATTTGCAAAACATCTTTTTATATAAAAACCTCAATATGTGTCAAAAACCATGCCAGTCTAGCCACAAGTGTAATACCTTTTAGTAGAGTTTGTGTGGAATTGCCCAAAACAGAAATTAGGTATTACGTTTCAGATAAAATTTCCAATGATGAAGTCACAATTTGCCCCTTT
Organism: Pyrrhosoma nymphula; assembly: GCA_963573305.1. Taxonomy (NCBI): domain Eukaryota; kingdom Metazoa; phylum Arthropoda; class Insecta; order Odonata; family Coenagrionidae; genus Pyrrhosoma; species Pyrrhosoma nymphula. The sequence continues at coordinate 134,604,274 of OY754327.1, forward strand.
TACTACAATAACACATTCCATGGCAGAGTCACTTAAGCCACTAACACAATATGGTAGCACGTAAAAAAAACAATTCCATTTCAGCCCAAGAAGCAGGAAAACTGTGAATTAACCCAAAAAGATAAATGATAAGGTTTTGAAATGCCTATAGTCAGATAGCACTTTTGAACTGCTCTAGTAATGTTGTTTTTCAAGAGAGCCTACATTACTCCTGGCCATTACATTGATAAAAAAGATTAGATCCTGAGAGAGTAATAATGCACCATTTACTGAGCAAAAAATTAATAATGACATTACTTGAGTTCACTTAACACCTTATTTAAGAATTAACCAACTTTTATCATGAAACTGGAGTATGTAGCTGCTGTTTTATTTCTAATTTAAAGCTAATAAATTAGATTTGAGCTGGAAGGAAAATCTAGAACTACTCATAGGTCCAAAAACTTACAAGAAAATGTAAAAATGGATTTAAATGTGAATTATACATGAATTTGTGATGAAAAGCATTGGGATTCAAAATTTAGTGAAAAACAAGTAATCTTTGGATAAAACAGGTTTCGGCTTCAAGATTTGGATCCAACCCATCACTAGTTTTTAATAATGCTCTAATATTAGTGCAGCATAAAAATATTGCTCCTGATGAGCGCTTGACATTACACATTTAGTATATCAATACCTTAAATATTTTACTTACTTAATGGAGACAGAAGAGAACTTGGATCAACACAGAAGCCGACATATGCATGAAAAAAATCCATAACTTCAGAGAGGCAATTCCGATTCACTAGATCACGCAAGAAGCGGGAGAATTGCTTTTCACTAGCTCGATGTAGTTTTGTTAAAATACTTTGCCCTTGTGAACGTAAGAAATCAGCTGGTGGTCCTCTTTGCCCATCAGAACATCCATGAGGGCAGCCCAAATGTTTCAGAACCCTAAGTATATTTCCAAGTAAAAATTCACATCATAAATAATACATGGATGTTTCAATAACTCAAAGGGATGTGCGAGTAGTACTTTTTGATCTCAAGTCGAGTATCGAGTCGAGTTGTAGTTACTCGCGAGTATCGAGTTGAGTTGTATGAACTATGGGAATTTCCCAACCAGGCAATATAATAATGCATGCACCAGCATATTCCCATTTTCCCAATCCCCTAGTACATTTTCTCTTCTGAACATATGGCCTGATTTAGGAGGGAAAAGGTGATAAGGAATATTTATTGTAATCATGACAGAATTAGGAGATGAATTAAAATTAATGTATCTTGAACAGTTCCAATAGGACAATTGAAATGAACTAACCTCTTATAATTTGTCGACACTTTTATTTAATGACTCCATTGGGCTGAAAACTTGTGTATCCAAAATTCCTAGGAAGAGCCCAGAGCAGTCGTATCAATTAAAGTTAGACAACAAGCAGACTATCAATACCTAATACAGTAGAAGTCCATCATAACGAGTGTGGTATATGGCGAGAATCTAGCTGTAGTGAGTGACTTTTTACCTATGGTTGGCCTCATGGTAATAACATACAAGGTTGGATGGTTGTAGCGAGAGGTTATTTCTCTCGTATCGCCACAACGAGTACGATTTTTCATTTATATCATCAAGGTTGCATAATTTACAGGCAACTTCTGCTACAAGCGACAAAGTTATTCAAATAGAAATTACTTTGCGGCTCTGTATCACCTTCAAAAGAAAATGTACCTAATTTGAGATCAGATTCCCGATTCTCTGTTCGTATTCTCTGATGCTTTAGGTACGTTACTTGTCCAATTGATGTGACAATGTGTTTCAAAGCTCTCTTGGGCGCTATGCGACATTATTTCAGATTGTGGAAAAATCATGAGGAAGTGCGAAATCTACCCCACCGCTACCACTGGGGTTAAGTTACAACTTGAATCGACTGAAATAACGGCTCCCCTCGATTCGTTCGAGCACCGGCCATATCAACCCAATGTTGGCTTTTGGCTTTCGCCATACTTCCGAATCATCCGTAAAAATTATGACATTACATCATGGCAACATAACATTATGGCAAGTAAACAATAAACAATGCAAATTGATAGTGACAACATCCTTTGTTTACTTAAGGCGAAGGAGCGATCTTCTCGCATGAATCCGATATTGTTCTCGCAGAATGTGTCCCGCGCTCATGAATTTCTTCTTGCCCAAAAATTAGCATTGATGTTTTCTCATCCTAAGCGAGAGGGCAGCCTAGGAGGCCGTCCTCCAGAAGCGAACCTGAAAAAAGTATCTGGTGTCGGAAGGGGTGGGAGGAGAGAGCAAAGACGAAGAAGTCAGCTCCCGAAAGGACGCACCCCTTGTGGAAGTCCCCCTCAACTAGTGGAAGCGACCTGAGAAGTTGGGGCATGGGAAAGCAATACGTGAAATGTAATATTTTTGATGAAATGTGATGCTGTCTCGAGAAAAAAATATCGCTTCACTCCGACCCTCCGATGAGCTCTGAGGTGAGGGTGGGGGGAGAGAGATATCCGGGGTGGTGGAGGGGAAAGCGAGTGGTAGGCCAAGGATGCCTAGCCGTTCGCTGGACTGCCGAAACCACTCGGCACGAAGGCCTGAGGAAAAAAACGCTGGACATCCTCTTTGCTATATACTACTACAGTACATATATTAAACTTACATATGTACTTGAGAATTATCCGTATTGAAAGATAAAGGATGCAGCTAGAACTTATATCAAAGCTCATTTTTGTATCACTTCTCATAGCTGAGGAACATTTCCGCGAAATGATCGATTTTAGGCAAGTTTACTATGATAGCACTTCCTGTCTGTAGATTTCTGAACCTATTGGTCTCAGTGGCTCCGTAGACTCGACTCTAATTTCGTAAAAACACTCGATGTACTCGAGTCAAGTACCAACTACTCGACGACTCAAATTTTCGAGTACTCGCACATCCCTGATAACTCAACATCAAATTTTGAAACTAATTAAGTGCCATTAAGTGGCTGGGCTTGAAAATTTTGCCCTTGATAACATTTTTATTTTATAAATTTTTTTTCTACAAAATATTACACATTTTTCCATTACCATTCAGTTTTAAATTTATAAAATATGTACATACCTATACATGGCTTCTATTATTACCACTTCGAATCATTTTAAATATGCATTAAATTCTGAATACAATTTCAAGGTTACTACAGCCTGGAGATTATGATATGACAGGACTTTCCAGGTTTTCCCGACCAAAATTTCATTTGACCACATGAAAATATCCTGTCTTTGGAAAGAGTGTATTTTTTAGAAAGCCCAAGAATAGGAGCACAACATGTTAACAAATGTACTATGGAGGAATAATGTTTTCCAACAAATGGAGCACCACCACTATAACTCTGGGGGAAAATCAACTTCCTTTCTAATGGCATATTATTCTTAGGTCACATCCATGACGAGGTAACTTCAGACACAGTAAGGTGGTGGATTCATCGTCTAAGTCCATGACACATTATTGGCCGCTTGCCTACCTCGAGTATTATCTCTCAAGCTAGCCACCAAACGGAGGCATATTAGATAACCTTGTATGCATTTGAAACTTTCTATTTACACCTCTCGTTCTAAGAGACATAATTGCTTAACACCAAATGAGAGCTTCTCATTCTGGAAGGGTACTACATAATAACAACAAGTCCACATACCAATGGATAGTGCTTTAAATGATACTCCTATATTATTGAAAACAATCAATGTAGATTGGAAAAGAAAAATCCCTTTAAGGATTTCTATTTCAAAATATTCATTTCACTGGCTGGTGAGCATTAGACACAGTGCAGAACAGTGTAGACCTCCATACAGTGGTGCACATGCACCTCAGGATCAATGACTCTTCCCCCCATGCACTCCCTCTACCGTTCTGAAGGGTAAGGGTGTATGTACCTTCATATATGATAACTTGATTACTTGGTTATTATTAAGTAATCTACCGGTATGGGTAGGTTTCAATAGAAGTCAGTAAAAATCCCCAGGATTTTTTTAAAATGGACCCTATTTGCCTATAACATTTCTTTCTTCATCTCATTAAAAGTCCTACCCTTCTTCATTCGGTCCATAAAACCTATTCTCTTTCTTCCCCTTTCCTGCTTGTCCAACATACTTCCCTTTAACACAGCCTTAAGCAATCCTTTCCCTCACCTCTTCCAACCAACTATTTACTTTGCCTCCTCCTAATCTCATCCAGAAGTTTCCTTTCCTCGCCAACCATGACAAGCATTTCCACATTTGTCTTCCTCTCTATCTGCTGCACCTTCTCCATACTCCTCCACACCCACATCTCAAAATCCTGCAGCATATTCTCATCTTCCTTTCCCAGAACCAACATTTCTACCCTATACAATGCTAAACTTCGTATCAAACTCTTCCCCAGCCTTTTCTTCATATCCTTACCCAAGGTCCCTAACATTAGCTCCCTCCTGAATGCTGCTTTTGCTAGCGTAATTCTCCTTCTGTATTTGCTGCTATTCCCATTTTCTTCTAACATACAACCCAGGAAAATTATTTGCTGTAATTGCTCCAGTTTCTGGCCTCTTACTTTTGTGACCAACCTTGCTTTCTTTGTCCAAGAAAATCTTATTACCTTTGATTTCTAGTGATTAATCTTCATTCTGTATTTCCCGTACTGAATTTCTAATGCATCTACTAAAGCTTGCAATCAATTTGATAATCGACTTATCAATGCCTGACCATCCGCAAATCTGACTGACAATCAGCTGGTATTCTACTTCAATTCTCACATCTAGCTCTTATCATGCTTTTTTTACCATCTCTTTGGAATAAATGTTAAAAAGAAAAGGTACCAACAGACACCCCTTCCTCACTCGCCGACCAAAAACACCCATTCTGATTCTCTATTATCCATCTTCACCCTCGCCCTATGCACCATATTTGTATAAGTTTTGGATGAGTCTACTATCTCACCAATCTATTCCAATTTTCACCAGTATCTGCATTTGTTTTACCCAATTCACTCGGCCAAACACCTTTTCAAAGTAATGAAACAAGCAAAAACATCCTGATCATACTCTTGTGTTTCTTTCTACGAGTGTTCTTAGCAAAATTGCATCCCAAGTTGCACTCCCCTTCCTGCACCCAAACTGGTCATTGCCAAAGTAGTAATGTTCTCTACTTTCCAACCTTTTATTGATTATTATAAGTAAAACTTTTGCCACAAGTGAAATTAAATTAACTGTTCTATAATCATTGCATTCAGATACTTTCTTCTTCTTTAGGATAGAAATCAGGACTGTTTTCATGAAGTCCTCTGGCCATACTTCATCCTTGTAGATCCTATGAATAAGTTTAAAAATTGTCTTCCCTTTTTACCTGAATTCATCAGTGCTCTAAAGGTTCTTTTACGCTTTCTAGCCTTTATCTCTCGTAATGCCTTCTCTATTTTGCTGGTGAGTATATTTGATCAGAGGTTATCCTTATCTACTCTCCTCTCATCCTTTATATCAAGGTTCACATGTCTATTACCGCTATCATATAGCTCCTCTACGAACTCTCTCCACCTGTATTGAATATCTTCTTGTTTGATTAATATCCTACCTGTTTTGTCTTTAACCTTTGGTATCGTTTGCCCTTTTTCATCAGTGTATAGCACACCCACTCCCCCTCTTTCTGTACCTTTTCCATTGCCTTGCATTGTCCTTTCCCCCAGTTTTTCTTTGCAAGGTTGGTTACTTGGCAAAGTTTATTATTCAAATCCTTATACATACCTCCTCCTGCCAAGTTCAGAGTTGACTTTTTTCCACTTCCAATTCTCCTCTATTTCCCTAAGATTTTCTTCTGTGACCCATTGCTTCTTTATCCTTCTCATTTCTATTAATCCTATTGTTCTCTCAGTCACACTTACTACACCTGTATTTATATTTTTCCATTTTTCCTCGATTGCTCCAGTTTCCTTTGCATCAATGATGTTCCTTTCCACTAGCCCCTGGTATTCCACCCTTTTGCTCCATTTCAATGCTTTAATGTTCCACCTCTTCATCCTCCTACTTTTACAAAGCCTTTTGAATCTAACATCACTTTTTATCATAACTAAATTATGATACAAGTTTGCATCTGTCCCTGAATAACTTTGTGAGCTTTTGACACTGTTCCTAAATCTCTGCCTTACCATTATATAATCAAGTTGATATGTATCTCCCAGTATCACCCAGCATTTTCCATGTGCATCTATGCCAGTGGTGATGTTTAAACTAAGTGCTTATTACAACTAATTTATTTCTCCTACAAAATTCAACTGCCTTATGATCACAGTCATTTCTCATCCTTAGCCCATATTCTTCCACTTCATATCCATCCCTACCTTCCTCCACCACTTCATTCCAGTCACCCATTACTATCAGGTTTATCTTTCCTGGGACTTCTCCAATTATCTCTTCTAGTTGCTCATGCACCCCATACACCTCTTCCTCACTATGGTTATTTGTAGACATGTACACCTGGACCAATATGAAATTTGTTGGGCGAGCTTTCATTTCTACCACTAGTATCCTGTTGCTCACCTGTTCAATTTTTCCTACCATCATCCCCCATTTTTTCAGTAGTACCATAGCTACTCCACCTTGACTCTCATCTTCCTCATTATAGATTACCCTGTAACTATCCCTCCATCTCACCTCCCACAGCCCCATAGGATCTATGCTCCCTTTTCCATTTCCTGTTTAACATTTTCTAGCTTCCGAGCCCTCATCATTGTCCTAACGTTCCAAGTTCATATTTTTACCGATGCTTTCCTCCTCTTTCTATTTTTCTTTTTCTTAGTTCTCATAGTCCTTGTATCCTCTGATAACATTGTTGCACAAGGATTTCGTGTGATGATGACCGTGGGGGTCTTGCTTCCCCGCTGCCAGGCACAACACCTGCCCTAATGGGCAGCATCCCGTAGTTGCCAGGATTAAATTATCTTTGAATGAATTCCATGTTCAGATAAAGATATAGTTGGGTTGGCTTCCGTTAGCCATGTCCACCAGTATTTTTAATGTGACACAACCACCTGATCTAACTTTTGCCTGGCTCCTACTCTTTGACCTATCTGACATGGGTGGCCCTATCAGGAGCAATATTAATTGTTCCCAACAGTCTAGCTCTAGGGATCATTGGAACATGCAAGCTCTTCCACTGCATTAACACTAGAAGGACGGGATGGGTCATTTTGACCCATGATACGTGTTCAAAATCAAATTTAACTACGTATTTATGGTTAGATTCTTTTTAAATTTTGTGACTTTGTGCATTTTGGCTTATATTTTACTAATATGGAAAGAAAATTTCGTAATTGTTGTTGATTAATTTTTTAATTGATGTTATACTTAGAAGGATGGCCATTGGTCATTTTGAACCATTACTTCTTTCTGTATTTGAGTCAAGTTTTCGCACCATTTTCCTCTCCTACAGATCACTGACATTTATTTACATCAACTGAAATATATCAGCGCACATTTTTATCAGTACTTGATGCCTTTATATTTCATTTGAATGCCATTCGTCGACAGCGGAGCTCCCCTGGTTGCAGCTTACCAAAATTACGGAAATATTTTATTTTCAAATCGTCTTTGAATTTGACTTACAATTAAAATCGCCAGAGGAATAGGATTGAAAATGTGTCACTTTCATTCTTCCCTTGTATACATTATTATTGTTTTCATTATTAAAATATGTAGCATAAAATATAACAGCTATATGATAGCAATGTTATCAGCATTGCTTCCATTCTCAGAAGGAGATGTTACAGTGACCAGCGGTGCGACAATGGAAAAGAATAGTCCTGACCAACACTTGCCAAATGTTTTTGACCTCTCAATAGAGATACGCACGTTCGTCCAGACCTTTTTGTCACCGAAGTGTCGGCACACTACTTCTGAAAGCCATCTAGAGGATTGCGTCATTCTCAAGTTTTAAAATCATTTCCGAATCCCCTGTTCTTTAGCTTTAGGGAAATCACTCCATGGGATGCGAAAGAGAGGAGGAAAGAGTTTTGGCTCTTATGAGAGCAGAAAAGCTTATTGCTTTTGTCCCTCCTAGAATAAGTGGGTACATTTTCCGACCCCGAAAAACTTGCCAAACCTTCAGTATGCTTTCTTTCTGTCGTCGGCTCCATTTATTGCAGGTGGCCGTGTACAAGATCCCTACCTCAGTGGCTGGCAGGGTTCCTCATTCATGTACTCTTAGGGGGTTTTTCCCAGAAAGGAATGTGGCTACCAGGCAGATAGCAGAAGTGACGAATAGCAAATAGAAAATAGCAAAATAGAAGTGACGAATAGCAAAATAAGTAGAAAGAAGTAATTTCAAACACTGGTTGAAGAAGTGGTGGGATGCTAATTGGAACGAAACCCTCATCTTACTGGGAAACGCACACCACTACCCCAAAGGGTCAGAAAAGAAAACATTGTCAAATTTTGAAAAATTGCACATAGAAAACTGCCAACGTATATCGTCAATGCAATAGAAGTGTTTGTGGAAACTGTGCTGAAAGAATAACTATATGTGTAAGTTGTGCAAAAAAGTGATCTTACATCTTTCCAGATATGTATATGCACATGTAGGTATATGTTTGTGTATAGATGTGATTTTTATGTATATTTTTTATTTGAAAAGGGTTTTGTAAAATTAATAATTATCAAATAAAAGGATGTTTACCTAAATATGCACAATATTCAGTCAGGTGTCTTTATTTTTAAATGTTATGCTTGATAATAGCCTAAGATGAAGACTGCTGAAGAGGATCAACTAAAATAATTTTACTGTAAACAATTAATTAGTAAAAATACTTTTTATTGCTACTAATGTGTAGTTAAGGCCTTCTTAATGTCATTTGTGGAAAAAAATTAAGTATTGGAAGAAAAAAGTAGCTATTTGATGCTGAAAAACTATATGGGTCAAAATGACCCCTACCCGTCCTTCTCGGTAGTGCGAAACTCCCATCCTCCTCGTGTTAAGGTTGTCCTCCAACAGAAGGGTTGATTGGTTTGCGAAAGAAGAAAATAGTTGGTTTGTAGTTGATGGGAGTGTTTTTTGCTTTATGGGGTATGATCAAATGGTTTTAACTAAAATATTGTGTGTTAACATGAATCTTGTCATACTCAATGTACAAAAATTTTCCTTCATAAAAAGGAAATCTCATGAGAAAATTGAGTTTCATAATAGAGCGTTTCCTTTGTTCTGACATCTACATATTGTCAACTACTTCATTTTTTTGCATTTCTTAGGGCCCCCATTGTCATATATATTGTATACCATGTATACAAGTGTGGATTAGCAAAATAAAAACCTACCTTACTACACAGTTCATAATTAGACTATGAGGGGAACTCCATTCAGACAATATTGCCTTCCCTTCCCTAGATGATGCACTCTGTTCCTTAGCATCTTCCCTAGCTGCGGCACTAGTCTCTCCCTCAGATGCAGCTGTGGCATCTTTCCAACCAGAACTCCCAGGAGAGGGAGCTGACATATCTGTAGGGCCACCAGTACTTGAGGCAGCAGCTGCTTCTTCTCTCAGGCACTGCTTCAGTACTCCCATATCCATTAACAGTTCACATAAATTAAGAATTACCTCACACACACGCAGAGTGCATATATTATCACGAATAGCAGCAGAGTGGACAGCCTGTAAAATAAAATGCACTCACTAGCATTGATGACAAATTTTAAGCTCCCTATCAATTATCTACTTAATTACAACATTTATGACAAAAACTGATTGGGGATTTCAATTCTCAAGAAGCAGGTACTACATATTCAGCAGTCAAATATGAGATTCATGATTTATGTGCCAGCACAGCTGCAGCCACTGCCATTGTACATTTAAGAGGGAGGAACACTGCTAAGATATGAGGATAGTTGTACGTCCCCACTAAACTGAGACCTACAGGAGTTCCTGAACCACATGAATTACCAACACCCATATATCAGGTTCATCATAGGAGTTGAAGAAAATCATAGCCAGCCCTTCCTTGACAACTTGATTTACTAGAAGGAAGACAGGACCTACGGACACCATGTATATTGGAAGCTGATACACAGACATCTTGCCTAAAAAGTCAGTCACGACCACCCTCCCCAATGGAGAGGAGTCCTTTTGACACTTGTCCACCAAGCACAAACCATCAAAGGCAAAGAAAGCCAGTCATTGGAAGCCAAAAACCTTTGGATGACTTCCTGCTTGAGAAAACACAATGAGAGGGTGATCTTTATGGCACTCAAAAGGACTGCTGGTAAATGCCACCAATAAGAGTCCCATATAGAGAAGACCATCTGACCCCCAATAGGAACTCAGAATAGAAAAAAAAGTAGGCTGCTAACGCTTGCCTTCCATTTGTCAATATCAACATGGAAAGCATAATAAGGGCAGAATTCATTATGACAAAAACACAGTACAAAATTCCACTATTTATTTTAATGCTCTCGACCAGTTTAGACGTCTAAGGCATTAAAATAAATATGTAGTGGAATTTTGTACTGTGTTTTTGTCAAAATGAATTCTATCTTCAATTTCCACCAAGTATCACCACAATAGATTAATTTGATAATAAGGGTACTCAAAACAAAAGACATCGGCATGATTCATGAGCCGCTGGTGAAACTTATAAGTCATGTGGTCCAAGTAAATGACAACATGAATTCAAGACGAGGAATTAGCTCCATCTTCAGTGAGAGCAGGGGGGTAAACACAGGAAGAGTGATGGGCTGCACCATAGGTACACTAATGGAACTAATGAGAGCAAGAGATGCATAGGACTGGGTCATTCTGAGAAATCAGTTATTGCCAAGCACAGTCTCACCCAAGATCATCACATTCATTTTGATGATGGTAAGACTGATAAGAAGAGCAAACAGTAACAGAGACTGGCTAATTAAGGAGGTAATATAAATCACACTGAGAAAAGAATTTTGGCTGGGCCACAGGACAGTCCTTTAGCACCTCATGGAGGCCTGCCCCACAGTATATCAAGATATTGGAAAGGAAAGTATGAGAGAGAGCTGGCAACAGTAACAAGTGACTTGAGCCAAGCCAAGTGCATATTAGATGGGAGATTTCCCCTGAAGACCGAGATGGTGTAAGAAAGACTTTGGTGGCAGAAAAACTCCCCAACAGACTTCATCTGAATTTTTGATCATATTTTCACCTTCTCCTACAGCTAATTATAAACCTACTTGTCCCTAAATAAATAACATTGAAAATCTATGCAATGTACTTATTCTGAACTCAACACCTAATGAAAGACAGTGAACACAAGAAATAACCTAGATTTCATTCAATGAAATCACCATATCATTTGCCTACATTTATTTGAAAATTATGCATTAAATAGGTAGTAAAATTTCAGTTTCATTTATAAATCGAAAGTAAATTACACTGACTTACAAATCTTATTATGTAATTTAAATGATCACATCACATACCTTCAAAACAACTTGGTAGTCAATATCACCATCCTTTGTAATGTAGCACACTGAACCAGCTGCCTCTGGCATTTCCTCAACTGCATATGTAATATTTGAATCAGTTTGAGAGCGAGTGAGACTTGGCTTTCTCTCAGGATATCTTTTCCCTTGAAGACTGATAGCATCAAGCTGGCTATCTATTGAACCCTGTGAGAAGTAAATTTGTTTCATTATCATCTTATAAGATATTTACATTCTTTGTTAATCAAAAGCCAACCTGCTTATACCTGTCTCCTCATATATTCCGGAGATGGAGTAGGAGTGTGCTCAGTCACTGTTATGATTGGATTTGGAATGGTATGTGTTTGAATACAAGGGCCTTTAAATAGTTTTGGTTTCTCTGGATGAACCTCTCCTATATACCTGAAAAGAATGTTGAATTTATGAAGATTAAATTCAATATTTTCAAGTACTCAATGCAACCAAAGTATGAAGTTTTAAAAACATAAAGCAGGTGAATTTTTATTACAAAATAAATACTTCTAAAAAGCAGCTAGTATAAATTTTACAACTGGAAATAATGAGTTTTAGTTTCTCTGTGATGAGTGTTGTTTTTCTAAAACCTCAGAGAAACTGGTTTTAATCAAAGGTGTGTATAAAGTAATGGCAGGTTAAGTCAAATGCTGTAGGTGAGCATTAGGTGTTCCAGTGTAGGTACTAAGTTTTACAGTGCAGTCTCAGACAATAATAAAACAACACCTAAGCAATCACATGACATGTACACCTCTATGGACCAAGCCCCTTCATTTTAAACTAAATCAAAAGTGCATTACAATCTACACTACTTGAGAAGGACTAGTAAGTGCAAGTTTTAATTAAGCTAACTTACCCACCAGTCAATTCATCTATCAAACAGCTGAGGCAAGAGAGAGAGAGAATAATGAGAGACTGTCCAGAAGAGAAACAGAATACAGGAAAGATTAAGAGATGGATTTAATGAGAGTACAAGAACAAGATGTACATAGTTAACACTTTCCTGAGAACATAGTAAAATCATCTCTGTCAAGGAGTAGTATATAGATAAAGAACACTGTGATGCATAATCATTCCACCTACTATAGGAACACATATAGTATCTGTTTAACACAGGGGTTTTTTCATTTCCTAATTAGCATTAGAGAGGATGAGAGAGCATGCTTACTAAATCATATATTTCTAGTCAGTATAGATTAGTAACATGCTATTATAGACCAATAAAAACTCTAGCTGACGTTCATACAGTACATAAAAGTTCACCAGCAATGCAATAATCAATTTTAATATGCATCACATACTAACTCAAACATGAGAACTGATAGTCAATGATTATGATAAAACAGATCAATCATCAAGTCCAATGAGTAGGTACCTATTAAAAAAAAACTCCTTGATAATGATATGGCATATTAGTGAAATGTAAAAGAGTAGAATATATTTAAAATAAATATTTCCACCATGTAATAAAATTATTTGCATCGCATAAATTAGATGTTTTATTTTTAGTATTTTTCTAGATTATTACAGAAATATTAATTTACAGACTTAAAAATTAATTCAATGCCTTAAGCAATATTTACAATTACAATGAAAGTCATCAAGTTATCAAATATGACTTTGTTAAATGCACAATTTAGTAATTTATTTAGTAATTAAAAGAGCCAAAAACTTTTTACTTCCAAATATTTGTTTCTATTTACTTTCCAAACTTATGACGCTAAATAAAGTTGACAAATGAAGGGTGTTTTTTCACACCAAGTAGGATATAATCTTTCATCATCAGTCTAAGTTTAAGTGCAGTATGGTTACCTATAAGTCAATCTATGTGTGATGCATACCAATTTAAAGCAATTCTACAAAATTTTTGTTGATGATGGCAACATATCCAAATTTTTCTGATGATGCTTTCCACTCAAACTTCACAGGAATGTACATATTGCTGCAGATTAAAATTCACTAACTTGTTTTCAGAAAGTGACTTGAATGATCTGCAGTACACATTTCCAAGATGGCAAGTGGAATACATACCTATATGGACCCATAGTCAAATGAAATCAATTAGATCGCAATTTGCAGCATACAATTAATTTTTTTTTAATCAGCAGCTGGCTGCTGTAGTAAGCCATAAAAGCAATGGATGCCATTTTCATGGAATTTTAGACCTTCACAAACAAACTTTTGCCTTCCCTTGATAGATATTCAAATTTTTCGATGCTTACTTTGATGCAAGAGCAACTTTATCCAAGCAATGGAATGCCAAATTTAGTGAGCATAAGATAAAATTATGACATAGTGTAGATCTTCATCAGTAAGGGTGTGTGCACATGGTTTATCAGTCACTACTCTGGGGCCGGAGAGAGTATATTCATAGATTTCATTTGATTACCACATTGCTTCACATTACACTTAAAGAATCTTAAGCTTTACCATAGTATACTATGATCCATCAATAGCAACAGTTTAATGATTGATAGGAGAACTCTAAACAGGCAGAGCTTTGTTTTATGAAGGGGAGGGAAAGGGGGTATCCATCAGCATCAGGGACTGGTGAAAACATCAAAGCTATCAAGAAATCACTCGGTGAAGATCATTGAATTACTTGAAGTAAACTTTACGCAGTATTAAGGACTAAATTTCCAACAACTTCTGAAATTGTGTAGCATATATATTTTCCTCATTAAAAAAACTTCAATATGGGTGTCACATAATTTGGCTGATTTGTAGAAAAAACAATTTAGTGGAATGGTCCAAAGTAAACCCTATTGAAAATGCCCCACTGGTTTCCTATAGGAATTATGTGAATTCCTATAGGAATTACAGTTTCCTACAGGAACGATGAAGCTTCCTATAGGAAAAATAAATTTCCTATAGGTACAAGAAAGTTTCCTATAGGAACGAGAAATTTTCCTATAGGAATGATAAATTTTCCTATAGGACGAATATTTTCCTATAGGAACGAGGAATTTTCCTATAGGAAGAATATTTTCCTATAGGAACAAGAAATTTCCTATAGGAACAAAAAATTTCCTATAGGAACGAGAAATTTCCTATAGGAACAAAAAATTTCCTATAGGAACGAGGAATTTTCCTATAGGACGAATATTTTCCTATAGGAACAAGAAATTTCCTATAGGAACAAAAAATTTTCCTATAGGAATGAGAAATTTTCCTATAGGACGAATATTTTCCTATACCCAAGCAGCATCGTTTGTCAGTTATATATCGGCCCAATATCTTTTTGATATCACCAATGTCGTTTTAACATCGGGTGATTTTGCCGATATAAAATTGACATAAATATGATATCTTTCCCCGATGTAAAAGTGATATCGTCGAACTGATATTAAAGTGACATTTAATAGATATCGTTCTCCGATGTAAAAATGATGTCAGTGGACCTGACGAATAAAGGATATAAAAGTAATATTTTTTCCAACCTCATTGGCACTAACTAATTTCCTAGCCCGGAGTGAATCCCGAGAAAACCTAAGACTTCTTCTGTTTTTCTTACACTCATAACTTGCTTCACATACGCTGTCCTATTCTTAATATTCCTCCTCTTTAGAGTCTCGTCTACCAAATTCACCCTTGACTTTTGCGCCCTACCTCATCCTCTCACACCATTCACTCTATTATCACATATATCCATATGATGATCCATGATACATTGATATATATTTTCGTTATTTGAATCTCTTCCGTTCTTTCGGCTAGGCCTAACCATTGGGAGGTCACTTCTTTCTCATGTCTATTACTGGAGCATCCAACCCACAATTTTTCATCGTTCACTCATTTGTAACCCTACATCCATCCTACTTTTACCGCAAAATAATCTCAGGTACCCCATTCCCTCTGCATTAAGGTTCCTATTATCCTTATCCTGGCATACCCAGGTTTTGCTGCAATATAATAACCCCAGGAGGAGATCAATTTTGTACACCTCTATTTTTGCCTCCCAAGACATACAATCAACCATAGATATGCTCAATATGCTACCTAAGACATTTCTACTGGCATTTGCACACCTTAAAATCTACATCTATCCTTCCATCTTTTGCAAACATTCATCTAAGATACACAAAATCGTCTACTGGTTCAATTAGGTACTTCATCATTTACCCGGCTCATCATACGATCATTCTTACCACTCTGCCATTCGAAAACTACCACTTTGGTATTTGATGCTATTATCCTCAAATCCATTCTCCTTGTGGCTTAATTTCACTTTCATGTCGACATCAGTCAATAGTGCTATCAAATATATATTAATTATAAGTTACATCAGAGAGGTTGCCAACATTCAATAAACCTATTAAAAATTTGACCACTAATGGTCACTATTAAAATTAATTAATCTATCTTACTAAAGCTTATTGAATGCATTAATAAATTTACAACAACAACTGTAAGGTATATCACAAAATACTTAGTGTATAACAAGATACTTGGAGCCAAGGCTCCAAGTATCCAGGCTACCTCTCCGCTGTGAGCAATGCGCATTTACCTTTAATAGAGTATAGTACACGCATAATACTGTAACATATTGCATTGTAATCAGATATGAATCGACCGACACTTTAAAGCACGAAATCCGGCAAAATCTCAATGACGAATGAAATATTTTAAGGTACTCAAAACCTGGACCCAGAACTTGGGGTTTTGAAAAATGCGGGTTTCAACTAGCAATTGGCGCGTTGGCGCTGCGTTCGATACGTCAAAAAAATGAAGATCGATATGTTGGTGGTTAAGCGCATGGTCCTTATTAGGGACCTTGGTTAAGCGTTTGTAAACAAATGCGTAAGGGGGAATTCTATTCCCTAAGTATTTTGGTAATATATTCCTGGTGCAACTGTTTTAAAATCTATCATCACTTTTGCCGTTTATGTGAGGTTGGATGCAATCACTGAAGTTTTCTGGAAGACGCCTAATGTTTGGATGTTTCTATATTCATGGTTTGGACACTGAAGCAAGGTAAGTTGCTTGTTGTTCTTCATTATTATCTATAGTTATAACATTAATATTGGTTTAAGAAACCGTACCCCTCTCGGAAAATAGTTAACTTCTTATTTGCTATTAGCGTAGCATATTCTGTCCTATTATTTTAATTAAGTTTACCGGTGTATTTTCACGTAGTGTATTGTGTAGTGTATTGATATCTGAGGAGAAGGCTAGTAACATATTTGTGCATCAGTTAGTGATATCTTACGACTCTTGATTTGTTAATTTCACTCTGTATTTAGGAACCTTGTCTAGTAATCAGGTTTTTGAAAGTTATTATACCCTCCAAGATTATTTCTCTCCGAAAAGAAGTTATTCATATGAGTAAGAAAATTAAACCGTTGGGAGAAGTGATTTTGGAGGAAGAAGAATATAATACGGAATTTTGTTATAAGGTCGTAGTTAAACAAGTTTTAAACGATAATCGTTGGTTTACAATTGGAAGATTATTATTGCCTGTGTTTAAGAGTAATATTTCAAGATATCACTGTCGTGATACGATTTGTTCCATTTTCACCTGCCTACACTTCCAACACTGTTCAATGAAAGTTGCCGTTGTAAAACTCGTGATCTCATTGGGCTCATGCATTGGTGGCGTGGGTCAAATGTTTTCATCTAGGTGTTAATTCTGTATGTGTTTTCAGTGTGGGAACTTGTCATTCGCTTTTTTCTTGTGAGTTTATTTAAGGGTAGAGTACAGTGGTAACTGCTTTAGTGGAAGGTGAAAAATTAGTGACTGAATGAATGACAATTTTTAATTTTCTTTGAATATGTGGTTGAATCGTGTATAATGTGCTTAATTGTTTCATTGTTTTCCTCGATTAAAACTTTGCATCACTTATTCAATTTTATTATTCTCAGCTACAATTTTTGGTCAATTTAAGGTGACTTGTTAAAACTTTTATTTCTAGCTGTGATCCGATAAGCACATCCTGCTTTAACTGGGGCAGATGAAGACATGGAGGTGGGATTGAGGCTGGAAATCTCATTATTGAGAGGGTGGACAAGTGCAGCTGAAACCAGAGTGCGAAAATGAAGGAAGAGGAAGGGGAATAGAAGAGAAAACGTCTGTTGGGGCAGGTGATACATGATTTAAACCATCCATAGCCAAGACTGTCTTGGTCACATGGTAGATCAAGGGAGGATTAGTAAATCTTCAGTTAGTTCTTTCTTCAAACTGTGGATTTTATTATAATTATTTGTTTAAAGTAGAGACATTCATGCTTGTCTTTGCTTATTTACCATTTGATGGTGTTAACATTTTTTGTAACTTTGAATACCCATATTTCTGATAAGGGGACTTGAAAAGATTTCTCTGGTGGTTTTTTAGGTAAATTAAGAGCTTCACATTCATTTTTGATGACATAACATAGCTGCTGAATTTTGAATTTGAAAAATTGTGTCAAAATGTTAGTACTACCTTAATTACTATAGACCATGAACATGCTAGTATCAGCCATAAAAACTGTTTACTTGGTGCAAAATATAATAAGATTAGGGAATATATATATGAAATAGAATAACTTGGCACTGATTGTGTTTTAATCGTATTCTTAAATATGTTTCCCAGTGATATCATGACTCATGTAAGCTGTTTCTTTCAGCATAAGCAACAGATGAGGATGAAGCATCAATGAGAATAGGAATACAGAAGAAATGCAACAGTGCTTCAAGTGGCATGAAAGAGCTTATATGACACCTAGGATTTTGTAACCATTAGTAATTTCAATAAATAGTATTTTTACTAATTTTGTATTTTCTTTCAGAAACACTCTTTTATACCTATTGTAAGTACATCAAGTACTGGCTCCAGTCATATGGCTAGTTACAGCCATATGAATGTGCCATCATTACTATAACTTTATTTCCCATTTTTGGGTGCATTTAGTTCCAAAGTCTTTAATATCTTTTTAACATCAAATTGATATCGGTCCAACATCATCAGCAAATGCCATTTTTATATCATTGTATAGTCAGGAAAGATATCCTTAGTATGTCAGATATATATCAATTTGATGTCGGTAACATGTCACTTTTGTGTTCTGTTATAGTCAGGAAAGATATATTTTTAACGTCAATTTTATATCGGTCCAACATCATCAGCAAATGCCATTTTTATATCATTGTATAGTCAGGAAAGATATCTTTTTAACGTCAATTTTATATCGGTCCGACATCATCAGAAAATGTCATTTTTATATCAATGTATAGTCAGGAAAGATATCCTTAGTATGTCGGATATATATCAATTTGACGTCGGTAACATGTCACTTTTGTGTCCTGTTATAGTCGGGAAAGATATCCTTTTTATGTCAGATATATATCACTTTGACATCGGCAGCAGATGTCACTTTTATCCCGGCAAATGTTATCATTTTTGACCTAATGCCGATATCGGCAGCCAATATCGTTTTGATTAATAAGTGATCTATAATGATGTAAAAGTGACATCGGGCCGATATCAGCATGCTGCTGGGGTAGGAACGAGAAATTTCCTATAGGAACGAGAAATTTTCCTATAGGACGAATATTTTCCTATAGGAACGAGAAATATTCCTATTGGACGAATATTTTCCTATAGGAACGAGAAATTTCCTATAGCACGACTATTTTCCTATAGGAATGAGAAAATAACCCTCTAGTTATGAGAAATTTTCCTATAGCATGAATATTTGACAATGGAAAAAGGTTTCCTATAGGAATTAGCAATATTTCTATAGAACAAATATTTATTTTAGGTACATTAAGGAATGTTTCCCATAGTGCGAAAAATTCTAATTAATTCGAAATTAAAAAAAGAAAACATTTCATTTTATCAATGGTTCTGCATTCTCACAAATATAATGCATACATCACCATACAAGACAAGTTTTTACAATATTTCATTTATAATTAAAACATTATTGTCAATAAAAAATTTTTAAGAACAAGTTAGAAATTCATTAAAAAATGGTTCACCGGTATGGAACTCACATAGACAGTTCCATTCCAATTCCAGTGTAACGCAAACTATATCTGGCATAACACATGAAGTTCTTCTCCCTTTGTCATAGTCCGGCGTTTTACACGGGGCACGTACAATCTGATGTAAGTACGAACGTGCATTTCAAATTGCATGGTGTCGTGTTTACACGATGCTTTACCCGCGCGGGTAGATGCGTGAATACAATCACCATCAAATTTTCACCGTGTAAACACTCCAAATTGCGCAAATGCGTGGACAGAAAATAGCTCGTTCTAATTTGGTGAATGTGTTCACGCATCTGTCCAGCCACGTACTTCGCGGGTAAATGCATCGTGTAAACACGGTAAGCCATGAATTGCAAGAACGCATGCGTGAATGCATGAACGCGAGGTAGCAAAATAGCTTCTGCTCTAATTCGAAAATGATTGCACGCCCGATTGAGAAAAAATGCAGTTTGATGTTGTGCAATTTCGTGCCCGAGTAAAACGGCCTTATGACTCTGTAGGTGTGCAGCAATCCTCTTTCGAAATTAAAAAAACTTCATCCTCTCTCTTCCATCAATCATTAAAATTAGTTGAGAGAGCATTAGTTGAGAAAGGATTAAAAAAATCAATTCTCTCTCAACTAATACCAAAGTTATACTTATGAGATCGCTCACTCCTCAAATCAGTCAGTTGGTGTAGTGGTCAGAGTCGGCGACTCATGATCAGAAGGTCCCCCGATCTAATCCTAACGGTGGCGTTTTTTTTTAAGGTTATTTATGAGACTATTTTCCAATGGGAAAATTATTTCCTATAGGAAAATTATTTCCTATAGGAAATTTCCAACAGGAAAATTATTTCCTATAGGAAAATTATTTCCTATAGGAAAAAATTTCCTATAGGAAAATTTCGAGTTCCCATTGTCAAATTACTGTGGGAAAAAAAAATTCCTATAGGGCATTTTCAATAGGGAAGCTATAATGGTTCTAGGAAAGCCTAGATTTGAGCCTGATATTATCACAAGTGAAACAGTGCAAGTACAACAGTTTAACATAAAAAATCAAGAAACATAATCAGACTGGGTTTTTTCAACAATGATCAACTGATAAAACTGAAGCAGCCTCACATTGTCATAAATAAAATGACAGCAAATTTCTTTTCCAATAGTTTCTTTAGTTTTTGTACAATTTCTTCGGAGAGTAAGAACATTGATGGCTAAATGGTTTACTTTGGCTTGATTAAGGAAAGGATTGGAGAAATTCAAAGAATGGGGACCTAGAATGTGACTGAAGGGGATGCATTCTCACTTTGGGAATGTAACTGCACACACATCCAACATTATGATGACCAACTGTCTTGACCAATTGTACTGACGTTAATTGTACCAATGTTTACTTCCGCACAGTGCTTGAAATTTTCTTAAATTATAGAGGCCGCAAATTTAGTTGTGAAAAAATAGTTTTCGGTCGCATTCATATTTCAGGAATATCTACAAAATGCTTTTCCGCTAAGGTACAGAATAATCATGTTTCTGAACCATGTGGTAAAAAGAATTCTTAAGTGATTATTTCACTAAGTAAACAGTTTTTTATACTCATATTTTCTACTTTAAGGATGGTAGCTTTTTTAGTAGGTAGTTTGTTGAATAAAAAATAATAACAACGTTATTGGAATAATTTCAAAGAGCCACTTGGGTGCTAAAAATATTCCAGTTAGCATATGCACAAAATCTTGGATATTAGGGAACAATGTACAAAGCATTGATAAAATACTTGCAATTTAAGTCATGCTTGAGGGTTTAATTCAGTATTACTAACGTGTCCATGTATCACCATTGAAATACCAAAATAAAACCAAACTATTTCGTTCATCGTGTGGAGTTGCTAGTCTCCCATTGAGCGCCTCCCAAGGTGGCGGATAGGGGAATGCTCACCAGATATGGTGGGTACTGGGGAAATAAAATACCCAGGGCAAACCAAAACTAGCCCCTTGCCAGGGTTACGGTGCAGACCTCATTGGCAGTGAAGGCAAAGAAGGGGCACTTTGGCAGATCTGGCAAAAGAGGCAACCCCTCCTGTTGGGGGTAAATAGAGCGGGAACTTCTGCCTTCTAGATAGGGTGTGGATCTCAAAGGCTAAGGGAGTAAATCCTTAAAGAAAACTGGTAGCCTGTGAACGCAGGTGGCAACCCCACCAGCAGAATCGGAGGAGGTAGGCTAATAGCCTGCTTCCTCTTAAATTTCCTTTTATTACAGAAACTGCAACAAATGAAACAAGATGGATGGGTTTTTTGGCACAGACTTCTGGCATAAAATTTAGGACACGAATCGTTTTATGGAATGTGAGAACAATGAATGATGAAGGCACTCTGAAAGTTTTAGAAAGGGAATTAAAGGAAAATTAAAGATGGACTTCTAGACTGGAGGCCAATATCGGACAGAATAATTCTAGCAAGATTTAAATCCAAGGTAAAAAGCATATCTATACTACAATGCTACGCACCTACCGAAGAAGCTTTGGATGAAGAGAAGACAACATTTTATGACCAATTAGAAATAGCAACCAGATCTATTAAGAAGCAAGACATAATCATTGTGATGGGTGATCTAAATGCCAAGATTGGAACTGATAATACTGGAGTGGAGAAAACCATGGGGAAACATGGTATTGAGGAAATGAATGAAAATGGCAATAGATTCATAAATTTCTGCAGACATCATAAACTGGTGATTGGTGGTAATTTATTCCTGCACAAATTATATCATAAGATGACATGGATTTCACCAAACGGTTAAGTGGCCAACCAGATTGACGATTTTGCTATAAGTAGAAAGTGGAGAAGATCGCTTTTAGATACAAGGAACAGGAGAGGGGCGGACTGTGAAAGTTATCAGAATCTTGTTACAGCCGATGTCAGACTTAAGGTTGTGTCACAAAATGCACAATTAGAAGCAAGGAAAAAACAGACAATGTGGAAAGACTGAGAGAGAAGGAAATAAAACAAGAATTTAGTATCCACTTACAAAACAGAATTGATTTATTGAAGTTAGAAAATGCAGACATTGAAAGAAGTGGTCTAAAGTCAGGGATGAAATGACTGAAACTAGTAAAGAGGTCCTTGGCTATAAGAAGAAGAAGACACCATGTATTTCAGAAGAAACTTGGAAGAAAATAGAAGAAAGAAGGAATCTAAAGGGAAAGAAGAACCAAGCAGAGGATGCCGAGGAGAAAAGAAGAGCAAATGAAGCATACAGCATTAAGCATAGAGAAATGAAAAGAAGTTTCAGGAGTGATAAGAGGAAATTGATAGAGAAATTGGCTTCAGAGGCAGAAGAAGCTGCAGAAGCAGGAAACACAAGAGCAGTTTACCAAAATATCAGAACATTAGCAAACAGAAAGTGTATTGGCAAGAAACCTTATCAGGTGGGCCAGGCCCTGGACGACCAGCTGCCACTCTGTTGTTTCCTCATTAATAATATTCAATGAAGCCAACACCTGTGATTAAATGTTTTGTTTCACGGCTCGTCAGCACCTTAGCCTATTTATGACTCAGGGGTCAAGTGCTTCCTCTTTCCCCTACCCTTCCCGCTCTATCCTTCAATCCTTTCCTAACCTCGCACACTCGCCGAATCTGGTAATAAGCGCGAACTTGACTCCGGAGGAGGTGCGTTCCTACGTAGTTTGTACCCACTAACCAGATGGCAAGAGACCAGTGAGGAATAAGGATGGTAAACTGGTGATGGGAGATGGATAACAGCTAGAAAGATGGAGAGAATTCTTCAAAGAACTATTGAATAGAAACGTGGAAGAAGACTGGGAAGAAGAAGCAGACCAAGATGCCACCACAACTTATTAGTCATGAAATGTCAGGTAAAACTAAAAAAAAAAATAAAAAAAAAATAAGAATGGGAAGGAGGGTACGAAAGTGGAATACAGAGGCATTAAGTGGGCAATGAAGAAGAAGTATCGAGAGAAGGTGGATGAGATAATAGGTGAGGATTATGGAGTTAGATCAGTGGAAGATTAATGGGGAAGTTTGAAAAATGGAATTGTAGAAGCGGCAAAAGCAATGGTAGGTGTAGTCAGTGCAACTAAAATTAGAAAACTGTGGATCACGAAGGAGATGATAATGGAGATGCAGGAGAGAAGGATATGGAAGAGCCTAAACTCAGAGCTAGGTAAGAGAAAATACTGAGCATTAAACAACAGGCTTAGAAGAGAAACTAAGAAAGCAAGAGAGGCGTGGTGGAGAGAACAGATCGACTCATTAGAGAAATACCAAAAAGATGGAAGAGCAGATACATTATATAAAAAAGTAAAGGAACTGATGGGTGGTAATAAGGGAAGAGGAATTACAATGATAACAGACAAGACAGGAAAGGTGATCGTAGAACCGAAGGAGATCCAGGAGAGGTGGAAGGAGTATGTTGAAGAGCTGTATGGTAAAGAAATAAGGCCCAATAGGTTAGATATAGAAAGGGAAGAAGATATCGACAGAGATGGCATCGGACCAAGTATCCCAGATAGTGAAATCAAAAGAGTTCTACGAGACATGAAAAGGAATAAGACAGTGGGAAAAGATGACATACCCACAAATTTTTTAAAGAGCATGGGGAAGAACGGAAGAGGAAAACTTTTTGCACTTAATCGTAGGATTTATGAGGATGGAGTGTGGCCGGAAGACTTCGCGAAGACTGTACTAATTCCTATACCAAAGAAGAGTAAGGCAAAAATGTGCGAAGACTATAGGACAATACGCGGCCAAAGTAGTTCTGAGAATTATAAACAGAAGGCAAATTAATACCTGGGTGACAACCCATTTGGGTTTAGGAGACGGACGGGAACGCGAGACGCTATAGCAGTGATGAGGACGCAAGTAGAAAGAAACCTAGAGTATGGGCAGGATGTTTTTGCATTCTTCATAGATTTCGAGAAGGCATTTGATTGGGTAGAATGGATGACATTAATGGCAGTGTTGAAGAAATTAGGGGTCGATTGGAGGGACAGGCATCTGATTTGGAATTTGTATATGAACCAGACGGGGCAGGTTAGGGTAGCCAATGGAGAATCGGGATAGGCCACGATAGGAGGGGGAGTGCGGCAGGGGTACCCACTATCGCCGTTGCTTTTTAACGTGTATTCAGAAGAAATGGTAATGGAGGCATGGGGGGAAGAAGAGGTAGGAATAAAGGTAGGAGGGGAGCTGATAAAATCAGTGAGATTTTAATATGATCAAGCATTGGTCGGTCAGCCTGCCAAGGGGTTACAGTCAATGGTGAATGCGTTAGAGGTGCAGTGCAAAAAGTATGGGATGAAGATCAACCACAAGAAAACGAAAGTAATGAGATTTTCTAGAAGTAAGAAGGCAGGGCTGATTATAAGGGTGGGAGGGCAGAAGATAGAGCAGGTCGAGCAGTTTACGTATCTGGGTAGTATTTTTGAGGAGAATGGGTTTAGAGGTAAGAACATCAGATGCAAAATTGCAGTTGCTAAAGAAGCATTTTTGAAGAGAAGGGAATTGATGAGGGGGGTCTGAGAAGAGACATAAAGAAGAGGTTGGTGAAAACTTTAATATGGAGCATGGCATTATATGGGTCGGAAACTTGGTCTTTGCGAATGAAGGAGGTGCGTAGACTTGAGGCGTTTGAGATGTGGGTTTGGAGAAGGATGGAGAAGGTTAGCTGGATGGCGAGGAAGACAAACGAGGAGGTATTGGATATGGCCGGAGAGAATAGGAAGCTTGTGGCAGAGGTTCGGAGAAGGCAGAAGAGATGGATGGAGGAGGTTTTGAGAGGAAAGGGCATGTTGAAGAGAGTGATAGAGGGGAGAGCACTGGGGAAGCATGGAAAAGGAAGGAAGAGGATAGGAATTCTGGATGAAATAAGAGGAGGTAGAAGATATGAAGAATTGAAGAGGGATCTAATAGCGCGCCATCCTTAGGAGGGAAAGTGAAACAATGTGTATGAAATTGGGATGCAGAATGGGGACTGTCCAAGAATCAATCCAATCAGCTGGTAGAATACTTGAATGAATGTGAAAACATTTTTTTCTTGACTTGAATTTTCTTCTTAAATTTTTTTCACTTTTGATGATAAAATCATATTTCCTCAGACATTGGAGACCTAATACTCCCACAAAAAGGAAAATAAAGGTACTCAGTAGGCCAGAGATTCTGTAGCTCATTCCTTTTGATTTTACAGACTCATGCTGGATGTAATTGACTTGGGAGTGGCTAGCAAGGAATTACCTCTACGTACACAAACTAAGGAGAAATCAATATTCCATCACCCTCTGAATAATTGTATGAAATGGAACCTGAAATTTAATTTTAGGTGCACATAATTAATTGCTTAAGACCAATTAGAGTTCCACTGCCTCATTTTGGCCAGGTACTAAAGCAATAAGCCAAAGCACACAGGAATTACCTGAAATGGTACTGCTCACTTATTGAAAACAAACAGATTTTGACTTGGGAAATCAAATTTCCAGGTAAGTTCTCATTTTCCCTGACTTTTCCAGGTTTTCCAGAGCCATTTTCAATTTCCCTGACTTTTCCAGGTCTGTAGCAACCCTGGTTGTTTAATGTTGACTTGTTTTATATATATATATTCTACATACCTACCTATTCTTATAAAAATAAAACATAATAATTAAGCCAACCACAATTATTTGTTAAATTTAAGCAAGTATTCCATTTTATACAATAAATGTATTTAAAATAAAGGATTTTTATTTATATTCTTTAAATTGAATGTTGATGTAGTGAAATGGAAAAGTTATGGGTCCCATCAATCTCACTAAAAAGAGACTTTAAATATCTGCAAAGGATTATTGATGTTTCCAGGTGGTAACTTAACTTTTTTAATTCAATATACACATTACATCTTTTTAGTCTCATAAATGAGAATCCATGATGCATTAGAGAAATATTTAAGATCACATAAATTTCAATGAAAATAGCAATTTTGCCTTTCAATATTTATCTTGCCAAACAATTTTCAGCTCCATGTCACATATCATATTGCTTGTTTTCTGTTATTTTCTGCTACAAACTCAAGTGTTTTTGCACATTGAATGATAGAAAAGAAATACGAACTCAAAACTAATATAATTATGGGTGAGCTAATTCAAAGTTTACTCAAGACAAAAATGATGCTCATATATATACATATGTACATAGTTCTTTTTCTAGCAGGATGGTTGAAGTAACCATGTGGATGATGTATTTTCATTTATTTGAGTGAAAAGTAAAAATGATAGAACTTGTGTAGAACATTAATATAACTTGGGAAGAAAGTAGATTTTACAGCATGAATCTGGTTATACTGTGTGATATTGTCCTTGATGTACCAGTACTTTGTTGCGAAATGTAAACCTAACATTTTAGCTAGGGACCAGAAAAGAATAAAGAGTGGTAGAACTGATAGCTTGAAAATTTTAAAAATCAGTTTAAAAAAATTCATTTATATCGATCTACAAATCTTCATTAAAATGAATTTTACAGTTCAAAATACATAGTTTGAGTTAATACTTTAAAAATATAAATGGGCTCTCCGAAAAATATTGATTGAACTTTTCTGGTTATAATTATCTAGTTTGACTTAAAATTCATAATGGTAGATTACCTTAGTATCATAATAAAGCCAGAGAAATTTGATTCCAGCTTAAACAGGATAGATTGCTATAGATAGGTATAATTTTAATTGATTATTTTTATCATTATTTATGTGAGCCTAATATATAATTAAATATTACTATCAATAAAAACGTTTTAAGAAAATTAGAAGGCAGATTAACATTTCAATTGAATGGCAATGAAATGTCCTCTTATGAAGAAATTTAGGGCAAAATTGATGGTTAAATAATTATGGTTTAGACACATGAAACAAAATAAATTTTAATGGACTGTACATATTCAATTTAAAGTATGTGATCAGATCACTTAATTGTGACTTCCACTTCAATAGAATAGTACCTTACCTATACTTACTGACATCAAATTTTTTTTTTAATATTAAAGAAATTAAAAATTGAGTCATTTATATAAATAAGCGTATGAAAACATTTATATAAGCAATAACCTCATGTCTAAATGAGTAAAACCATTGCCTCAAAACTTTTTAATGGGAGAACACAAATTTATGCGCTTCTAAGTCAAGATTATAACGATTTGTAAAAGTATTATTTCAAAATTGCATTTTTCAGATGACATTTATGAAATGATCTGTACATGGTTGGGTTTCCACTGCATACAGCCAGAATGACTAGCTTGGCAAAATTCATGTACGTGATTCACTCTTGGCTTGCCTCTCATATGCATTATATTCTGTGAATGAGTCTTTTATGCATACCACTTGTGATTTTGTTTTGTGACATGTCTGGTACACTGTTATTGTAGGAACTTCTCCTTAAAAAGGTCTACATATTTTCTGAATACTTTTTAACAATAAAACTTGTTATTATTATTGCATCAGCTTATGGTGACAACAGTTTTACCTCCTTTCCTGCACACCTCTTTGGGTTGAAACTGTTGTCAGCAAAATCCAACAAATGCAGGGGTAACCCACTCATGAAGAGATCAACATAAGAAATTTCTTAAAAGAAAAAGTTGTATCGATGATACAGAGGAAAATTTTTTAAAAGGATTATGATATCTAATACAATGCTTTCTACCTCTATACCCAAAGAATATACCCTTTATGACCACCACTCATTAGTTTCTTATGAAAGAATGTGAGGACTGCTGAAGCTCATTTAATCTTGAGGATACTGCATAAAAAGACAGAGGGGCACTTATAAAAGTAAAAATAATAATAAAAGTTTAATTACAAATATAATGAGATAGAACTAGAATTAAGAGTATCTACAAGGCTTCATTAAAAGTTTGCTTCAAAGGAAAATGATTAACATTAGAGAGCTAACACATGACCCATACAATTTATGTATATATTGACCAAAACATAAGCAGTATCCCAGCTGCAATCATCCCACATTACTTAGAGATGATAGAGCTCATTCAAGAATTTCACCACAAAAATCACGAGGCCTGGACAAAAAAAAACAGCAATCATGCTTTTTATAAGGAGCAATATGATCCAAATGAATTGCTGTGATGAACATGTGACTAAATTAACATTAACTCAACCCTAAATGAATTAATTGTTTAATACATATCAAGTGTAGGCATGGAATTGCATGGTAGCTAGAAAAATATGCTTTACTTTGTTCAAATTTGGGGAAAAAGTCATTGCACTTAAGTTAGAGAGGGTATCCTGAGATATTTATTAACTTAACACCATTGATGAATAAATTGAGGAGATAATGAAGGAGGAGACTGATAATGTTTTTATTAACATGTTGGATTCATTACTACTTAATGAATAATCTCTGACTAAAAATGTATATGATAGCAAAGATTTCTAGACTCCTTATGTTAAGGCCAATAACATTTTTTGGTTAATCTTCATGTTACTTGAAATGAGCCACTGTAGAGAAAAGAAATGCAGGATGATATGACTAAATGACTAAGGAGAAAAACTTGACACCATCATGCAAAACTAAAATTGACATTAAACATGGATTACAAACATTTCTAGTGCAACCTATACATTGTTGTATTCCTAAGTATGTTAACCCTTTCCCTTCTGAAGTTTAAATGTCCAAAGACTCCCTCTTAAGTCGGCCAAAACCGGCCGTAGATTCTTCTCTCTGGATACTGGGCATTTAAATTCACCGACTGGCCAGAGAACACCATACGGCTGGTTTCGGCCGAGTTAGGAGGGAGAGGGTTAACTTCTTTAATAATGATACTTTAAAAAACAATTTTCAGTAAAAACATCCATAAATCTAGATCTAGGCTGCTTTGAAGCATAATGCATTTGATTGCATTGCTGCCAATCTTGACAACGAGTAGCCCAAATATTAAGCTGACATACAGAAAATTTTGTATTACATGTATGAATACTGTACCCATCTTCACATTGTCTTGTTCCAGAAACTTCTAGTGAAAAGTAAACAACTACGACAGATTTCAGTTTTCATATAAAAAATGAACAAGATGAAAAATTGTAAGATGGAGGTAAATTATGCTGATTTGTGAAAAAGGCAGCCTACGTATGAAGATCTTAATGTTGAAGGGCTTAAAAAAATTTTATGAATATGCAGTCTCATAAATAACCTATGATATACATTAAGGCATTGAAAAAAATGACCATTGAATATATGAGTAGGTATTTGAAAGAGGACATACTAACTGTAATATTTTAAGAATAAATCAGAGATCATAGTAGCCAATTGCTGTTGCATGCACCTGGCAGGAGAATTAAAAGCACATTTTTGACAGACATATTTTTCACAGCTAACGCTAACCAATGTAACATCACCAAGTAAATTTAAGCAGTGATTGAAATAATGCCCATAAATAATATTTTTCCAGAATTATGGAGATTCACAAAAAGAGGCAGTATGAAATGATCCTCTTGCTTTACTCCCCAAATATTACATAATTTAAAAACAGCCTTACTTATTGAAATCAAGAGTGATTAAGGATTGAATCTGTGAAAAGAAAAGTGAGAAGACTTTCTCTATTCTTCGTTTTGATTTTAATACATATTTCATAGCATAGCATGGCTTGCTTCCTGCAGACTCAGCAAATGTTACACGATATTACATATATAGCCACAGAAAAAGATCACTTTCCTCTAAGTGCATAATGTAAAACATTAGTATTTATGACCAATCAGTGGTGTGAAAAGTACACTGGGAAAATCTATTCAAGAACTCAATGTTCCAAACCTTGGTGGATAATCTTTCATGACTGATGTCAAGAGATGAAAGGTTTTTCAGGAATTTCAGCATATGAGGTGTGATAAAAAAATAATGGGAATTTTCGTTTTTCTTAAAGAATATATTTATTTATTAATCAATATCAATTTTGTTCCCTTAAAAGTAATTCCCCATAGACATAATACACCTGTGCCAGCGGTTTTTCCAATCTTGGAAGCACATCTGGAACTCACTTTTCGGTAAAGAGTTCAGCTCCTTCAGCGACTTTTTTTTAATCTCATCAATAGTGGCAAAACTTCGTCCTTTCATGGTTCTCTTCTCCTCGGAAATAGAAAGAAGTCACAGGGAGGCATTTCCGGCGAATATGGTGGCTGAGGCAAAATAACGGTTTGCTTTTTACCAAAAAATCAAGACTAAGCAGTGAGGTGTGAGTGGGAGCATTATCGTGGTGCAATTTCCACGAGTTGTTTTGCCAAAATTCTGGGCGTTTTCGTCGGATTGCTTCACACAAACGGCACACAACTTCCAGGTAGTATTCCTTATTGACCGTATGACCATATGGCAGGAACTTGGAATTATTGAAAATCAGAATTATGAAGCCCGCGAAATTTAAAAATTCCCGTTATTTTTTTATCACACCTCGTATTTAACCAAGGTTAAGCTGTTTAAAATCAGCAAGAAAAGCCAAGCAACATTTAATTAACACTAAGGACACTTATTGAAAACACCTTATTATGATGCTGTAATTTGTAATGAAAATTCTTTATATTGGGAGAGAATCCATCAATACTCAATTTTATTCTATTAAATCGGTTTAGTGCAAGGTAATAATTTTTATTCAGAATAGGACTTTAGATGATCATAAGCACAAAAAGATAATGACTTATCACCAATGGAAGAGAACCAATTAAACATTCTGCTCACCGCAAGATGAAATACACAAATATAAACATGATGAAGAGACTGAATTACTTTACAAAGGTAAATGCGGGACTGACACTTTCTCAAGGAGAGTTGTACAAAGAGAGGCTGATGCACTCATCTACCAATTCACTACATTTTTTCATATATTGGCAGCCTAATATCCAATTCAAGCTAATTAAAAAAATAGTTTACTCAAGTTTATATTCAAATAGAAATTTATTCATCCATTACAGTACCAACAAAAATGAAAGAAATGACAATCATTTAAGAGAAGCAAAAGCACAATGCTTCATTTAACTTTCTCTTCCATTCCTTCCAAAAATGTGTGTGCTTAAGAAACTTGATCAAATATAATACTAAGGAAAAGGATGTTTGCATTTAGGCTTCATAGAAAAATAAAAATTTGCATTTCACATGAGAATCTTGATTCATAAATTCCCAATAAATAAATAATACCAAACAAAGTAAATTTCAAGTGCCCATCACGTCAGTCTACAGTAATGTAAGCTAATGTACAGTGCCCATCAAATCAGCCTTGGTGAAAAGGAGGAAACACAATATTTATTTATGTTAAAGGGACATGAATGAGAAACTAGACATTTAGTCTAAACAAGATGAGAATATTTTCCGTACCTCAAACTTGGCATGCTCTTGCCTTTCACTAAGTTGCTGGGAGGTTTCACCCTTTCACACTGGTCGGATTTTGGCTCAAATATTTTTGCAAGAGCTGAGCAGGGTCTTGAAAGATGCTCATCACCTGTATCTAAACTGTGATGACAATCCTGGAATAAATTTAAGGAGAAAAATCAAGGCATCTACAATGTCATTTTTCTTATCTTCCTGAAAAAGAAATAAGAACCATCCACTTCATTCATGATTTATTATTAGATGAGATGACCAGCAGCTGTGGCCTTTGAGGACAAGTGGATAGAATAATAAGCGGAGAATTGGATTAGGGAAGGTATAAAAGGTGGAGAGAAACCTGGCATTGGCATTGACCTAATCATACACCTTTGACTGCTGGCCGGCATTGAGGTTGCATTCCACACACAAAGTAGGTACTCGATTCCGGCCAGGAAAAGATGCATACGATTCAGCAGGAGAGTTGCCCCTGAAGGGGGCATTTGGCCAGCAGCTAACGTCAGCCACGTGGTGGTGGCCAGCATCAAGAGGGATAATGAAAAGCACCAAGGAGTCCACAGTTTTATGTACTATTCAATGGACAGAGTACTGCACTTGAGGTGCTATCCACATTGCACTCAAGAAAGGATCTCCACAGAAAAATCTCTCCTACCACCAGGATTCTAACTGGGGCCCTCAAGATATACAGCCAGTGATCTAGTCAGCACACCAACCCAATCCCCACTTCATTCACATTTAGCTTTCAATTCAAATGACTATGAACTCTGCATCAATGATGTGGAGAGCAAGTGAGGAAAATGAGCATAGTCACTTTTTCCAGGTGATATTGTCACTGCCAGAAGTATAACTCAAAGGGGTTATTTAGTGGAGTAGCAAGAGCATAAGATTCAATTTCAACATCTGACAGGTAATTTAGAGTGATCAAAATCATTTCTCTGGAATGGGATGGATTTGCCTGGGCGTATGATTTTTTTCAATGAGAATTTCACACATTTGCATTTCTCTTAGTGGATGACTTCTGCTCAAGTTTATGTTTGACTCAGATAAGTACATAGTTCTAAATCATTTGTTAGCAGCTGCTCGGCATCAAACAGAAGCAAACCTGAAATATGTTTATAGGAAGAGGGGATTTGCTTATAACTTGAAAATTTAGATAAGTACGTCCCTTATTTTATTTCTGGGTAAGATACATAACTTATATCCACTTTTATTGCTAACAACACAATGTGGAATACTAAAAAAAATATTATTTTCTCTAAAGTGAAAAATAACCTCGCCAAAATTTTACATAGATACCATAATGTTGAAGGAATGATTGATTGATTGAATGTTTGTCAGGGGGGCCTTCGACAGGAGCCCGGGCACTTAGACCTTTCTTGGCCCATCATGCCAACCCCATGCCTGTCTGCCACTTGCAGACAGGGGACAAGAGCACTATGGTAGAGTTATGGAGGAGTGGCTTCCACCCTCCCCAGTACAGGTTTAGAGGGTGTCCTCCCTCTGACCTTCCAGGTCTGGGTATATCTCCCTCTGGCCTCCCGGTGGTCTGGAGGGAGTATCACCTCTCCATCCACACCTGGTCGAGGTATGGAGGAGGGTCACCCATCCAATCCCTGTCCGGGCCACTTCCCTGTCTTGCCCGTCTTGCTTAACTTCGGTGTTCTGACAGGAACCGGTGTTTCAATGTGGCTAGACCCTTGCACTTGAAGGAGTGATAGCTGAATGATAAACTAAATGAAAAATGCAACCCTTCATGAAAGAAAACTGAAAAATGCTTCACAAAAATTTTAAACAATCGTTTCAAATTTAATGTTTTACAATATTGAAAATGGCCATATGAAAGGCTTTTTACCTTCATTCTACTAAGAGATATATGAACATGTTTGAGTCATAACTGCCGTTTGAACAAATGGCCATAATTCAGCGGCTCTTCTTATTTTGCATAAAGCCTTATTAAATGAAAATCTTTATTTGGTCAGACTAATCCTTAAATTTTCAGGAAAATATATAAATAGTCAATGTGAACTCAAGTCTGTAAAGGTTTAAATGATTCATATAAAAATAATCCTTTGACAAGTGAAATTATAAATATATTAATTAATATTTATATAAATATTTTCCTTAAATTGAAAAAGTTCTATTTCATCAAATCACACCAAATCAATGTTCACCGCAACTGTCCTCCAACAATTACACCCATGAAGTAGGATCCTAAGGTGAGCTTCCATGATGCTTCAGTCCGTGGAAGGTTGATGGAGCAGAATAGTAGATTTATTGGCCAGTTTAGGTGGTTAAAGATCAATCACCAAACAGTAAACTCTTTGGATATGTCTAATGCTCAAACTACTAGAGTTTTAAACACTTTAGGATGGAAACTATCTCCTTCTTTTTTTTTACATTGACATAAAAGGAAATAATTGGCAATACTAAACAAGCTATACCAGTGATCTAAATGTTCCCTTCCCCTCATCTATTAGAAGCTGGAATCTTGATAGATAAGCACTGGATAAGTTTTCAAATTTTGCATACATACTTCCAACATTTTAGGAACATGAATCAAGGTTGTTCTAATGTAAACAATTTTTTTATGAAAGAACAAGGTTGGGAGCCAAAAGGGACTAGAAGGCTTTACACTAGCCTAAGATGACAAGAAAAATTCAGATTACATGAGCCACAAGAATTCCTTCTTCCCAATCACCACAAAATAGTGTGAAACACTATGACACTGTCAAAGCAAATTTCTCTTTTTGTCCTTTCCATCTTCTGACTCCTTTTCCCAATTACCACCCATATTCTCTGCAATGATGTGGTTTGTTTGGTGCCTCAAAAGTAACCACAACCTTAAATGTTCCCCATTTCCTAGCAAGGCTTTGAAAAGTTCTGAGAAAAGCTTTTCCTGGAAACTTGGACTGGTGTCTTCTTTTCTTTGTTCTCAACTCTTAGGATCTACAGAATGGAGCCATTAATCTTTCCCTTAAAAGTTAGTGGTCCTTAGAGACCTGGACTCATAATGCCCCATCAGCAGCATTATGGTAGGGGAGATGAGGACATTAGTAATGTTAGCCAAATATAATTTCATCTCCTGGATAACTCAAAAGCTTTAGATCCTCAAGCACTCAGAAACTAGTTGTTTGAGTAGTTAAAAAACTAAACAAGAAGGAGCACACCAACCAAATAATGAGAAAATAACATTCTTCCAATATATCTGTGCTAGTAGGGTCTATTTTTGAATGTACTGAGCACAATAAACACAGAGACACAGAGTTAACTCCCTTATACAAAGAGATCCAGTAGGCCTCCAGTGATAATGGTCCGCTTCGTTTGGCATTCTGTTGCCGCTAGTTTAATTGAGGCAAAGCGGGTCAAAAGAAACCTTCGTTTGGCAGACCTGGGTCTTGGCAATGTGAATTCAAACCCCCCAGTATACATCAATGAATCATTGTCCCCATCAATCGAAAGTGTTATGCCTTAGCCCGTAACCTCAAAAGAGAAAATAAAGTTGAATATGTGTGGGTAAGGAATGGGCAAGTTTTCGCATGGAAGCAACAGGGAACTGACAGAATACTTATTTCCCGGGAAGAAAACCTGATCTTAGTATCATAGGAATTAGGTCCTGGTTTACTGAAATCCAAAGTGTGCCCCTTGAATGATCTAAAAATATGTCATGTCAACTGTCAGTCGTTGCTTAGTCACATAGAAGAATTCCGTGATTACTTCACAATTAACGAGTTCAATGTTATTTGCATGTCTGAAACCTGGTTGAAAGGAAAAGTACCGGATGATATGGTCTCTCTGCCAAATTATAACCTACTTAAAAATAATAGAAAAAGAAAAATTGGTGGCAGAGTAGGAGCATATGTTCATAAAAAACTAAGATTTACAATGTTATCTCATTCCACCTCATTGTACTCCTCTCAACCGGAATTTATAATTTGTGAAATCTATGGTGCAAATGGATCAAAAGTATTGCTGTCTGTTATCTATCGTTCTCCTAAAGTTGGGTTTATCGAAGAATTTGAAAACGAATTCCTAAACCTTTATCTGACCTACAAGAACACTATAATTATGGGCGATTTAAATGTAAATATGCTTCAAGAGAGTCCAAACAGTGTCCGTCTAAAAAGTTTCATTGTTTCTAATAACCTTAACCTAATATCCATGGAAGCAACTCATCATCTGGAAGAAAGTCACACGTGCCTCGATCTTTGTACTGTCGATGATATTCAAAAAGTTGTAAACTTCATTCAAAATCCTATATCATTTCTATCCGCTCATGATCTTGTGGCCTTCACATACAAATTTAAAATCAATCCTCCTCCCCTAACGTCTTTCAACTTCTGAGACTTCAAGAACTTCAACACTGAAAACTTCCACACTGACCTAACTTTTAAGGATTGGAGTGAGATCTTCTCTGCTGTGCCTATTGACACTAAACTTGAAATATTTAACAGGAACCTTATTGACTTGAGGGGCATGAACCCATGAATTTCCATGCGCCTATGCGTAAAGAATTCCCTAAATGGTATTTCACCCCTTGGTTAACTTTTACATTTGCATTTACAATCACTAAAAGTATTCATAAACGGGATGACCCCGTTACATCTGATGTTACAATTGATCAACTTAATGATTACTTCATCTTATCAGCTACTGGTAACCTTAGCGCCCACGTTCATCCGTCTAATGCCACAGAGACCTCTTCCTCTGGCACATGCATACCATTTAATAATTAAATGTTTCATTTTGATTATATTCTCCCCAAAGTAGTAAACAAAATATTGTTCTATTCGAAATCCCACTCGACAGACTACGATGAAATATCCTATGTCATGCTTAAGAAATCCCACTCTGTCATTCTGCCGATTTTTTTTAGAAATATTCAATTATTCTCTCCAGTACTCTCAGTTTCCCACGGTATGGAAATCGTTGCTGGTTAGACCTATAAATAAGGTAAAAAAACCTACAAAAACATCGGATTATAGGCCTATTTCCATCCTGTGTACTATCTCCAAATGCCTCGAGCACATTGTTTATGATCAAACCCTAGAATATATTTTGTTTAAAGATTTGATGGACCCATATCAATCTGGATTTTGCCAAGGCTTTAGCACACAAAATGCCCTGATCAAAATAACTGATGACATTCACAAGGCTATTGACGAAAAAATGGTGACTATTCTTGTTATGCTTGACTTCAGCAAAGCATTTGACCGTGTTGATCACCACCATCTCTTACGAAAAATGAGGGAGCTCAACATTTCCATGGGGGTATTAAATTGGTTCCATTCCTATCTATCAGGTCGCAGACAGGCGTCAAGGACTCGACTGGGAATATTTCTAACTGGCGGTCTGTACCAAGTGGGGTCCCTCAAGGATCCGTTCTCGGTCCTTTGTTGTTTTTCCTGTATATATTAGTTCTCCCAAAGAACCTGATATTTTGTAAATATATGTTCTATGTGGATGATCTCCAAATTTATTTACACTGTTTACCAAGTAACTTCAATACCACAATAGGAAAAGTTAACATTAACATTAACAGAAAAATGGTAGCAATCCAGTGGATCAGTAGAGGAATAGGGTGTCCCAAAAAAACAGAAAGTTTGAGAGTTGAGGGGGAATTTCCATTTTCCTATGTGAATGCATGAAAAAACATCCCAAAATAATTTTCTGCTCAATCAGACAATATTTGACACGGCCAAAACACAATCAAAGTTCAGAAATTTCGATTTTCTGCATTTCATACAATGTTGCCTTCCTCCCAGGGGTCAAGGTGGGTTTAAAATCAGAAACCTCTGAAAAAAAAATTGTCTATTATTATTATTAGACAGTCACTCTAGTCATACAAAAGCACTGGGAATAGCAAACAGTGTGAAAAACTAGAGTTTTTTACCACTTTTGTCAGACATTTCCCTTTGTCGCTTAACGACTAGCAACAGACGTTGCCTCTGATCCTCATCATTTGTCAATTTTTTCTTGACCAGAAAATCCCTTATCAACTGAACCCCTATCTCTGCAGTTTCATTAACAACTTTAAGATGTTGCACTACAGATAGGCCCTTCTGATAGTCTGCGTCACTTTTCCATGTAAAATGATATTCCAACAAAGAAGATTGCAAAATACCTGTGATTTTGAAAAACTTAACAGAATTTGTCAAAGCAAAGTCAGTGAGGGTTAGCTCACTAATAGGCCGGTTAGGCGGAAGGGTTGCCCGAGGTGTGTTATCAACAGATCCCACATTGTCTGTGATTACCGCCACAATGTCTATGTTCTCGTCAACAGAAATAATTTCGTCAAAGAGGGCCAAACAAATCAGGGTTTTGGAAAGATACCATATATGGTTGCAAAACTTGGCCAAAGCTGCTGCATAGTGGGGTTCTTTTTTCCGAGCAAGGGCTTTAAGCAGCTCAAGGTCCATTCTCAGAGGGATCACTGCCACGGGACAGGTGTACCAAAGTTTCACAAATGCATTTGCAATAAAGCAACACAATTTGAATAAATTGTCACTGTCCTGTGTCGACAAACGCAGTTTCTTGCCAAACATCCACATTTGAAAGCGTAGATCACCTTATTCATTCACCGTGATTTGTCGTTTGGGCCTGGGGGGCAAACCATATACTTCTCTTTCTTGGAGACCACACCTCTCTTGGGGGGGGGGGGGGTCACTTTGCTAGTGCCCATCAAGGAATCGAACACGGCACCAATCACCAGTTCAAAAACGTGGTGTCGGCTTGTAAGTTATAAGAGTTCTTTGCCAAGCTGCTGCTGAAGAAGTGTGCACGCTCCGTTCCGTCAGCTGGAATTGTGATTCGTGGTATAGAGTACCATGGCAATGATCTGATGGACAAGTTCCCACTCCTTGATAAGACCAGCGACTGCAGAGGCTGTGTTAAGCCTGAACCCTGACGCCACCTCTGGAACGCCAAGAAGCTGCTCTGTGCCTTGTCCTGTGACCAGCACGGGCAATTGATCGGCCAGTTTGTTTTTATCTACAATCAAAATATTAAATATTACAATTTTTAGGAGAAAGGTTTTTTGAAAAATCTAAATAAATGCCGCAATAAAAAGAAATTATTAATACCTTCATTACTAGGAAGTAATTTCCCATCCCAGTGTACTGCCCGAGGAACTTGAGGGTGAAATTCTTGTTTGATAAGCTCAGCTGTCTCAGTCCTTTTCTCAGCTTTCATTCTATGAAGGTGTAATTTGGAAGACACTACATGAATTTCTTCTCCTTTAAAACCCAATGCAAAACCCTGGACTATCATAGACCCAGCAGCAGAGGACGTCTGAGTCTGATCTAGGGAAGCAGTTACCAGACTGTCTGATATAATACTGACTCTACGGTGCTACTACCTTGTCCGCATTATAAATTCTGTAAAAGTAACAATATGTGTTTTTCCCCTTTCTTTTCCCCCATTGGTCCCCCCCCCCCCAGAAAAAAATTACCTTCTTCTGTGTCCGAGGAGCTTGTTGTACCATCCACAGATATCTGGCGAATGAGGTCCAATTTCTTGTCCAATATTTCCTTTTCTTTCTCATGCCGTTTCTCCCTTAAAGAATCATCTTCCTGAAATCTCAGATGATTTTCTACACATTTACACCACTTCCTATCAATACCCGCCATGTATCCTTTTCGATCAGTCTGCATTGAAATGTAAAACAACTTATCCTCCTCCACAGTAATTTTGGAAAGGGCGTCTTTGCGACCGATGTCAAACAGATGGTCAACACTTTGTTCAATTCATCTCTTGCGGACACTGACTTCTCACTAGTTATTTTTTTGTCTTTCCCTAGGGCAAGGTAGTGCTTGTAAGCTGTCAGGAGCTTCTTGATAGCTACTCGGACCTCCTGCATGGGAATATTAGCCTTTCCCCACACAACAAGCAACTCGTTGATTGTAATCCTGCTGCATTTGCCGCTGACATTGATCCAGGAGCACAGTGTAGATAGTACAATAAAAACTTGAGAACTTCCCGCAGCGTCGGGAGTTTACCATTGCCGGGCAAATGTTCGCACTCATTGCCCACCAACCACACACTTGTCGCACTTAGCATAACCGGCGTACCCTTTGACTTCTGGCTCATTCTGGCCACCACTGAAACAGTCTCAACCTCGGCATACACGACACGACCTCCCCAGTGGAGTGTGATAGACTGACTGACTGAGCTGTGATACTTTGACCACAAGCAAAGCGATGCAACAAAAGCATGAAAGTGCAGAGCTCCAAGCTCGGCGTGACGGCTCCGTAACAGCAAAGCGTTCTAACCTGTTGGCTGCCAGCTGGCTCCTGCAGCAGTGAGCGAGGCGTGTAAACACACCGAGTTATGTGGCTACGATACTCACTGTGGCTTGAGTGTCGTCGTTAACTAGGGAGTTCAAGGTGATGGTTCGACCTTAGTGTTTTAACACCTGGGCCCCTGGAGGGTAGGTGACATTGTATGAAATGCGGAAAATCGAAATTTCTGAACTTTGAATGCGTTTCCGCAGGGTCAAATATTGTTCGATTGAGCTGAACATTTTTTTTGGATGTTTTTTCATGCATTCGCATAGGAAAACGGAAATGCCCCCTCAACTTTCAAACTTTCGGTTATTTTGGGACACCCTAGTAGAGGAAGTGGTGAGGATGGGTAGAAAAGAGAGTATATATTTATTTTTTTGCATGCTTGGAACCTTTGACAGTATTAGTAGTCTTAATGGCATGTTTTCGTAGTAAGGAGGGGGAATCCTGCACGATTGGGACTTGGTTTAATTGTTTTTGATTCTTCATGATTTCATTGTCATGATGTGTGGAGTGAGTACATAATATAAAACTTTTGTTTGTTGAGCATGCTTGGTGTGGAGTCGAACCCTTCCACAAGCCCTCGTGTTGGCTTGCACGGTATACCGTTGATGTATTTTGTAATTTAAAATGTATTTTGAAAATACTATTTTGTATTTTCAGAAGTTTTGGCAGACTATTTTGTACTTAAAATACATTGAGGTAAGTATTTTGTATCTCAAATACATTTTCCATGTATTTTGCCCAACTCTGCCCACACCTGTTGTCTACACTTAATCATGCATAAAAATTGAAAATTAAAATATTGGTTACCTGTTCAAAAAGAGAATTGGTTTTGGATTCCTCACGGCCAATTTTCTCCAGAGTTTTTTCTGACTTTGACAGCAATTTTGTCTCTACAAATGCTTTCAGGTCAGCCATCTTCATTCTTTTCTTCACTTTTTCACTTGATCTCCTGGAATGACTACCTTGCTCATCTGAATGTTTATGGCCATGATAAGGAGATTCTGTTAAAAGGTGATGCTTAAAGTAAGACTACACCCTGACATTGCAATGTAGTCAGGTGTTAACATTTTCAACATCATCTATTGAAATTCAAAAATATTGAATTTTTTTCTATCATTGTAATAACTTGAGAGAGTTAATGCTTTTATAAATGTATTAATAATTTTTAATTTTACTCTCCAAATAAATTCAAATCCATTTCACTTCAATACATTTCA
The DNA here is from genome assembly GCA_963573305.1 of Pyrrhosoma nymphula. Lineage (NCBI taxonomy): Eukaryota > Metazoa > Arthropoda > Insecta > Odonata > Coenagrionidae > Pyrrhosoma > Pyrrhosoma nymphula. The sequence goes on from OY754327.1 coordinate 134,645,515, forward strand.
CTGATAAATTACTTCATGAAACAACAATTAAGTAGATCTTACTTTTATTGACATCATTTAGCAAACCAATGAACTACTCGAGCAAGACACACTAATTAAAACATAATTAGGGTAAAATTTTACACATATATAAAGTTTCAGGATCTATACAGCTAAAATGCATGCTAATTAAATGTTGAAACAACAGATCATTATAAAATTGAAAACAAAATGGGTAATAGCTATTTGGAATTACATAGTAAGAAATGAAATACTTATAATGCTACGATTTTATGTTAAACATTTGCAGAAAATTCTATAAACTTCAACAGGCAATTGAATTAAAATTGGGGTTGTATGTACATTTCTCTCTACTTAAAAAAATACATGAAAATTCTCACCATGGACATTTAAGAACTTCACCACCTCTGAATTGCATATTTCTGGAAAGTGGGGTTCTTAAAAGAAGTGCAGCAGTAAAGTGTCTCACTTCACACAGTTTTTTGTTGGTTTACTTATATCCATGATTTTTTTCCGGTGTTAAGTTATCATCAAAATCAGAAATAACAAACAATGTAATAAGGTCATCATAGAGTGCTTGTGGCCACTGTTAATCTAAAGTCGAAACACATATGAAGAGCCATTTGCTATAGTGCATAAAGCTGGCATTTGTGTCAAAACGTGTCGTTTTCTCCACAATTGTCGTATGAGTTGATTTACTCAGTAGTATCAAACACCACGTAAGAGTTATACGTGGATGCATTCCCAACTTATCGTTGCCTGAGTCATCTGTTGTATTGAAAAGGCTTGGGAGTAGGACAAGTGATAAAGCACACCTTAGTGATGGGTTAACACAACAGTCAGCGAGAGTAATTTAAGGAACTGATTTATAGCTAAACTGTAATAAAAAGAAGATGGCAGTGGGGTAGAGGAATTATTTTATTGTCAGATGTGATGGTCAGGTGGGTAGAAAGTACATATTGCAAAAGGGAATCTTTTCATTCACACTCAACCTTTTTTTCTTCCATTCCCCAGTGGCAAATGGCAATCCCATCTCTCATCAAGAGCATAAGCAGAGCAAAGCAAAATTTTCCTCTTTCCTATGCTGAGCTCAGGTCTGCTTCACAACGACTGAACTGAGTCACCAAAATTAAAGAAGGGACTCATCCTAAATTATCAAAAAACCAAATCCTTAAATCCCTGTAAACTCTCAAAAGTGCAATAGCTCTCTGAATAACTAGGAATTTTAGGTAGATTCTACTGGGTGACACTCACGGACACCACGAGTTGGCTTTGATACACAGAGGTACTACGGAAATTACAACTCTTTTTAAAATTCTTTTTAATGATTGCTTCTATTAGACATTGATAAATCTAATATTCCTACATTTTGGGTTTAAGCTTTTCATGTTTTAAGGTTATTGTTTGAAAGACATAAATGATGATGTAAGTGCAGATTCAAATTTTTGAATCTCGAATTTTTTTCAAAATTAGTGGGATTCAAAGATTAAAGAATTCGAATGTCCCATTGATAACCAAAATGAATTTGTCCAGAGCATGGCCGTGCTTGTGGGAGTGGAAATTTATGTAGCAGTACCAGGATATTTTTTATTACATGGAAGGTTTCAGATCTGTACTCAGATCCATTGTTTTAAAGCAGATTTATTGAATATGGGGAACCATTCAGCATTCCCGAAGGGCTGTATTGGTTAGAAACCTGTGAATTGCTTGGCAGACTCAGTGAAGACTAAGCTCACACAGCTACACAGTTAAATGATAACATTTCTCTGACCAGATGATGCCATCCTCAACATCTCAACTACCTCTGCAGCGAGAGGTCTCCAGACTATGCCAAGGGTTTATGAGCACACTAGTCTCAGTGAAGACTCCAGTCCCCACACAGACATCAGACTAATTTATGTTAAGAATTGACTATCATATTCATAACATTCCACCAGAAATCAACCAGAAGTGGTTGCCAACACATATTATTTTTTATATTTTGCACATAGGCGCTTATACGAAGATTACAAATCAGTTCTCGTTACATTTTTAGAGCAAACCATAACCAAAATACAGGTATTATCACATGTGCTGGCAGAGTAAAAACATCACTTTTTGATGTTTGCCATTATTGCTACTATTTGCATGTTTCTTTAAGCTACAGCAACCATACTTATATTAATACTTTCTAAAAAAAATTTTCTATAGCAATATTCAAGGGAAAATAAATTTAAAAAAATATTCAGGCATAAACGAGGGCATCAACTTTCCGCATAAAAAAAACAAACAAACATTGCAGGTTCGATGAACATCATCATCTTGTTTGTTCCATGAAATGTCTACCTCTAAACTAGCACTTGCTAAACCAATGAAAAACATTGAAATAAAAGATTATGTTGCTTGCATGCATGATGGCAGTTGGTGGTTGGGCATTGTGCGTCAATAATATGAAGAAAAGAATGATTTTAATGTTCACTTATTTCACCCTGCTGGCCCAGACACTGCTTTCAAACTTTCAAAAAATGATGAAGAATGAGTGCCGCATTGTAACATTCTACGAGTTCTATCGGCAAACGAACTGATTACATCTATACAGGACGGTCACACATCATACCATATGAACTTAGCCAACAAATCAGCACCATAATGAATGCCTATTAGACACTTATCCACAAACCTGTGATTTAATAATAATAAGTCTCTTTAAAACACTGAGATAATGGTATGAAACTATGGATCAAACTATGACTTGTAGCCGCATTTTCATCAAATTTCAAAAAGCTGTCAAACCTAAACGGCTTTGAGTATCAACTCCAAGTTTGAAGTCAGCGTAGGTTATTATGATATGTTAGTTCCCTATGAATATCATATTTTTACTAGGTCCCACCTTTGAGATATGTGACCTTGAAAATGTGAAATTTTGAGTTTCCACCCGCTTTGGATTTGTTTTGGGGGGTAAAGGGGACTCAGGATCAATACAGAATATTTTTTTTTCTAATACATGTGTACCTGGAGTATTACTCCCAAAAGGATTTGTTTTGATATCTGGTCCCCATTTTGAATTATTAGCCTTCAAAAAGCGAAAAAAAAAACAAACATTTTATGTAGAAAGTTGATGCCCTCGTTTATGCCTGAATATTTTTTTAAATTTATTTTCTCTTGCATATTGCGAGAGAACAATTTTTTTAGAAAGTATTACCTAATATAAGTATGGTTGCTGTAACTTAAAAAGCATGCAAATAGTAGCAATAATCGCAAGCATCAAAAAGTGACATTTTTACTCTGCCGGCACATACGATAACGCCCGTATTTTGGATATGGTTTGCTCTAAAAATGTAATTTTTAGAGCAAACTGATTTTTAATCTAAATATAAGTACCTATCCATGTGCAAAATATAAAAAAATTAAAAATGGGTCAGCAACAACTTTTATTAAAATTAGCACATTTCTGGAGGAATGACCCATTTGCATTGTTTTCAGGAATGGATGCAGATTATGATTTACTGGTAATGAAATGTTACTCAAAGTTCAACAGGGTTGAAATGGGTAGGAGGTCAAATTACTAAAGTACTCCCTTATATAAATTCTAACATATACTTAGTACTAAAGTAATACTTATTTAAGACATTAGACAAAACAAATAGGAAAGAATACTGGGTTTGCGATGGTAAAATATTGAATGAAGAAATGGTGAAAAGAGCATGGGGTAACTGGAGAGAAAAACAAGAAATAAGAAGAGCTTCTACTCTATGAGAATGGGAAATACAACAAAGGTTGGTCAGTATGCCAAGGAAGTACAAACACTATATAGATATTCAAATTTAACAACGAATACAGTCAAGTATACGGTTACACATTTGTTTTTAAAAATCTACATAACATATCTTTGTGGTATGTTTATTTCCTTGATTTTAAATTTCTGCATGCTACTAATATCATACATTATGTAGAAAAATTAAATTTTCAACATTCAGCCAAGTTAGCAGTTTTCAACCAGGCTAAGGGCAAGATAGGTAAGGGCACACCTCATCTGGCAATGATTGGCACTATGTATGAAATTAATATAAGAGGGTGATAGAAAGAGGATTATTACTGTCTCGGAGCCACAGAGATCTGGTAAACAGAAAATCAAACAATTATGATTTAACACCTTATGATTCACTTGGATTTGAAAACCCTGGGAACGTGGGTGAGTAGCAGAGTACTTCATATGTAAAGCTACCATGCTCCAATTATACTAAGTAAGAATTCAAAATATTTGAGACTAACCTGTTAGAAAAGAAACATCTTTGACTTCCGGAACTTCCATGAAATCTTTTGACTCCCGTTTTTTAAGCTCAGGGCTCTGGTATATTGAAACTTCAATTTTTGGAATCGGTAACGAGTTGCTCCTCCGCTTAGGCTGTTGTTGCATGAAAGTCTCATCATTGATTTCACGCAACCTTCAAAAAAACATAACCATAAGACCACCATACATTAGAATTTATGGAAATAAAATATTGTGAGGGAAAATACACTGAAAACATTTAGTTACAATTGGTCTCTTTTAACAGCTACCCATTAATTTGACTAATGCATATCTTCAAGTGTAAGTCAAAATTAAGTAATAGTCTAAGCTCACTTATCAGCTGAAAATATACACTAAAATCCGTGACTCACGGAGAAGTCAAAATAAAAAATGTGCTTAAACTCCAAATGTTGCCATTAGAACTGTGAATCACTAAAGGCTAGAGTATAAAAGTGAACGCAGAGTATGTCAAATAGCAAAAAAAGTAAAATTTTTAATGATATGCATTCATCTTAAAGCTCTTAAACTGTCAGTAATTGTCCTTGTAGATGTCTACAGTGTTTCTTAACACATTCAATGCGGGCCCGATTTTCATGAAAGTCATCAAAATCGGCTTTCAAAAATTTAAAGGGCTTCGGAATGGAACGACCACGTCAATTGACGTGCTCTGTCAGTCGGTGTAGCCAGGAGCACGTCTATTGACATGCTCCGCATTGAATGTGTTTATGCAATCATCAACTTTGTTGCACTTTGAGGCAATTATATAATAATCTTGATTGAGGTATCATCATCTTCTGCACCATTCCTAGCTTCTGGTATTACACCTGTAGTATGTATTAACAATGCCACAGTTGACTGCACTCTACCCAAAGCAATAGGCCGACAATGAGATACCTACTGTATTTCTCTGCCCATAGGACAGCGATATTTCAGGTTAGATTTTAGAATAAAAGAAAAATAATTACCAACATCTGCTAATGCTAACTATTTACAGGAAGACAATGGGATAGTTAATTTTGAAAAATAGCAACTGCATTTAAGTTATTCATCATAGAATAAAAAAATGAGTGCACCTTTCGCTCGCTGCCACTATTCAATTTGTGGTGAAAGTATAGAGATGGCAATGCAAAATTGGATGCAAAGCAACATAGCTTTACCCTCAGCCTATAAGATACAAGTCAATTTTAGCATGCTTTTTCAAGGAAAAAAGTGCATCTTATGGGCCGGGAAACACTGTATATGATGAAATACTGATCCCAAAAAAGTCACCTAATTTAATAATATTAATGGTTGAAGGTGTAACTTTGTGGAATCTTGTCACCGAGACTATGAAAAAAATATATCTTAGTATATTCCACTCAAAAATTTGTTTATTACCAACCCAGGTTTTGACTGCACAGCAATCATTATCAAGGACCTTGATACTGATTGCTGTGCAGTCAAAACCTGGGTCAGTAATAAACCAATTTTTGAGTGGAATATACTAAGATATATTTTTTCATCATGTCGGTCACCTGATTTCGTGACTCAACTATTAGTAGATGGGAGGTTTTCAGCAGTTGAAAGAAGCCAAAAATTTATCAACTTATTCTAGAAGATCTCAACAAAAATTAACTTTTGATTCCAAACTTAAATGATTTGGTTAAAATGAGATATGGGAAGATCCTTCAAGATATATGTATTCTGCCTTCATGAAATTTTAGTCACACATTGGGCAATAGTCATCCATGGAGATATAAATTCTCTCACAACACCGTAATTACAACTGTGTAGGTGAATATAAATAAGGCCCCCAGTACTTAAATATGTAAGTATGTACTAGGGATCTCAGTGCTGCAATCATAAAAACATGATTTGAGAGCATTTAAGCTACCATGGATCATTTTTGTCCTCTGCACGACTACTTGAGGGTTAATAACGACTTCACTGTACAAGAACTTACACTTCTACAGCTAAATGCTAAGCTTTAAGGAAATCAGCATAAAAACTGACCTGTGATAAAGGAACTGGAGAGCCCAGTAAACACCCTCCTCCTGCCATTGAGAAACAAAAAGGCAGCGAAGAACAGCAACATCAAGGAATGTGGCAGCACACAAGTCAATTGTACTTCGGCCAGATTGTCCTCCACACCCTCCAGGTTTGGTGGCAGGTTCCATTTTAGTTGGTATGGGCTCTTTCTCAGGAGGCAGCCTGACCAAAAAAAAGTTAACTTCAAGTTAAACTAAATATTAATTCAAGCTAAAACTTCATGCCCATGAAAGTAATTTGTTCAATTAAACTATATTATTCTCAATCTAAAGAACTTCAGCCAAAGCGAACTACTCCACAAAATGTATGTATGTACTAATGTATTCTACCAATATGTAGTCTCAAAAGAATATATATGTATGTATCTCCTTCATTTCTTTTTCCTCAGTAATGGGAAAAGTAAGAATCCCATATAAGATAAAACATATTATACTGCAAAGATATTTATAGTTTTTGAATCGAAGGTTTGGAAGAATCTAGCACAAGCAGATTAAACTTTTGCTTTTCCCTTTTGGGAGAGATGATTACAGAAAAACATCAGGTCTTTGAAGCTTCCATGATGTGAATTCCAATCAAGTGAAATATTTGAAGGTACATTTTACATCAATTTACACTAAGTTTAGATCAGACTGAAGGTTGTGCAAATGATAGATTAATGCCATAAAACTTATGAGGCAAAATATGAACTTACTCTTTTTTCTTTGGAGTAGGTTGTGGCTTAACCCTTTGTTGCTTTGTGTCTGATCCAGAAATAGCTGTCACCTGTTCAATAGTTAAAGTTGTTTTTGAAGAGTAACGATTCATGGGTAACTGAAAAATACTGGGATCTGCCTGTAAAGCAATAATTTTCTCTAACATTAAGGACATGAGTTCTTTCTCAAGTGTATAAAACAATTATTACCACATTTCCTGGCCCATGAGGCACATAGTGATTTTTCTGGATAGATTTTAGAAGAAAAGTATAATAAACAACATGTGTTAATATTAACAATTTATGAGAAGAAAATAGGATCATTAACTTCTAAAAATAGCAACTGTATTAAAGTTATTCATCATAGAATCCCAGGAACAAATGAATGTGGACATCACACCTTTAACTCACTGCCACAATGCAGTCGGCAGCGAAAGTAGTGAGAGGGGTATCTATGAAGGCAATGTAAAATCAGATTCATTAAAGACATAGCTCTACCCACATCCTATAAGATGCAAGCCCATTTCAGAATGCATTTTCAATAAAAATCAGAGCGTCTTATACTGGGGCCAGGAATAGAGTACCTCATTTTTTAGTTGATTTGTGAAATGATTGTGATGTATCGCTAGAATGACTATAGTGCAAAAGTAAAAATATGCTTTGTTCAAATCCAGGTACACCCTTGTTCTACACCATATAATTAAAAAAAGTTAGGCCCAACATACTAAGGCAAACATATGACTAGTTCTTGTAATAAGATTTGCTTGAAAGGGAAAGCAAACAAATGAAAGTTCAGAGGCAGTTACAAAAGAAATCCTAGAAAATATGAAAAAAGCAACATTAAGAGCAATCACACAAGTGAAGAGCGATCACCCGAAGATAATGGGAGAGAGAAAGATTATTTGAAATTTTCTGAAACTCGTTAAAGGAAAGATATTATGTACTTATCTTCCAGTAAATCAAAGTCTTATTTTGGGCCAAAAATATCGACTAAATCAGTGCCTAACTCAAATAAAAGTAGATGTGAAAAAAATTACTAAATTTTGTTTTTCAATTAAAAAAGAAAGCCATTAAAGCTGTATGGATGAATTTTACAGCAAGCAATGACCAACATGAAAAAAATAAAAAAAACTTTCAATAAATTCATCGATAATATCTTAAGCTGCAACAAAATTGGCCATGTAGATGTCTACAGCATCCTTGACATAATTATCAGCGTTAATGTGTGATGAGGCAGTAACGTCATTGTCTCCATCTTGATTGAGGGTATCATCATCTTCCGCACCATCCATAGCATTGACTATCACACCCTCAGTGTTGACAGTTGGTAGAATAAAGCTGGAGGAAAAATGACAAGTTGGTAACAAGACAGGTGATGTACGCTTGAGCTGTACAATGCTGCCATTTATTGAAGTATCAGCTATAGAGAGTGATTTTGTGTACAAGCAGATATCCCAACAAAGAGGATAAAGGAGAAGATACCAGTGATTCTTTGGAATTTTTAGCAATGCCCACCAACTTTGATAATATGCTCGTATTTGACTTCAATGAAGATCCACCATTGGCAAAGTAGCCACCCTTGGAGCAGATGGTTATGGAAATGAGAATATTTGCCAGAAGAGAATGATATTTCCCAATATGTGGGTCTCAGAAAAAAAGATATACAATGGGATTCTTGAAGCTAGTGGTAAATACAGCGGACTCCCGTTAGCACGTTCTGGAAGGGACCCAGGATTCTGAACGTGGCAACCAGGAAAACGTGCAAATCAGGGTAGGCATTCCATGGAAAGTCAAATAAGTACTGGTTGGTTGCATAACTTGCAGGGGAATGTTATCCTGCCGCTTATTTTCGCTCATGCCATAGATAACTGGTAATCATTTATTGTAAAAATATTTTATTTTCCACCGACTTCGCCTCCCAGGATAATAAATACGATACCTAATGCTGATGCATACTCAATTATTAATGATGACGACTATTGTCGTCATCATTAATAACCAAACAGCACATTCAGTTTACAGATGCTGCTTTCACAAAGTTCAACGGCAAAGTTAGCGAAGCCACCGAGCGATATTTTTCTCTTCGAACTTCCAATGAAATAATTAGGTCGGAGGACAGATGAATCCTCGGCGCGAATGCCTACTTCTCACTTAATAGCGCTTTATGTTTATATTGCTTGAAGTAAATTACAATGATTGCACCGAAAATACTATATTTGTGTTAACCATGATGAACATTTTAATTTCATGAACAAATATTATAGCATTAAAAGGATTGTCAGAACTCCTTGAAAACATGAACAAATTGAGCTCCCGGCCCAAAAACATCGTCTTTCCCGTGCGTAATGGCGTAAACTTGATTGCTTGTAACAAAACAAAAATGGAACTTCCCGCGTGTTCTCCACAAATATTGCAAACAAAAATGCATAATTTAATGGAAATATGTACATATAAACTTATGGTGGCTGAAAGAATCTGTCCAAGGTGCTTTGTTTTTATCATTTTGAGCCCTAATTCTTTGATAGTACAATCCATTTTTATTTAAGTATTCATCACACTTTCATCGAGTTTGTAACAGCTGGAAAAAACTGAGTTAAAACGAGGTAAATTTAGTTACATTTGAACTCGAATCAACTCGTAGGTACGAGTTGTCACCTCGTTTCACATGGTTTTAACTCTCAAGCCCCGCAAACACATACAACATGCATGACAAGCAGACCCGGTGAAAAATCGAAATACCTAGTTTCAACTCGTTCCATGTGGAATTCGTTTCAAGTGGTTTCAACTTGTAGATGAGGTAACTTGTCTAAACTCGGTTTACCTCGTTCGAGATGGATCGTGCATCAACTGGTTTTACCTCGTATCCCACGCTTCTCATTTTTACTTGATTCACCTCGTCCAATATGGATCTCATCAACTGGTTTGACCTCGTATCCCACGCCTCTCGTTTTTACTTGATTCACCTTGTCCTATGTAGATCTCGTATCAACTGGTTTTACCTCGTATCCCACGCCTCTCGTATTAACTTGATTCATCTTGTCTGATGTGGATCTAGTATCAACTGGTTTTACCTCGTATCCCACGCCTCTCGTATTAACTTGATTCATCTTGTCTGATGTGGATCTAGTATCAACTGGTTTTACCTCGTATCCCACGCCTCTCGTTTTTACTTGATTCACCTCGTCCTATGTGGATCTCGTATCAACTTGTTTTACCTCGTATCCCACGCTCTCAAAAGGCTAAATTTTGGTCTGTAACAGAAAGGTCTGGATTTCAAAGAGGCAAAGGAAAATAGTCTGTACCTGACTGATCTGGTAACTGGAATATATTCTTGAAAGTGGCTGGCTTCACTTAGTAGACCTTAATTATATCTCATTAAATCATGAGTAAAAATAATACTTAGTACTTTTCTACAAAAATGTTTATTGTACGACACATTTCACCAATTTACGGCATCGTCAGGTACAGACATTTGTGAGAAGTACACAAACTTCTGTACCTGACAATGCCATAAATCAGTGAAACGCGTTGTATAATAAAAAATGTTGTAGAAAAGTACCAATTGTAAGTATTATCTTTCATCATGAATACCAATGGAAAACATTTGATGGTCTGCACCTGGTCTGGATTCTATTCTGTAACTGTGCTGCAATATTCGATGGTTGTTCACTGGTCTGCATTCAGATATGACACACAGCTCTAATATTTTATTCGATGATCTGCAATTGCTCCCAAATGTTATTTGTAACTGTTCAATGATTAGAATATATTTTAGGCATTACCACTTAACAGAATTAAGAATCCCAAGCTTTGAATTAATCACCTTGAAATCTAAATTGTTTTTTTTAATTTTACAGGGAAATAAAATCACCCTTCAAAACTACCAGACAACTACTTGTAAGTATAAAGGAAATTATTCTCTATTTGTGATTTATAGACAAGCTCCATTATTATTTGCCAACGAATTTGAATTAGGAGCATCTTCCCGGTATGTTTAGCCCGTGGTTCATCCTTTGCCTGAAAGTTTGGCAAAAAATGGGAAGCTTGCAAACGATTCAGAGAGACTTTAATTCAGCCAGTAAACACTTCTCCGAGCTTTGCGTAATAAATTTCCGTTACACATAACATTATTTCTGTGTTTATTGGTACATTCAGCAATTTTCTCCTTTCAACATTTCTGCGAGTTAGTAACGTATTTTTCGAAAATTCCGATTCTGTCGATAGCTTGCTTGCTAGATTTTTGCTGAATCAATACACAGCTTTATTTGAATTTTTCTGAAATCATTCAAAACATCCACAAGGCCCTGCAAGTGTTTTGATGCAACCTCAATGGAAAGGGTTTTTCCCGTAAAATGCAATTAACGTTGTTAATACTTGATGATCCCATTAGACCAATAAACAAATAATTTTGAAATTAATCATTTTTAAATTGATTTTAGCTGAAGATACAGAATCAGCTGTATGTGTCCTCCTTTCATCAGTTCCTTCTGCAATTTTGTGCAATGTTTTCATTATTTGCAGTAATTGAGTATGCAATGCATGAATTGAATTATACTTTGATGACCACATCTTGTATCAGAATGACCCTTCATAGTCAATTTTAAATTTCATAAAGCTTGCCAACGTTCAATCGATCCGGAAAAATAATTAAAAATATTTTGCACTGTGCCAAACAAGTTTTTTATGTGAGTTAGCATCATGTTTTAATTTTGTGTGCCTGTGCCACTTTGCAGACCTGCAGGCTGTGGGTCTGCAAAGTGCACCCCCTGAGGGTTGCGTCCCTGGCAGCTGCCTGCCTGGCCAGCCCCTAACTATGACGCTGAAGCTAACGTGCCGGAATTGGAAAAATCTTGTTTATTCACAGTCATATTGCATTTATATTCAAACTATGTTGGCAAACTATGTTTGGCATTAATTAATACCAAATAACTGTTAACCTATATGTTATGGTATTTCTTCAAACTATCACGGAATTATCATTTAATAATTATAGTTCTTGAAGTCACATGTATCCACGGAAGTGACTACATATACGACTTTCTCAACCCCGATACTTTAAAAATACGTGCGAGAATCGGAGCGCAGAGTCGTAGGGTTGCTAATAATGCGATATAGTTACTGTAACGTTTGGTAGATATGAGTTAGTGTAATAAAGCGTATTATAGCATGCCATCGCGCAACAGCACATTCAAAGTGGTTAATTGAAAATTATCATTTTTTTATTTTGAGAGAGCAGTGAAGTCAGTGGAGGGGTAATACGATATGAATCGAGGTAGCTTGTTCTAGATAAAACGGGCTAGTGCTAGGTAAGACGAGTTGAGTATTCTACATTTGAAACGAGTTAATGTGAAACGATGTAACGTGTCACTAGCTGAAACCAGTTGAAACAGATTAATGCTCGATCTAACAAGTTGGTTATCGTACAGGTCAAACGAGGTAATATAATATGAATCGAGGTAGCCTGTTCTAGATAAAACTGGCTAGTGCTAGGTAATATAAGTTGATTCTTGCACATTTGAAACGAGTTAATACAATGTGAAACGAGGTAGCATGTTACTACCTGAAACCATGCAATACAAGATGAAACAACCTATTCCTTTCTAGGTAAGACAAGGTGATTCAAGAAGAATCAAGCTGCCCAGAAACGACAGTTACTGGTTGATACAACATCACTCGAGGTAATACGAGGTCAATGTACAAGTTAAAGCAAGCAAAAAGCAGCCATAACCGACTTGAAATGAGTTGAAAGAACGAATTAAATCGAGTTGGAAACAGGAAAAAACATGCAAGTTGAATGTAACTCCTTTTTTCCCCAGGGTCGACTAACTGTCGCCATCGCGTCCACTGTTTTTGCGAATGTTGGAGGATATTTGGGCTCTGCTTCGTCTTTCTCGATGTCTTCTTCTTCCTTTATGTTCATAAAACGTCATCTATTGACATCAATCTACTGATAAAAATATGCGATGATGAGATTCACCGGCTTTTTCAATTACATTTAGGAAGATGAAAGTTTACGTTTGGAATAGTTATTATTCATTTGTTACGTAATTATCTCCATAAATTAAGCCCTCAAGGGTGTGCTCATGTGCTGCCTTGTCACTTAGCATCATGGAATCGCCCTCATTTGTGCTGCGATGAAAAACTATTTGCTATGCTCTTGGATTTGACGGAGTCTCAGGCATGCTTCACAAAATGCATCGCTTTAAGAATATTTACTTTTGTTCCTGACTCGAGAAGGCTGGCCAACCTCTCATTGACAAGTAGTTTCCTGTACATATAAGGCTTCATACATCGTATGATGCCTTGATCGAGGGGCTGAAGAACACTCGTACAATTTGGAGGGAAAAACACCACTTTAATATTTCATAAAAATGCAGTCTTGGATGTGCTGTGCAGTTATCAATAAGAAACAAAATTTTACGAATTTATCCACCAGTCTTTGCATCCAGTGCTCGCAGGAACTTTTCAAAAATTGTGGTGCTCATGCAGGCATTTGAGTTGCAATCATACGTCCAAGGTAATGTTTGAAGCATCTGGGACGGTTATATTTCCCGATCACTTACGGAATCAGTTTTTCCGTTCCAATTTCATTGCAACATAGGACAGTCAGCCTCTCCTTACTCCTTTTACCCCCATGGTACTTATCTCCTCCAAATGCCAGTGTTTTATCAGGAAGCAAATTAAAAAATAAACCTGTCTCATCAGCATTAAAAATGTTATTCGGGCTGTAGTTTTTGATGATGACATCGATGATGATCACATGCCCTGTTGCACACGCAGTTTTTATTTCATAGGCGACAATGGCGACAGCGGTAAAATAAACGAATGTCGCAATAAAATGCGCTGCTTGTGGGGACCTTGCCAAGCGTTGAATAGGTGATTCTAAGTTTGAGATTGCTTTTTTCTTACTTTATAAACATTTTTTAGACCATAATATGACTAACAAAATAGTATTTTAAGCGATAACGATCTTTTTTAATGCAAGAAGTAAACCTCTTGAGATTTATCCATCGTCTGATTAACTTATGAGACGGTTATTTCCCTAGGATAAATTTGGCTTGGTCCTCCTCCAAACGTGGTAAAGAGGTAACCAAAACATGCTAACCATAGTTATTTACATGCACTGTGACGCAGAGCTGAGGAAATAAACGCCCAAATGAGGAAAACGTGCTATTAAGGAACGTCCCAACGAGAGTCTGCTGTATAAACTGACTCAGTCGGCCATCCTAATACGTGGTGTAGTGAGAAGAACAGAAGCTGGGCAATTCTCGATTTCATGACCAGAAGTTGACATGTTTTTGTTACATCTCATAATTGAGTTCAATATTCAGAATATTTATTGTAATTTAAAACGAAGTTATTTTCACCAACGGTATGTAAACAAATACACAACATATCGATCAGCATATGTATTTACAGTCCCAGTATTTCCCATATTAAATCGGAAACTATAAGCTATGTAATAGGAAACTCATACTGTTTTACAGCTGGTTATAAGATATTTCAACAATCAGCCTTGTGGAATGCATTAATATTACAAAGTGGAAGTTTTATGTATTTGGTAGTGGTAGGTCCTAACACGAAACTTCAAGCATAAATCTAACACATTTCTGAGTGAAATTCTCCATGGCTTATGAGTAGGGATAGGAAAATTTCGCGATCGCGAATTTCGGCAAAAATGTCCTAGGAGTGGTAGTTAGTTACAACATACTCCATACTGACTGGGGAAATTACTTTTGAACTCGCGAAATGTGCCCCAAAACGCGAATTTTCATTTTTTATGTGAAAATGGTTGGAAGTACATTTCAAACGCAAGAAAAACATTAAAATTGCAAGCAAATGTTCTCAATTCCATTTAAACGAACTCGCATGCAAATATTCTTGAGGTATGCGGAAGTTTGCAGTTCATCGTAACATAACCGGTGTTACGATAACAATCGTGGGAGGATGACATCGGGTGCTTTCGATTTACGGCGATAACCGGCAATACTCAGCTCGTCACGCCGCGGTACTTTCTATTTACAATTAGTGGAATAACCATCTATCGGCATCTATGATCAGTGGCTCTCCGCTCCGAGGTGAGTCGAACAAAGGAAAAGCAATATGCGCATTTATTATAAGTAATCTGCTCCAGCAGGGTTTCCCAAACTTCTCCTGCGATGGAACACTTTGTAAATCCTGAAATTTTAACGGAACACCTTGTGGACTTCACATATATTAAACCATTGTGTTTAGGTAGCAGCATATAAACCCATTATAGGTTATTCTGAACACCCATTAGCCTTCTGCGGAACATAGTTTGGGAATCCCTGTGCTACAGATTTGAAGACGAGACGGACTGCGCATGTGTGAATAGCCGCTTTGAGTTGTTTCATTTCAATGGGATCGTTCACAAAGAGATTTTTAATGCCCATTATATTTTGAAAACTAAAGAGACACGTATTTTTCCAATTTTTTTATTTTGTTCTGATTTGTTCATTAGACTCTACTACGGATTTGAAGACGAGACGGACTGTGCATGCGTGAATAGCCGCTTTGAGTTGTTTCATTTCAATGGGCTTGTTCGCCAAGAGTTTTTAAAATGCCAATTCTGATAGAGTTTGAAAAATAAAGAGAGACGTATTTTTCCGTTTTTTGATCCGTCGCCTGCTTTTCGAATTATAGGCGGCAAAAAATCAGGGTTCTTAACCCTTTCACGTAAAAGAACCAACATGAAAAGTTTTGAAGTCACTCGCTGCTCCGTCCAATCACGCTGGGCGCTATGCAGCATTCCCCTTCCCAAGAACACTGTATATAGTGTTCTTGCCCCTTCCCTCGCTTTCCAGCGAGCGAATTACAAACTGAACCGGATCTCTGATGTTGTCACAAACTTTTTGAGTGGGCGGCAAGTTTCGCGAATTTTTGTTTTTGATTTAAGAGTGAGTGGCTGAATACAGAAGAATTTTGTCTCCACCGAAAATCTATTTTCCAATCCATCTACCGAATTCGTGAATTAAATTGCAATTTCGCATCATAGTGAACGACTTTATTGCAATGGGGTTGTTCCATTTCAATGGTTGCGTAGCTAGCTTTAAAGCACCAATCAAGGCCAACTACGACATCAATATAATTGTCGATATATTTATTTATTGCGTGGTACCAAGATTGATTTTATTGTTTGAATCTCTAGTTTTTGGCCATTTCAGTCAAATGACTATTTGTTTTCCAGTGACAACTGTTAAGTATCCTAGTTTTATTCCTGGTTTCTGTGCTTTCAAGTGATTTTGACGAGTTATTGAGATGCCGAATGCAAAATTAAGCGCAAGGGACCAGGCTTTCCAGTATCAAAAAGATGGATTTTAATGTATCGATAAAAGTACGGTCATGTACATATTCTACAACTGTCAGGTTGCTTGGGAAAGACTCAATTGGAAAAATTTCAAATCTTCGAAGCACGTAACTGCAGCAAACTTTCACAAGGATGGAAATTCTCTAAAGTTACATGTCAATACACGAAATGTATTAAATTTTATTTTTAAATTTAGTGCCACTTTTCCAGGTTCCGCCACCGAGGTTATTGTCTTCAGTCATAACATGGCAGGAAGGGGAAGTGTCCCATAATAACCCAGATCATATTGGGTTAAACTTTAGTATAAGTGACTCTTTTCTAGGCTTTGTAATAATCGATATTTTATGTGTATATATATAAATTTGTGGTCACTGTGAAAACACCAAAATGTCTTGTTAAAAGTACCGAATTCCTAATTTCAAAGTACCACTTTTCTCCCTCTCAAACCACCGAAAAATTCCTATCCCTACTTATGAGTAATAGAAATACATATTGTTTTATGCAGCTAGTGCGTGGAAATATTGACCCCAAAAAAGTCTCCTTAATTAGTGACTTAACTAAAAGACAAAGAAGTTTTCCCTGGCCGATAAAAAGGAAAAGAATTCTCAACTTATACTTGTGTATACATGTATATGTATAGTACTTAGCATTCAATGATGAGAAAACCACCTTTGTTATTTCCGCAAACTTTGTTTGTGGAAATAACAAAGGTGGTTTTCTCATCATGGATATCCATAATTTCCACGAGGTCAGGCCTGAGATCATCAGTTTTATTCTTAACATTCAAGTTTACTCAAATCACCACTCAATGCCAATAGTCAGAATAACTGATTCAGCCAGAATGGCTGGCTTTCACACCTTGTCTAGTTCTAGCCTGTATCAGCCCTAATGCAGTCATTGAATTAGTTCAAAGTCTGATGTCATTCCTTCTAGAATTACTTCAACCATTACTTCCAAAATATGAGGAAACCTTATTACATACTCCTTAAAATTGATTCAAACATGGCCACACTATATGTATAATGTGCATAACTCATGGAGTAATACTATGATGAATGTTATACATACGGTAAAAATGGATGACTCTTTCAGCCCATCCGATTCTGGAAGTGACGGTAAGCGGAAAATCACCTAAAAGAGAAATAAAGTTCACATTTCTTGAAAGCCCAAGAATGGCATGAGTGCGAGCTCAAGGTTTGGATTAAATTTCCTACGTACCACATGCTCTTCTTCAGTACTAGAGCTTTCCTCAGGTATTGTTTCTGGAAAGGCTGTCTCTTTGGGTGATGACAACCAATTGCTCTATAACAAAGACATAAACATGTACTATACAAAACAAAACAATACCCACAGTGCAGCATTAAAAAAACAAGGGTAAAGAGGGCATTTATTTCACTATCTGAATCAAAATTTGACACACATTAGAAAGAGCTGATTATCCAAGGCAATGGAGAAGAAGAATTAATCAAATACGCTGAAGTGACAGATAATCAGAACATATTCTAGTCTTCAAGTCATAGGCTTTTTTTTTCAATGTCATACAACCATGAAGTTTCAAGATATGTTGTTGAAATACTCATTTTTATTAAACCATCATACATATATCTAAGTACCATTTATTCCTCCAAAAAATTGCACCCAGCTAATACACCTTTTGTTGATTCTGTGTACTGAATGTGCTTCATCATTACATGCAGTAGAACCACCACATAACAAACCCGCTAATAGTAAAATTTCCCAATGGCAAATGTTTTTGTTCTGGTCGTGGGGAAATTATCTGTTTAAGTATGGGACAACTACGTGACTATGAAATTTTGCTCATATGAATAAGATGACATTTTCATTTCTTTAATCCATTATGAAATGACATCAAGAGTTCATATTTTTGTGCAGATCCATGTCTAATTTCTTAATTCCTAACCTGCAGCCCACCAGGCTTGTCGCTCAACACTTTCAACAAAACACCAATTTCAGATATGGGTCATTACCTAGACCTCAATTCAACAAATGATGGTCCCTTAGGATCTCAGAGTATGCCCAAAATTGGTGTGTAGGTAGCAGATCACCTCAAACTAAATAGGTTTCCAAGGACTATTTTGAGAAAAAAAATGTACATGAGATTTATATGACTTTAAAATTTTTCACATTTTTGCCTAAAATATGTGCATTGATTCATATTTTTCCTTTTATCTTCCCTCTTAATTGTCTTAAAGCAATGATTAGGGACATGCAAAACTCGCAAATGCAACAACGCGAATTTTTGCGCGAATTCTGGGGTTTTTCCGCGAAAACGCGAATTTCGTTTTTGTTGCGAATTTCAACATTTCAATCGCGAATTTCAACATTTAAATCGCGAATTTCAACATTTCCAACGTGAATTTCCTCATTTTCGCGGCCTCTGTAATTAAAATTGCGAATGTAAACATTTAGTTGGGCAGTAAATATGGAAAATGCCTTTCCGGTACAACTTAATTTAGAAATGTTACTCGGATATAATATTTCAATCAAGTTTTGTGAACATGAACAAAAGGAGTGAAAAATGCATGCCAAACTTTTGCTATACAGGCAGTCCCCGAGTTACGTAAGCCTCGACTTACATTAATATGTACTTACCTAAGTGGGAACCTTACTCAAAACGACGAAAATTACGGAAGTTACGGGATGCAAAGAGCGGTTGCATACTTTCAGGGGGAGCGTGTCATCGCATGAGCATAGTGATTTTCTTTTGTGACAGTTTTATCACATTCAACAAAACTTAAAATGCCTAAGTGGACAGTGACGGCAAAGCAGCGTTAGGCAGAATTTCGACAACATGGATTATATTGTGCTAATAACAAAATAATTCTTTGCGTTTTTACAATACAAATATTTTGTGGAAAAGGAAGGACAGCTGCACGAAACACATATTGAGTGAAAAACATAAGGCTAATGTTGAAAAAAATTCTGCCGGTGGGAGTGGAATAAAATGGCAAGCATCCATAATATTAATATTCAGAGTGGTATTTTTTTACAAAACTACTAATTCCTTGCTAGGTATGATAACTTCTAAAACAGAAGCTGTAAAGTCGATACTAGTGCGGATGGCATCAAAGGCATCAATAAAACTTTGCTCTCTTGTAGTAGAAGACCCAAGTAGAGTTAGATTTGAAAACAGCTTTTGACCCTCAAGTAGTTCTCACAATGGAGGTGAGCCCTGCCAAAAATACGAAATTGAAAAAAAGTTCATAGCCTTAAGTTAATTGAGATGGTAAAGTTGATGTTGGGGTTTGGGGAATTACGGTGAATATTACAGCAACAAAATTTCCAGGGTTCAGTGGATATAATGAAAGCAATTCAGGTACTAAAATTGTTTGAACCATCATTTGCATTAAAGTGCCTTGAAGCAATTTGGACCCCCTCTGCAAATGTGGACTGGGAGGGATTTCTTTCCTCCTACAACACTGCTAACAAATAGGAGAACAAATCTAAATGAAGAAATTTTAGCCATACTTGCAATTTTTGCATTTGAAAATACGGACATTTAACTGTAATTTGCCTTTTTATGTAAATTGGTTAGGTACGTGAAATGTACAAAAATATAAAATGTAAATACAGCATGATATTAATTGTTTACATTCTCCCTAATCAATGATATTCAACATTTTTTGCTAACAGGTGGGCCTGCTGGGAGGAGAGCACTTAATTTACACCAAATATTTTGTCGTGAAAATAAAACCAATTTCAGGGTAAAATAACAACGCTTTTGCAAAAAAATAACACCACTTTTGGCTATAAAATAACCCCACCTTTTGCAGGTCTCTAGCAATGATATATGATTCATATAAACGCTTATTCCTTTTCAAGAACAATTTTTCTAATTTGAATACATTTTCTTCAATTTCTTATTTTTTTGTTTAACTTTAAACAGTTGGTAAATAATGTTTCTTAAACACTCCATCTCCGGACTGGTTGAAACTTTTTTTTCACAGGGGAGAGTTGCCGAATATCGGATAGTATCCTACTACCTATTGGATAATTTGATATCTTCCTCATCAGGAGCTGCAACCTAGGCAGTTTTGGTGTAAGTACTCACGTAGTGGTCGGCCATTTTCTCCCAGTCAGTTGCTAGTGCACCTGCTGTGTGTTTGTTTGGTGAGATCTTTCGTGTTTGTGCATTTGGAAATATTTTGAAGACTTCATTTGAACTTTGAAGTTTCTTTTAGAAAGGTAACAAAACCATACTAATACTGAAATCATAATATACTCCATGAACAGTAGTTTAAAATTATATCATATTAGCATGGCTAGCACTTTCCCTCGAGGTTATTGTTGTCTAACTGCAGAACACATGGGTTGCCTCATATCGGACAGTAAATGGCATTCTAATACCAGATATTAGGAAAACATTTACTGAAATTACTTTTTTCAAATTATAGATGGCTGAAACCATTAAAAGATAAAAAATTGACCATGATGCTATGGTACAGGCAGTTGTTGTCATAAAGAAAAAGAATATGGGATTTTTAAAGGCATCAAAAATTTACAAAGTTCCTTGTTCTACTCAAGAGAACAATGTTAACACGTTGCGTACGGATGGCGAGAATTCTCGTCATTTAAATCCCAACCATTGCGGATGGATGACGAGAATTCTCGTCATTTGGGAGCACCATTTTAAACTTTTAATTTACATTATTTACGTTTTTGTGGTAATTTTTTCATTTGCCTTTTGTTAATAAATAAGAATAGTCACAACCTAATATTTGTTTTCGTTAATTAATTTTGACGATATTAGCCATTTAACTGAATTTAAATCCCACATCGGTTTTCTGTAATGGCAGGCAATCTCAATTTCAACAGCTTGAAACTTATTTGTCGCCCCTCTTCATGTCGCCCCTCTTCATGGTCAGTTCCTTCTCACGATGTGTTTTGAACAGTTCATTTTCTTGAGTCCCAGTGAATTGTGATTTTGGTGTTGTGTTTGTCTTGCGAGAGAGTTTTCTCAATCCGTGTTTTTTGAAATATTTAATAAAGGAATATTCCATGTTATGGCATCACATAGGAAAGAGAGTGCTTTGCGCGAGGAAGAAATTTTATTAGATCTGTGCGCCGATGATTTGTCAGATGTGCCATTATAGTATGACGAAGAGAGCGACGAGAGTGGAAATGATTCCGATATTGTAGTGAGGATCAGAAATAGAAAATCCACTCCTCTATTCAAAAGTGAAAGTGACCCCGATATGAGTGCCAACGAAGACAATACTTCACCAGGAATCTCTACTACATGGAAAAAAATAGATTCTGAGAGGAATTTAGAACAATTTTTGGGCCAACCTGGAGTAAAACGTGTACCAGACAATTCTTCCAGTATCCTTGATGTAGTCTCACTGTTTGTTGCCGATGACTTTTTCGAAATGACGTGCATTCAATCCAATCTGTATTACCATCAAAATCAACATAAATACAAACAATCACCAAAAACAGGGAAGTGGTCAGATGTAACCATTGCTGAAATGAAAAAATTCTTTGCGATTTTGATTCTCATGGGGCAAGTGAGAAAAGATTCACTGAAGGAGTATTGGAGCACTGATCCTTTTATTGCAACGAATATATTTGGAGAATTACTGACGAGAAATAGATTTGAACAGATTTGGAAAGCATGGTATTTCAGTGATAACGAGGAAATTTTGGTTGCGACGGACAGGCTATATAAAATAAGACCCGTACTGGAATACTTCATAGAAAAATTTCAAAAAATATACAAACCAAAGCAGGAGCTATCACTTGATGAAGCGATGATTCCGTGGAGAGGAAGATTAAAAATCAAGACCTATAATCCAGCCAAAATCATAAAGTATGGGTTACTAGTTCGTATGGTTTGTGAAAGTGATTCTGGCTACATTAGTAATTTAGAAATATATTCGGCCGAGGGAAAAAAATTAGAACAAACCATCCTTTCGCTTCTGCAGCCTCATCTCAATCTTTGGCATCATGTCTATCAAGATAATTATTATAACAGCGTAAAAATAGCAGAACTGCTCTTTGAAAATAAAGTAAGAGTTTGTGGAACCATCAGGCCAAATAGAGGGCTCCCTGCCACATTGAAGAGTGAGGCGAAAAAATTGAAAAAGGGACAGTACACGTTTGCTCGTAAAGCTGAAGTGCTTCTGGTGATTTGGAAAGACAAAAGGGAAGTGAGAATGATTAGTACTATTCACAGCGCTAGGATGGGTAATACACAACTGACAGATAGGATTACAGGACTGCCAATCAAAAAACCTATCTGCATTTTGCAATACAATAAGTTCATGAAAGGCGTAGACAGGGTGGATATGTATTTATCGTATTATACTATCATGAGAAAAACAATGAAATGGTCAAAGAAAGTAGTTCTGTGGCTTATAAATTGTGCTCTATTTAATGCTTTTAGAGTTTTAAAAACCCTAAATGAATCAAATAGCATTCGATTCAAAGGCTTTCTGCTCCAGACCGCCAAAGAGTGGGCAGCGAGTAGAGAGGAGCCAGATGAGTCATCTTTGGAGGCCGACAGCGGTGATAAGCCGATGCAGCGTGTTTCGTCAAGGGATCACCCACATCGTCTCTCGAGAGACCTAAGTAAACATCATCTCATTCCTATCGTGGGTATGGGGAAGAAAAAATACCACACAAGAAGATGCAAAGTGTGTGCTTCAAGAAAAATTAGGAAGGAGACGAGATATGTGTGCTCATCTTACGGTGTTCCACTCCACAAAGAAAAATGTTTCATGGAGTATCACACAAATAAGAAATACTAAAATTATTTGTGAGTATTACGTTCAAAGTTCCATTAAAAAATTTAAATTTATAAGAAAGTTATGACAATTTTACTGAAGCAATGCATGTTCAAAAACTAGACTTTAAAAATCCGCCGGAACGGAGGGTTAAAACCCATTTTTATACCCTGGTACGCAACGTGTTAATCACACATCCAAAAATGTTGAGGGACTTTTATTAACCCTTAAGCTGCGGCAGCTAGAGCGCATTTCGTCCACCCTGTGCGGCAAACATCTATTCGGACGGAGCCTGTCACTCCTTCCCACGGGCCGAGGCCGGGCAGTTATATGACCCATGTAATCCCCTCCCAACTCTTTTCTCGGGATCCCAGGGAGTGGGCACCGGAACTTGTCTAGGGATTAGTGGAACATGGAACTAATACTGAAAATTTGTTTTAGGCGTAATTGTTGAAAACAAATATGACAATATATTTTCTGGCACCTTTCTGTTTAATTTGATACCAAACACCAAAAAAATCCGTTGATAATTGAGCCGGGCGCGAGCATAAGACAACTCATTTTTGAGACAACCGTAGCCTCTTGAGTGAACAATCGGAAGAAAGGGTCGCACCTCATTTCGGTGGTATGCGATCCCTAAAGAGCGTGGGAAGGGAGTGGTTTGGGTAAAAAGGGTGGATTACCAGATGTCCACCGCTGGAAAGAAAGAGTTTGGGTCATAAAAATATGAAAGGACTGAGGGAGCAGGTAGACAGAAAGGGTCAAACGTACAAGAACGTTCTCTCCGCAGTTCCCGATACACACGTACATGTACGTTTGCCGCAGCCTAAGGGTTAACTAGACTTGGAAGAAAGAGTGCCTTAGGAGACAAACTTGAAAAACAATTGGTAGAACTGCAAGATAATGGATCAAAGATTTTAAGGCCTTACATTGCCTGACATAGAGCAGCTCGAATTCCAATTAGCTGCAAAAAATTATACTGAAAAACCATTTGCTCTTTTAATAGGCCTTGCTGGTACAAAGTTGCTCTGAAATATTAGCATGAGGCACCCTGAAATTTTCTTATACACAGCTTAATCCACGTCATTGGCCCGAGCCAAAGGTTTCACCAAAGGAAAAGTATATGCCTTTTATGACATGTTAAAGCCTGAAATCCAGAAAATCAGTTTGAACCCACCTAAAGCTTGTAATGTCAACCAGACAGGAATAACTGTGATTCAGTCTTCGCATGCTAAAGTTTTCTCTATGAAAGGGAAAAAACCGGTTGAACTCTTTCCTCACAAGAAAGAGGAGCATTAATGAGAGTTGTAACATGCATAGCTTCGGGTATTTTTGTACCAGCACTGATTATTTTTCCTAGGAAAAATAAGAAGTCTGAACTCTTCGACGGTTGCCCTCCAGGAACAATTGCTCCATGTCGCACTTCTGGATGGATCCAAGCACACATTCATTGATTGGCTTAATCATTTCATGAATTATGTAAATCATACCTGAAATCTTAGTGAGATTCTCTTGGGAAGAGAACATGGAGTCATCATTGTGTATTGTGTGCCCCCCCTACACATCACACAGGCTACAGCCCACAGATGTATTACCCTATCAAGTTAGGCAGTTGATGGGGAAGACCTATGGAAAAACAGCAACTTTGCAGATTGCTATGAGTGGCTTTAGGAAATATAGTAGGTATCATGCCCTTTGATAGAAATAGGTTTTCTGAAGCATACTTTGTTCCTTTGGCAGATGAGGGAGCAAATGAAAACAGACCTACAGCCGACCCACAAGAGAAAACATCACCAGCAAACAGCAGGCCTACAACTTCGGAACCCATCATGCCTTCTTTGGGCAGGTCATCATGTCAAACTCCTACTTCATCATCATTGAACTATTATCACCTAATGTCTCTCCTCATGACATTCGACCACCACCAAGACTACTCAAACGATCATCAAAGCCTGAAAGAGGTCGTCCAGCAGGAAAAGCCGCAGTCATAACTGCTACCTCATATAAAAATAAATTGGAGGAAGCAATGTCCTCAGAAGCCAAGAACAGCAATAAAAAAGATCTGAAAAAGTACCCAAAGCACATCAAATAAAGGAAGTAAGAAAAACACTAAAGCAGATGTAAACCCAGGACCATCTTGTAGCAAGAAAATGTTTTCTACTAATAAAAAATGAAAGGCAGAAATTAAGAGCAAGCCTTCATCAAAATACATAGACCCAAATGAAGATTCACTCTCAGAAGAGTCAATCTTTGGTATCAACCTATAAGCTGGATAAAGGAGGTGAACAATGGATTAGTGTCAATGCATCAAGTGTCTTCGATGGGCACATGAGTTGTGTGCCGGCACAGAAAAAAATGGAAAACTTTTGTGCCTGATTTTTGCAATTATTGGAACTTGAAAGTTAATTGAACTTGGAATAAAAATTAACAGACAAGCCAACTAAAAGTTTGTTTTATTAACTTCTGTTAATCCCTGTCTGATATTAGAAACCCATACCATCGGACATTAGGCAATCTTTTTCAAAAATTCAAAAATGCCATTATTTTGCCATTTGTTTTTTTAAACCAATTTATTTATTGCATCCAAAAATTAACATTTAAAAGCAAACATGCTACTGAACATTTTGGGAGGGTAAGTTTTAAAAAAATTGGTAGTTACTGCAGTTTTTATTCTAATAAAAAAGTATCCGATATTCAGCATCTTTCCCCTACTCTTAACGCATTCAACTCACAATCCTGGATAAATTCCAATGGCAACCCATTAATGCAGTATTTAAAAAAATATTTAAACATTTAAATTTTTCTCCAGTCTGGCACCGTGGGCTCTGCCCTGGAGCATGCATGCAGCTGACATGTAATACATGCCTAGACATAGTACACTGATAGCTCCAGCTCATACTAACTGTCATAAACTAAAACAAACTACTAATGGCTTTTATTTGTAATTTATAATGAAAACTAAACCTATTCCAAGAGGAACACCTATTCCAGTCTACCACTACTAGCCACTAACTTCAATAACTAGTAGGCAATTGCGGAAAAGAAGCTAGAGTAGGGTAGGGGAAAGGTCGGTAATGTACATCTACACAGGTATTGCAAAGTATGTGGTCATTTTCCAATGACTATGGATAAAAATTAGCACTCAGGAGGATATAAAAACTTCAAGAAGTCTTTTATAGATATTAAATATTTACATCTAACTCTGGTGGACATATCACCTCTTCATCCAGCTGCTGTTTAGCTCCATCAGCCTTGGATATGAAAATAGGATCTATTATGTTGCCAGTTCCATTTCCACCAGAATGGATAGGTGGACTCTCTCCAAAACCAAAGTCGCCATCATCACTGGCTGTCTTTCCTAAAATTTAAAATATCATCATCTTTTAAAGGATAGCAGCCCTTGTATGCAAATCAAGTTAAATTACCATGACACTCATATAGTTGCTCAAAATAACAAATGAAATGGACAAGTCCTTTCTTCTTGTTTTCTGGTTCAGAATGACTAATGTGACCCAAGCTCTCTTTGATACCCATAACCTTAGCTTGTTAAGAACTAAATTTGGTGTATTACTTAGGTAATATGCCCAGGATAGAAAACACAAAATATATACATCACTAAAACCAGAGGCTACATCTAATCTGCAAACTTTGGGTTCATACTTTAATGCAGAAACTGTCACAAACAAATCTTTGGAAAGTAGACACATATATCATTACTTCATTAATAAGTTAGAAATATAAGAGACAATTTTACCTCAATGCAGTGAAGTTTATAAAAAAATTTCAGTTAAAAAAATCAAAGGATTTTGAATACGAGCCACATCAAACACTATGCTCTACGCCAGGGTTTCCCAAACTTTTCCTGAGATAGAATACTTCGTAAATCCTGAAATTTTAACAGAACACCTTGTTTACTTTTCAAATATTAAACCATTGCATTTAGGTAGCAGCATATAAAACCGTTCTAGGTTTCCTGGAACACCCATTAACTTTCCGCGGAACACAAGTGTTCCGCAGAACATAGTTTGGGAAACCCTGCTCTACGTGATGAATAAATCAAAGAAGTAAAACAAAGCAATTACTGCTACATATATTACATTTCTCAAAAAAAACATTCATGTTTTTGCATGCCTCATTTACAGTTCGACCATAGTTATCTGATGTCTTAATTTTTGGTGTCAAATTTTCCATTCTGATCACAATCATTAGGGAGAACATAGAATGACCTTTATTTTCCCCTGTTTAAGGCTTCGACATAATTGGATACTTTAAACATCACTATGTTTACCATTCCTCAAGGAAATTTTTATATAGGGTGTGGCTTTGCTGGGGATATGGCCACTGTTAAATAATAATACATGTTTGTCTTATAGGATAATATTTCGTGCCCATTGAAAGCCTTGCACTATTGTTTGCAGCACATGCTGAGTTGACTTTCCGACATTCCCAAAGCCTTCTCCCATTTTCAGCCACAAAAATAGCAGCACCGATCGAGTCCTGATCAGATGTATTTCCCATAAGGTTTATTCTTTTGTATTTTCTCCTGCCTTTGCCAACATCTGAAATTTCATGATTTATTTTTTTCTTTGACCCAAACTCAGCTTTCTGGCTTAACCCTTTTGCTGCGGTCAACCTGCGGAGACTTCCCAGCCACTGTGCGGCAAAAAAGTGAATGGTGGGTAGGAACGACCTTGCCAACGGAACATAGGAGCTACGTTCACAACAGTCCCCCAGGCGGACGTAGCTCCTACGTTCACACCAGCAAAAGGGTTAACTAGACAGATGTCTACTAGACCATATCTTTTGTTTGACACAAAAATCAGTGCTTTGGAGTCACAAGATCTACTGCATGGAAATTTTTGCCCATGCCCAAAATGGCCACCAGTTTCCCACCAAGGTCATATTCGCACTGTATTCATATATGTATCTGATCGAAAAAGGTAACAATTAGTTCAATCATGTTAGTAGTCACAAATTTATGCATCATAATGGATCACCCAGGAAACTTTATATTGCTATTGAAGCATCCAGTGCTTTCCCTGAATTACTTGGGTGAATTCTTCATGATTTCCCACAGGGTCAAGAGTTCAGCAACTGACGTTCCAATTACTAACTCTGCCATTGATGCCAGGACTAGATTTTGACATAACATATATCCTAGGATTTGCATGAGGTCACCTCTCATTGGCTGTTTAAGACTCAGGGAGTCTACCAAATCTCTTGTGAGTTCGGTGAGGTGTACTTCGGCAAGACAGGCCCCACCAATGAAACAGGAATCAAGAACACAGGTGCATCAAGTTAGGTTACCCCAAAAAATCAGCTGTGGCAGAGCGCAGACTATCCCAGGACCACATCATTACCTTTGATGATGCCACCCTGAATGGCAGAGCCCATGGATACAGAGACTGATTGAGCAAGGAGACAGGGGCGGATTAAGGTTGTTGTTTTGGGGGGGCGGATCACTACTTCTCCGCGGCGCCTGGGGGGTATGCAATACATTTCAACGAAATGGAGGTCCGGGTGGACTTCACTCGGAAAATTAAAAGAAATGAAGCGCTTGGAACTTAGTTTTGGTGTGGCTATATTAGGTATAAGAGATGTGATAAATTATTGAGTAAATCTATCTAATCACATTTAAAAAACGTAAAAAAACGATGCAAAGGATTCCATTCTTACGAAGTGAAGTGTCTTTCGGGTTTTATACCGCGTTGGTCCATGTTTCCTCCGACAACAGTTTCAGCGGCGTTTCAGTCGGCTTCTTCAGGTTGGTGAAGTGAAGGTGCAGCCATTTATCGTATTATATATCTAACCCGTTGGAGTCAGGTCTAACGATTGAGATATATAAGACAACGAATGGCTGCACCTTCACTTCACCGACCAGAAGAAGCCGACTACAACGCCTAAGAAACTGTCGTCCAAGGAAACAGACCAACGCGGTGCAAAACGCGGAAGACCTGCATCTTCCCATCCATCAAACCGCGGCAGCCTACACAAGGATTTCGAACTCCTTGAAAGAAATCTTCTTTAATGCCGTACAAAATGAAAATTGGTTGGAATGAAATAGAAATATAAGTACATATTCAGAAAATACTATTTTCCTTTAGTATTTTTATAATTTTTTATAATACCTAGCAACGAAAACGCAGTAATGCTCGGAAGTTACCGTCATTCGTCAAGGGCTCTTCCAATGAAAATGCACCGTCGCGTCGTCCCGATGACCTCTGAATGGTATGTTCTGACAGCCAAGAAAAATCACATGTTAAGTATCAGCTTCAGATTTTCTCTATTTTTCTTGATTTTCTCCCTTCTGTAGCCGTCCAGTTAGCTTGTATTTTGATTTTCAGGTTTTTTGTATTTTTCCAGAAAATTCAGGGCCAACTGGGCACTGCACCTTTGCGATAGACTGTGTGTTGGTGGTTTCCCAGATCACCTTGTTTCCCTAGCAGTTTTGAAAACTTTAACGGCTCTGTAACGAGGGATTTTAACTGCAAATTTGTCACGCAAGCTGCTGTTGATTGGGAAAAAGGGCAATACCTACAAAAACGTCCATTCATTGAGGGAGAAACCACAAGCCAAGGGTACTTTTTAATATGTTCTATCCTCACGTAACGACGCTCTTCCGCGGTTCCCTTCCTATGAGTTGAAAAGGGATACTTGTAGCCGCTTGTGGATGTCCAAGGGCTTTCCAAAAGTTCTGCTATTTTCCTATCATCAGGTCTTTCCTATCCTGGTACAATGAAGAGACCTACGTCACAGCTGAGATTTTCAGCCAAAGGAAGTGAAGAAATTGAAGCTTCAGTCGATGTTTCGTGGCTACGTGGATGGGATTGTAAAAGGACCATGGACTGTACTTGAGTCTCTTTGTCAGTTGTGCAGCATGAAGGCATGGTGTTAACAAATTGTGTATTTCCTCCTGCTGCTTCTGGCTTCTTTTGTTTTTGGACGCAAGAGAAAAAGCTTCGAAGGTCCGCAGAGGCACTATTAGTTTTCCTCTTTGTACCAGGCCTACTAGAAGAAGACACCAGTAAACAAAAGTAAACATTAGCTATTCCTTCTGCGACGAGTTGCAAAAAAACATTATAAGCATATCTTTTTCTCACCCTATTGCGTAATACATACTTGAAAATTATTTTGTTTTACTTAGAGAGTCCTCAATTTTACTGCTATCAAAAGGAGAGGGGACAAAACTACGGTGGGTGGACCTTACAGCATTTCTATGATAACAAAATGAAAATGAAATTCCAGTAAATATGTGGGTGTTCAATTCCTTGATAAAAAATCAGATAAATAGCAATGGAGGCTAATGTGGGCCCGAGCTTGAAGCCAGCCATCCGACCCTAATGGTGAGCGCGAGAAAGTGCAAATAAGTTATGTCGTTGTAATTAACCGACTGAACTTACGATCTCTGGCTGAAAGGTTGATCTACACGTCAGGTATATCACAGCATTAAGGAAAAAAGACGCAGGGTCCTAAACATGTGAAGAACTCTTGAACTTGTCACTCACTACAACTGAAACAATACACTCGCTAGAGCCGGACTACTGACATGTCGCGACGAGCACGAGAGCGGAGGGTGTCGCATAGTAGTCAATGCTGAAGGAGGGTGTGGAGACTGTATTCCCCACACGCAGATGCACTACCCAAACTCGCGGCACGATTCTCTGCATACATAGCAAATAGGTGTATATAGGTCTGAATACATAGTATAATAGCTTATAACTATTCCGTTACGGGACCAAAGCTTTCACAACATTGTTCATCAAAAGGCCTACAAAAGTACAATTGCGAACATCAAGGATACTGTGTCTGTTTAGACAAGTGGCTTTTAGATATTTTCCAATTATCTTTAAACATTGTGTATTGAGCTGGTGAAATAAAAACTTGCATTGGAGAGCCACATTAATGATTACCATTTTTTTATTTTCCCGGGAAATACGGGGGGAGCGGCCGCCCCCCGCCTTCCCCCTTAATCTGCTCCTGCAAGGAGACCATAGAAATCCGGCTGGAGAAAAGAAACTTCCATAAAGACGTGGGATACTGGCTAAGCCAAGCTTGGAAGCCTGTTATCCAAAGAATTAAGGCAACAAGAGGAATTTCAGTTTTTGATATGCAAAATGCACCTCTCAAAAACCAAATACATATAGGCAACTGGGCCACTAATCCAATGATACACAATATGACAAAATCTAGTCCTGGCATCAACACCCAGATGACAATGGCAGATAGTATTTGAAACATCAGTGCCTTTACTTCTAACCAGGTGGGAACCCATGATGAATCATCTCAAGTCACGTAAAACATCATCTTAGATTCATGCAATTATGGTAAAAAGACTAGTATGCACGAAATAAGTCAGCAAAATTTTCAACATAATTAAAAAGATTTTCTTAACTTACGTGCTCCACCCCCACCAAGAAAAACATCTCCAAACTGTGGTTGAGGGCTGTTAGACATTCTATCCCAAAGTGCCCGTGGTTTAGGCTTGCAGTGGGCAGTGAAACATGGAGTGTCAGGATGACGGTAGTCCCATAATGCTTGCCAAATTTTGAGGCCATTTTCTAAACGGAATGTTTGAAAGTCTGACTCCTTCAGATGATGACAAATTGGAGCAAACAGGTAAATAAAGAGCTGCAAAATAAGCAGAGTAACTAATCAACAAGGTAATTTCTAATAATAAAGAGTTTTGTTAAATAGGAAGTAAGTTCTACCCTACCCAATCAAACCATGAAATAGACAATATAAAACAGCAGTATACATAGACACATTGTTAACAAACATTTTACTTCTCATCGTTCCTTTCCTCCAATTCCTTTTCCCTATTCTCTCTCTTCTGCAAGGC
This sequence comes from Pyrrhosoma nymphula, assembly GCA_963573305.1. Lineage (NCBI taxonomy): Eukaryota > Metazoa > Arthropoda > Insecta > Odonata > Coenagrionidae > Pyrrhosoma > Pyrrhosoma nymphula. The sequence continues at coordinate 134,677,417 of OY754327.1, forward strand.
TGGTGTCCTAGCACACCCTGCCATAGACACCATTGCAATGGCTCTCAAATCAGTATCCAGATGTATCACTAATGCAAGAAATTAGGATCATAAAGTAATCTTCTCTTTGTGGACCAATTGAAAATTTTCAACAGCAAAGCATTTTCTTACCTTGCTTCTCAATATATGCCAGATCCTACGCAAAGCTCTGAATCGTTAAGTATCTCCTCTCTGGGTGCAACTTTTTTTTCCACATTATTAGGGTGGTTCTAGTTTACGTTGGATCTTAATTTATCTGTTTGCTCCACATGTGTTAGAAGTTCAATTGTCTCTCATTAATTAGCCAACAAATTTCCTAGTTATATGATAAACATGATGAGGGATCATCATAACATTAGTTATACAAATAAATACTAACAGATAGTAAAACACAAGGTACATTTTTTTAATGAGTGAATTTATCAGAAATTAAATGACAAGCTATTTGAAGTTAGGTTACTTTCCAGCTACAGCATCACTTATACCAAAATGGTGGATCGAAGGGTGGAAATCTAGGACTGAAAATGCAATAAAACTTCAATTTTACTCAGTTGGATGGACCAAAAAAGAGGCAGTATGAGGTATCAAGGTGTGTAAAATCAAAGGTTGATAAAAATGTAGGATGTAATAACATTTTTCAGGCATCTTCATTGTACACATTTAAATTCAAGCCGTTAGTCATATAAATTTGTTTTGATGATTAAATTAGGTTTGAATTGCCATACTTGATGGAATATAAGACATACCATTTTCCCTAAAGTAATAGCTTGAAAATCATCCTCGGGTCTTATATACGCAGGCTTAAGTCATCTCGATGCTCTCTACTGGGCAAATTTTGTTGTAATATTCATGGTACATATTTGCGATTCAGAAAACACTCAGGGATATAAATGAAACATGACCACTACTAAAGAGAGTTAATGTGGAAGTTAGTTTATTTCGTATTTTAACTATTCAACAGGTATAAAAAAAAACAAGTGATAAACAACTAGCACAGTGGAGCCAGATTGCAAACATTCCAACAAATTTTAATTCCAACAAATGGTCTGTACTACGCAGTCCTTCCCGAAGTATTAATATTCATTACCGGTATTATTTTGACAAACAGTACTAGGGTCGATATATACCGCATTCATCCAAATATGGTGCTCCTTTGCATGCCTGGGTTAAGGCCCGGGCAACACGAGCGACTGCCCGGGGCACTGCTAAGGAAGGGGTGCCGTGATTGTGAAAAAATATTTTTTTACTACAACGTTTAACTGGTGAGTAGGTTTGATAAGCAGGGAGGGGGGGGGCGCCGGAATACTTTCTCGCCCAGGTTAAAATTTTGTCTTAAGCCGGCCCTGCTCCTTTGAGCATAAGCTTCCCTCACCCAACTTTTCATCTCTATTTTTGGAAAGGAGATACCTATTTTCTACCCATATTTACTCTTGTTCCACGAATTTCCTTCTTACTAATCTTCTTCAAATAAAATATAGCATTGGTCATTTTTTTTCAGTGTATCCACAGAAATAATGCAAGGAAAAATATTCAAGATGCAATTGTATCGCGGGTTGCATATATGGACTATTCTGTAGCGTTATAGGTCTATAGAAACATCGTCATGATGGAAAATTAATGAGATGATAAAAGTTTAGCTCGTAAATTCTTAGAGTTATATATCGTGGAATATGTATATGACCAGAGTAGCTTGTCGATTTCGATGGGTTCCTCATTGCCAGTTCAAGTGGAAAAATGTGTATCACACTGATGCATTATGGGCTGCATAAGGTCTTTACAGAGTTGCCATACAGCTGTAAACCATAACAAAATCGACATAATGATAAATTAAATAGTTAAACAAATTCGTTAATTTCAAAGTTTGGTTCGTTTTTACTAATATGAGTTATATTAGTTACTACCTATATTTCTTCGTTATATTGGACCATTAGTCACGGAATATGTGTGGTTTTTTTGCTTTTCATGCTAAAAAATAGCTTCCCTCCCCCCTTATGACTAACGATATTTGGCCAAAATAAGGGACACATTCGGACATATACGGTACATTGTTTTGTGCTTTAGCGATACTGAAGAGCAATATATCAAACGTCATGCGACGCCATATAAGACTTTGTAAAACTATGCCCCTCACTATGCTAAAACCAGAAAAAAACTAACAAAATAGTCTCCAAATGTAAAGCATATTATTCCAATACGGATTATGATATAGATGCTTGACTAACTGACAACATTTTATGTCTTATGGAAGACCGAGCCACATTTAGTGCCGTATTTCCTGTGCATATTGCAGGAAAATGGAGTACATAGATATGCTTGTTATTATGTTGTGGGTCGTATTCAATGGCTTTGCTCGCAATTAGTACGAAGTATTACAAAACTACGTAAAATGAGGAAAATATGTTCGAAGTATGTGCCTATGTAAAAAAAAAGAAAAAACTAAGTAGAATCAAGAAACTAAACATAGACAAGAGTTTACCATTGGTAGGGACCCTGAAAAGAGGTAAATAAACTCGAGGGAAAGTGGTGTAAAAATCGCAAATTTCATGCTCTGGCAGTGAAAAAAATATTTACGTATTTCTCAATTTTAACAAACAAAAAATTGTATTAGAGACATAAATTGTCATATCTAACTTATTCTATCTAATCTTCATTGATAGTTAAGAAAATACACAGATATACGCAAAATACAGGCCATCACAAAGGTGATTCAATGGCCACCCTGCTTGTGAGGACTGTGTTGTGTGGGTTGCCTATTGCCAATTTCCATGGTACTGCTTCTTTGCGTATTCAAAGCGTAATGTGTAGGGACCCTGAAAAGTGGTAAAAAATGTCAAGGGAAAGGGGTAAACAAATCATAGAGACAGCAGGTTAAAAATCTTGAATTTGAACAGGGGTAAAAAGAAAAAGTTGTTTATTTTAAGGATGAGTCTATATCGATTCTCAGGCTTAAAATCGGTATCGAGAATCGATCCCCTAAAGTCGCTTCCGATTCCATTGATTCCAGATAGATAAATATTTTAAACATAGACTATAAGCTGAGGATATATTTGCTAACTGTCATTAAATACACTTTTTGATCGACTTAATTGCCTTTGTTATTTTATTCCAGCCAGTACTTGAATTTAAATAATAGTCGTAAGCTAATGGTATATCAATATCCCACCTGTTATTATCAATAAGAATCGATGGAATCGGAATCCGGAATCGATTTGAAAGAATCGTAATCAAAATAAAGTGGAATCGACTCATCCCTAGTTTATTTATCAACTGAAACATACAATGGAATTCATTGTTGACTCATGTAGAAAGAAATTTCAAATTCTTGTATTACAGCCATTATAGCTCTGGAGCATTAAATTGCATTTGCTTATTGTGGCATTTAAACTACCCCTACAAAGAACTTTTGCTCAGCGGTGCAGGACAATATCCTTAGCAAGACAATGAATACACACCGACCCTTCCTGTCAGTGGCCTCATCACACATAATTGCCACTTGATGGCCTTTAACTGATGCCTTTATCTTTTCTTGGCAACTTGTGGAGCATATTTTGCGCTGCAGGTATCAGCACCCAGAATTTCTCCTGCTCATGCAGTTATTCTGAAATTTTCATCACAATAAAGTCTTGCTGCTTGCAAAGTTCAGTTGCTTAAGTATGCAATATGCAATGCCTCTCAACGAATCAGGGGTGCTGGAGGATATCCCTCGGAAAATTAATAGACATAAAACGCATAAACATAAACTTACCTGGAATATATCTATTCATCCATGCTTTGAAGTTTGGATCGTCTAATTTTTCCAAAGGTATGTTAGCTTTCATCAGAGTACTAACTGTGTCACAAATCAATTCCTCTTTTTCTTGCTTTATGTACTCTTTTTGGATTGCTGATTGTGTCTGATATGGACAATTGTTGCTTATTCAATGTCCGTCGTCGTCCTTAAACATTTGCCGATTTTTGGACATAAATAATTGATGTGCTTGCTGCTGCTTCATGATGGAATCTTTTCTGCTCCAGTCGATTCGGATGTTACAAAATTCGCACATCATGATTTTACTTCTTGCATCAAATATATATAAACCATCGCTTTCAAACTCCTTTTGGCGATAAAATATGTTGACAGTTTTCGGCATTATGGTCTACAGAGATACTTTTTCTGATCAAAAGTAGCTCCGATCGAACTATAAATGTAAATGTCTGCCTGCCCATACTTGTCTTTTGTAGGTACCACCCCGCAGCACCGGTGACGCCGTAACTTAAATGACAATGCTGGCTTGGCTGACTTAATTTTTCTAAAATTTCTTTCAGGACAAATAATGCGCCGCGTCATACGGAAATATTAGTGTGTCCCTATCTCATACTTTATACCACCCCGCCATCCCGGCAACTCTCCAGCCGCTGACCCTCCGCCACGGGCTCCGAATCAGTTCACTGTGGCATGATTGCTGTCGCACCGGAGTCATATCATAAAGTTGGCAACATAATATACTCAACATCAGTCAGTGAATTCAATAGTTTATCCTTAAAGAACTCTTTTTGTCTACCCAAGGAGTAATTATACGACCCGTCAGTCACAGCTTAGGTGGAGCGCTCTTTGAATAAGATTATTACGTCCAATTGACAACTGCATTTGTCTCTTCGCCCAACCGCTAAGATATTTAAGATACTCTTGTATAGGATAGTTATTGGTTCAATTAATGCTATGCGCAGACTTTCTGAAATCATCTTTCATAAGCGCAATTGCTTGAATGGCAACTTCTCTTAAGAATCTTTCGGAATAAATACTACGCAAGTCATATTTCGGCGGCACGACAAAAATGATGCACCCGACTCCGCCACCATAAATGCGATCTAGGGAGACATACGCAGATATCATGGTCACATGCATCATCAGACTGATGATAGCGGCGTGGTCACATTAATAATAATTATGTATATATTTCACACCATGAGTTTGCAAACATTTATTCACCAAACCGGATGATGACTTTCATTACGCATTTTACATATATATCAAAATAAAACTTTCAAAGAATTTCACATTTTTTTCGCAAAATATCACACGATAGGTAAAAAAAATTGAAATTTCGTGCAAAATGTCACACCAACAGCCAAATACCGGGTAAATTTCGCAAATAAAAAGTTATTTGCGACTTTTCGGTGAATTTCATTAACTTTAAAATTGCAAATTTTAACTTATTAGGGCTTTAAACATCAAAATAACAACTTTTATGCTCTTTAAAAAGAATACGCGAAAAAACCCATTCGTGAAATTTCAGGGTCCTTAACCATTGGCATACGCTATACTTCCCCGTTGGACCTTATAATGTTGCTACACAAAATGCTAAATTGAGAGTAACGTAAAATCAAGGTGCGTAAATCGAGGTTTCACTGTGTAAAGAAACAATATTGTACGTTGGGCAAATGTAGTAATTAGGGAATTATGTCTTTTGGGTTTTGAGGTTTTATAGGGCTGTAGAGTATGGAGCATCATATTCCAAGCTTGTGCCAATTTTGGTATACTCTACACCTTGCAGACTCGAAATTCTCAGAGACTGTTGTGGTCTTGCAAAGTGCAAGTGAGTGGATGAGACAAGTGCTGTGACCTTGTTCATGTCATCGCGATCCTGCGACTATTGGACTTTTATATGGTCTATCCCACTGCTGCCATCTTTTACACTCTTCCAAGTCAAGTTGTGAACCTTCCCACCAATCCACGGTTCGACTTCCCCCCCCCCCCCCCCACTCGACAGCTGTTTTCCCTCCAAGGCTGATGAAATGTGCCGCGAGCAGACAAGCTCTTTTTCCTTCCGAGTGCCGAGAAAACTACATTGCGGAGTTCCTACTGAAGGCGTGCTGTCTATACCAAGTGTTCATGGTACCTAGTCAACCGCTATATTTGATTTGTATTATACCTTATAAATATAATTGTTATTGTTGGAAGTCAAACCTATTTTAAGGCTGTTGTTATTTCATTTTGTTTTGACTCCGTTTACCAGCCTCTGTCAATTCAATTACGACGATGAATTCCCATCAAGTTCCATCGCAAGCTTTCGGGTCTGACGGATGGGGTATTATCAGGAATTTTGTGGTTCTTATTCCTAATGTTAAATTATATTATCCACACTTCAATTCTTTAAGCATTCAGCAATGACAGCAGAAGCTAGGATCATTGTGTTTCACATTCAGCCACTCCCAAGAGCAATGAAATTACCTTCACCTTGAAAACCTCCCTTAAAAAACATCACCTTGTGCATTCCCAATGGATAGGGATTCAAACTGTGCTTGTTTATGTGTTAAAAAGGCCTTTCAGGAAGAGCCTTCCTCACAATCTCCTCCCTCCATGCGCTGTGCGATGTGAACACTCCTCCCACTGTGCGATTTTGTCAGCAGTATGGCCGATTTCAATGGCGGGCAGTCGTTTGGGTATCATGGCATTCAGCAATCTCATGCTGCTTGAAAGAGTTGTCAAGTGACCTCAGAAAGAAGCCGTGTCAAGTAGGTTGCACCAGAATTGGTAAAATATTTTTGTATGCAATTGCACATTTCAATAAAGTTTGCTATGACATAAAAAATGCTGCCGAAAAATCATGAGGGCTTTTGGCAGCTCATAATAATGTTGGAGCAACTCCACACTGGTTGCAATAAAACACAACTGATATGCATGTTTTGGCGACAAACTTGGTTTACAGGACTTCCATTAAACATGTATGCCATATATAAACTATGATGGCATTAAAATGTATTGAGAATTTTATGAGAAATCTCGTAAGAAAGAGATATGAGCTTTATTTTCTTGGAAAGTAGTGAAAAATTACTGCTCAGATCCAAGCATGGTTGCAAATGATTGCAGGTAAAAACTGAAGATTGGAGCAAAAACAGGTAAGTCTTGACCCACACAGAGAAGAAAGCCCACGTTAATTATTTGTGATAGTAGTTTCACATGACTCATATTGACCTAAGTGAATATAAGTTTAGACCATTGAATCCATTACACAAAAACAAACAGATGGGACAATTTACTTTTCTCTTGTACATGTGCAGATGGTATTTAATTGCTATAGCATGATTCCCTGGCATAACCTGAGCATATGCGCAACATATCTTGTGCTACTAGGGTATCATCACAAGAGATGCTACACCAAAAGCTGCATGGGAGTCATAGATGTCTTGTATGAGCCGTTAACTATTTATGCAGTCAATATATTGAAACTCATTTTGAGTGATAAGGCTCTACAGCTTATAAGCTAAATGACTGAACAACCACTTCTATAAACATCACTTAAATGACTTACTGAGATTGATGGTATTGAGAAGAGATAGTAGAAGGGTGAAGAGTGAATGATTCCCTTTTCATAATCAGCATCAGCACATTCTTCTGCAGCATCCAAAATAATCCAATGAAGGGTGTACAACAATTTTGTTTCTGCAGCACCAAGATTGACCAAGTTTGTGTCTCGACTGTAATAAGAAAAATACAACAGTAAGAAAACATTTAGTGATCTCAATGTGAACTGCAGTAGCATTAAGTGAGTGAGTAGATATAATTCAGGTTCCAAAGCAGTTGATACAAACGTTCATTTAAATAGATAACTTTAGGACATCACAACAGAATACTAAGTACCTACAAATGAATTGACCTTCGGAGAAATCTGAGAGCTATAGCTTTTCATAGCATAAAATCTTACCCCACTTAAGTATATTTTAAAGTATAATATGCCATGATACTAATTTGAGATATCATTCAATGGAAAACCAGTTCAACAAGATTAAGTTGCAATGTATCAACTAACATGTTCGAAGACGCAATCCAAGTGATTCGTTACATTCAATATATATTGCTGTGTTACGCGACATAATGTTTGGAGTTACACTCCAACCTTGGGCAGAAAGTGTGTAACGGCGGTAATAAAACATGATGTCCACTTGGGTCGGACAGCGTGAATTTAAAATTCAACTTTTCACATCGAAAATATGCCCAATAATACTCATTCCGTATCCTCGGTAGGCTCTGAAATTGAAAAAAATAGCCCATTGGCGTGACAACTAAGGGACATCAAACAATTTCAATACAAAATTAATACAATACAACATAAGTACAGGCATGTGTACCTATAATGTTCTTAAATCACTGCAATTTTAGCCCTCAAAATACATATAATGGGCATACAATGACAATGTAAGACACACACAGACATTATTCCCATTTCAAGCGAGCGGCGCGAATGGCACGCATTTTTTAAATGTTCCGAAATTCGATACAATCGAAGCTAGTGAATGAAATCGAAACTATCGAAATGATCGATACTGACGAAATCCGGAGGGCGGGGGCAAGCGGGGTAGCGTGGTAGCGTCGCGCCGCCGCCGCTACCACGCTACCCCGCTACCCCCCACGCCGCCGCCGCTACCCCTACTGCTAGCGATGGTGAGGAAGGTAGGTGGCCTCCGCTGGCGATGGTGAGGAACATGAGGAATGATTAGTGAAGGTGGCTGACAGGGTCGTCCCAAATTAGACTATGACAATGGGCGGAGGGCAGTCATCAGCGTGAACCATCATGACACATGAAGAAAGAATTGGTTGTATGTTTTACTGAAGGTTGAAGTATTACTATATAGGCATTGAACTAAAAAACATGATCGGTAAATTAAATTTCCTTTTTTACAAACTCTTTTGGGTAATCGAGTATTTCAACAATACGAGGCTTAAACTTATTCGATGGTCAAAACAAAGAGTGGTTTTAGCCATTATTTCCCATTATGTACGAATTACTAGTAGGTTCAAGGTTGTAGAACCCAGCCAAATCAAATTGTTTGTGTTCTTTCCTATTGGTATTCGGGGATGGCCTAACCACCTTTTTCTTGATTTACCTCCGGAATCTAAGTTGAAATCCACTCATTGCTTTTCAAATGAAATTTCTTGATGATCTCAGCTAATCAAATACTCAAAGCTAAACAATATGAAAATGACAGTAGCTTGTACTGAGTGAATCTGTCCTTTTAATTCATTCAAATCTGTTTTGCTTAGCATTAATTTTAATTTGAATTCCCTCACTTGTAACACACTGTAATCAGTTACTTAATTTGGTCCAGGTTGGAGATTCAAGTTAATTTTAATTAAGCAGACTGAAAAAAATATTGGTATAGAAATTCTGCTGATATGCACGTTCCTGGAAGAGCACTTATTGACAGGGCCGTCCCAAGGGGTTGAGGGGCCCTGTGCAAACGAAAGTCGGGGCCCCTCTAACTTTGCATTCCCTTTTTGATAATGTAGCATCTTTTATAAGCATATTTCATGGAAAGAAGGAAATTATTAACCTACAAAATGGCTAATGATTTCAAGAAATTTTCATGTGTACTAATTGTAAGTGGTACCATAGAGTAAGTATATACTCTCTATGGTAGTACCCATGGTAGTATGTACCTAGATAATTTCGGGTAATAGGCGGGTTTCCCTATACTGTTGACCCGGGGCCTAGTGCAGTGGCACCTGTCACACTACCCTAGGGACGGCACTGCTTATTGACTGCCATTTATGTAAATAATATTAATTTATGTACTGATCACAGCTTTCACCAATTACTACCAATGTATTATGCATATAAATTTACCTAAACACGCTCAACTATGCCCGTTGGATGGCAAATAACCACCTTGGAAGGATTCTAAACCAGCGACTTCCGGGTTGGCGAACTAGAACTTTAAATGCCCCTCCACCCCCAAGGTTGGTTAATTCATAAGGGAATTCTTTTTCTCATTCTTACCGGTTGTGGAGAAGAGTGGCAGCGCAGTGCATAACGTGTGGGAAGGCTGCTTGCACAAGTCGCCATCTTGGAATTGAGCGAATTGCTTCAGTTAGACTGGGAGACAAGCCAAACTGAATGTTTTGAACCAGTACTTTCTCAAATGACTGAAAATGAAGAATACATTGAAAGAGCAGGTACATTTACTAATAAAATATACATGATGCTGTCTATTCTTATATATGTGTGCTTCATTGTAAACTGTGCCTCACTGTCAGGGCCGTCCCTGGGGATTGAGGGACCCTGTGCAAACAATAGTCGGGGGCCCCCATAACTTTGCATTCCTTTATTGATATAGTAGCATATTTCATGGGAAGAGGGAAATTAACCCACAAGCTGGCTATGATTTCAAGAAATTTACATGTGTACTAAGTAGTAAGTAATTTTGGGTACTAGGTGGGTTTTCCCACGCCGTCTGAAAGTGGCAAGCCCAGGCGGAGCCCCCTTAGGTGTGGGGCCCAGTGCAGCAGCACCTGTTGCACTGCTCTAGGGACGGCATTGCTCACTGTCTATACAACATGAAGAAATTTTTAATAGATCAATTGTTGCCTGAAAACTTAGTGCAGCAAAAGTAATTACATTAAGTACCCTCATATTTTTGAATTAGTCCTCTTTTTTTAATAGACCTTTGACCCATGTGGTTAATAACATGTCCTGTGGTGAAGGTCATTCAAAATATTTTTCCTGCACACAAATTGAATTAATATACTGAATTACTTAAGAGCAAGAGCCCTAACAGGGTGTTCCAAGGGACTACTCATCTCTGAAGCTGTCAAATAGCTCTGTAGGACCCTGTGTAGATTCCTAAATGATAATGTAACCATCTTAGATGGTTACACAGCTGTGTAGAAATTTGACACACCTTAAGGGCCACCACAATTGTGGTGGCCCTTGTTCTAGGGTATTGTTTAAACTATAATTGCTAACAAACTTTAATTATTATCAGTTGCTTATTTTTGCTCATTTTAACTCTTCTGCTGCAGGAAATGGATTTTCAAATTAGCTCAGGTGACTGCACAAGGAAAGTGCTCATACATCTGATCATTTTCTTCTTCCCTCTTTTAGTCACTATGTATTCTACTTTCATGGCCCAACCTTCTCAAGATAGAAAGGAATGTGCTCACTAATGAATAATTCTGGAGAAGGATGTTGTATGCCAGAGGAATTAGTAAACATCAATTGTCCCTTGGATGATGTGTATGATGGAATTGCTTATTCACTTTGACATAAGATATTATGGCTACTACTGAAGGAATTTACTTATTGGTAATGGATTAATGTGAAAACAGACAGGAAAATAAATGTGGAGTAGACATTCAATAATAGTTTCATATAAAATTAATTTAATTCATAGCTATGGATCTCCACTAATGCTCAACAACGACCACTTCCTCCAGTCCATAGAAAAAGTTGGCTTAGATGACGAGGGTCCACTACCTGATACAACTTTTCCTGCCCCAGAAGGGGAGAATACTCCTCTTACTCTTCTTCCCCACTCATTAGCAAAGAAAATGAGGCTGCTGCAGCTGAAGGGTTAAACCTTTTGTTTAGGTAGTACAAATTCTAAACTTTTATTTTGGAAATTTCGGATAATGCTGCTATCAAGCAGTTTTGAAGATAGTCAACGGTTTCAGGCTGAACTTTGTGGAAATCTATAGTTTACCGGAAGTAAAAACTACCCTGTATTTTCCCACCAGAATTTATTAAGGTGCAACTTGTTTCAATGCACATGCATCATCATTAAAAGATGATGATGCTGATGCGTTGAAACTCTCTTGGTCATTAGCTCGATATCGAGGGTTGTGACCCAAATGGACCAAGTACGTGCATTATGTACAATCTGACATCAGTTTTCTCTATCTTGGGCCACGTGGACTGCTTCGATCAGCTGTAGGTTGGTGAGGGTCTTAACTCTCTCCTTCCTAACTCGGCCGAAACCGGCCGTATGGTGTTCTCTGGCCGCTCGGCGAATTTAAATGCCCAGGATCCCCAGTTTTCAACCTATTAATTTGCAAGTGAAACCAACCGTGTTCGTAAGTTTCCTGTTTAAATTTAACCCTCAAATTGTGAAACAGTTTTGGTAATATCAAAAAATAATTTTATAATAAACAGTTTTTGTCTACTATTAGACCTACCTCCAGGTTTATAGCTCATGCTCGTGAGTAGCCTCCATTTCTGCAAAGACTTATTTGTGGTACTCGAAGAAACACCCAACTTTACACAATGTCAAATCACGGTCATAGCATTTCCAAGAGGTTTCTACACTCCTTCCAGCAGTTGTCTTCCTTTTTTGGGCACTACAGCAAGCAAACACTCTTTTTCTTCCGTCAATTTTCACGAGATGGTGGGGGGTAACCGGAAAATTTACGCCACCAGCGTAATGTCTTTTGCGACCTAATATCTTGCGGGAGGAGTAGTTCCCTATCATCTGTCTATATAGAGCTAGGCGAAAGTCTTTTTCTTTTGTCCCATGCTTCAAAATTGAGGGAGAATTTGTTTCTTTATAAAGTATGTAACTATTTACAATGGCTCTGTTCATTACAAATGCAAAAATATATTTCCACCATTTCTTGGTCTTCCTTCTGAAATCATAGTAAGACCTGTTCTGATCGGCTCAATCAACTCCACCCATAGAGCTGTTATATCTTACTATTTATTCTGGGCATGGAATCAGAATTTGTTTATTACCCATCCCCGTTTTCTTGGGAATCATCAAACTCACTTTTGGATCGCAATTTGTTGATAGAACACAAATGTCTCGTCTGTCATGCCAGACAGTTGCCGTCACTTCTGCTAATTGTAAAATTTTACTTTCACCTCCTTTAAGTTTTAGGCTCTTGGGATGTTTAAATTCAACTGGCCATTCTTTACGTGTTAGTCGAGTAGTAGTGCAAGAATAAGTTTTACTTTTATAAATTTATTTCATAAGAGAAACGCTTGAAAAAAACTGTCGAAATAAACGTGATGGTTCTTACCAAGGTGCTTTTCAAGTAAATTCATCACAACTTGGCTTCCTAACAGCATTTCTTTGTTTCTTCTTTCTTTCTTACCCAAATATACATTCCCTTCTAAAACATAACCTCTCGGACTCGCCAATACCCAAATTTTAAAACCCCATTTTGTTGGCTTTGATTTGACATACTGTTTTATATGGTGGCGTCCTTTAAATGCCACCATCGCTTTGTCGACAGTTAAATCACGACCAGGCTGGATTTTTTCTTTAATATAATGGAAGGTATCTAAAAAATCTAGTACTGGTCTCACCTTTTGAAGGATATCAAAACCAACTTCACTTTCTTTTTTCTCTTTTCTGATATCACTTACATGAAAATATTTTGTTATGTCCGTAAATCTACTGTAAGTCGTACATTTTTGAATCAGAGGGCAGTCTATATCCACACTTCTCCAGTAGCCTTCACTTTCAGGCAGATCAAACCATATATACCATGACACCCAAATATGATCTGATTTCCTCATAGGTAACGTTAACCCAATGCCTATCATTCTTTACTGAACGTCGCTGGAGATATTCTGCGTATATATTTACATTTTCTACCATTCTGTGAAAAAACTCCTCACCACTTAACATGCACATGAAATAATCTAATTCACTCGACCCAACGGGCTTTGGTCCCTTTCCTCCATTAAAAACACAAGGAACGTTATAAAGTAATGAATATTCCCATTTAGAGGAGAGTGCATTTTCACCTATCGCATCACTGACACTGGGAGTATAATCCTCTTCTATGTCACTATCACCTGAACTGGCACTTTCAAGCAATTCCTCCGCTTCATCCGAAGAACTCGAACACCCTGTATCATCAAGGGAATCGTCTCTGTCCACTTCCCTCGCTATAGCGTCCTCACTCAAAGAAGCCATGGTTAGAACTGGGGGGCATTTGGGAAGATATTTTTTTCATTAGGGCTGTGCTTTATCTGATTGCAAAGCATATGAGTTAGTGATGGTGGTCACCCAAGAAGAAAGCTCAGTATGTAGATATGAGAGTCACTCCTAAACAAGCCAAGGCAGGTGTGGTGTTTTCATCTTCTTTTTTTGTTCCATGAAGTGTCCCTTACAACCCACTCGTGAAACCATGTGTCATCTGCTCTCTACGACAAGGCCTCTTCTAAAAGGGCTTTCATGATGACTCGAGAATATTCTCTCATCACTTTGCTGGTGAGAATGCGCTAGCCCAAACACCCAAATGGATTTCGGGCTCTTTCGGGTTTCGTGGCAGAAACAATGGGGCTCTGTTTCAACTGATAGGAGTTAATGAAAAGGCAGATGCTTTTGTAAGCAACGATAAACATTCTTAAGATAAAACAGATGCCTATGAAGCCCAAAAGAGTGCCCTTGGCCGGTAAAATCACGAGCAGTGCAACACGGGCGGTTACGGCCAAGTTAGGAGGGAGAGAGAGAAAAATATATGGCCGGTTTTGGCCCTACTACGAGTAGGGAGCGCAGAGTCTTTGGGCATTTAAACTTCAGAAGGGAAAGGGTTAATTTGATCTGTCAATCCTGGGCATAACGGTGGGTGTTCTCGTGGCCTTTTTCCCCAGATCTTGCCTTTGAGTACTATCTTCTCTAACCCATTGCACCTTATAATGTGACTGAAGAATTTGAGACAGTTGCACTAAATTGTTGGCGGCAGTCCATCTCTGTATGCAATTTTCAGTTGGGCTATAATGGAGGCGTTAGCTCTTCACTCTGTCCATGATATACACATCATTCTTCGATAACAATACAATTCGAACGCCTCAAGCTTCTTGCGTATGGTGGCTGTGATCATTCAAGTCTCCGATCTATAGGTCATGATAGGAAAGACCATTGATCGAACAAGTCTACTATTAGTTGACTTGCTGATTCCTCTGTTCTTCCATATTTTTTTCATATTTTCAACTGCGGTCTTGGCCATCGCTACTCTACACTTGACTTCCTTTTCACTGCTACCACTGTTTGACAACAGGGCTCCCAGGTATATGACTTTTTTTACTGGTATATCACGAATGAGATTCACTCGACAGTTTAGATCTTTGTTTATCACTATTAGTTGACATTTTTGGTGATTGAGCTGCAGGCCTGCCTCCACACTGGATGTCTCAATACACAGTAGTAGAGTGGCCAAGTTTTATTCTTCGTTGCTGAGGAGAGCCGTGTCATCTGCATATCTCAGATTCGTAATCCGTCTGCCACCGATACTGATGCCTCCTTGAAATTCATCAAGGGCATTGTAAATGATCCATTTGCTGATTATGTTGAACATGATGGCTGCGTTGAAACTAGTAGTACCTTAATAAGTTCTGGTAGAAAAATTTATTACAGTTTTTACTTTGGTAAGTTATGAAGAAATTAAACCACCAAAGAACTATGGTGGATACTGAACCATTAACTGCTTCTTTAGCACATTAGTCACCAATGACATGTCTAAAATTTGTTTTTCCAGTATATGAAGGGAGCTCTTTAATCTGGCAATGAGATTTCCACTTAGATCCATTGCAAATATTCATGCCTGTTTTTCTAGTTTGGGGGTTATCAGCGAAAAAGTTTCTAAAGAGAGAAAAACATGTCATATCCACAATATGGTATGGACAAGGTTAAAAGACCATAAATACTGCAGAAATGACGGTAAATATGAAGACCATGGAAAAAATTAGATTGTCTTCAAGTATATACTATTTTATTTATGTCTTTGTGTGACCTCTTAAATAGTTTTACCAACGAAAGAAACTGGAAGAATTTTTTCTTGTATTCAAGCAACTGGAAATTACCTAAGCGATTAAAGAAGAAAATTATCATTTTTACTTACTTTACAAGCTTCTTTCAGCTCCTATAGTGCGGCAGGTGGTATGATTGGCAAAGAGAAGATTACAAAATATTAGATTTAAATCATTCTCTTATGGACAAAAAAAAACAATTATGTTAAATGCTTCTAGGTAATTTTATTGAACTTTGACATCCTTGAATTATTGATATTTCAATTGGCACTCTAGATTAACTACAGTAATGTGTGCTAATTGATTGATAAAAGGTAAATTGCCTGATAGTGCTATTTGCCAAATAAAAACAATTTTTGAAGGTACTTGTGTTATAATAAAAAAATGCCTTGTATTAGTAAGGCACATTTTAGGAGAAAAAATTAATGTCAAAACCACATTTTACTTCAGAGAGTTTAAGTTTTATCTTGGAAGGCATTATGTACAGCAGAGTATCAGAATGAAAGCTGAGGTTTTTGTGTTTAAATAGTGAGAAGGATAGTAGCTTGTAAAGCAGTGCTCATGCATGAATAATTTTATGTGAATCATTACAAATATCTGATGTATACTGTACACTTACATGATGGCCTGGAGCATGTTGACAGAACTAAACGAAACAAACATTTGGTTACTAGCGCACAGATAACAGTGAAGAGTTCTTATATATAGGGTAGTTTAAATGTGGCATCACAGTTTATTATTTGATACTAGACTAAAGGCACATAACTTATCACCATTTATGGATACACAGAAAGTGCAATGCAACAGTCATTAGCAAGAAAGAGTTTCATGTCAGCACATAAGTAATATTTCCCATTGATTATGAAAAAATTAACACATTAAGCACATTAAGAACTTAAGTTTAAAACAAAAAAATACTTCCATTGAATATATTTCACAGATTTCCCAATGCCCCATTTGCAGTACTAACTTTTTATTGTAGTAGAAAACATAAAGAAAGTTCAACTTGAAGTCGCACCTATCCTTAATTACCATTGTTATCAAAGTATTTACAGCAAAATATTTAGCATATTAATATGTGGAAATTTTGTTTTTGATCAAATGATGGTGATGAATGGTCATATAGCTATTGTTAAATATGTGCATTCAGATGGCTGGAACTAACTAATAAAGAAAGGTAAATGAGACAAGTTGGATGTTTCTTGTAATGGATTACCATGGTAAGAAGCTAGTAGTACAAATGAGGTATTGGGGCAAAGTCAACTACAATGTCTCAAAATGAGGAACATCATCATTCACCCATATTGACATTAGCCAAAGTCTCTCAACTGATGAAGAGACATCAAAACATCATAGTATCTCAATCTCATTGCTGGCAATTTTTGGTCTTTCAGATAGCTAACATGTAAACCAAGAGGCTATTTCAGTGAGATATCAACCTGCCCCTCGGTAATTTTTATGAGTAAAAAAACTTGCAAAGTTCATTAGAAGTGCTACAGGTATGACAGATGTTAGTAAAGTCAAATGATCTAGCCTCCAGTATAGAAATGGTTAAATAATAGCTATTACCTCTTAGTTATTGCAGTGATGCATTTCTCTCATGGTCCATTAGACATGTCACTCCTAAATCTTTTACATTTAAGATCAACCTTTTTTAACTAGTTTAATGTAAATCAATGGGCATGGATAGCACTTTACCTAGTTAATTAATGTTTATCTGCCGGATTTAAATCCTGGTGTTTTTATCTGGCTACCGGATTTTTAAATTGATGCATACCCATAGCCGGGATGTTTTGGGGACTCACGGCATGCAACGAAAATATTTAAAGGAACTTTTTGGGCATGCTAGGCATTTAAAGGTTAATATCAAATGTGAAATTGGTGGGCTGGAGTAAAGATTCCTGACCTGAGGTCCACTGATTGCAATGAAGGGCTTTGTACTAGATATCAATGAAAATCTTGGAACAACATTAGGAATACATATTTATATCAAACTATATATAGAATATGTAATGTGCTTGCAATCTTGCCCAGAATGAATTCTGCATTGAGAGTAAATTATGAAAATGAGTAATTTCTTAAAATGGTATCTATCAACTAATAACTCAGGGAAGTGTAATAACAAGAAAAGAACAGTTTCATTTTACATTGGTAACCAGATTTCTGATCCGCTAAATGGACAAGCTTGTTCTCCTGGAGCACTGACAACTTTCCATACATGTTCCGTACACAAACATCAATTGCTGCAAATTTCTCAAGAGCCTCGGATATTATAAATATGCGAAGGAATATATATCAAGTATTCAATATGTCAATAGAAAAAAAACAAATCAAATATTAAGGGAAATGATTATTTCATTTTAATATGAATGTTGAATATTTTTTGTTCCACTTTACATTTACCTAATGGAAAGAGAAAATTTGAATTGGCCCAATTATTATTTTTTAAAGTCTTTGAGACACTGGGATAAGCACTTCAAAAACCAGTACGTATTTTCACATTGAAGATTTTCATTTTACAATCATATGTCAGAGGATAAATCGTTCACTTACCAGATATTTATTTTGTAACTGGCAGCGAACAGTTTGGCAGTCGGTCATGATTTCTACGAAATTATAATATGTAAAAAAATACTTTAAAAAAAACCACGCTTATATTCAAGTGTACTAAAAAGTAAAAAATAACTTTTTCATCACTCGGAAAATAAAAGCTTGGGCCTTTTTCTTAATCAACATCCAACCTCTGTCATTTCTTATCAATATCTATTCCACAAGCACCCACCTTGTGGAATAGATATTGATGTAAATGACAGAGGTCTGATGTTTATTAAGAAAAAGCACCCACACTTTAATTTTCCGAGTGATGAAAAAATTATTTTTTACTTTTTAGTACACTTGAATATAAGGGTGGTTTAAAAAAAGTATTTTTTTACATATTATATTTTTTTTACTTTTTAGTATTTTTATTAATTGTGCAATAGTTGTTTGAATTTGAAATTATTAGCATTTCTTCTCACTACATATGCTATTTATTTATAAATCAATGGTAGAGTTGAGGATGCTGTGGATGAGTTTCAGGTCAGATTTGAGAAATGGTTTAGGGAGATTAAGAATGGATAGTGTAGGCATAATAGTTTCAGTTGGCATATTTCGAAAATGAGATACTCTGTATTTAACTATCTTGCAGAAGAAAGAAGTAGCAGGCTGAAGGGTCTGAATATTAGAAGGAGCTGATATGGACCAGATGGGGGAGCAATACGTGATTATTGGGATGACAATAGTCGAAAAATATGACCATACGGCTAGTGGATCTGCAATTTTTGTGAAGTGGTAGAGGAGGCTAAGCAGAGACATTATTTTTAACTGCAAGGATTAGGTCAGAGTAGTTGAGTTTGTGGCCCATCAAAACGCCGAGGTCTTTAATGGAGGAGACGTGATTGAGATTTAGCGAGTTTATATTGTAACTGAAATTTAATTGGGGATTTTTTTAGGGAAATAGATATAACATTCCATTTTCTTGGATTTAATTTGAGTTTCCAGGTATTGCACCACCCTGAGACCGTGTTTAAGGCATCCTGAAGATCACAACAGTCCGTGCAATTGTAGATTTGCTCAAAAATTTTGCAGTCATCTGCGTAAAGAAGGGTATTAGCTTGTGAGGAGGGAACTAGGGAGGCCAGATCATCTATGAAAAGATTAAAAAGATATGGTCCAAGAAGACTTCCCTGGGGAACCCCAGACGTTACAGGTGACCAGTGGGATGAGGAGCCGGTAAGTATTACCCACTGGGATGTTGCTGAGGAAGGAGTCAACTAAGTTTAGGAAATTACCATGCAGGTTAAATCGATGAGAAAGTTTGTGAAGGAGAAGAGAGTGGTCTAGAGAGACGAAGGCCTTTGAAAAATCTAAGAAAATAGCATCAAGTTGGGTTTTGTTGGAAATGCAATTGACTGCATGGTGCTGAAAAACTGCTAAGTTGGTCAGGCAGGAGTGACCAGGGAGAAAACTATGTTGATTCTTGGACAGAAAAGGGGAAGTAAAAATAGAAGAGTCTGTTAAGGATTATCCTTTCACAAACTGAAGATAGTGTTGGTATTAAAGATATTAGGCGATAGTTATAAACTTCATCTTTAGGGCCATTTTTATGAATGAGAATGATGTTTGTAATTTTCCATTGGGAAGGAAAAGTGCCGAGGGAAAAGCAATGGTTAAAGAGGAGGCAAAAGTGGAGGGAGAGGGAGGATGCACAGTGTTTAATGAGTATGGGACTTAGGCAATCGGGACCAGGAGCACGATGGAGAGGGATTTTCAGAGATACTCAAATACCTCACGAGGATCTGTCTTAATCATGAATAAGGAGTGGTCACGAATTGGAGTGAGGAGGTGATCTCAATTAATGAGGACATTAGATAAAGGGGCCAGGCAATCTGTAAAGAATTTATTAAATAAGTTTGGTCTATCTTGACCCGCCATATTGACATTTTCATATCACATCTCAAGGGGAATGTGCAGCCGATTACGGCGACTATTTACAAAGGACCAGAATTTTTTTGGGTTGGAGGAAATGGAAGAGGAAAGGCCCAGCACGTATTCTTTGTGATCATGGCGGATTAGCTTCTTAGAGCAGTGGCGGATATCGTTGAATGATTTCTGAGTGTTCTCATTCAGGAAAGCTTTGTGCAGATAGCAAGCATGATTCTTGTTTCCAAGAGCGTGAATGGTATCTGGTTTGAACCAAGGAGGGAACTTTTTGGACTTGGGTTTGACCATGGGTACAAAATCTTTAACCGCACTCTCAAGGATAGTGTAAATAAAATCCTTATCTTCTTCCGGAGACATGGAAGTGAGCACATTCCAGGGGATGAGGTTGAGGCTGTGGTTAATGTCATCCCAACATGCCTTCGACCAAGCAGGGAAAGGCTTAGGGGGGGGGGGGAATAGGAACCCTGGGGTGTTTCTTGGAACGGGGGAGGAGGAAAACTGCATTGAGGGAATCGTGGTCCGAGTCGAAGATATTTCGCCTTGGAGTGACTGCTTCCGGAGCAATGGTGGAAAGAACGAAGTCCAGTGTTGCCGCATTTCTGGTACCGTGGAGGCAGTATTGGGGAAGGCCAAGAGCATTTATGAAATTTTGTATGAAATAGTCATCGAGGGCGTCATGAGGACAACCAGTAGTTGGTGAGTCCTAATGAATTGATAGGTTAAAGTCACCAACCAGAATAACAGGGCCAAGGTTAATGGCTCTAAGTAAGGAATCAAGGCATAGTTCTAGAGTTGAAATGTCACTGGTGGGGGGCTGGTAGAAACAACTGATGAAAATTTTCCTAGCCTTATAAGGTTCACCTGAGGATAGTGAGATCTCACTCCAAATGATTTCACAGTCCATCTCAAGGACCAAGATTCCATCCAGGAAAAAAACAACAAACCAACAGGTAAAGTTAAAATAACCGTGATAAAATAGAACACGTTCTTCTAAAACTTTGCAGGATTCTACCGCTAAATCAATTTTAAAGAGGAAAATTTTACAAATCACTGAATGTCAAAAAACTACACTACTCAGGTTTCAATGCAATGATCTTCAGGTGCTTTGCAAATATGCATCAGCTCCCTTAAGGACGTTTTACACGATGAAAGATTATGTGCAAACGAATGTATGTGAGATTGTATGTTTGTCTCAATGAAATTAGAACAGGTTCTATTTTCCGTTCAGGCATTGAGACATTCGCACAAGCGTTCATACAATTTGCCGCTTCACACGATACATTTTGCCTCATGCAAGAGTTCACGGAAGAGTATGTGCAAACAAATTTACTGTGTAAAACGGCCTTTAAATACTAAACAGTAAGATGGAGGGGGAGGAATCGGAATTAGAGGAAAGAAAAATATGTGGATTCCTTTTCGTCCGCACATTTCTTTGCTTGACTACCCCCTCCCCAACTAAATGGGTTAAATATGATTTAAGAGGTGTTGTTGAGTCCTGTTATTAGAAAATAGAAAGAAGAGTGTTGAGAATAAATTAATTAACCCTTAGGCTGCGGGAAACGTACATATACGTGTGTACTGGCAAATGCGGGAAATACGTTCTTGTACTTTTGACTCTCTCTGTCTACCTGCTCCCTCAGCCTTTTCGTATTTTTATGACCTGAACTCTTTCTTTCCAGCGGTGGACATTTGGGAATCCACCCTTTTTACCCAAACCGCTCCCTTCCCACGCTCTTTAGGGATCGCATACCACAGCAATGAGGCTGGACCCTTTCTTCCAATTGCTCGCTCTATAGGCTATGGTTGTCTCAAAAGTTAGTTGTTTTATGCTCGCGCCTGACTCAATTATCAACGGATTTCTTTGGTGTTTGGTATCAAACTTAACAAAATTGCTAGAAAAAATAGTCATTTGTTTTTAACAATTACGCCTATAAACAAATTTTCAAAATGTGTTCAAAGTCCCACTGATCCCTCAACAAGTTCCGGGGCCCACCTCGATCCAGAGAAAAGGGTCGGGAGGGGATTACTTGGGTCATATAACTGCCCGGCCTCGGCCCGTGGGAAGGAGGGACAGGCTCCGTCCGAATAGATATTTCCCGCACAGGGTGGACGACATGCCCTCTAGCTGCAGCAGCTTAACCCTTTCGCTACGAGCGACGTTTTAAAACGGCGTTACCGCTAAGCTAGCCTTAAGCAGGCCTAAAAGGTTCTGTGTGTAATAAAAGACTTCTTTTCGGGTTCTGGTACCCTTTTTCGGTCCGCGGGAGAGGATTATCTCGGCCCTTCGTCGCAAAGCGAGCCCCACTCACAGCAGGTGTCCGCGGTCAGTTGCTTGTTGGTGCGGTGAAATAACAAACATAGAAGATATTGTGTGATTTGCAAATTAAGGGTTATAAGTACATTCCTTATATTTATCTCTACAACTAAAAATTTTAAACGGAGTTCTACCGTTATTTTTAACGTAGTTCGTGTGGAAAGGAATCTCCGAACTAAGTTTTTGTTAGTTATTTAGTTGGTTAGGGAGTGATTTTTTTTCTATGGTTTTAAGTTAGTTAGGGAGTTATTATGTTTTTAGATAAACAACTAAATCTAATTCTTTTATATGAGTTGACGACCATATTTTTAGTGATTTTAAATGTTTATTTTTCCCTGTAATTACTCATGCTTATTTGATCTTGACAGCTGACTATTTCAGTTCTGTTTTCGTTGGTTTATGTTTTCCGCCTAAAGAAGACAGTGATTCCTGGCAGTGTTTTGAATCCCGAGGCAGAGTTATAACATCCGCTTCGAAGAATTTCATACTCCTAAAATCGGATGATTTTAGAAATAAGAAAAGTAAGCATAAGAATAATAAAAAAAAGGCTGGGAAATTTTTACATAATCAACATATTCGTGCGTGATAAATGCGATCTGTACATAAATTTCCAAAAACAAGAGTTCCGTAGACCGTACATCTCATGAATAAACGCGGTAAAAATTTCCGAAAAGTGCCGATTCTTTGATTCGCGCTCTGATGATGCCAATATCCTTAATAAGGACATTTTAAAGTTTTCATAATTTTTATCGTTGAATAATCGTCAAAATCATTTCCGAGTGTGAAATGCAATGACGAAATTACTTTTTTGACTATTGATATGATTTTTGTTGCTAGAGAGCTTAATATTAATGTTTCTATTAAAGAGCTTAATATTAAAGAGCTTAACATTTCGTTTAAAAGCTGTAAAGGCATTGTAAATCTAAAATAATTCATATCCGTTTAAATAAATATCGAGGCTGTAGCAACAATGTTTATAGCAAAACCATCCCATAAAAAAATAGTTGACCGCGACCGCATGCCGTAATGGGTAAC
Organism: Pyrrhosoma nymphula; assembly: GCA_963573305.1. NCBI lineage: Eukaryota > Metazoa > Arthropoda > Insecta > Odonata > Coenagrionidae > Pyrrhosoma > Pyrrhosoma nymphula. The sequence goes on from OY754327.1 coordinate 134,700,778, forward strand.
CCAAATGGAAAGGGGCGGAGATTATCTCCGCCCGGTGGCCGAGAAAAAGGTTCAACACTACTCTAGGCCCCGACCCAAGTTAGGGAAATAGGTACCTGAGAAGATCCTAGCGTAGTGAAAGCTCCGTACTGGCAAAGCAAAGAAATTTCCCCCGTCCCCGTCGCGAAAGGGTTAAGATGGACAATGAAGAGTGGTAAATGATAAATTGAATCAAAAGGTGTCTTTAACAATTGAATGTAAATGTCCTGGAAAATTATTTTCCTCGATCAGTGATCCCCAAACTTTTTCGACTTGTTACTCCTTGCTTGCCCATTTTTAATTGGTGTACCCCTTGATACTCTTAATCAGTAGGACCTCTAGCAGCATGGGAATATTCTTGCCATACTTGCATCGTTGTTCAGCTTTTTCTGCCTACACTGACACCTCCGAGGGGTACCCCTTATGGGAAAAGCAGTGAATGGGCATGAGGAGGGAGTTAGTGTGGGAGCTTGTGGGAAACTGGGGTATTAGCAGGTGAACATGCTGAATGGGGAAGACCATACTCTAATGATATTTCGGCCATCAGATTGAAGGAATAGATAAATGTATCAGTATACCAAGGACTGAAACAAAGGATGTGACATGAAGACAGGTAATGAAAAAAGAAAACTTTAGCGTCATGGCCACTTCTGTGATCTGAAAATTGCCGAGGGGGCAAATGGTTTTGTTCATTGTCTCCACTTGTAAAATAAAATTCTACAGGTTGTTAATTCAAATCTCATACCTACATTATGCTTAAAATTATGCAATGAGAGGTTATGAGGTCTGTGGGTGATTTTGTATTAATATGTATCATAATAGGTTGAATCACCACTTATTGCTATCGTGAGAACGAAAATTTCACATTGTATGTGATATCATTGTTTATGAAACAGCTTTTGATTTAGTTGCCTCCAGGGAAAATTGCTGAAAATGTAGGATTTGGTGTTTTCCTTTCGATTCGGGTCAATTCTTCTGGGGTTACCCACTGGGTGAGTGGTTATAATGCCGAGGTTTTCTCATCGCCCAGAAGACGATTGCGGAGTCAGCCTTCGGCTTCGGGAGGGGGACACTCGGATGACGACTCGGGCGGATTAAAAGGGAGGTTCGGGCGGGGGGAGGGGGGTTATTCCTCGGAAAATAGGAAAAATGGTGGTCATAAGGCATTCCAGACCCCCTTGAAGTAGCAATCCACCCTCCCTCCCAAACAACGACCTTAATCCGCCCCTGCTGACGAGTAACCCGAGAAGACGTCAGCTGTAAAAAATTAATGACAAATGATACTGCGCAGTGCGCAAACTGATTGGTATTAAAATTAAAACGGAAATCACTACTCACTTGCTTCCCGATCGAAGAACTTTCGTAAGGCACCCACGGCTTATCCCATATTTTCGGTCGTGGCCCGCAGGCAGATATGTGACCTCACAATGGGACGCTTACTTTGCTAAACAGCCAAGTGAAGGGATGGCGTGGGAGAGAGGGTGTACGCATGCATCAACCTCATGGTTGAGACGTGTTTTTGTCCGGACGTGATCGCAGACAAAAGGTAACCTCTGCCACACGTGTTGGGATCCAGTTGTTGGGTCACGTTTGACGCCGAGAGTGGGGAGTGAGAGCGACGAAAGGCTCAAGATTCCGAAGGTCTTCAAAGCTCTTTCTTTCCCTCAGCCCCTCATCAGCTCCAGGCTGTTTTGCACCTCGAAGCGCAACACTCGACTTCCTCGAAAATCGGTTTTTGGAGGAGACTCTGATGCTGAATTGAGTGCCTTGAATTTTAGATTTGGCATTTGACTTTCAGGAAAAGTGCGGATAAAAATCGCGTATTGGTTTTATAATTATATTTTGAGAGAAAATGTCCCGCTAATGGACTAGAAAAGGGGAACAGAAATCTTTGTGACTTGCGAAAGCAAGGTCAATAAAAATTTCATAGTCGAAATGGGAGTCTAACGGCGAAAAAGGTGATAAAAGAGCAGTTAACCTACACGGGCAATACGTGCTTACAGGTATAAGTAATATTTCAGGATTGCTGCAAGTCAGAGTGACTACCATTCTCTTATCATAGCTAGGTAGTAATTAAACAGTGATGGCTCTTTTATCAAAATCCCAAGTAGGTACTCGGTCAGATCTTCTCATGTAGTAATAATAATAATAAGTTTTATTACTCCATGTACGCAAAATACATTTCAATAGCAAATTTTGTGTAACTTTAGGTAGCCTTGAAGGAGAACCTGTTTAAGGCTACCATCAAATAATAACACGTTATGCTTACACTTAAAAATACACTACGTAGTTCATGTAGTTAGACCAAGACAATTACTTAACAATTTAAGTGCGTACATTAAGAAACTACTAACTAACAGTTTTGGAGTTATTTATAACACATTTACAACAATATTTCCTCTACACAGCTCTCTTTGGTGAGAAGCCAAGAATGTACATTTTCCGAAAATATTTTCACAGACTTAGAATCAATGCATGAATGGGGTAATAGATGGTATACCTCTGGTCCTACATACAAAAAACATCATTTAAATATCGTCAAATTTGGTTTGGGTAAGGGTATACTTTTTTACGCAGGGTAAAGGGAGAATTCTCCCTTTACCCTGCGTAAAAAAAGTATACCCTTACCCAAACCAAATTTGACGATATTTAAATGATGTTTTTTGTATGTAGGACCAAAGGTATACCATCTATTACCCCATTCATGCATTGATTCTAAGTCTGTGAAAATATTTAAGGCAGGCACAGAAATACTCCAGAGTTACCACTTGTAGTATTAAAACACCGTAGAACCTTATAAATATATAAATGCCTCAATGGAAGCAAATATAAATGAAGAAAGAGTGGGAAGGATCTTTCAAATCTGTTCTTTTTCAAAATAACACGAATAATTATTTTTTGTAAAAAAAACGGCAGGTTTCAAGGAGTTCAAATTAGCACCTCTCCAACAAAAAATGCCATAACTTAAGTTAGTCTGGAATGTACTAACGCGTTTTATATTATCCTAAGGAAATTTAAAGGACATTTATTCCTGATGAAGTAAAAATTTATCAGTGTTTGTCGCATAATATTTGTTAGACTATCAATATGTTGTTGCCACTTCAAGAATTCGTCTATGGTTACTCCCTGGTACTTTAAACTGGAAACCCGTTCAATAGGTAAACAGCTTTCGCATGAAGTTATCGGACAGTTTTCTTCATGATAATATAAAACCCAATCGAACTTGTACCTATTACATAAATTATAACACATATATTTCGTTTAAGTTACACTCATTTTCAATTTGTTTGATGCAAACCAACGTCGCAAATTGATCAAATCTGACTGCATATCATATTTTACATCATCCCAGTTTAACTTCCATAGTTTAAGGCGACAACATCATCAAATGCTGTCACATGACCTCTAAAATCGAAATTACATAGATTGTTTATATAAACTAGAAATAGAACTGGACCCAAGACAGAGCTTTGTAGATTTCCAGAAGTTATCATATTGTAATTACTATAAACATCACCAATTTTTACACACTGCATTCTCGATGACAGGTAACTGGTGAACCATTTTAGTGGTATTCCTCGAATACCAGCCCTCTGAAGATTAAAGATCAGAATCTTGTGATCAATGGTAACAAAATTGCCTTGCTAATATCAATGAATAGGCTGCCAGTGCGTCGATTTGAGTTACTAGCATTGTAAACATGAGTAAAATGATTTTCTAGAGCATCTTCTGCCCCTTTTCACTTAAAAAACCAAACTGATTTTTGCTGAAGAAGCAGTTTTTATCGAGAAATTTAATTAATCTCGACTTGACTAGCTTCTCTATAATTTTAGAAAATATCGATAGCAATGAAATTGGACGATAATTTAGTATACTTGACCGATCCCCTTTTTATATAAGGGCATGACCACCGCCTTTTTCATATCGTCAGGAAAAATACCACTGGTAAAACTTAGATTTAATATATGTGAAAGAATAGGAGCTAATTCGTTAATAACGGGTTTCAAAAGTTCAGTGTTAATGTTGTCGTAACCAGGGACTTTGCTAGCAGGAAAAGATCTTACTAATTTAGTTATTTCAGCAGGGTGGACTGGTTCTAGGTAATTAGATTCGAAGCTATGGGAATAAAAACAACACTCAACGACGAATTCATCAATGCCACTGTCATTACTATTATTATTACTATCGTAGGAGGAAACAAAATAGTCATTAAATGCCCTAGTTATTTTAGACCGAGCAGATGTTATACTACCGAGAGTTGTATACTTGTATGTTGAGGTTTTCTGCGTATGTCTTGTATAAATTGGATATTGCCGTCTTTTGCGCCCTATTATACTACCTATGAAAATTATTTATCTGAACATTTATCGCTGATTTTGTCATATTTTGTAATTGTTCTCGAAATCATTACTCTAATTGCCTTCCCAGTTAAATTTTCTTGCAGGCTAGCTTTCATTCGACGAACAACTCCCGCCAAATTAATTTGGCAGGAGGTGTTTCCCGTTAGCGTTTGATACGATTGTATTTGGAAGCATACTCGTAGATATATATAAACGTATTCATTCTTTTTGAGCCGAAACCGATCTGTCCTAGTTTATTTTGAGATAATATTTTGAGATCATCAAGGACTAAGTGGCAACAGGTGAAATACTTGTTCATACTTTTTCAGGAAATTCCATGTGGGGTGCCAGTTACCCAGCTCACCTCACTAAACCCATCTCCTTGTGGGTGGCGTGCCTGTCTTCCCGCGTCAACCATCCCAAGCCCTTTCAGAATATGTGAGAGAGTTGGAACAACTTTTGATGTCCAAATGAGCCCAGCAAAAACGACTTTGGAGGCCTTTTTTAATCATTGGACGAGGTGAGTAATGAATACATTTGCCTATGTTCATGAAAAACTTAGCAATTTTGCCTTCAGTCATCTTCAAGAATTTATACCGTCAATGAAATGACATTGATTGTAGTGTTAAGGTTCAAACTGGAAATTCAAAGCCAAAGCCGGCGACCCCACTTACCTACCTCACCAGTGAACTCGATGTGCAAACGATTTTACCCATGCGAAATATTTACGAAGTTTAAGGAAGTAGTGAACAGTATGCGGGATGGAATTATCAACTAGTATTTCACGTAATTAAGGAACTACTTCGAGGCGCATCTCGTCCTATTTGTATAAATTTGAAAGAGATTGGTCACCCGAAAATATTTTTTAAATACTACGCGAAGAAATAAAGTTGATTGGAGCTGTTTGTTACTATCCCACAGCTAAGAATGTAGAATGCCTCTCAGGTTAAAAAGATGTGACTAATTGCAGTTTTGCGTATTCCCATTACGAAAACCGTGTAAGCATAGTCAGTCTCATTTACCTCTTTAGGAAATGAAAATTAACCAAGCCGACAAAATTGTGGGAAGAATTTTCCTGTATTCGGCCCTTAAGTTATAGGTTGTCAGCTTTGGTTTAACTGGCTACTGTGATGCGAATGTGTTTATTTATCCATTTGCACGTCTTTTGCAACTAATCCGAGACGTCTCTTTTCGTTCACTTATTATTATCGTTATATTGTCCTTGCTCTCATCTTTCATCCGTCTATTTCTTACGGACATTCATATGATGGGAATCATCGACTCTTACTGGCAGATGGTTCGATTTTATGTTCGATTGACAGTTTTTTTCTCGGTACTGATCAAATACTTGAAGATCGTCATAGCCTTCGTTTGCGATGCTCGGTGATGGAAGGTTTTCTTTTCAGGATAAGGAGGATAAGGACGAATAGAAATCAATCATCTAAATTTGAGAAAAATATTCAAAAGTAAAATGAAAGAGTACGGTATGGTATCTGAGAGTTCATCACGATTTACACCTGCTTGGAATCACTCCGCAATGTCCGCTACCATCGTTTATCTAAATGCGTATGCAGGAAATTAAATACACGGTTTCCTCGATTATTACGGGTCAGCTGATACATGGGTGTATTTAGAATCATTGCAAACTCTTTAAATGTAAAACGCTTATTAATAATTAGATATTGAGTCACTTCACGCGGGATGAACTCCTTTTAGCCTTTTTATTCTTTAAAATTTGAAGCACTTCACAGATGAGTCACGGAAGTGGAAGCTCTTCGCAGACATTCCAATTGTTAGCCGTCCATCGATCACACTTTGTCCTAACCATAGCAAGTTAGTCCAAATATTTCATGATCATTTGGGTTGTTATAGGGTTATTATAGGTTTCGATATGCTGTTGCGCGTCAACACCTTGAAATACCCCATTGGACAAAAGCTTCCAGTTTTATTTGCCCTAATTATGAGATTGTTAGTTATGGAAAAATGGAATATTACTACGGTAAAAATTGTCATCGTGGGTCTTTATTGTCTACCTTTTCTGTACTAATTATTTTTATTTGAAATGTAAATTGCATCAATATTTCATTGCATTGACGTCAGTTATTTACATAGTATTCTTTCAAATGGTTACAATTTGTGTAGCAATGAAACAATGAAAGGAGCTCGCTCAGTGTTTGGGGGAAAATGGAATTTGATGACTTCCAAGAGGTTAGGAAAGGGGATCATTGTTCGTGTTACGTAGGTAATGAAATTCAAATAATCGCATCGCTGGAAGATTACGATACGAAATTTTGAAAAGTAATCAGTTCCCGCTTGTTGATGTAATAGTAACGAGCCATTCGAATACGAAACGAATGATCATGATCTGCTCGAGGCAGATCTTGTGACTTATAGATCACTGTCATAATTAATGGAAGAGGTAAAGACAATTTTACTGGAAGACAAATGCAATTACACCACAGAAAGCTCTCAGAACATCAACTCTAAACGCCAAGTTTCATAATTAAAGAACAATAGTATTAGTTTCCAGCGAACAGTATACAGCATTTAGACAATTTTACAAAGCTCAAGCAGCATCACATTTATTTAAGCTCGGTCATTTCACCAACTGCCATTGCGTAAACTTATATAAGACATTGCATCATGCCATTCACCAGTATTCACTTAAAATTTTACAGAGACAGTGATAAAAATAACCTGATATTGGTATTCTTGAGACATTGACTTTTCAAGCAGGGTTCTTTATGGACAGATATATATTAGGGACAGATAATGTTTTCATAAGGAGACGGGAGGTGAGCAACCTATGGCTTGGGGCCAACATTCTATCTAACTGCTTCGCTGAGAAAGCTTCTAAGAGAATGATTACAGCATACTTTCCATAAGTCTGGGAAACTACGCAATACATTGCCTGCACTTTTATCAATAAAGCTTTAAAAGGAAGCTCTATTTTCATTATTACTTTCGAAGCTCCCTTTTATTTTGAAAATATATTCGATTGAAAGCGTCCCGGAATACGCGACAGGTTGCCCACCTCTAGTTCATACACTTCGATAATAGCATATATTTAAAAGGTTATTTTTTTGTAGCAACCGAAATAATTTTCTTAATATTTTGAGAGAATATATTACAAATAAGTAGTATGAAAATTCAAATTAATTTAATTTATTTTAGAAAGGAAACCTCTATTAGCATTTTAATAGAGGCATAGATCCCCTTCCAAATAAGTTTAACGTTTCATATGCGAACAAGTATACGGAAGCCCATTTATGCGGTCTTGAAAGCGTGACAAATTTCTACAGCGTTACGAAGTTTGAATGCATTCACATATTATATACAGCGAACTTACCATACAAGAAGCCTCGTGTAGTTTTCCCAATTTAGGCCTGATGAAAGGGCTGGAAGTAAACGTCACAGAAGTGTCATTATTTTCCAGCAAAAATAAATTTAAAACCCCTCTGGCAACTGACTTACAGTAATATTTTATAGGCGCACATCATTCAACTCACCTGGTTTGCCTCCATAAAAATATCTGAATAGGAATAGGAAGGGCTTGGTCGTTAAAGCTGTCATCATAGGAACTTCTCCTTTCCATGTCAGCGGTGGGTGTATATACAGGGATTCAGGTGTGGAAAAAGATCTAGAAGAAAGATACACATCCGAAATTAGATGCTAATTAACTAATGGAGATACAATGTCGTCAGAATCATGCCTTTAATCGTTGCAGTTTGTCTTTACACGACAGCTAAACATTGGGATGTGCTTTGGGGGGATGCTTAATTATTTCAAAATGATTTGGCTAAGGTTTTTTGTGAACTGGACACATTGACATTGATGATTCCTTGACGTTCATCATCTTTATTTGGTGCGCCGAGTAAAGGCGCACTTCCAATATCTCCTTTATTTTCTTCCCCGAGCGCCCGGAACTAAAGGTGAGCTACTACTCCCCGCCCGTTCTCAGGCGGCTGGACAACGGGGGAAGAAGACCTGTCATACTGATCGGCAGTCATCCCAATTGCGTAACACAATTTGCTCATGCTTCACAGAGTCCATTGACTACACTGAACTGTCACTACCTTGACAGTGCATGCCATGAAATTATTTTGGCTGGTTATCAACTAAAGCTTGTGATAAAATTCATATTTTGGACGTCAGATATACATAGTGACACTAGAAGGCGGGAGTGCGTGATTATATCACAATGGTAAATGGGACACTACGGGGTTTACTCACTAAACTCAACTTACGACAAGGTAATCGAGTATTGCTGGCGAGACAAGCGAGAGGAGGGAAATGTTAGTAGCGAGATATATTAGAGCTGGCCATATCGCTGCTCGGGGGGGCTGATTCCTCTCTTCATTGATCTCGGCGTCAAACCCATCCGCTCTTGCTTCACCCGGCCCAGTCTTCCTCGTTCTCGCCCGCCTCCTACCTAACTCTCGCCCCCTCGTAATATGCTGGAGGGATGCTGGAGCGGAATTTTCCGAATGCGCACGGAAGTGCCCGAAGTGAAGACCCTGCGTTTAGGGCTCAACAGCTGTTACGAAATTTTCCACCCCCTCTCCCTGCGACCAAGCGCATAGGTGTGAATTTGTACCCTTATCTGAAATTTTGGATGTTCGACGAATGCTTTAATTTGGTGATTGTATAAGAATGAGTTATTGGCGTTTACTGGAAACGGTCATCTGCTTTAAATGTGCATGTAAAAATTACTTAATGAAGACCTGATTAATTTTTTTGCCTTTTTTAATGTATATAAAGGAGAAGAAATCAATAAAGGAATTATTAGAGGTAAAACTGATCACTGATAGTCGTAATCGTTGAAAAGCCTGAATAAACAAGTGCTTTTCCAGTATTTATTTTAATGATAAAAATCTATTTTCTGAATACGAGTGGGTAATTTGAAGATTATATTATGCCTCATATGTAAAAATGCATTTTGAATATTTAAAAAAAAATTATTTTTCGATCAATTTTAAACATTTATAAAATAAACAATAGATGAACTATCATGGGCTTGAGCAGTTGCTGAGAGAAAGAAGTTTTAAAATTAGTTAAGATATATATTAATTACTGCTTAGCAGAAAACAAGTCATGATGGGAAAATACTAACAACGCACCGATTGATATGTTAGTCTCTTTGGTCCTATTTCATTTCTGTAACGTCAAATTTATGATTTATGGAGTCTAATGGAGGGTGAAGTACCTAATTGTGTTTTCCTATTCCTGGTTACCTATTTATCCAAACATCGGGAAAATTTTTATTACTATAGATAAATGGTTGAATTTAGCATTTTATGCCTAACGCATATCCTCTTCTTACGAAATGGCACTCGTTTAATCATTAATATAATACAATTGTTTGCTAAAATCGATAAATACGAGGAACTTTCAATTAATAATGCATCATATTTTTCTCTAATATTCTTTTCTCTTATGCTATTAAATACGTAGCCTTATTTACAAATCCTTTCGCTACAAACTATATTTTTCATCGTAATCTCCGTCCAAGGGTATTGTCTTTCGCCAACTAGATGTGAGAGACTGTAAACCTGCATGGTATCTCGGTACTTCGTGTCTCCGTCACCCTATTTCATCAACAACGTCCTCATCGTTGCCGTATCTTTAGCATTTGTTTCTTTCCGTCTCTGTTGACATTCTACAAGCGCCTGCGAATAATTGCGATCGGCTCTATTTCTGCCTAAAGGAATTAATCGTAGCTCTTTGCTTGGAGCGTTACCACAATCATGGATGCCGTTTTGAAAGCCCATCGTTGCGCTCTCATTCTTTGGAAGAGAATGAAAATACATGAGATAAAGCGGGATATTTTTATCATGTTGCACCTCAAATTACAAATGTTTTGAGCAAAAATTGGTCAATAAAAAAGTTCGTTGCATTCTTGGTTGAACGCCCCACGTATTATTTGGTCTACAGATTACTCTTTTCTAATAGATAATAAAAATATTCCCTTTAGCAAAACTAGGATAATTACATCAGATGACACTGAGACGATAATATAATCAACCGAAATGTTATTTCATCGGCCGGAGATGTTTGTCTTACTGTCCAGCTACGCGGTGGAGTCATTCAGTGTTTTGAAACTCCTTTCCCTTTGTTGCCAGCGAATTTGATTTTTACTTTCGGTGCTTAAAAGATCATGCTTTGCTACTGTGAGAGTAGGCGTCATGGGGTGCCCACCAGATTTGAGCCTAGAGGCATTTCAATCTTTGAACGAGGGCCATCCGAACCTTTTTTCTCCCATAAATAATAATAAAATTGTTGATAGTTAGTAGCATATGTTAATCATAATATGAGTTCATTGGCGCAATCGATTCAATCCTTGTGAAAAATATTGTTTTACACTTCACTTTAAGCCAAATATTTTTTAACAAAATTAATCATTACCATTTCCCACTATTTAATGCTATTAAGACATTCATAAGGAAGCAGTTGGAAGTCAGTTAGAAGTTATGGTTGAAATTGAAAAACCTTTGCCATGAGTTCTGTACTTGGATTAGTATGCAAGTTACGTGATTTTCACACCAGTAGATGCGTTTATCGAGAAGGGGTAGGGTGCCACCAGATTGCTCCCTCTATCTTGAGTAAACAAAAACGAACTTGTCTGTTATCTGATTAGCTGTAACGGATATAGAGGACGTGAGCTGTGCTTCTTCCCACATCATGTAGTCGTTGATTGCTCTGTGTAAACCTAAGACTCGTATAACACTAGGATACTTCTGGGGCACTGTCTCCCGTTGTTCCCGGGGTAAGTTTGTGCACTAAAGAAGACACAGCTTCCCCCACCTTTTACTTCACTAAAAAATCAGTCTTCACAATGCCACCAAGCAATGAAGAAGTGCTCTTGCTGTTGCTACTGATTATGAAAATAAGACGTAGAGTGAGGGTAAGAATGAGTGTCCACCTTATTTTAGCTTACCGCAGGGAAAAGGGCCTTTACTTCATTTGATGAAATCCGTGCCAATGAAGATACATTCCTAACACAGTCAGACAAAACAAAATAAAACCAACAAAACAACCACAATTCTCGGTGAAGGTACGTCACAGACCGAGGTACTGCCCCACGCGGTCGAGCATTTTCGCTAGATAGTGGCCGGCACGCAGTCGCCCAGTATAATAGGAGTCATTTGAACTGATCGGTGCGGGACACAGACGGCGTATCAGTCAGTATCCGAGCAAACACACCGTATAATGGCCAATATGCTCGGAATATCCGGGGATCACACGTTTTATCCTAGTATAAATCTTAGTTATCAAACGGAATATGTGACATTGTTGTGTAGCAGGGTTATCTAAATTCACGTTCATGTGTCCTTTTAGTTTCTTTGCAAAAACGAAACGCATATAGGATCTGTCTATAATAGATAAAGCTTTGTAAGTGGAATTTGTAATAGGATACAGGCTTCACACGAATCACTAAATTTTTATGAGCTTTTTATTTAATTTTATCCATGTCCATCATGTTTAGTGGTTTTTGATAGTCGCTTCAAGATAATTAGAAATGATACGTACCATGTTACTCTGTTATATCCAAGGAGGTTGGAATTTATTTTCTAACCTCCTTGGTTTATCACTTTTGCGTTGTAGCATCAACTCCAAATTATTTTTTGAGAGAGTGGAAGACGAGGAATTTTCATTCTGTATCTTTCTCCGTTGGCAGAGAGCGCGTTTGTAGCCCCTATCCTCCTGAGTCGGCGCTACTGCTTCTTCGCCAAACTATTTTTAATTCGTACAAAGTTAAAGAATGAAGTTTTTTGTAAAATATATAGGAACCTTTGTTTTATCCTAGCTCTATTTATATCTATTGCTCTCCCTTCGTACGGGTATTTCCAAGATTGTTTTAGGCGTATCGGAAACGTCTGACTTCGTTTTAAGTTGATGAGTGAGACTCTCTGCTTTCCATACCCAAAAGCGGCAACATTAAGGAATCACAGTTTGTTTATCATGAGAAGGCATTATGTTTATTTTTATAATAGTAATATTCCTACTGGAAACGTGCCATGTCGAAATTTTTTAACCTTGAAAATTGCATCGACTTTGTTACCTATTCCCGAATCCCTTACAATTAAACCTTTCAGAATGTGTTTTTAATTTTGATATGTGGGTGAGATGGATGCTCGAAGGCACTCGTTGGCGAGTGTAATTAGTATCCTCACCATCGATATATCTGGTCTGAACTTATCGTTGATCAATGAATCAAAATCTGTTCTAAGATTAAGGAGATAGTACTTCAGGGTATGTTGTTATTTGAATTCTACTTAATGTCATTCTTAAAAATGAAGGAGAAACTTGATATTTTTCAATATTTCGAAGGGTTGTCTATTGGTTTGCCTGACAAGTAAGTACTCCTTCGCTCGTGAATTGGTGGCCTCCTTGCAAACCAATTGATTCCAAGCTCTTGGCTCACCTTTATGACGAATTCTTTTGTAACTCTAGCGTTTCCATACCCTGGGATGCTGAGGACTATCCCAATCAATTTACTCATCCCACGCAAGGAACAAGACTAACCAGTGTCATCTGTTAAAAATAAAAGGGAGAGTATAATATCCTACGAGAGTTCATTACACTACAGTGAGTGTCCTCATATTTTCACGTTGTAGTATTGTTTGTGTCCGCCTTTAATTATTTTAGGCATTTGATTCCGACAAATGAAGAGTGCAGTTGTTGCGTAATGATTTTCAGAGGGCTCGCAGATGTTATTAATGTCGAGGTTAGTTTCCGGAATTTGTAATTTATTGCTCCCTCAAAATAAATGCTCTTTTGCACAGCCGACTTTCCCACGCTTATATTTTGGCTCCCTGAAAATACGTTCTCATTTCAAGCAAATTGAAGTGATTTAGCCGAGTGATTTTTCTCCGGCTTGGTAAAAAAATAGGGGAAAATAGTAACAGGTCTGACTATTATTTCGGCCTTTTCTTGCATATTAGGAATGAATAGATATTTCTAAGATATTGTAAGAGACCATGCCTTGCGTCTTGAATTAAAAAAAAACTTTTAGGTCGTGGCGGTACTTGTGAAGTTTCACATTTTTATTTAGAGGTAAAAATCAACAATAATTATTATTGATATGATGAAATAGGATAATTTTCCTTGGAAAAAATATTTAGTCATTGTCTTCCAGGTATGTTCACTTCATTCTTCATCATTAGTGAAGCTACTAAATAAAATACATAGTTAGCTCTGCGAAACTTTCGCGAGTCAGTTCAAACCAGGCTTTGGAAATTCCTTTTTCTACAATTCTGAATGCAATATTATTGGCTAACAAGTCTTGTTAAAGCAACATTGAACGCCAAAGGCACTTTGAAATTTAACATCCATTGTGTTTTACAAATTTCAAATACATGACGATACATTAATACATGTCCAAAAATATAATTAGATTATATAATATGACTCACTATATGTAAATTATAGTTAAAGATTTAATTCGATTTTAAAAACTTAGTAATTATTATTTTTGTGCTGATTACGGAAGCTAATGCTGACTGCTGGTAAGATGAACTCCATTATTTTAATCTGCCTCATTTAATGCTGACCTCTGCAGTGACCTAAGTTCCACAATACCTCATTTGATGTTAAATTTGCTTTCACACATTACACACTTTCCTCTCCTTTGGCCCATTCTGTTTTCATATAATAAATTTTGTAGATATTCAAAATTATGGGAAATAGCGATACATGTCTCCTCCCATGGATAATGTTCTAGTTTTGCTTCAATTTCTGCTGTGCTGAAGTCTTGTAAAAGGTTTTTCAAAGTAACATTAATCGAAGATGAAATATTCAGCAGCTCTTTTCCTTTTTCTTTTTTTTTTATCATCAATGCTTTTCGGAGGTGACGAAGCTTTTTTGCCACCTCTTCTTCCAGCACACCTTTGAGTTCTTTCTTTCTTTCTTTCTTACCATTGCCGGATATACATTTTGAATTCTCGTCCTCTTCAAGCTGGCTACCTTCTAGTGAAGCGTGGCAAATCAAAATGGAGTGCTTAAGGTTTGCGAGCACCCTCTGTGATGCTTCTTCACTCGGTGAATGTACTTCCTGTGAACGCGTTGACGCCTCTTGGAAATTGCTAACTCTTTCTTCACAGATGAGGTTATCTCTTGGTCTTGAGTACTTATATCTTTTTCGTGGTCTTATTCCATGTAAAATGACTTTCTCCTGAATTGTAAATCCACCTTCCATAGCCCTATTTTAATTTGAATGAGATAGATTACCGCTTACGTGGACAAAAGTGATACTTAGTTTAGAAAAAAATAATGATTAAAATTTACTTCCGAGAATGTTTCAATTAAATGTGACTTAAAGAGTTCTTCAATTTTGGATAACGACAGCAATTTGGGAAATAAATATTTTGATCTATTACAAATTTAATTGGGAAAGATTACCTCGTACGTGGAAAAAATGGGTAACAGATGCAGAAAAAATAATAATTAAAATTTACTTCCGAAAATTACTCCGAATGTGCTCTGAATGTAACTTAACGACACTTTCCGTTTTAGATAATGGCAACAATTAGGGAAATAAATATTTTTTACTCACGATGAGGGCTGTCTATTTACTTAAACTATCGATCCCTGAAAATGAGGAGGATATTTGAGTAAAACATCTGAACAAGTTTTAGGACGCCTATACCAAAAAACTTCATCCCGAGTCATGCCTGTGGCGGTATTCGAAACCGCCACCGTTAGGTTGCCAAGTAGGAGCCAAGGAGGTTAAAATGAAATGGAGTAGGCATGACCGTGAACGCTCATGGGCGAAAGTGAAGCAAGAATAGGGGTGCTTGGGAAGGATTTTGTGCCGAGTAGGTGTTGCCAAACCAGTCACAAAACATCGCCTTGTCTGTGGTTTTTGACTTAGATTTGACGAAAATCGAACGCGACCGCCGGACACGTAATCCAGAGGAAGATCTAAACTGTGCCGACTGTAATGGCGGAATTGGGTTCAAGAATCAAGGGATATGTCGCCTCCATTTCTTTTTTAACCTCCTTGGTAGGAGCATTATCTGCCTGATTTACGCGTTAACCAATGACAAGGATAGGGAGATTTTGAATGTTTAAGAGCCAAAACTTCGGTTATTATATAAAATCCTCCCGATGAGTCCTGGCTGCGTAAAAGAAAGATGCCATAGCCGGGAAAATGACTACGGTTGGCACGATGCCAGGCTATAATCTTGGTTTGAATGTAGTAGAAATGACTGCATTCAGTGAGTCTTATTTAAGAGTACGGCAAACTAGTGATAAGTTCGCGCTGCAGCGCGCTGGTTCCCTTGGAATATCTATTTATACATATATTTCCATTCAATAAGTGTTTGTGCCATCTATTTGGTATGGAAATTCCTCTCATTTGATGTATTTTGATAATTATGAATGGGCACCGATTTTTAGGCGTCGAGTATACCTACGTCGAGTATAACTATAAATACCGTATTTGTCTATTTTTATAAACTTCCTTTTTAATTGTTCGAAGTGTCGCCGCTTATTAGATTATATATTGCGATATTTATAGGAATATAACTAAACGACTTCGAGGCTTAAAATCTAAACGCTAAAATTTGGCAGCTACCATAATTATTTATTGAGTTCCTCATGAATTTCTTTGAGTGTTTACGGAAAGGAAACGAGTTTGGTATCTTAGATTTGAGTTGGTTTAGCTTCCCAACATGATGTATTTTTACATTAACTATTAGACTCATGAAAATCGACTAGTTTCCGTAAAGTCTGTTTTTTATAATATGGAAAATTTTCCATTACTTTCCTATTTTTAGCCTGGAAATTTAATTATTAAAGATTTATTGGAAAAAAGTGTATAACTGTCGACCTGAAATTGTAAGCATGTAGTCATTTGCATGTTTCTACATTAATTCTACATTCTAAGTGTGAAAGTTATCTTTATATTAACTAATTAGTGAAGTGTTTGCATGTATAGCTTTCATTAACCTAACAATAAGCATGTAAACGTTAAGGAGTTTGAATTAGTTGGCTATCATGCACGAGGTGTGAAAAAAAATAACGGGAATTTTCGTTTTTCTTAAAGAATATTTATTCATTAATCAATATCAATTTTGTTCCCTTCAATGTAGTCCCCCTTAGATATAATACACTTGTGTCAGCGGTTTTTCCAATCTTGGAATGACTTTTGGAGCTCACGTTTCGGTATAGAGTTTAGCTCCTTATGCGATTCTGTTTTTATCTTATCAATTGTTGCAAAACGTCGTCCTTTCATGGTTCTCTTCAGCCTCGGGAATAGAAAGAAGTCACTGGGGGACATGTCCGGCGAATACGGTAGCTGAGGAAAAATAACGCTTGGTTTTTTTACCAAAAAATCACGAATAAGCAGTGAGGTGTGAGCGGGAGTATTATCATGGTGCAATTTCCACGAGTTGTTTTGCCACAATTCTGGGCGTTTTCGTCGGACTGCTTCACGCAAATGGCGCATAGCTTCCAGGTACGAGTAGTATTCCTTATTGACCGTACGACTATGTGGCAGGAACTCGAAATTACTGAAAAATCGGAATTATGAAGCCCGCGAAATTGATCAATTCCCGTTATTTTTTATCACACCTCGTATATTTGGTGTATTGCAATCGATAATAGCTTGTGCTGCAGGCGCACTTTATAAAAACGTCTGTGGATGAAATGCAGGATAAGGATATGGGTTCCATGTAAAAAAAGGAGTTTTGTGAGATACCTTTAAATTCGATAGACCCTAATTCGGTTTGATAGGCTCGGTGAATAGTCTTGACGAAATTTGCATAATAGAATGAATAATTACTTTTACAAATGCACATTCGTTCGATTTTTTTAGAAATATCTATTATTTCCAACGAACGTATTTTTACCTTCTAAAACCCCAACAGAAATAAGTGAATTTAAAAAGTAACGTTCCTATAAGCTAAGAAGTATCCGGCGCTATGGTTAAAATGTAATATCTAATTTACATAAATTATGTAAAAATAAATATTTATCTTATGATTTAAATTAAGGATCAGAGGAAACCGTCTCAGTTGTTCAATTTATGTTCATTTTAAAATTCCTTTCAAAACCTTTCACTAAGTTATTATCCGAATAGCACTTATTTTTTTACAGCCTCTGATGGCTGTGATATGATGCGACTCTTACCCCTGAGAGTATAGGCATTGCCATTACACTCCTACTTACCGGGTTTCATAACTTGGCTAACATTTTTCTCGCCGTGGTCTTGTAATTCTGCTATTTTTAGTTTTTTTGTGATTAATTTTTCATTGCTTCAAGAACCCAATAAATGAAGGCAATTTGCTTGAGAACCTTGGGAATCATGGAATAAGGGAGTCGAAGAAGGCCAATGAGGATTGGATTGAAAGTTGCCTTGAGGAAATCGACGAAAACTTGAAAAGGGGCTACAGAAAAAGGAAACAGCATAATAGCTAGTGTTACAGTATTTCGAGGAAATAAAATGCCTTAACATAGAGGCAATAATGGGTATATGCTTATTAAAGATGAAAATATTAGAGACAGGTGGTTAGAATTCATTGAGGAATTAATAAGAAGGCCAAAACTACTAGAAGACCAATTATTAAGAAATAATGAGGAAATGTGAATGAGGAAAACTGTGAGGAAAGTGTATTGAGAAGTAACTTCTACAGAAAAAACAGGGTGCAAGGACCAGACAGAATTAATGGAGAAACATGAAGGTGCTTGGGCATTAAGCCAATGAAAAACTCTGCGGAATAAATGAAAAGAGCCTCAATATCAGGGTACTTCCCGAGGAAGCAAGAAGAGTTTAACTGTAGAAGTTCCGAGGATTAAACTGAAAGTTGCGATGGACTCTGAACCCTGGGTATTGGGTTACATGCGTTTAAAACAATAACTCAAATAATAAGTAGAAGGATAGAAAGAAAAATAGATGAACGCCTGGCGGATAACCAAGTCAATTTTAGGAGAAACAGAAGAACTACGCAGGCTGTCCTATGCCTAAGAATACTCTCAGAAAAAAAATGGTAAGAGTAAACATGCCAGTGTAAGTCGCATTCGATGACTTGAAAAAAAATATTTGACGGCGTAGAATGGAATACGTCGTCCTAGTTAACGGAATAAAACTGAGAATGAATTGCAACGGTAGAATATCTTCTTCAAAATCTTCAAGAATATGATGTACCTACTCATCAAAAAAAGGAACACAAAATAAAAATGTGAATAAAAATCTATGAAAGATTTATACATGAATGCAACCTTTCACTCTTCACTATCTGCCTAAACGAGGCAATAGGATAGACGGAAATGATAGTTATTGAAGGGAATCAAGGTAAATGACAAACTATGTATATAGTCTATCCAGTGGCGTACGCAGGATTGACTTCTGGCGGGGGTTTCATTAATATAGATGTGCATCATCATAGAATGATATTTAGATTATTATTCACTAAAAAATAATTAAATTAACATTCTCTTTTCGTGAAGAAAATTCAACTATATTTTTCGGTCCAATAAGCAAAATTCTAAACGCTAGTTCAAGTAAACGAACGAAAACGAATTCAGGTAAGCATGTTTTTAAACGCTAAAACCCCTTCGTCCGTACGCCAACTGAGTCCAACCCTAAGCTATCACACACATGAATAGTGAATAAATCATCATGATCTGATTTGAAGGTGACATTTCGGTCGCAGCGGATAGTCTAAAGGGATTGCAAGTTTCATGAACACCATGGAGATAGTGTTCGAAGAGTATACCGGAGAAGAACAAACATTTAAATACGATGATAGAAAGTAGTGCTGGTGGAGTCCTTTAAATACAGCGCAAGTGACGTGGCATGAGATGTAAGGGCATCCACGATGATTTTTAAATTTATATATTTATTTGAATTCAGAAGTTTGTGAAAGTTTGAGTTTAAACAGATTTAACACAGTGCCTGAAAGAATTCTTGTAGAGCGTGGCTGCTGAAGATCAAGTGGACAGGGAAAATAAGAAATGAGGAAGTATACGGAAGAGTGGAAAGGAGAGGAACATATGGAGGAACATACGAAAACGATGAACCAGATGAATACTTAAGACACAAAGCGTTCACTACCAATAGTCATCCAATCCTACAAGTGGTGAGCTGAGACCATTCCACCAATCTTTGGATTGAAAAACTGACGATGATTACTTAATTGTATGTAAAAACAAAAAATATTGAACTCTTTACATACATATATGAGAGTGGGAAAATAATTCATGCTGTCACAGTTGCTTGAAAATCGTATACTCATATCAGGTGCATGGATAATTTATTATGTTCCCTAACCCAAATAAGTATTACTTCAAATTTAAATGTTAAGGGTCACTTGCAGAGAGACTTATTGATCTCTCTTACCAGAGTTTTAATTTACAGAGACCCTAGAGTTAGATGAGTAATGGTAACCTTCCTTTCTAATGTGAAGAATACGAATAACTGGTGCCCTCAAATATGCCTCTGAAAGTACTCTACATGAGATTCCTATGGTGTATACTTTCTGACTACACACTCTAGTGACTGTCAGATGGGATCAGTTTGTCTGTTTCCATTCGGATATTTATTATCGTTTACATTTATTTATGCAGAGAAAAATTCAACTATATTATTATTAAAATCTCTTAATTTTATAATAATTTCCATAAAGCAATGGCAATCGCCTTATAAATCTCACCTCTGATTTTATCAAGATAACATAAGTCTTTCCTCTTGTAGGCTCAGTGTTTAACCAGGGAATGTTTAACCTAGTGACGAGATTTGCAATGCTGTAAATCCACGAATGATGAAACGGACTGAACCTTGACTGAACCAATTTTACTGTAACCAAAGCATTGTTTACTTTGCTGCATCTGTATCATCATACTCATGCGTACACATTAACTCATTTATGCAGCATATTTTATTTGAAACTCTCGGAAAGCCTTGTGCTTCGTATGTTATTAACCAAGAATCGGTGCTATTAACTAGAAATTGGAAGCTAGTGGTACTCATTGCTATCAACAATGAAAGCAAATAAAAATAAACAATCGCCGAAAAATTCTGGTGAGTAAATTCTTCGTGAGACACACAGTAATATGTCTACAGAAAATGATAATAACTAAATGAAGAAATTAAATATGTCATGATATTTAGTACCGAAGAATGAAAAGCACAGAAAAAAAGGCACATCGCAGTCGGCGGAATCAGCTCTTTTGACACTCCTAGGTGGAGTATTTGTAAAGAAACTAATACAAGAGGCAGAGCTTCGCGGTAAGAAACATTTATGAAAATTAATCATTTTCTTCATGCTAATTTCTTCATAAAATATCCATGAAATTTTTTCTCGATAACTTCACGTGGGTGCATAACATAAAAATATGAAAAATGCAATTTTATTTTAAAACAGCTCTTACTCAGAGTGCAATGGAAAACAATAACTTAAAGCTGGAGGATAATAGTGGTGACTTTCCCTCAGATGCTCCTCAGGAAGCAACAGAATTAGCGAATGAAGTGGTGGAAGAGGCAGATTTTCGAGGTATGAACACGAGTCACTCATTTATTGAAATCATCTCTCTTTTAACGCAGCACATGAAGTACCTAATTAAATCACAGTTTGTGAAAAGAGGAATGTTATAGTAAAAAGAAATATTTTTATGATCTTCTACCTTAATCTCAGTACGACAGCTTCTACAATATTCAGAGATGGATTTAAATGGCTAACTTCGGGATAGTGTTCCAGAGGAAGTAGTGATTAGGACTTTCGAACATTTAAGCCCCCAAGCTTCCCGGCAGGAAGCGAGAGATACCCAAACAAAGTCACCTGAAAACATTTTGGTAAAGAATGGTAATGAGTTAACATTATAAATTGACAAAATTAATGAATTAACACTTGAAGTGACCTGCTTGGTACGGAAAATATGCTTCTGCATAGTTTAAATAATGAGGTAATGGAATTTAGGAGTTATTTCCTCTATAATTTTCACAGTGCAGTTGAATTGAGATGATATATATGAATTACGTTTGTAGGCCATCTGAAGTTCCCTACGATATGGAGAGTTTATATTTTTCCGTGATACCTCGATATTAACCTTTTCTCTTTTCCACTGGCGAGTTAAGCGATTTCTGTAAAGTTTCTTCTCCAAGTTAGGTCTCAGTCTTGCAGTCTCCCCTAATATTAGTAAAATATTATTTAAACACCCTGAGCTCTATTAAATTTATGACATAATGAGTGAGATGAATTGAGGGTCCCTTTGGCATTAATAATAGTTCCCTAAAGCAATGTGACCGGAGCTATTCAGAAAGGAGCTTAATCTTGTAATATCTAGTTTGCAGATTTCATACCTGAAATCTCTTATTCCTTGGCAAACATCTCAATACAGAGAAATACATCTATAGTTTTTTTCCTGACATTTATCCTCGGGACTTTTGAATCTGATCATTGCAGCTTCCCATGAGCGTACGCAAGATTGATTACTAACTCTGACTAGATTCATTTTGATTATAATCGATTAAAGTATAATTACTGGTTTGGTTTATATATATGTATTTTAATCTTGTTCACATAGTAGTTAATTTTCCATTGGGAGCGGTGAAAACTTTAGGGTGAATGTTCCAGAATCTCGAGCTATTTGTTTGCACAACAGGCGATCCCGATGTGGAGCAGACCAGTAGCTTTAGGGAGCTATTTTTAAATTGACGGTTGTACCTCTAGGCCACGCACCACTCTCAAACTCCAATCGATTCAATGACTCCATGGTTTCATCAGACGGCTAAACCACAAGCATACAGTTAGCCATTTTTCAGGTTCGATTGTTTTTCTTTGAAAGGAAATCTGAAATATTCAAAGAATTAATTTTCCAACACACTTCTTGAACTATTCTTCGCCAGCATTTTTAATAACTTAGCCATAAACGCGACATTTCAGCATCCTCGTTAATTCATGAACGGAACTGATGGTGTGGTCATGGGAATTTTGACTTTATGAAATTTCGAGTTAAACTTAGGTAAATATAGATTAGCTGATACTTAGATTAGTGTTAAATCAGCTTTATGAATATGTCTGCATATACCTGTACCTACTACTTGGTCTCAAATGTGTTAAAAATTCATCATAAATGATCAGTTTTAGGCCCCTATTATTTCTTCAAAGATATTGAAATGATGTAAAACATCGAACAGGGGTTGTTGCTATATTTTCAGTGATTTTTTACGTTGGGGAAAATTTTTCCCACTGAGGTTAACAGTGGGATCATGGAAGAAATACTATTGAAAATTAGCAAGAATTTCCATTTCAGATATCCATGAATAAATCTCTGGGCATGGCAAATTGCAACAAGTAATGCTATCATGTCTTTATTTGGGTATCGTGTGCCGGCGACTTAAAAAATAATGCAAGCCCAGTGTTGTAAGGAGCAATAGGCGTTGTAGATGCCTTAGAATTTACTGTTAGGAGTGAGCTAAAACTGGTTTGAATTTCCGCGACACTTCTGTGTGACTATGGGAGTTTGTGCAATTTAATAATCAATCGTGTTGAAATCTCATGCTCTGGGGAGATAATTTTTTGTCAGGTACATTCACCTTCTGAACATTACTATTGGAGTCGAAATAGAAATAGAATGCTAAAATTAGACTCATCAGTAGGCTGCCGACGTATGATGTTTTCTTTCCGCTCCGTTTGTCCAAGGGTTCACTGATCAGGATAGTCAGAATGACGTAGTATTACCCTAATTTTACGACTAAATGTACATATTTACTCTACTTAACCGCATAATTTCCCGTTGCCAGTAAAAAGTACCGAGTTGGCTGTGTTAAAAGTCCTCCGATGCGAACGAAGAGGAACTAAAAATCTTAATTTATTCTCTAAGCGATACCAAATAAGGAATCGGTAGGTCGCTGAAGAAACTTTTATCTTCGACTAGGGACAACTGTAAATTGGCTAATCAATCTATACGTAGACTTGATCCCACGCTATTGAGGGTTAAAAAAATTACTTAATTATACACGAGAGATACTTCCGGCGCAAGTGGAGTTGAAGTCTATGTTTTCAAACGAGTCATTTAAGTGTACCCTTCTTTATTGATTAAAATTTTAGCATATCTATTCAGGTTTGATACCTCCACGAAAGCTTTGGAAAACATTAAAAATAGAAAATTTTCAGGTTTACCTTTATTTTTCTTATACTTTAGCTTTGGGATTATTTCATTCAGAGCTGAATATAGGTGACAGATAATAGTGCACGTTAATTTGTAGTTGTCAACAACAAATAATAATCTATATCTACATACTAACCTGCGAGACGCCCCAGAGGCGTGTGGCAGGTGGTGTTAGGACACACCATCCATGGGAGGGGAGGGAATAGGGAAAAGGAGGAGGGAGAGGACAGAGGTGAATTGTATATTTCCAATGTGTCTATGTTAGTGTCATGCTGTTTTTGTTATAATCACTAATGGTGCGAGGAAAGTATTAATTTTGGTACGTCAGTTTGGCAGTTTACTTCTCTTATTTTGTCACTCCTATCAGCTCTAGCCCGAGGAGGTGGATAATAGGAGAACTTTCCTTTTTATCAAACTTTTCCTTGAATTATCTCTTCTTATGTAGTTTTCGCGTTAAGCGTAAATAAATTGGAAAATACCTAGTCCAAGTGATTAATATAAAAATTGTTATTAGATCACTACTGAGGAATATCATGATTTGTGTCTTCATATTCCATAGGTTCCATATACACCAGGCTAATTCAAGTTTAACAATATTTCAGCGTTATGGAAAAAATACACACAACGGCTGGGTATGAATCTCTCCTCTCTTGAAATGTCGAAAAACTTCAATTATTAGTTATTCTAATCGATACAAATTCTAAATGGGATATAATGTAGACTTAGATTTTATGCATTTTATTTCTTCCAAGCGCGTACATTTTTTACTGGAACATTATACATAGCTTTCATAATTCACGTCAGATGGGGAAGAGGACGTGCATATCATTGTAGATGAGGAAGAAAGACAGCCAAGGCGGGAAATACCCTCGGACCAGAGGCCTATCATCGGAGCCCTCAGCAGTGGAGATCATATGGGACCTGAAACCTCCCAAGTCGATGGTGGATCCGAATCGCCCCTGGTGGACTCCACTCGAGGCGACGACAGCGGCCACGCCGCCCCGGGCGAGACAGAAAACTGCGGAAATGCCGAGGATGGCGACTTCACGGAGGACGATAGGTTCACACCCGTGGAGGAGGAACTGAAGAGACTCCTCGAGGAAATCCGCAGCATCGACTTCGGGAAGGGGCAGGTGGCAGTGGAAGTCGCGGTCGGGGCCGTGCCGAGGGCAGGGGACACGGCGGACGCCCTGCGCCGGAAGGAGGAGGTCTTGGTCGGGATGCGGGGTGACTGCGGCGCGGGGGTGGTCGAAATCGTGGCGGAAGGCGAGCCTGTGTCTCCCGCGGAAGAAAGAGCTTGGTCGCCCTCGGAGAGCAGCTATGAGTCGAGCGCGGATGGCTCACTGAATGGTGTGTCGGAGGAAGTATTGTCAGTTGTGGAGCCGACCTACGGCTATGTCGAGAGGTCGGTCATCCGTGGGGATTTGGACTTGATGGCGCTCCCGGAGACGGCTTGCTCGGAGTCAGTCGTACGGCCCACTTTCGATTCCAAGTCGAGCGGATTCTCCTTGTCGACCAAGATCCCGGGACCCCCTAACGAAAATGTGACTTGTGGGGATAGAAATGTTCACAAGGAGCAATATGCGCATTCCGCTGCATCTCTAGTGGAAACTTTATCCGGTGACGACAGCAATAAGCCGGAAGATGGAGAGAGCCCCGATAAGAGTACAGTGAGCGGCCGTTCTCAGAAATCGGACTTCCAAGGATCTGAAGACTTCGAAGACGCCGTAGAAACCTTAAGTTTGGGCATAAACATGAACAAAGAGTTGAGGAGGAACGTTTGCTGCTTCCGAGGGTCGAAACCCGATCGCTTTTGTGAGGGAGACGTGGAAGACTTTGAGCGTGGGGGTGATGGCTATTTCATGCATGCGTTTGAAAACATGATAGATACTCTTCCAGACCAGAGTCTTTCAGATATATCCATCGAAGACACTTTTGCCAATAGATATGAAAACTTTTCAGCCCAGAAAAGATTGAGCGATGACTTCGGCAAGGAAGTAATTTTCGACGGTAATATTCCCCAACACATCACAGAAATCTCCACTCACAGCTGCCCTTCAGTCGAGAGAGAAAACGAAGAGTTTCTTAGCCTACCGCAAGTTGACAAGAAACATATTTCGATGGATAAAGTCGACTGTGAGACTAGACCAGTAAATGCGGAGGTACAGTATAGCAGAGGTCACGCAATGTCTAAGAGCGTAGATGAATTGCTTCACGGACATGTCGGGATTGAGAGTAAAAATAATGCTGAGTTAGATGGCTATAACCCATCTTCTTTGAGCGTAAGATCATCATGCTTCTCTCTATATGAGACTGAATATCAAATCAACTATCTCAGTAGGGATAATCTGAGAATGGTTAATATTCCCCCTGAATTCCTACAGTTTGATGACTCCGAGGAAAAACGGTACGTAAAAACCAAGAAAGATGGTGTTATTATAAACATCTTAGAAAATACACCGAATGAAAGCAAGGATTCTATAAATAACTCGGAATATAAATCAAACATGATAGACGTAGATACTGCTACGGTGGAGGAAAATGAGTCCACGTGCAGAGTGGAAGACAAAGCTAAGGATGCCTTTATTCTTCATAAAGTGAATGATTCCATATATCTTGAAGGAGATCGTAGAGAACTTACCCGGCAGACACCCAGTTATGACAATAGTGAAAATATTCCGTGCGAATCTGGCGTGGACTTATACGCGGAAATAATGGGCGAAGCAAACAGAATACTAACAAATGCGCTTTCTGTGGCCCAACAAAGATTTATCATGCTCGAAAATATTGCAGATGCCAAAGATAAAGGAAATGTAATCTCAGAAGAAAAGCTAAACTGTGACAGCGACGGGAAAGAAGGCGGCGAAGAATTACCTCGGATTTCGGGTGAGAGTAACCGCGAATGTGTCGAAATTTGCAACAGATCTGATAATAAAATGAACTGTGATGAAAACCATACATCGGATCAATATGACTTAAGGGGCGAACGAAAATGGGTTGACTCCACAAACATTCCCACAGACTCCATCTCTGTCACTGAGATCGTCCGAAGTGTCAACGTTGACTGCACGGCCGAAATTCATTCCGAAGGAACCAAAATCCCTTCAAAAACCACTTGTGAAGAAAGCGTAATTGGAGATCAGGAGCAAAATATTGTGGACACCAAAATAGTGGATGAGAAAAGATATGGAGTTATAATTTCTTCAGAAGAGGTTGTAATTTCGCATGAGCTACGACCTAATGCGCTTAATATGAATGACGTTCCTTGTGAGGCTGGTGTTATTCCCAGGGGTGCTCTTCAAATGGAAGAAGGAAAGGAAAATCTACGTATTTCAGGGGAGAAAGGGAAAATCTCACAAGAGCGGGAAAATGAGAGAAATTATCAAGAAACAATCGTCAACAGAATTGAAGGTGAATGTAGAGAGCTTATTGAGGATATGAATATTTCTAATCTAAAGGAGCTAGATGCAATCGCTTCAGAGTTTGCCTATCCTGCACTCAGTGGAAAAATGTTACTGCCTGGGGAAAACATAACGGATAAATCCCCAGAAGAAGCGGAACATGTAAATAACTCTTTGCCTGACCCTACCAAGAGCGATCATGAGGAGTCATTTCCTATTATTGTGGAATCTTTTGGCAAAAAGGTCACCCTCAAGGAACAATACTCGCAATATGATTGCGAAATGGAAAGAAAAGTAGATATTTCTTTGAATGATGGTATAATTGGTGACGAAGATAATGAATCAGTCTCGTACCCAAATTTTCCCTCTACGGAACTTAAAGCCAATAAGACAGTTATTATTACTAAATATAATTGTGAAAAATGCAGAAAGAATGAATGCACACCTATGAACATGGAGAGTAATCTCTACGCCGAACAAATGCAGCATGGAGATATTTCCAGTGCTGAAAATACTAGGGTTTTACAGGTTGAACATGGTTCTAAAGTGTGTGAGTTTGGTTCTCATACAAGCGTATCGAATGCATTGCTCATTGCAAACTGTGGCGCTGACAATAGCACATCAGAAGAAGATATCAACAAGCACGAAGACGGAACAAAAGGAGGCTCTCTTAACATTGACCTGCAAGGAATCGCTCGGGAAGAAGGAACTGAAAACTCTTGTGTTAGCGGAGACTTAGAAGTCGTAAACAAGAATATCTCGGAAAAGAACAGCCTTGATAGCCTATACGCTTTTGAGTACGTTTTGCAACCCGAGTCGGAAGAGGGAGTTACATATCCAATCACTGGCGATGATTGCAAAAATGTAACTTATGAATCGCAAGATAATGGTAATGTCGAAAACATACGTCGTGAAGCGAATCAATTCAGAGATATTGAGCAATACGAACGGCTCGTGAAAAAAACGAATGAGATAGTACGGAGGTATGAAGAACTGAAAAATTGGAGACTGTCCTTGATAGAAAATATATTAATTCAACCTGACGAACCCTTGACGAATATTTACGGTTTACCATCGGAACCACTTGAAGAGGAACTAAGAAGTGGAACACCAGATCTCTCGGGGATGAAAGGAGAAGATGATGTTGAAAAACCAGAATACGAGCTCATAGAATCCCCGGAGAAGACTCGGGAACTTGAAGATTACCAACCAATCGGAAGCAAAGCCAGTGAGAAAATACTCCAATGCATGGAAGAGATGGGCGAAACAACGAAAAACAAATCCCTCCACAGCCGCTCCTTCGATGGCTTCGGATTCTCACTGGAGTGCGACCGTTGCGCATCGAGCGGGAAAGACGAAGGTAGACACGCGGAAACCACTCGTCCCGGAGTTCACGTGCTCGCCGATGTGCTTCCTCCGTCCGAAAATACCGTCAACAGACTCGCCGACGGGGCGAACTTAGCCGCGCGCGAGGAGGAACATGAAACCGCGGCGGAGGAGGAAGAGGTGAGGAACATCCCGATGGGGGACGAGGGAACTGGGAGGAGGCGGCCCGCCGCGAGCAAGGCTGACGACGAGAAGAAGGATAGCGCCGACTCAACGAAGACGGTCGGCGACGCCAAAATGGCCGACGGAGATGACCACACGAAAATCCAGCGAACGGTTATGCAGGGCGAGTGCGGCGTGGAGTCACCCGCGAAGGGGGAGGAGAGCGGCAGGGGTGCGAGGAGCAAGGCCCCTTCAAAGAAGAAGAAGGGTCGGGGGAGGAGCGGCGGGGGCGGCGGCTCGCCGGGGCGCAAGAGGCGAAGGAAAGACGGGAGTGAGGAGACGGCGGCGTCGGGGGAGCGGAAGGGGTCCTCCTCTTTGGGGTTGGAGGAGGGCAAGAGGGCCAAGGGGGGGCGGCGGTGGGAGGTCGAGGGGAAGACGGATAAGGAGCGGCCGGGCGGACGTGAGGGGTGGAAATTCGGTCGCCGCGTGAAAAACTTTGTCTTCTCGGCCCTCGGGGTGCAACGATCACCCAAGCACTAATTACTCCCCGAATCAATCCAAGGGCGAATAAAAATGAAAATCCTCTAACCTTGCCAGGAGCGCTTAAAACGAAATTCTTGGGTGTTGAGTCAAAAAGAAGCGTGGTCCACCGCGCTCTAAAAATAGGCCCACTACAGATCGGGGATTTGCTCCTCCTTTTGCCTTAAAAGTTCCTTATTCCCATTGTTGTGTTGCCTAACGGATCATGCTCAAGAAACTTACCAAGTTCCCGCATTGAATCTAGTTTTGATCGATTTTTAAATGCGTAACATACAGGCACCGAACGTAAAAGGCCATTCCTATTTCATTCAGGCTCTCGTCCTACTTAGCTCGTCCATCGCAGGAGGAAAAAAAACGCATCTCGTCCCAGGCATCCTTCAGTCGGGCCACAATGGATATTCTTGGGTACCTCTAGAGACAAAAGTAAACCACACCCATGACCACCTCTCGATCTAGCCGAAGGTTTGGCAAAGGTTTCTCTGGACCCTATCGACGCAGCTTGGAAATTTGTATCAAATCCCTTTTTAAAACTTTGTTTAATAAAACCTCTTTTGAGTGGTAAATGTGGAAGTTGTTTTCTTTGACTTGGAAATATGAAACCCTGATGCAAGAATTTCCGAGTGCTGAAAAAGAGTACTGATGTGGAATATTACAATGCAAAAGATACAGTTATCGTATTTTCTTTTGTAGGTATTGCTGTTTAATTATATACATTTTCTCCAATAATTTGAAACTCTAGGAGGGGGTATGAGTAAATTACGCCATTTGTCAATGCATAACCGCAAGGATGGTTTAGCCTCCGATGTAGCAGAATTGAGTGGTTAATGACTTTAATATACTCCCTCCTATAGTTCAAGATTATTGGATAAAAAATTAATAATAATTTAATAATACTTAAGAATATACAGAGACTGTTTATTTGATGCTGTTATATTCCACTTTTATATTAATTTGAGAAACGAACGACTAAGTTTGTTGGGTAAAATGTGCTTTCAAATGTGCTAAAAAGAAATTAACCCCTTATAAAGAAATTCAATTCTCCCTTGAGAAAACATTTCTGGCAAAAATGAAATGGGGTCCCTGGTAGTAGTGAAAATATTCGTGTTTTGTAATCCACGGCAGTCATTCTTAAAAAAAAACAGTGGAGCCACTATAACAAAGGGAAACGTCAGAACTCTCGTCTCTCCCCCCTGAAAAACTCCCCTCCCTAACAAAAAGTGAAACGGGGTCACTGGTTGTGATGAAAATATTTGTATCTTTCCATCTATGGCATTCAATCTTGCAAAAAATGAGGTGCGGGCGACGAAGTGAAATATCTGGCCGTAAGGATGCTGGAAAAAGACTAGCCTAAAGGGAAAGGGGGTGGCAGCATAAGTGGCTCAAGTGATGAACACCGCTAACTGCCAACAGATTCCCCAGGGTCCATCTTGTCCCACATTTGCGTGATCGTATTGCCGGAACCCGCGGCTCGTGGGTATTTCACCCAGGGGGCTCGGCGGGGGCGGCCAGGGAGGGTGATGGGGGGAGGGTAGGGGGACCGAAGGAAGTGAGGGGGAAGTGGTGGGGGTGAAGGCGTCATCGTATATGGAGGCCGGAGGGGCGCCGGTCTAGGATGTGACCGTCGCGCCATCTACCAGGTTAAAAGCGGCGGACCTAACAACCTCCCTTCCACTTCTGGTCCAAATTCCGCTCCGGAGCAGCTAGTCACGAAAAAGGGAGTACATAGGCTGAAACCATGGTGAGTTGGTTCTCTCTCATCTGCTGTGCGAATATTTAATCCATACGCTAGTTTTCTGTGAATTTTCCATACTTCCCGAACCGGGTTGTTTTTACTGTGCCGGAAGAAATAAGGTGTTGTTGAAGAAAACACTTGAGTCAGCAAAGATGAGCGAACTCAGTCACGATCATCTTGTGCCTTCCGCTTAATGTAGTGAGGGTTAGAAATGTAGATGTGTTTAATGACTCACTTGAGAAGTACTCGTGTTCTAATACTTTTCTCTTTCTCTCCTTTATGCAGGCAGACCTGAGTGCAAGGGATGTTGAACGTAAGTAAAGTGAAACGTTTTAAGAGTTGTTAAAGAGGAACGTAGTGAGACAAACTGTGCGACTGTGGAGTCCGTTTCGTTCTTAACACGGAGTTTTGTGAAGAGGATTTCTATAGTGATATAACATGAGTGGCATGCTTCAAGAGGAGTCGGAGACGGATAATCGATAGTCATTCCACGAACGCGATTGTTATTCCGCTCCGGATGGATTTCCGGAGGGTTCGTTCGCGTAAAAGGGCCTTTTTGCCGCCCGCCAGAAAGCATTCACGCCATCAGAGTCCAGCCTTAAAGCGAACGGGGTGCGGGCGCTAATTATATCGTGGGCATATAAGGCGTGCCTTCGGGAGGGTGGGAGGCGGGGAGGGGGTGGAGTGTGGCGGGGGGTGGGGGAACGGCGAAGAATGGGCAGCCGTCCTTCGGAGCGCGCGCGGCAGCGGAGGAACACGAGCAGAAGGGCTATACTTAGCTCGTCCTCGGGCTCATTGGATATTTAAGGAGCTGCTTCGGGTATCTCACCCCGAGTTTTCCCCAAAAGAACGAGCCGGGCCAAAAAAATTATTTTGCACCAATGAGGAAATGCTGTGCGGGTTACGCGTGATTTCGACAAATGGAAAGAGAGGGGGAAAAAAGATAGGCTCACCTTCGTTTTGGCGTCATCCATCCTGACGTGAAAGAAAGTGATATGAGTGAGACGGAGCCATCAAATGTTTCTTCTCACGAGTGAATTATATTTTTTTAATGAGTTTAAGTTTCCGTGCCGTGGAGTGAGTTACTACTTGTTTATTTTATGTGAAAAATTATGATTAAAAAAACTTGTTCACGAGGACTCAACCTTCTGTTATCCGGTGAACATTGGACATTTATGGAATTCGGAAATTCTAAAGTACAGTGGTTTTGGATGAACCTTCAGGATGTTGAAAGGATGGATTTTACGTTTTAAAACCACGTGCTCACGTTAATTTGGGTTTTGCTCTAAGACAACTTTACCAGGAATGTCGTAACATCGTTCAGTGTTTATGAAAGCCTTTGTCTATATCTTATTTGCCGCACGCTTACGATTCTGCTTATAACCATACCACAGTTCAACGTAGATATCAAGAATAACAGCTTTTAGTATCCGTAAAATTGTTCTGTGATATGAAGGACCAGTTTTATTATCTCTGGGTAAATGTTTTATCCATGTGAAAACCGAAGTTAACACGTTCTAACATCGACAACGCTCACGTCAACTAACCGAAAGTCTGATGTAATATATAAAACCCGAACTGCCAGTTAACATAAAGTTATGGAAAAGGCTGCTTCATAATACGGTTAACGTTAACCAGGTATAACAAAACCGGGCCAAAGAGTTTATTCATGTAAAATCTGTGTTTTGCTTTCTGGATATTCTCGAGATAGGTTTAAAGAATGGTCCTGGCTTCTCTTTGTCAGGCTGTAGTATTTTACTCAGTGGTTTGCCAATTATGCTAATTTAGAATAATTATTATAAATGGCATTGGGAGTTTTTTTGGAAAAGTAATTTCAACCAGGAAGTTGGAAAACGCGTGCCCCAGCCTTTCTTTCTATTACGATTAGGGAATTTAAAACAACGGGAAGAGTTGGAGAGCAAAAAATTGCTATAACGGATTCATTGAGTGTGAAGGTTTCTCTAAGAGAAATTTCATTACAATGGAAAAGGATGACGGAAGTTTCGGGAATCGCTCAAGGTAAAAAAATTGAAATAATCTCGTTATGACACGGTTTTAGTAGATTGCGCGGTGTTAGAAAGAGAACATTTCGGGAATATTTGTTAAGCCTCCTTATGATTATAAACATTTCGTTTGCATGATCAAATGACAGGGTGCTCTGATCTCGACTTATCGCTAATATCACATCACTTCTCCTACCTCTGGTCATTTCATATCATAAAAGAAGAGTTGAAAGAGTGACTCTAAATCGACTCCATAGATCCATGACTTGATAGTTTCTAATGTGAAGTATCGCAAGAAAGCACTCTTGGGCTGTAGTTGGGTTTCTTTGTTTTATAGAACATCTGAACATTTTTTTACTGCCGTAACCCATACTTCATGAGTCTCTAAAAAATTTATCTTACCCGAGTTATCTAAGTAAATGTTTACCCCCTTCTATCGTGCTCTGGAATAAGTGTACGCATGCAACATCCCTATTACTCGTGACTGCTCTTTTTGGTAAATTGAAAATAATAGTGGAAATGTTTTCCTTGCATTATATTTACGAAAAAGCCGTCACCTAAATCACATTATTTCTGTCCGCGGTTGTTATTAAGAAGGATTGTAAAAACAATCACTTCCATAAAATGAACATACCAATTTGTAAATATGGTAATCTACAGGTCTGTTCCTTAAAAGATCCGAATTTCAAAGGCGTAAAGGGAATGAGACATAATTTGATGGCATTAGTCTTTCCATCTCTCAATAATTTGCTAGTGACGTCTCTTGATAACTCAATGAAGGCGTGACAGATCGTGATCTTTCGTGATCGTCATAAAGAAACTCAAAGATCGTGAAAAATTAAATCTAACTCATCGAGCACGTACGTAAGTACCTATTATATTTCCGAGACGGAAAATTGGTTATCTCAGCATTTCAATCTCCTTAGTCTACAGTAGATCTACTCATTAGATCTACAGTAAACGATTCCTATACTCCCTCTCTTCCTCTTTGTTCTTAGCTCTGATTACTCTACAAAACATTAGACCAGTGAATAAGACCTGCTTTGGACGAGTAAGAAGTCTTACTTCTCAATGTGGGAGGTTGTAAGTCTAATTCCCTTACTCTTTGATAGTTTAGAAGAGCGATTCTCACCCTTTGAGTTCATGAACACGATTCCTTAAACCGCTTGTGAGTCTGAAATAAATCCAAACAAATCTGCAAGATAGCGCATTCTAAGTTAAGTCATGTGTCGAAAATTGTTTTGAATAAATATGTGAATGTTGAAGGAAAAGTTATAAAATTTCTCCTCGATATAAAATGAATTAATCGAAACATCATACCTTAGCTGTGATTTTGTCTCGAGCTATGTTAATTTCTTCAGTTTTGTTCTTAGGACCAGATCGTTGGGAGGCTTTAAATGGAGAAAACCCCATAATTTAGTGCCGAATCATTCTAGAAAAATCATATTATAAAATTATCCATTTAAAAAAATAATTTTAATGACTGATATATATGACCCAGAATATGCATATATGATTGTAATTACCTATCTGTTGCTAAATCTCGTTTCGTATAAAACGCTGATTTTATTTGCTTGTAATAAGTTTATATTACTGTAGCCGCTGATAAACTTCCAATTTTTTAAATTCCTCTTGAGCTAAGGAAAGACTATCGTTTACCTTCTCATGCCCCCTTTTCCCGGACAACGATTGCTGTAGCCTAAATACGGCCGTTTCGCGAGGGTGGCTAACGGTCGTAGTGGTTCCATTTTGATAACCAATGCCCTTAGCAAGGGACGTCACAGCTGGACGTTTTCCAAGAAGTCTACGCACATTTTTAGACGCAGTCAAACGTGACGTTTAGTTAGGATATCGTATATCTTGTGAATGCATTCGCTAATTGACTTATCTATCTCAATTTTATTTTGAATAATTGTTGCAGATTTATGGAGGTCATGCTCATAATGCTCATCAGTAGAAACTAAACGATAATTCTTCCTAACCCAAAGCTTCTCCTAACTCAGGAGAAGAGGATCTTGGAAAGTGATGATTTGATCTCATCATCCTTGATGATTTAGTTAATTATAAAATGTGGGTTATTCATAAATCTCGGAATGAGCTTTAATTTTTTTATATTTTTTAAAATGTTATGCATCTGGTGCAATAAACTCCAAGGAAGTATGTTGTAGAATGCTAAAATCAGCATAACGTATTAAATACCTTCTTTGCTGCGCGCGACTGAATTTTAAAATTAAAAGCCTTAATAATAATGCTATACGATGAGAGAATCATATCATAATTATCAAGAATAAGTGGCGTAACTAGTGCCATTACGGCATCTTCACTATTATTATACTATTTAGGGGAAGGCTTCATGAGCTGCGGGTCGCGATCCCTTTGGGGGCGGCGTGGCAATGCAATGGTTTTCGGAACATTTGAAGTCTAGAATTCAATTTTTAACATCTAACTCTCATTCATTCATAGCATTTGTCACGTTATATTTTTCCGAGTGAAAGGGGGTTGCGAGCAGGACGATTTTTAAAAGCCCTCATTTATAGCGCGGCGCATGAATTGAAAAATGATACCTGCTCCTTTTCTATCGTTGACTCTTTCGGGTCTTATAACTTCAGGCTGGCGTTTTTAACTGAATTTATCAAAGGAATGTTGTTTGATTTGCAAGAAAAATGATGCGCCAATGATTTATTCGATTACATTTTAGCGTATTGCTGAAATAATAAATGTTATTTTCAAATGAAAAAATTGAGAGGTGTGGAGCACGCAAAAAAACAAGAGTGAAATTTATTATTTGCCATCTAAATGGTGATTTATTTTCATTGGAAATAAATTTGTTTGAGTTGGTGACTATACTCATTTCGCGGAAACAGTTGTAGCACTACAGAGGCCATGTTGGTGTTTTGCTATTTTTTGGTCCCGAGAACGGAACCGATCGCTCAATTCAAGGACCGATGGACAATTCATGGACTCGAATCGAAAATAAAGAGAATAGTGGTTCAACCTTAGTTCTGTGACGTTGAGATATGTTGGGATTCAAAGGACAGCTAAGATTCTTTACGCGGTATGAACGCAAATTGGCTTCTCAAATAGGCTCATCCATAGCATGACTATGTGGCCATTGCCCAAATGCCTTGTAACAGATAACAGCAAATATGAAATACCTATTCCATGCATGGTAAATTAGCGTTGAACTCCCGTCACAGCTTTTTAAGGAACTTTTCTGCGAGACTTGGATGTAAAACATTTCGCTAAGTAGAACATTTTCAGGGGTGAGATCACGGTTTCTTCCTACGTGTTGTCGTTACTGCTATTCAAAATGCCAACCGCTGTAGAGAGGTTTGGTTCAGAGATAATCTCCTAAGAACGCACTCCATCATTTAAAAATAGTGTTTTAAAGAACCTGACAAAATTTAAGGAGTAACGATCACGTTTCTGCTCTCATAAGCTCAATTGAAAAATAGCGATAACGCGAGCGCACCCGTATTGGAGAGCCGTGATTGCACCCCAGGTTACATTTATCTTGTGATCTACATTCACGGTAATCTTAATTTTCCTGTAGGTCTATTTCTTTAATGAACTTTACATCTTACTTTAGTCTATACAGTACTTTACCTTAGTCTGTAGAGTTAACAAAGCTCCTTAAAAGGCGATATGAACGAACATGATCTGATGAATACGAAAGAAAATTAAACAAGATTACCACGAAAGAAAATTAGCCAGGTTTTTCTGTAATAACTCGAATCGCTACCGTTCCGAGCCAGTGTAATTGCAGTCGGTCCCATTGTTGAACTGACATGGATTTGGGATCAAGCTTGGGTTCTGAGATGACCGTAAGACATTAGAATCCTTATCGTGATGGTTCGCAATCAGGCTTACCGCCAGATTGAATACTATTATGCTGTGCAATACCCGAAGTAATTTGACCAATCCTCCGCGGTCAAGTTCCAGTGCATATCCTGCGAATAGGTGTTTACATGACCAGTGCTTTACTCTCTGCGATGTAATGCATAAAAACATGCTCATCGGATCACGTTGAAACGTTTATATGACTCTGACATTATTTTCGTAAGAGGACTTCAAATAAAAAATTAAGGGCTCCACAGATGCGTTAGCGGTTTCTCTACGAAAAGTAAAAAAAAATCTGTTGTAAATGCTTGAGTGGTGCATCTGAAACGGTTGACGTTTACCTCCGCAACTTATGCAATTGATTTCCTTTCCAGGGGCTTCATTCGCATTCTCAATCTACGACTTCGAGGGAAATGGCACCGTGGACGCCTTCTACATCGGAGACGTTCTCAGAGCACTTAACCTCAACCCAACAAATGCTGTTGTCGAGAAGATGGGAGGCACCAAGAAGAAGAGTAAGTTTAATCAATTGATTCCACTACCTACTTTGTTATGCACAATAACGTTCGTAATTGCTAAAAACGTCCGCACTATTGCTGGAAATAAAATGGTGACTTCCGGGCGCTATTTCAATATTCAGAACAGCAATTAGCGACTGAGATGCGATTTTTGACAAAAAAAATCGCCTCAGACGCTATTCTGGCAAATAATGCGGTCATCTCATTCAGGATAGCAGCCATTGAATAATTAACGTAATTTTCGTC
Source organism: Pyrrhosoma nymphula (assembly GCA_963573305.1). NCBI lineage: Eukaryota > Metazoa > Arthropoda > Insecta > Odonata > Coenagrionidae > Pyrrhosoma > Pyrrhosoma nymphula. Next base: position 134,738,017 of record OY754327.1, read on the forward strand.
ATTAAGAAGTGACTTATTTCCATTTTAATCTTTCAAAGACGAGATGATGATTGGTACAAAAATTTCTGCATGAATTGAAATAATCGTGGTCAAATAAAGAATGGACAAGTGTTGTTCCGGTAACTGGATTATTTGTGTACTTTGCTGAATATTTTAAAATTTTGTACCAATACAAGAAACTTTATTGGGTATAAAATCCATTCCAAAATGTAAATGCAAGAAAATGTGCATATGCATTAATATTTTCAATGAGAAAAAAATCTTGAATTGTCGCTAAATTTTCTGACCCAATTTTGAATCAGTATTGTTATCCATGAAAATCAGTAAAAGTTTTCAGTTGTGGCAAGCAGCCTATAATTCTCTGACATTTATTTCCTTTTTAACGTTTTCAGATGAGAAGAAGCTGAAGTTGGACGAATTCCTTCCCATTTTCTCCCAGGTTAAGAAGGAGAAGGAGAGTGGCACATATGAAGACTTCCTTGAGTGCTTGAAGTTGTACGACAAGGCTGAGAATGGTCTTATGCTCCAGGCTGAGCTCTCTCACACCCTCCTTTCCCTTGGTGAGAAATTCAGTACCTATTCTCATTGATGTAGTTACCTTTGACTAGGCCTGTGCGATCATTCGATTAACAGAATCGTCGATTCAATTATTTTTACAATTGATCGATTATTTCAGCACATCTATGTCGATTGCGGTAATTGATTCGAATGTCAATTTTTTCCAAGTGTCAATTGTTGTTAAATTGTCAATTGTCATTCAATTCACAATTATTGTCCGGTAATTGATTAATTGACGATTATTGAATCACTATAGATTGCAAATTTCACGTTTTAACTTGTTCGCTTTTGCTGGACGCCGGCCGATGGCCGACGCTGTTGATGTTTGCTACTCGCTCTCGCTCGGCTTGGCATGATCAAGATTGCGCAGGCCGTGGCCAGGCTTGTGCTCGCCCTCCTGCTACCGCACAGGAAATCTATAGGGAGGAAATGGCTTGGTTCAGGGACATTCCAAACGTGAGGATGGAGGTTGCCGTGGTGGCGGGAGAGGGCCACCACCTACCCCTCCCTCCATAAGTTAGCAAGAAGATATCTAGCTATCCTGGCAACTTGCACTGCTTCTGAGAAGTTGTTCAGTCATGGTGGGAACATTGTCATCGACACTCGCTAGTGTCTGTCGGATGAACATGCTGAGGATCTCATCCGCCTGTCTTAAAAAAGCGATCTGTTCCTTTAATTAATTTATAAAAGCTAATTGATTGAATTATTTTGTTGTTTTTCAAATTAGTTCTTTCATTCTTCTCATTGCCAAAGAATAGGGTTTGAAAAGCACAATCCAATTGAGTCCTGTCAATTAATTGGTTGATGTCGATTAAATGGTCTTTGTCAATTACATAATTGAATGACTTCAATTAATTGTCATTTCTTCAATTCCCGACAATTGAATCGACCACATTTTCAATTATTCTTTTAATTGATCGATATCATATTTTTTATAATCACACAGGCCTATCTTTGACAGCCATTGAACATCTGACCTATGAACATGGAATGCATTTTACTTCCCAACAAACTTAAACCTATGAAATTACTTGATTGAAGTGCACACTATAGCAAAGAATTACCCATATCTCTGAGTAACCTACAAAGATTCTGTTTTTAAAGAGGCAATGGCCAATATGAATTTCAGCGCACAGACTTAATGTTACAAAATTCTTTTAATATCACATGAAAATATTAAAAAACCATTAATAAGTCATCACATCAAATTAGATTTATCTATAAATGCAATAGATTATCAATGAATCATGAAATATCTGAGTAAAATCATAACATTTTTTAATAATGTTATTTATTCACACCTCAATAGTTCTTATTTACATTCCTTGTCAATTTTAAATTATCATGGGGTGGGTGGTTGGCTGATGGCTCAGAATGTAGGGGGTAAGATACTCTACCCAGTGGCGGATACAGAAAAAAACTCAAGGGGGGGGCGCAAGTTATCGCGACGATTGTAGCTTTCAAACTGCCTGCCTGGCAGCGACTCTGCTTCCCTTATATATGTAGCTCGGTTGTTTCGAGAACATTCGGTGCCAGAATGTTCGCTTCCAGACTTTTAAGAAGTGTGAACAAATACAAACAGTAGAATATTTGTGACTTTTCTTGAACAAATGCCAGACAGAATAACGTATCGAGATCACTAGAATGCCCGCGACTTTTCTCGTAGGTTAGCTATCTATGTGCCAGACAGAAACGTATAAAATACGATGACGCTCGGGCGTGCTACATAAGAAAGTACAACTACTCGATAACTCGACTCATTGTCAGAGTCGACTGGCGAAAGAAACGAACGAATAGCGTGCGGGCTGACTGGCGGGGGCGGTGTGAGCGGCAATGTGAGCGGCCTCGCAAGGAGGGGACGCACGCCCCCCATATGTATCCGCCACTGACTCTACCTACTATTTGGTATTTCCTGTATAATAGCATGCAGAAGTTTATAGTGGTGTCATAGCTAACCTCAGTCAGCCCTCGCAAGCTTTTCTGATTAACTATCTGCAACTGAGACTTGTTCTGGCCCTCAAAATCACTATGAATGAATCTGTTAATTATTCATAATCAATGATTCCCAGGAAAACTTTTCATCAACTCAAAGTTCTTTGGGGAGGGTTCACACTTAAGCATCCCATCTCCTCTCCAATGTTAAGGTGTTGAAGATGAATTGAATATCCATGATGTGAGGGCATTGCAACGTTGCATGAGTCATTTTTGGAAGTAATGGAAGTCATAAGTGGGGAATGCATACATTTTAATTCAATAGTAAAATTGGTGAATGCATACCTCTATGACTATTCTTTAAATGTGTCTTTTAATGTAATAAAAAGTATTACCATGTTAAACAGGCCATATGCATTTGATTATAATTTTCAGCTGGATGGATGATTATTTATAACTTTACCATGATGAATTTCATTTAGATGCAATCTAGAGCTCTTTTCAATTCTAACACATGTCCATTTATTATAGGTGAGCGCCTCTCTGACGTTGAAGTAGACTCCATCATGAAGGATTGCTGTGATCAGGAGGATGAAGATGGTTTCATCCCATATGCTTGTAAGCTTTTAGGGAATGATGAGGCTATATTACTACTTAGAACTCACAGACCCATTTGAAAGGCAAAAGGCTGGTGGCTACCCAGGTAAAAATATTTGGCCTGTAACTAATCTGGAACTGGTCTGTAACTGATCTGAAAGGCTAAATTTTGGTCTGTAAGTGGTCTGAAACAGGACTGGACTGGTCTGAATTTCAAAGAGACGAAGGAAAATGGTCTGTAACTGGTCTGGATTCAGGGCTGTTACTACGCTGTAATATTCGATAGTGTGTAACCGATCTGAATCCTTGTCTGTAACTGTACTGAAATATTCGATGGTCTGTATCTGGTCTGGATTCCATTCTGTAACTGTGTTGCAACATTCGATGGTTTTTAACTGGTCTGGATTCTGATATGACACAAAGCGCTAATATTTTATTTGATGATCTGCAATCGCTCTTACATTTTATTTGTAACTGTTCAATGATTAGAATATATTTTTGGCATTACCACTCGATGGAATTAGGAATCCCAAACTATGAAGTAATCACCTTGTAATCCACATTAGTTTTACCAAACTTTACATACAAATAAAATTAGCCTTCAAAGCTACTGGACTGCCACTTGTTAGTACATATAAAGGAAACTATTTCCTATTTGTGGTTCATAACCAATTGCACCATTATGAATTGCCAAAAAATTTTAAGAAACATATATTTGGTATGTTTAGCCCATGGTTCATCCTTCGCCCTAAATTGTGGCAAAAATGGGAAGCTTGTAAACGATTTGGAGAGACTTTAGTTCAGTCAGTAAACACTTCACTGAGAGGTTTGCATAATTAATTTCTGTAATACATTAAATTATTTCTATGTGTTTATTGGTACATTCAGCAATTTTCTCCTTTCATCATTTTTGCAAGTTAGTTACGTATTGATTGAAATGTGAGCAAACGTGAGGGAATTGGAAAAATCTTGTTTATTCTCAGTAATATTGCATTTATATTCCTACTATGTGGCAATATAGGTTTCAATTAATTAATGCCAAATAACTGTTATTAAGATGTGATGGTATTTCCTCAAACTATCACAGAATCACTATTTAATAATTAGTTCTCGAGGTTACATTAACCCACATAAGTAGCCAGGTATTAAGACTTTCTTAACACTGGTATTTCGATGACGGGTGGGAGAATATGTGAGTAGAGCCAGTAGAGCTGTAGGGCAACTGAATATGCAAGATATATATAATGTGATTAGGTAGGATAATTAAATGTACTAAAGCATGGTATTGCATAAAAGTACATTCATGGTATTTAAATGTAAGTTATAATTTTTTTATTCTGAGAGAGTAGGGTCAGTCAGTGGAGAGGGAGGGCGAGGGAGTTTCAGTGTTGTGGGCAAGGGAGTTTCAGTGGAGAGAGCAAGGGAGTGCCAACTCATTAGGCAGCAAGGATATGCCAGACTAACCCGGCTAAAAGATAATCCCTCCAAGTCCAGCCCAATTCCAGAGTAGTGACCACCCATTGTCCAGACTAGTTCCAGACCAGATGGTGTCCAGACTGGTTACAGACCATACTGGTCTGGAGCACTGTTTCAATTTCTTCCCAGTTTCAGACCACCTACAGTCCTCTAGCTCCACCCTGGTTCCAGACCTGTTCCAGTTTAGCTACAGACCAAAATATTTTACCTGGGTAGCCAACAAGTGCCATGTGCCCTTCAAGTGGGTCTGCTAGAATATTTCATTTAGTTTACATGGGTAATAAAGGAAGTGAAAGTTTTAGTGCACTATTCGATACTTGAGAAAAAGTTGATTGGTCAGCTGATCTGAGATTCTTTGAATTATAAACCAAAATGAAAATGAGATGGTCTTTTAATTACCCTTCTGAGTCATGTATTTGACAATTGATTCTTTTTATTTGTTTGGGACTGCATTTCCTTTCCTTGTAACGTTTCTTGCAATGGATTGGAAATTTCCTCATTTTTTCAATATGAATGTATGAATATTTGGAATACTGAGGAAATGGAAAACCAAATACTAATTTAAGAACCCATGAAAGTGCTCATAAACTTTCGTAGGTAGTAACTGAAATGTATAGAAATCTACTTTTAGTTACTAAAGCCATTATAAATACTTATAAAGTGCATACCTAACTATAAAAATTTTACGGATAGCTTAAAGAAATATTTTGGATTTCTATGTGGATATGGTTTAAACAAGAAAAAAAAGTTTCTAATGTCAACAGATTCTAGTAATATTGATGAAATAAACCCTCATTCACATGCTTTTTCTAATGTATTCATATTTAAGTGCTCACTAAATTTCATTTTTTGAATGAATAAGCGAATCCTTTGTTTAAATTGTATCAAATATATCCCGAAAAATCTTAGCCATATTTGGTAATAACTTTCAGTGGGCAAGTTTGTTGTGATTACTCAATGTTGCATACAAGAGCAAATGATGTGATAGTTATTTTCATCAAAAAGAGATACACATATTAGTAAGTGGTAATGAAGTATTCTTTGCTAGTAAGGTCCAGTTCCTAAGGTCCTATTCATAATGGTAAAACTTTTTAACATTTAACTTATGCTAATTTTATATGACAGTACATGTACTATATTATAGAAATAGTTTCAAGTCTTTTTAAAGTGGGAAAAAACTAATAATTGATGGTTAGAATATAGAAATATCTCTAGCTAATTTTGTAACAAAAAATCTCCATCAATTAGTTTGAGTTAATGCCCACCCAATGGTTAACATTTAGGATTCAGAAAATGCTTCAAAATTAGTGTATTACATAAATTTAAGTGTTAATAATAGTGGAAATTATTAGTGCTAGTGGCACTTGATAATGAAATCTGTATTTATTAAAGCCTGGTTGAGGTAAATTATCTTTTAATTTTTTGCTCTTTGCAGTTTTTGGAAATTTATGACCATGTAAACGATTATTTTCACTCTTAATGATGTAATATACTCTATTGCATAATCAAGGCCGATCCTTAATTTCAACCCCCCTGCTTTTAGCAGTTTTGATTTATTTACGGAGAATTGTTTTTGCCCAACCATGCCTAAATTGGATACCTACTTCAACTTTTTTCCATGCAAGTTTTAATAGGTATTCTAGGTGATTGATATCAGTGCTCTTGCAATTAATGAAAATATGTATCTCATATATTTTCCTTTGGATTTCATTATGGAGTCAAAAATATATTTTTACCCATTTCGTAATTTTTTCAATGAAGTTCTTGATGAATTCATTATGAGGGTAATGATCAATTTGTACTTTGGATTTAATTATATTGTAATTAGGAATTAAATATGCATAAGATTTGTCCAAAAAATACCAGCAAGTCAGGGAAATTCCAAATAGAGGTGAAAATAATAGCTCAATCTGCCAAGATAATTGCACAATTTTGTTTAGAGAATGCATACTATATGGGGGAAAAAAATCTTTGGCAATTTCAAAACTGTCAGTTCATTTCAAATGTTAAAAAAAAACATTATTTATTACGGTTTTAAAAAAAACATAGCTGTATAGTCATATTTTTGGGGCAATGTGAAGAAAATCCAAGCTTTTCCTTGTGCAGCAGTTATTCCCTAATTTTTTAAATCAGAATTCAAGACATTTTTGAAAAAAACTTGATTTTTATATGACATTTAGACATGAATTTTAATTATCAACATCTTACACACAGTTTTGCTGGCGGAAATATTATTTTATAAAATAAATTATTGGCTATGATGGCATTTGTAACTTTTAACAAGTAACTAAGGCAGCCATATACACCTATATTTCTAATTTTCTTTGACTTGTTGGTCAGAGAAAGGTCAAATGGAGAAGTATCTGGTAAAGTATGAACAAAATTCATTTTGTCTTGTCCATTGTGTATTGTCCTCTTATCACTTGCGTGGTATCATATTCTGCACTCAATGTATACCTACCTAAGTTGAAAAGTCTTATAAATTGTCATTTTCCCCTCCCTGGTAAAAAGTACTGTCCCTTTGTTTCAACTTTATATGCATGGCCCCATTAGTGATAGTGACCCTTACTCCTGTATACTTTATTTAGACTAAAAACACTTATACTAGGTATGAGGAGGAAATCAATTTCTTATTAAATTATTTTGAATTGCTTGTCATAGATTTCATACAATAGTGTAGGCTGTAGTCAGGTTAGCTAAATAATTTTAATTAAAATAAATACATGAAGAAGAAAAAGACATCATCATGATGTATTAAAATTCATAGCATTTTTGTTGTTTATTTTTGAACTGATTAAATTTCATTGGGAAGTAATTTAGGTATATAACCATTCCCTTTGTTGTCCTAGTTTTTGATAAATATGTATTTTGTTGTATTTTGTCTTCCCTGTTTGATATGCACTTTTAGTAGAAACCTTTACCCTATCCAAATATGCACATTTTTTGTAGCCTTCCTGAAAAAGCTCGCAGCCGGACCATTCCCAGAAGCCCATTAAGAACTGTAGTGGCAAGACATGTAAGTAAAGTGTTAAGGATTTTGAGAATAAGCTTGGCAAATTAACAACAGCATTTTTACTTTTTCACCAAGCTTAGCTCCAATGCAGTGGTTTGACATTAGCTGCTTTAAATGGCATGAGCTGTGCTAGTAGATAAGTGTATCATGGAAGTGTAAAGCTTCCTATTGATATCTCTCCTTTCTGTCGCATACCTTCTACATTCTTCAAGTTTTTGAAGTATTGCTTTGGTATTGCTTATCTATATGCAAGGAAAAGGATGCATATATGTAACTGCAAACTTTTGGTGCAACCTATGCATTTCCTGCCTTACAAGTCTAAGGGAAATAACCAAATATGCTTGATTTCATGTTCTAACTCAAGACACGTGGACTCAGTTCATAGGAAGTTTATTCCATGAGAATTTATATCTCTGCAAACAAAGTTGAATGGGTGGATGTATCATTTAAACTACTGAAATTTATTCTCTAAGCACATTAATGGAACTACATGTATACCTAAGATGATTCCGTAAACTCAGGTCTGTAGTGATGCTCTCTCTCCACTCCACATATAGGAAAATCACTCTCATGATTTTCCCTCACTTCTTTCACATTTAAACCTTCTATTAACAGCTCCACTATTGATTTAAAGTGATGATCAATTTTAAAAACATTTACATCCATCAGATTGTTATTACATTTCCCTTGTCTAGGATAACTTCCACACTGCCCTGCTTCTGACTCTCAAAACACTATAAGCAAAGTATGAAAAAATAAAATACCACACACAAATATCCTTACATCACTGAACTCAGTTGGTGATGACAGGCAGTTTTTAAGGTGTTCAGGTATTTTTTAATCCCAGGATTTGTTACATACCAGATCCACCAGGGGTGAGAAATTTTGTCATTCAGTGGAAAACATGACCAATACCTGAGAAAAATGACTTGAGGTTGTGGAAAACGTTATTTACCTGATGACATTTATAAAGATTAAACCACTCTGGCAACATCTTTCAAGAACCAGTGGACTAATTACTATCTTAATTGTACCTACTAAACCTTGTGGCATACTCACCTGTTATTGTGTTCCTTTTGCTTTATTTACATTTATCTAAGCGCTTCAATGATTTAAAATCTTTGCTCTTGATGAACAGGGATTGAGTATTTGACATTGTTACTACCAGGGCTTTATTTCTGGGAAAAAAGGTGGTGGAACTCCGTTGTCCATAAGAGTTACAAAAAATCCAATGGACTTTGATTGATTCATATGAGTTCAGGGAATTTACTTCGACCAAAAAAGGTGCCAGAACGCAGTTACACCAGACACCGCTAGCAAAAAGCCCTGGCTACTACACTATTACTTGTTTCTCATCAGGTCTTTTTAAGATTGGAAGAGAAATTGCATTTGTGCTCAGGGGAGAGTTTTAATGGCTGTAGATTGGAAGATTATTTGTAAATGGAAAATTAATTAGGGCTTTAATCAGTTTGAAGTGAGCTCGGCATAAATGATCAAAGCCTTTTGTTTTATGTAAGTAGTTTTATCAGATTTGAGCATTTAATCTTTGTGAGCGATTGTAGGATGGTAAAAATCGGCATGGGTTTGCAGTACTTGATGGCTGCTATAAGTGCATATATGTTGATGAGGAATTGAGCTTGATGGTAAAGCATAGTGCCAAATATTTGGTTATTTTTGATGGCGCATTTGATGAAAAAATATTGCTAGTAAAAGTTTTGAGTTATCATGGAGATAATCAGTGCAATGAGAGACCCTTGTTCTTGATTGATATGTCCCCATATGTGATGCAATGAGAAAGGAAATGAGGATGTGAATGAGGGACAGGATTTATGGATTGGCATATGGTACACACATAAGGCTGAGATATTAAGGGGAGTTCAGGTCAGAAGATTAGCTGGGAAAGTTATTTGCTATAGACAGGGGCATAATCATCAATCAGGTGTGAGTGAAGTGGGTCACTATTTAGTGAAAGTTCTTTTGAGTTTCCATATTTGTGAATTCCCTGTATGAAGCTGGTGATATGAATTAATCAGTTTCCTGGAAGGAGACAATGATGTAGGAGTTTGAAGTGGTCTGCATGAGACTCATTAGTTCAGCCTGGCCCTCCAGCTCTTGAGCACAGTCTAGTCTGCAGCATACTCTCTATGTAGGTATTTTTGCATTGTTGGCTAATCCATATGAGCATCTACTCATATTTAGGAAAAAAGATTACATCAATATTATACACAAGGGAAGATTAAGGGGGAAGATGGCCTATGCAGTCCTCTAGGAATTGGTGTGAGCAGAATTGTTTAGAGAGAGAGAGAAAGGGGGGGAGGAGGTCAGGGGAGTAGCATCAACAGGAGAAAAATGAAAGTTAATTACATACCTATTCAATAGCAAATAGATAATAATAGGTCAGTAAGCTGTCACAATGGAAGGATTTTGATATTTTATTCCTTTATTATTTATTTAGTGTCTTGAACCTGAGAAAAACCATAGTATTTTGATAGTTTTCAGGCTTAGTTTATGAATAAATTCAGTGTAGGATGTGCAGCAAAAGGCAAGACCATGGCTTTTATTAAAGCTTCATCAATTAGCGGCTAATGCTTCATTGCTGTCATGGTAGGGAGATAACTATTCTGTGTTGTGGTGTTGCTCCATGTATATGTATGCATTACAATTGTTCTAACTTGTTATGATGTACAAGCTGTTTAATCATAAGGAGCTTAATGCTGTTCATTGAATAATGTAATACTTTATTGCTTAATTATATGGTCTACGTTTAAATTGGACCAATTTAACAGGAAACTTATATGAATCTAAGATGGAATCTATGCTTCTTTTTTCAGCCTTTCTTCAGAAAATGGTTGCTGGTCCATTTCCAGAGCCACCACCTGAAGAGAAGAAAGAATAAATTCAAATACCACCTACTAAAAGCTCAGTTTATGAGTTCCATGACATCAAATAAGACTCTATATGGTTTGAATCTTCTCATGGCCATAATTAATGTTTTCATAACATATATCATATTAATCTTGTAAAAATAAAATCTGAAATTTGTAAGATCGATTTTCTTATTTAGAAAATGTCAAATATACCACTCTTTATAATTTACAATGGCCCTCTCTTTAAGGACAAGTGAGCTTTACTTTAAAAAGCATGAAATGAAAACATCATATTTGTTAATTAAAAATGTACCTGTTATCAGTCATTAAATAAAATGAGGCCATTATTAGATTGTGAATGGTTTGCCTAGCTGTATGAACTCTTCAATGATTAAACTTTAATGAAAACAGTTCCTACCCAAGGCACACTAGAGAGGGTGAATTTTGCCAAGCCTTCTAGCAGACTAATAAAATTGGCCAGTTCAGTGCTCAGAAGCTACATTGAAGAGCCATGACTATTTAGATTTTAGTTACCTAGTGCTATTCTTTTTCATTGAGATGCCTCAATGGATTGATATTCCCATGGGTGCCAATTAGGCAAGAGTAGAATTTATGTTTGAAAAGCTTATCAGTAGGTATTGTACCTATATTGAACCACGAACAATGAATGGATACCAATGTATAACTATGCATAATACTTCAGCAAAAATACTTACTGCGTGAGTTGAACAATCATGTTGGTATCAGTATATCATTCTACTTATAAGGGGGATTATGAGGGGGATAAAGGCATCATGAATAGTGGGAAGTTTTTAATTTTTATTTACACACAAGAATTGTTCGACTTTTTTCCCAGTGACATAGCCAGAATTACATATTAGGCTCCTGTAACAACCAATTTTTGAAGATTTTTGCTGTGTAAATGTTTGAAAGAATAAAATACCCACAGATTTTTGTTTGAAAATGGCAAACACATTACTTAATTGAAAACAATTTTCAGAATGTAGAATACATGTCATTTACATTCTTTGTTCAAAAAAGCAAATACTTATGCATGTAACCATTTCCTTTAGTTTTCTTTATTTAAATTGAAAATTTTGTGGAGAGGGGTCCGGACCCCATGGACCCCTCCCTCCCATTCATGGTAGGTACTTCCTAATTGATTGATATGTAGACAATGGATAAATATATTGCAAATAATAGAGATTGTCATTGGGGACTCTAGTAGAGGTCCTGAAATATGTGTTACAAATTCACTTGCTTTTGTTAACACTTCCTCAATTGTCTCAAAATTATCTTCCCTGGATAATATTTGTCTGCTGAGAAAGTTTTTAGAGTTTACAATGGCTCTGAACTATAGCTATATTTAAATGCAAATGCTGTTGACCTCTGCAACGAGTATAGAACAATGCTGATCTCTGTCATGCAATTTTAGCAGATTTTTATGTTAGGGTATTGCAGTGTACACTCAATAGAATGAGACCTTACAGTGGCCAATAAAACACTTAAGAATTTGGTGGATCACAAGAAAGAAGTCTAAGCATAATAGGTAACTGTGATAATAAGCAAATAAATAATATGTGTAGGCAGGGCATTTTTCTGGAAAAAAAGGTGGTGGAACTTGGTTGTTCATTAGAATTACATTATCCGCAAGAGTAACATTTCCTGTAAGTATTACTTTGGAAATGTTCTCACTATCTGGAAGATATCCTTAATTCCCACATTAAATGTGAGAATTTATTAATGAAAACATCCAAATGATCTTAGATTGATATATATGAGTTTAGGCAATTTACTTCGACTAAAAAAAGGTGCCAGAACGCAGTTCCGCCGTGTACCACCAGAAAAAAAGCCCTGTGTGTAGGTATTTACTAGAGAGAAGTACGGGCTGATGGCATTTCCATCACATTCATTTACTAGCAGCTTTGAGGTAAATTAATATCATGCAACAAATTATATTATTTTCCAATATACAGGTATAATTTATAACAACAATTATTTTCCAGATGTTAATGGAAAAGAAGTGATGATAACTTTATTTGGTGACAGCACCTTAGGTTGGTTTTTCATTGTTTGAGGAGGCAAAACCTACTAATGAGCACATTTGCCCTGTTAAGGATAATTACCTATGTGAGTTGGTATGGGTGGAATTATTTAAGGGAATGGAGGAAGGGTGGAGAGGAACCCAGCAATTGAATTAGCCTGCTCTTCACTAAAGATGCTTATGGAACAATGGTTAAACATGTCATCTGACAGAGTACTGTGCTTATAGTGCCCTCCACATTACTTCCCTGGTAGAATAGAGATTCCATTGAAAAATCTCTGCCTCTGCAGGCATTCAAACCAAATTCCTTTGGGATGAGAAGCTATAGTATGCTAGCCACCTCACCAACCTGATCCCTCCATGATAATTATTTGGTAGTTACATAGCAATAATTATTACAGTGGTACCTCAGTATGCATCCTTAATCCGTTCCAGATCATTGGACTTATATGTACCAAACAGGACATATACCAAAGGAATTTTCCTCTAAGAAATATATGTAGGAATGATTAATCCATTCCCATGAAAATATACCATTATTACTGGAATATTAAAATTGATGGGGTTGTATAAAATAATTTAAACACTGCTTAATACTAAAATACAAAAGCAATTAGATGAAATAAATGAAAATTCTACCACACTCTACCTTGCTGAGAATAGTCGAGTTCCTATGAGGATGGTAGTCGAGTGCCTAATAGGATTTCCTCAAGAGAGGTAAACAAAGGTAGTGCATGGTGCCGTGATTCATTTTGACCCATATAATTTCCAGCATGCGAGTGGTATTCCAAACAAAGGCTGTATACAAAGCCAAATTTTTCGCATCCGAACAGGACATGTACCAAGTTGGACTTTTCCAAAGTGGACGCATACTGATCTTGTTGTAATTGTATGCTATAGTTAGGTAGTTAATATTGATATGTTCATCTTTTGCTGGATTAATTTACTGGATTTCAAAAAAACATGTCACAGAATTTCCTGGAGATGAAAAAAACTGGCAGATAGTGCTACTGTTATGAATTCTTATGTATATGTTTGCTGTCAATCTGCAGTCATTATCTGTATTTACTGTAATAACATTTTTTCTCAAGTCTTATTGTTAGTAAAAATTGGTATGAAAAAAGTAATTCTATGCTTCTTTCACATTCGAAAGTTATACTGTACACATAATTATAGTTTAAATGATCTTCGGATACATAAGTATCCGAATCATACGATGCACCATAAATACTGTAATTTAAATAAAATATTTATTATTTTAGAAATGAGAACATTTCATGAAAATTTCTTCCTTGTAAAGTGAATTGTGCAAAAGACCTTCAAGATGGATCAAGTCAATGCAGCTGGTTATACGAGGAGGAGACAAAGAATGAGGTCATTTGCACAATTTTGGACATGTGAGTATGACGGTAAGGGAATGATTATTTGGGAGATGGAGGAGAGTTGGAGGGAAATCCACTGTTAGTATTAGCATACTTTTAATGAAAGGCACCAAAGGGTCTACAGTTTTGCATTCTATCTGAAGGATGGAGTACTTCTCTTGAAGTGCTCTCCACAAAGCACTCAATTAGGAATCAAGACGCCACTGAAAAGTCCATTTCTGGGATTTAAATCTGTGCCCTTAGAATTGGGGGCCATTGCTCCAACCACCAGCCAATCTGATTCCAAATCAACATGGCCTTTCATGCAGTGGCGGATACAACAAAAACTCAAAACAAAATAAACTGCAAGTTATCGCGACGATTGTAGTTTTAAAACTGACTGCCTGGCAGCGACTCTGCTTCCCTTATATATGTAGATTGGTTGTTTCGAGAACATTCAGTGCCAGAATGTTTGCTTCCAGACTTTTAAGGAGTGTGAACAAATACAAACAGTAGAATATTCGCGACTTTTCTCGAACAAATGCCAGACGGAATAACGTATCGAGATCAATAGAATGGCCGCGACTTTTCTCGTAGGTTAGCTATCTATGTGCCAGACAGAAACGTATAAAATACGATGACGCGGACGCGCGCGCGTGCTACGTAAGAAAGTACAACTACTCGATAACTCGACCTCAGAGTCGACTGACAAAAGACACGAACGAATAGCGTGCGGGCTGACTGGCGGGGGCGGTGCAGGCGGCAATGCGGGTGGCCCCGCAAGGGGGGGGGGGGCGCGCGCCCCCCATATGTATCCACCACTGCTTTCATGTAGTGGTATAATATGAAATCAAGATTAGATAACAGAATTATTGTTATAAAAATTTATTATGAAAAGACCTTGTAGATGTATAACCCCACAAGTGCCTTGATAATTGTTGAAAAGGAATCCAAATCAAAGTATATATATTTATACACATATATACATATGCCTAGCATGCCTGAAAAGTCCCTTTAAATATTTTTGCTGCATGCCGTGAGTGCCCAAAATATGACTTTAAATCCGGCTGATAAAGGTTAAAATGGTAGTTTGGCTGATTTTTCCTTTTTTGTAACCCATGGGATCCTGACCAAGGAGACATCATGGAGTTTTGTACTTGAGGTTCTTTCTGCAAGATACTCAAGTAGAGAGTGGGATTCCATTGAAAAATTTCCAACCAGCAGCATGGAAGTGTATGTAATTGCTTTAACCTTTATCATAAGGATTTCAATACTGGTGCAAGCTCTGATCATGGGCGGATGTACTTATAGACACTCAGAAGAAACTTAAATACAGCATCCAGCATACATTATTTTGTATCCACGGCTGGTGGACCCCTCATTCCAGTGTGCATTTGAATGTACACTAGTCCTTTAAAGGTTAAGATACTGCTGAGGTAACAGGAGATGTTAAAAAATTCTTTTGTGGAAACAAGAAAAATAGCCATATAATTCCTAGCCAAAATATCTGTGATTTGATTCCATGGAAAGGTAATGACACCTAATACAAAAACTGAGGTAGCATGGCATAGGGAAAAATTGGCTTTTTAATCTAAATGTTTGTGAATTTCACACACTGATGGGCTAAATAGAGCTCTATCATTTGCAACCGAAGCCAACGTGTATGTTTGTCTTGCTATGAAGGTACTGTTGATGGTTGTCTTCATGGGGGACTGTTCTGTAACATTTGTTGCACATCGACACTATATTGAGTCATTACCTGTCTCCCCTGTGGCCTTTATCAACATTTTTGAGTCTCTAAACCTCATCTTTCTCAACAGTTGACAGATTTTGTGACATATAGCAAGTGGTTGTGCATGAAATAAGCAACTGAAATGGCTAAATTTGCACTCTGGAAGTCGAAAATTAACAGACTTAGATCTAGTGCTTGATAGCCGACATCGCCAAAACTGTCAACCGTAAAGAAATATCTATATCAACATAAACCTCAAATGAAGCAGTTTTCAACAAAGCATATTAATATACAGGATTCCTTTGTTGGTATATTATTTACTTCTTTATTTTGCATATTTAATCTTTCTGGATAGGTTCCCAAATGCTGATGAAATGTGGCGTAACCAGGTAAAAATTCTTATATCTCTTTGTTTTTTCATCAGAGAACATACCTTATACTATTCAATTGATACATTCCAGTATCTTTAATGCAGCAGCATAAATGTTTCATGCGTGTTTCCCCTAGCTAGGTTTGAAGTTAAGGTGATTTCTAGATACATAATTGAATTCATATTATCTATTTAAGTTATGTATCTTATTATGAGGCTTATAGACTTGCCAATTTCCATAGAAGATGATTAATGTTTGTTGGCACACAAGAGACATTATATCCCCCGTTGTGATGCTGGGGAGCTTTTGGAGCTGCACAGCGGTTTATTTGAATTACATTATCTAATTGCAAGATCGATTAAAAAATTCATGCAGCTTTCCTTAGTTTAGGTACTGATGAGTTAATTAGCTATTTCCAGAATATATTCAGTCTTTGAAGACATCTTTTATTTGATATGTTTAGCAATTAGAATATGATGTATTCATTGAACCTTGATTTTAGTTTTAGAAATTTATGCCAACTCCAAATTTAACTTAAATATGACCCAAATGACTACCTTCATATTTTTACATCGAATCACTTTACATTGGGATTTTATTTTTTTAAGGACATTGAATGTCAAATTAGGATCATAAAAATCAATATTTAGCCAGATGTAGCTTTATTGTAAAACAAGGCATGAAAAAAGAAACTCTATACCACTCTACACATTCAATTATTCATTGCTCTTAGTTGCTAGGTTACATAAATATTTATGTCTGTCAACCTCAAGCCCAACCTATGTGCAATGATTCCATTTCAGTGTCTGATAATTATAAACAGTTTTATAAAATTTTCAATAATATCCTTATAAAATTTAAATGCAAAATGATTAATTGTTCATTAAAATGGAGAGGTCCAAGACTGATGGTGCGATAGGCTGCCTCAGAACAAGTAAAGTGAAATTATGCATTTTGTTATTGTGATAGGTTCATAGACCATTAAATCATTATTTTCATTTATAAATTGGCAAATATTGGAATTATAGTTGATGAGAGATGTGAGCTCATGCCTACTCCTAGAGAAGGTAAATTGGTGCATAAACCACCTCAAGTTTATCCTCGAGGGACAAAACTGAGGTAAATATCATGCCGCTGAAATACCTATCCATACTAATGTGATTTAACATGGTGACAATTTTTTTGTCTTATCTATTGGTTGTATAAAAGTTTTAATTAGGTAGGGGAAATGATTGGAGATTGGGTAAATGACCTTCAATAAAATTTACCTTAATGTAACATTCATATTTTGTCAGTTGATATAATAATTATTATATATTTTAATTTTTCTCAGAGATGTGTTGATTAAGCTGTAAATATTAAATCAAGAGTGTAGGTTATATTATTTATCATGAAAAAGAGTCTGATTTAACATTTATCTTTATGGTTCACTTGTAATCACAATAAACTGTAAATGTAAAATGGGAATTAGAGATATCAACAATCAATACTTTCCTCAAAAAATATTTGGCATTAAATGATATCATCCTATACTAATATATAAAATTTAATGGTGTCTGTCTGTTTAACTGTTACTCAATCATGCAAAAATAGCTGAACCAAGTTACTTGGAAATTTTGCATGTGGGTAATTTAGTTCACTGGGACAAACATAGGCTATATTTAAATTTCCTCAGGGCCCCAAGGGCTGTTCACAGGCCCCTAGATTTTACTCCCATGAGAAAAGCATTGGAAAATAATGCAAAGGTTGATTTTTTTGCTTTTTAAAATTAAATACTTGCACTCGTGATACAGGGTTGAAATTTTCACTATTGGATGGCAAAAAAATGAAATAATGAATTCTTGCATTTGATTGTGCATATTTTAAATTTCATCTTTGCTTATAATTAGGTTTTCAATTCCAAAACCATTAATTTTTCTCCTACTTCAACAATAGTACATGCATTTCCTTGGCAAGCTAAGCAATGGCTATGAACAGGAAATTTCACGCAGGCTTTTTATAGCTTACATAATATTGAATGAATTATTAAAGCAAATAACAGTGAGATTGTGGCTTTCACAGAGCATCTACATTTAGCAGGTCACGTTGGTATTTACAATTAGGGCCAATTAGTATGTGTAGTACATATATTGCTTACTATGTAGAATTTTGCACACTGCTAGAGGACTATGTATTACACCTATTAAACCTTAATAAAGTTCTAGAGCTCAAGTGTGATGGTTGGAGTTCCAATGGGCTCTAAGTCCCCAAATCACTGCTTTCTATTCAGCCTTGGAATGAATGAAGTAATGAACCATTTGTCTTGAAATTTTGACCATAGGTACATGATACTTATTTCAAATAAAAATAAAAAATGGGGTCTTTGGTATGAGAACAAAATCTCGCTCAAACTCACTTAAGGGAAAATACATACGCTCAATGTTTATGGTGATCTTTCCCACTATGGCAATCTTCCCTACTATATGCTCGTACTCCATTCCATTGCAAAACTGGAATACATTTTTAGTTTTACTGTTTTAAGAATAAACAATATCAATAATATAGCTAAATATTATGCATCATTAAGGGACCAAATGGGCAATTTCCACTGGGTAAATTAATGGGTATTTCTGGTAGGTAGTATTACATATATAATTTTTTTTTGTAGGTATAGGAGTCCTCATACATATGGTTTTCCTTAAAAAAATATAATAAAAAAAACACATTTTAAAAACTGGTCTTATTTTAAAATGCACTAAAAAGTAAAAAATAAAAATGAACTAAAAAGTAGAAAATAAATTTTAGATTAAAATTTGCTAAGTAAAGAGACCTTCTATTCCAAATTTATAAATAGTTAAAGTTAAAAGTGAAAATGAATATTTGTTTACTTTATCTGTGCAATTCGTTGATGATTATGAGGCAAGAATGTATAATCGTACGTCTATTTGATCATCTAGTTGATCATCATGATTATAAGACCAAGGTGCTCAAATTCAACATAGTAAATTACTTTAATTTATAAGACCACTAAAAAGGAAAGCAATTATAATTCCTTTCACTTTAATGTTCATAACAAAAGAAAATATTTACTTCACTCAAATATTTTCACAAAAACATTAAAGAGCCAGGCTTCATTCCAGGTATACATATCCTAAGATTATAAATTTGGTCAAATATTAGGTATCAGTGTTAAGCACTTATACTGGTAAAAAAAGTGTCTAGGGATATGCTGTTTTTGGCCAACATTTAAAAGTAACATTTGCATTTTAATTCATGAAACCTCTCCCAGGCATATTCCTTGAACATAAATTCAAAATAGCTATTTAAATATTTTGCATAATAAATAATTTAATAAAAAATGAAATTGTCAATAGCCACATATCCCAATCATTAGGGCACATATTAATCATGTGACCTTCAAGGAAATTTAGATCGACGTGAATTTTAACATACATTGTCCAATATTAGTGGAATTGGTGGTGGAAATGCATACAACCTCCCTTGCTAATTAAAGAGAGGTGGAGATAAATCCTGACTTGTTGAATCTTTTATTACCAAGGGAATGGGTCCTCAAGTTTTGTATGCTATGATTGAGAATAATTAATTCAATTTTGCCTTACTGGGGTCTTCCCACCTACATAAGTTACATTGCCCAGTGACAATAATAGATAGGATGC
The DNA here is from genome assembly GCA_963573305.1 of Pyrrhosoma nymphula. NCBI lineage: Eukaryota > Metazoa > Arthropoda > Insecta > Odonata > Coenagrionidae > Pyrrhosoma > Pyrrhosoma nymphula. Next base: position 134,757,624 of record OY754327.1, read on the forward strand.
ACAGTAATGAACAGATATATTGTCAAAATATATTTAAGCTTTAAATCGAACACCAACAAAAATAAAATGCTAATGACAATAATATATTTTTCCAAACTAGGGGAATTCAGCCATTACAGCTGAGGAGTAAATATAGTGGTAATATCCCATCAGTCCCAAGAAAAATAAGCCAGTCTCATCATAACCAACCCACCAATGGGATGCGACACCATAATCTCCGCTGTCCCAATGTTGTTGCATCACATTCACTCACTTCTACTATCTCAACCTCAAGGTAAGACAATAGGAGTGTTTGAAAAATGCTACATGATTTTAAAGTGCATATACATTATGTAGCTTATAATTATGTTCTTCCAAGAAATCTTTACCAGTGTGGTAGAATGAGGCAGCTGCCTGGTGGATGAAAAACTGTACAGTATTATTTTGTATAAGCATAAACTTGCCAGATGGTAATTTTATTAAAAAATTTTATAATAGTTGTATCATTACAAAATTCCATGGAGGAAAAATAATTTGTATTGACCGAAACTCAAACCTAGATCCCTCGATTTCTCACCAAGTGCTTTATAGCCAGTTACGCTACTGTGGCATCATCCTACCCTGTGGATTTTTTTGGGCTTCAAAGGGAACGATATATCAGTAGTCTTGAACAATGTTGGTAGCTTAATTGGCAAAATTACTCAGTACAATATCAAAGGATCCGGGTTCGAGTCTCAGACAAGGCGAATGATATTTCCTCTGTGAAATTTCGCACATGTGCACTTACGAGTGACTGTAAATGTAATATCATAGCTAGTCCCTCTAGGCAATATCATGGATAGGTATCCTCAAAATGTGGTTGAATTATTGAGCAGTATATATATGCAGTGCTCACTATGTATTTACAATTCATTACAGTGGCGTATATATGGGGGGGACCCTGGGGGCCTGCCCTCCTCCCCCCGAAATATAAGGCCGCGGCGTGAGGCGCATGCGCGGATACCTGAACTACGTCCGGTCGCCGCTAGCTAGCCGGTCTTGTCCCCCCCCCCCGAAGTTATAACCTATATTCACCACTGATTCATTATATCGTCTTCTCAATTTTTGAATTTATAATAAGCATACCTATGCTCCAGGACCGTAGCCAGGTCATATCTTTAGGAGGGGCAAACGTTTTATAGTACTTGTGTCAAAAATTAGCCCCCTGGTACAAAATTAATATGCTTTAATTTTATTCATTAATATATGTTATTGTTCGACTCTTAAAGCTCGCATCTGTAAAACAGAGTACTTAAAGGAGGAGTTAAGCCCTAAAAAAATAAAAAGAATTAAAGCTAAGGGGGGCAAAAAAAATTCCGGGAGGGGCGGTCCCCCCTGGTGTCCCCCCTGGCTACGGCCCTGCTATGCTGACTTAACAGAAGCTACATTCCTTAAAATAATTTCTAAACTGATGCTAGTAATAGGGTTAAAATTGATGGTTGATCACGCAAAATAGGCCATTTACCACCAGTCAGCATCCACATCATACTCCGGATGTGATACCTAAATTAAATGTACCTACCCTCTGAAAATTAAAATTATACTATAAAATTACAATCTTTTCAATGGGTTGGTTTTAGAATTCTAAAATCACGTCATGTTACCCCAAAGGTATTCTAAAATGACGTTAATACGTTTTGAATGGTTGTTGTGCCCAGAAAAATGCACATCTTGAACCAACCCCCTTGACCCCTATCGCACGGCTATGGCGGGTCGCAGACTAGTCTGAAAAACGTCAACACCAAACTGGGCAGGACGATGCATAGAGAATTAAATAATACACTTCGACGAGAAACCAATAAGGCGAAGGAAAATTGGTGGAGAAGAAAATGCGGAGACATGGAAAAGCTGTGGAAAAAAGGATATGTAGGTGTGCTATACACCAAAGTGAAAATGCTATCGGGCAGTGATTTCTGCAAGCCGCCGCAGAGCTGTATGGCAGGGGGTGGTAGGACACCAGCCATGGAAAGGGGGGAGGGTTAGAATAGGGAAAAGGAGGGAGAAAGGACAGAGGTGACGAGTAGTAAGTCGAAGATGTGTCTTAAATAGAGTCACGCTGCTTTTGTTATAATCTCTAATGGTGTTTGGAAAGAAGGACTTTTGGTACCGTCCAGTTAAGCAGTATAGATCTCTCTTTTCCTTGGTCACTCTTATCAGTTCTAGAGATATGATGCGGGATTAAAATACAATCCTCCGTGTCGTACTGAAAATCTCCTGATCGGGGTTTTTCAAGTAATCTAAGCCTACCAAAGCCCACGAGCCTCTAACGGTTCCCAAATCTAATCCTGCCATCAGCTGTGGTAAGAGATTCAAGGCAAACGATTCCAAAAATAAAGTAAAATACAAGGAAGACACAGATCAAACGAGAAGAAATTCAGGGAAGCTGGAAAGTATACGAGGAAGAACAATATGACCGAGGAGATAGACCTGTGAACTAATTGTGAGAAATAGAGAAGGAAAGCTCAGTGGAGAAGGATAATCTCGGACCAGGGATATCAGACAGCGAAATAGAGACGACACTATGGGAAATGAAGGTAATAAAAGTTGTGGAGGGTACATAGCAACTCTTCAGAGTAATTGGAGAACGAGGATACGCTCAATAGGAAAGCATTAATGACGGGGGCCTTGTGTAAGAATGTGAAGAAAATTGTGAATATTCCCCAGCGGAAAAATCATTCGCCTTGACCGGGACCTGATCCCGGATCCCTCGATATCGCGCCGAGTGCTTTAGGCAGTTATGTGCACTTGCGGGTAACTCCCTTTAGGTAATACTGTGGATAGTCCCGGTATCCACAAAATTTAAAAAAAATAATAACAATGACAAGCCTGGCGAAGAGTCAAATATGGAGCGTAGCGTTGTATAGTGCAAAAACGTGGGCACTGAGGAAAAGGTTAAGAATGACTGTAGGTGTTTGAGATGAAAGTAAGTCCTTTTTCAGGTTCAGAAGCCCCCAGCCTGGGGAATAGCATAGAGGTAGCAGATGTAACAATCCTCATTATTCTTTATCTTAGTGCTAGTTTTGATTAAATTACGTTTACTTATATTCATCATCCCTCTTTCATCTTCCTCTAACAAAAAAAATGTTTATGTCGGAGTAGTCTCGTTCATTATTCAAACAAAAAATAGTTTACTCCCTAGAATTCCCATTTTTTATCCATCCCAATTATGAAGGGAGCACTGTTTTATCTCACTAAAATAGAGTAAGTGCGATGGATGGAAAGGAAGACGAACGAGGAAGTACTGGGCATGATGGTTGAGGCACAGTCTGTTGAGGATAGGAAAACCCTGGAGGGGATTAGGAGGCAGAGTAAGTGGTGGGAACAGGTAATGAGGGACGATGGGATGCTGAAGTATGCTATGATAAAAGATGGAGAAATAACTCATAGTTGTAATCCGAAGATTCTCGAAAAATTGAGTGGAGTTTAAACATCATGAAATAAAAACCGTGCAATTTTCCACATCATCATCATCACCTGATGATGATGTATCTACATTGAAACCCGGGTCGAAAGTAAATTTTATACTGCGGAACACTGCACAATTATTAATTTCATCAACTAATTCACAGTTAATTTTCTCTCTCGACCAACATACCTGAAGCTGAACTAATTTAACTTTAAAAAACAAGCTTCCGCATTAGGAAATAGAATTAAATGTAGAAAACAACATCTGCAACAAAAAGAATTATTGATTCTTTCAATTACCCATTACAAATAGTAGGCACAGTTGAATTAACCTACCGGGAATGACATGAACGAAAATTTCATTAGCCCTCACGAATCAATTACTAGCTACTATTGGTACAAATTGAAGAGTAACTGTCATATCCTATTTGTCTCCTTAAGAGTAGAAGTGCTGATACGATAATGCCACTTTTCTCTATTATTTCAGGAGGGAATTTAAAGTCGTTCCTGATGATTCAAATAAGGGTCCACCATTTAGAACCTCATCCTCAACCACATGGTCAACTACTCAAGGACCACCCCACACCTCACCAGTGGAGCGAAAATCCAGCATGAACGATCCTCGTTTTAGAAAGTATGACAATCCGAATTCTTAGCTTAAAATAATAGCATTCATTGCATGCAATCAGGGAATCCAATCATACTCAAACGTTTTCAAATTAAAAGAAACTACAAGAGTACCTATACGAGTGTGCATTTGGGTATCTGCTGTCCTTGATATGGCATGTAAAATACTTTGAGTAAGCATGCATTTGACAAAGATATGCTTAAAAAATGAAACGCTTAAAAACTTGGTGATTAAACTAGGTTTAAAAAAAGATATACTTATTGTATACTTACCGTACTGAGCCACCGTATACGGTCAGGATCGAACGTACTTATAACATTTTTACGCGACGATATGAAATAGGCTTAACTGTTTCATGATTACTTTAGCTGAATATGTATTGTATTTTAGGTGAATATTAACAGATAAAAGTCTCTAAACACCGGAAAAATTCATACGACGAAAATATATTAGTTGTTGACAATGAACCAGCCTCATGCCAATTATTTTCATAAATGATAGCGTTCCACATGGCATGTATGTTGTTCCTTATAGGTATTTTAATACAGAAATGTAAAAATATGTTCTATTAAGACATTTAAGTGAATTGTTATACTTTTTTCTCTCCATTCAGTTCAGGGAATGATTCACTGAAAAAGTTTATATAATAATATAACTCTAAAATATTTAATTTGAAATTTGAAAGACAGGAAATTTCCATTCGCCGTGAGGAGGAAGAGCAATGAATAGTCTTAAGCAAACATTACGATTGTTCCACTGCTCTTAAACTAAACAAGTGATCGTAAAAAGCCTTGGACATGCAACCAAATATGATTTTAACCATTTGGCATTGGGGGTTTAAAAAATCGAAGTAAAGTTTTAGGAAACATTTTCGTGCTTATGAGGATATTTTACTCTACTATACTGGCATATAACTAAATAAAACTGGAAAAGGATGGGTTAAAAAATTCTTTTTTTTTCGGAAAACACTTGACATATTTCGAGAATTTAGACTCGGAACAACAATTGACTGGCGCCGAATTTTATTAATAAGCTGAGCTGACGTTTTAAAATACAACTCTCTTTACTTGCATGAAAATGACTGCACATTTATAAGCCAGAGAAAACAGCATTCATAATGGAAGCATAAAATTATCGACTGAGCTGCGCATGATAGTACATTATGTAGCGTGGTCTCTACGTTAACGTTGTTGGTATGGCAATTTCAAATAGCCTGTGTGCCAATCAAGAAAAAAATAGCGTAAACTTGTTCAAAGGTTCATCACTTCAATATGCACACTTCTATACAGAGACATAGGTGGGTAGTCAGTCAGGCATTAATAAACGCAAGGCGACATTTTATAATACATATAAAATTTCTTATCATAAAATGTATCTCTATCTATATCTATCTCTATATATAAAGCTTAAAGCTCACTTAAATTTCTTGAGGAAAAGGAGCTGCATCCATTATCACTTTTAAATCTAATGCAACGAAAATTTATTTGATTTCAGAGTCATAACTCCGGCCAGTGGCCAATGGGAAAAAAGGAGCCCAGTTGACAATAATACATACCCGAATGAAGACATTAACCCAACAAACAGGAATTCTCCAACCCGGACGGTGAAAATGCCCGAAGATAATTTTGGGACAAGTAGAAAGTATCAGGTTTCTGATGAAAACATTTCCACGCTTGGAATATTTGAAGCTGGGGAGGTAAATGGTCCACAGAACGGAACTGCTCCCTCACCCTGAAAGTGTGATATTCAAGCACCATTTGACTTATAAACCACGCGGTTCCATCTATCCTATTTAATGAAATCTATCTGCGTTCCAAACCATAAGTGAAAAAGGTAAACCTTGGACTAAAAAAATGGCGCATTTTCAAAAAGACCCATTTTTTTCACCTGGGAAATACTGGGAGGCTGGAGACATGGATAGTTCAGCATTTTATATTAAAAATTTCGAATTGTTGCTATCTAATACAAAAGTTTTCAGACTTATTTTTTAAATTTCTAGTCACCATCCTTGGGAAATAGCCTGCTTCTGCGGAAAAATTCAACCCCAGGACATTTTTTGACAATTAATTCTATTAGTGTTATTTATATTAAGTAGTAGTATAATACCGTTTTTTTTTTTTTTTTTTTTTTTTGCGCGGAAACGCCAATTTTTACAATTACATGAGATTGTGTTGTTTTTAGCCTCTGAGATAATCCGTGTGTAAAGTGCTCTTGTGGTTGCCTTTTGAAATAGTAATTAGTCTTCCATTTATTCTTAATAACTGAAAAACGGCATTCAACCGCGTTCAAAGATGGCTGATTAAATAACACTAAAATGTAAAGTTACGGTGAAATTGCTAAAAAAATGCTAAATTTTACAGTCCGTGATTCCGGTTTACATGCTTGGACTTATACAGTTAAAGTGTTTGTACCATATATTCCAAAGAAATTTGAAATCATCAAACTGCGTTTTTCCGCAGACTTACTTATTGGAAAAGTCATATAGGGCAATTTAATTAGAAAAAAGCCAATTAACTTGGATCAGAAACGCCTTAAGACTCCAAAAAATTACGATTATGAATGAAATGCTTGAAAACAAAAATTATAAGGAAAATATTAAATACATAAGCCTAATTGAAATTTTTTCTCTTTTTAAGGTGCCATCAAATATTCCCAAAGAGCCTTCAAATCCAGTAAACAAATCACAAATATCAGTGACAGAAGAAGATTATTCCGACAGCAGGTATGCAAATGTCCATTGTTTGCTAATTTGAAGTCATCTCATGCGTAAAGAACTTTGTCGGGAAACCTGAAACATAATGTTTGATTCCTCATGATTGACTCTATACGATATTTTTGTAATCATTAATTGGATTACGGAACTATTGACTTGGCCTACAATTATAACTTAAGATTAGTAAACATAAAATGTAATGATAGGGCTCTCAGGATGTAGATAAGGATAAACTATTACATTGTAGTGGCGTCAAATCAACCGTAGCGTCATAGTAGGTTCAAAATCAACTTGGAAAAAAAATTAGTAGAATTTCTGACGACACACTTTAACCCCACATTTTCTAATTTTCCAATCATTGCGATCACACAAATGACATGGTACGCAGTCACACGATAGCCTTGAATTAAGATAGCTTGGTGGTGTAACTGGCTTTCAACTTGACCGCAATTGGGAGTTCTGGGTTCGAATCCCGGTCGAGTCAAATGTTTTTGATAGCGAATTTCACCGTCTTCGGTGTATACCCACATTTTCTATTGGTGTTCATTTATCTTACAGAATAATTCATTTTATGATGGAACACTACATTTATGTAACGCAAATTTTAATAAAACTGCTTCATACGATTTAATACAAAAATATAGAATACAATACAGCAGTATGCAAGGCATAACATATTATTCGGATGAACTGGCAGCAGCAACACGATTGTAAAAGTACGTTTTGACTGCAAAAGTTATACATCCAATGTGGCCGATATTCCTGTGCTAACATACCGTATGGTACTTTTCTTTAATCCATGGCTTCTCTAATTTTTAAGTCTCTGCCTACACCAAAAACTCTGTGCGAAAATTCAATTTATATCACTTAAATTGAAAAATACCGAGCAACCTATAATGTAGTAGCTTTTCATTATTTTCATAGAACAGAAAAAAATTTGAAATCAGAGAATAATTTTTGATTTTCATTAACAAGGAATCCCTGTACTTTACACCTAGTTCACTCTTCAATCTCCTTAATTGTTCTTTTCTTCAATTCACTTGTACTGCACTTAAGTGTCAATGACGCATCTAAACTTCCGTCTTGAAGTGCGACATCCCACAGGGGAAATAATTCGCCTTGACTGAGACTCGGTCCCCGATCCCTTGATATCGCGCTGAGTGATTTAGCAAAGTGTTATGAGTGGAACTTTGCAGTTATGTGCCTGCCTACTTGTGGGTGACTCCATAAAGATCATACTATGGCTAGTCTCGATATCGTCAAAATGTGCTCCGTCTTGAAGTTCATTTAACGCTGCATTTTACTGCTACCAGAGAAACACTTTATTATACTTCCACGATCTTCAGTAGTAATTCCAAATCGTCTTTTTGAACTCATTTTGATAAATAAAAAAGCAGCTTACGATACTCCACGAGTTACAGCCATGATAAGCCGCTGTCATCTGCATAATTCATCCCGTCCTGGAATAGGAAGAACTGGGAGAATAATGGGCGAAACCGGGGAAGACTATGTTCACTTGGCATTTCTCGAATAATAGCAGGTGACCTTCGATTCATCTGTTCTCTTCAAAAACCGCTTTTGCAACCTCTTAGCTTTTGGCGTGTCTTGATGGTGTGAAAATGTTTCGCATAAATACTCATTGTATATCCAGTATAGAGCTATGAAATCTGTGATATCGAAACTGAGGATGAACAAAATCCTGAAACACCCAACACGTGCATTGTATCGCGAAACACCAAGCGATACGATGTTAACAGATGTTGAGAACATGCAACACTGTAGGCAGCGTGAGGAGCCAAAAATGCTTGCGATGAAGACCCGGCTTCTGGATAGTAAATAAAATTCCACCAGAATTATTTTGGGTACTAAGCGGAGGGCTTTACGAATAACTGAATTTTAGCGATGGCGTTCGAAGGTTAGTTCTTGGAAGGCGTAGAAAATTCAAAAAGCGCGCCGAATCTCTGTGTTTAAGTATAAAGCAATAATGAAGATAGGTGAGTTATTTTCTATTAGGTTTCGAGGTTTCTCGAAAAAAATGGTGAAAATGGCCATTGAGGAAATCGTGTAAACATGAGTCACTATCCCGCGGTCCACGAAGCTTGATAAATGATTGGAAATCGCGTAAATATTAATCTGCGTTTAGGAAAGCCGCATTCGAAGATGTTTAACTGTAATCACATTTAATTAGCATGTATCAACAATGTCGTATTTACTTTGCGTTTATCGCAAATGCAAAAAATGACCGATCCTAAAGACGATTAACTATGTTATAATAGTTAATTATGTATGACTACGATAAATTATCTAAGATTTTCCCGGTGAATCTGATATATAGATTTTTCGCGGGTATTCTACCAGGTAATAGGTTCCATATCTACCTATTTATAGCAGATATGATGCCTTTTGCCTGGTGGAATACCCGTGAAAAATTTGTAGTACGACTGCGAGCTTGGATGAATGCTCGCAGTATAATGTTTAAGGAAAACCTTTAATAGAATCTTGCTTCAAGCAACACATTTTAATAAACTGTAAATGTTTAGGGTTAATACTTCGCATTAATCTATTTTGCAACATGTTTAATGATATATGGCCGATTCTATTACCAAGAAATCGTTTTTTGAAATTTTAGCAAAAATATTTAGAACTCGATTTTACGGAAAAGATTATTCTAACTAGCATGCGTTGGAATGGAAGAATAACCAATCATTCTCTTGCTCTGGAGGCTCCTTTATGCTTATTTATGACATTTTTCACAATTGCTGCGAGTAAATCCTTTCGCGGTGTTTTTTATTCAGCGGCTTATGGTTTTCGAATATTCGCGGCATGAGTCGTTCGTTCTGACTTATGCTTATGTTTAGTTTAATATAAAAGTTATATAATGTTTTTTCTTAAAAGTATGGGAAATATCAGTTTTAGATTATTATTCCCTATAAATTGGTTTACTATTAAGATTTCGATTCCATCTCTCTTCACGTAACTTCACGCAGCGGTGGAGATTTTTCCGAATGCTCGCTTGAAGATACTTTCTACACTCTCTCTGGTGAATATAATTAATTTTTCAGCTGCTTAAATATTATCATTTGCAGGTAATGCTTTGGCATTTTTCAATTAAATTATGGGAAAAATAAGCATTCAAGAAACTGGCTGTTCTTTCGTGAACTAGTGGAATTACTAACTAGCGTCGGTTCACCCAGAAAATGACAATATTTATTAAACAGCGAAGCTATGTAACTTCATTTCAATTTTAACCTTAAATGAAAAGTTTAGGGGATTAGATATCGACAAATCCAGCGTGATATAATGCTCTTATAATTGAGGCAGTTTCACAAAAAGCTATAAATAAAAATATTTTATTCAAATATTTCACTATTGATTTCCATTTTCGATGATTAAGGGTAATTTAAAGTTTGTTTTCGATAAAAGTTTATGCGTGGAAAGAGCTAAGTGCGAGTTACCAGACGAGGAATTGGTTGCTACTGTTTGCGAAACATTTTCATCGTGATTATCTTCTGAGTTGGTTCAATACCTACATTGTGTTGTATTACTATTGCGGAGCAGAGTCACACCCACGGTAAAAACACAGGCTCTTCGAAGGTGGACAGGAGGGACGAGGTGAAGGACGAAGGATAAACAGATTACGCTAGGAGTATTCGAGATAATCATATTGTGTGCTTGAATCTCGGAGGTACATAAATTTTCTCGAACTCCCTTGGTTTCCTTCCGAGGCATAAAAGGCTGTTTGAAAAATAAACAAAAAGCTCGTAAAATCACTGAATCATCTACTGCGAAAACCTGACCTCTGCCAAGCACGCTTGTACTACATTGCATCTGATTTTGTAACTAGAATCATGTAGGAAACGGATAAATAATCGATCAAAATATAACGCATATGCATGCTCGTCATGAATGAATTAACATTAAGTTGAAAGCTTACAAAGTACCTTCTATTTAACTTTGCGTGATATTTAAAATCATTCTCCATTGTAACAGATTGTCTGCCGTTGTGTTCGTTATATATTTACAGTTGTACTGATGGAGCCATAGGAATGCTTAAAAAAAATGGGACATTCGTAGGTCCAAATCACCCGCCAATAGTTAATGATGTCATAAGGCACAAATTGAATGAAAAAATCGACGATCATGCATGACAGAAAAAATGGTTAATGCATAGTAAAATTATTTTGAATTTAAAAAACTGGTGACTTGAAATCAGAGTTCCATGTTTACCTTTTTGATTTACCGGCAAATTTATCCTCAAATTTTAGGGGGTAGATTGAAAATAAGGGAATAGATATTATTTAAAAATGTTTAACTGATAATGACTATTGTGTTCTATCCTCAAAATGTATTTCCTATGAAGTTCCAATCCATCATCGGGTGCCGGAAAATCTCCTTCAATCAACAGTGTCATCCACGCTAAAAGAAGTGTGAAGACTACCCGTTTACAAATTGATTACACGGAAAAAACTCGCACAGTGGATAATGGGTATGTGAAAATCTATTCATCCTTAATACTCCTCCAGATTAGAATTCGATATGTAGAAGAATGGATTCAGATGGAAAAAACTATGATTCAGGAGGTACGATATTAAAAACGGAATAAATAATATCATCTTGCGATACCGTATAAGGACCGGTATTAGATTTTTGAAGCGCAGATTTTAACTGGTAGTTTCTGGCGTAACTTGGTGGAACTTATTCATTGTATAGATGAAAAACTTTGTGGTCCCAAAATGATATTTTTATTAGCACGACCCGGGTTTCGACGTGCTATAACCTGAAGATGACGTTATAGTACGTCGAAACCCGAGTCGTGCTAGTAAAAATATCATTTTGGAACCACAAAGTTAAAGTTTTTCATTTATACAAAGCGCCGATTTTCATAAAAGCTATTATATATTGCCCTGCACACATTGCCCAGTCATCTATTAACGTGATAGCTCGTTTCGGTGGAATAGCATGCTCAAAATGAATTTCAATGAAGCATCTCCAATACTATTAAGTATGTTTTTTTTAGTTTTCCGGATAATGTTTCTAGCAGACTTTTAATTAATGCATGAAAAATGTTTCATCTATGAGTAATATGTTGCGTGGGATTCAATTTTGGGTGAAATTAACTCATCTAAGTTTGCTTGGTGTAGGGGACTCTGAAGGTATATATTGATAGAAAGAATAAAAATACTGCATGGAAATAAATCATTGTTCATTAAATTTTTTCTAATTTAAATATCCAGTTATGTGGTAGATTAGTAAGGGCATCGAATAAGTAAAAGAATTTCTTTGTATAGTCCTCGAAAAACATTTTTATTAAATTTGCCGACCAAATGGCGGCTGGGTTGCACATAGGGTGGCCTATAATTCTGCCAATATACCGAGATCATCACTTGCTTCTCAATATAGTAGGATAACCATTCATCAATGTAATTCAAGTCTGTTCCCCATGAAATTGCTGCTTCAGACCAAAAGGAAATGTATCGGGGAAGGGGGTAGGGAGTAGTTCTGTAAGACCCCTTTCACACGAGCTCTCGTGAACGCGCTCACAAGAGCCGAAGCGACTGGCAGGGTTTGAACCGCCGCGGCGCCGCGGCGCGCCGTGAAAGTTAACGTGGATGAGCCAGACCCTTCCAGACGAGTCCATATGATCCGCGGTCGGAGGCTCTTGAGCCGGCATGTGGCTCAACCGTTGGTAGCCGGCGACTGGTGGGGAGCTTGGCGACGTTCCATTGCATACACGCCTTTCACACAAGGCTCAGGAGAGCTGGAATCTCAAGAAGACCAGCTTCCTCATCCATATCTATCATCCTGTGTATTCGCAACATGCTAGAACGAAGGGACCTGAGGAACATTGCCGGAACAAGTGGCGTTGTGGTGAATCGGAGCCTCTTCACCCGGCTCACGTGAGCTTGTGCATTTCCTTCGAGCACTCTCAAGCCGCTCTGGTGAGCGCGCTCACGAGAGCTGAAGCGACAGGCAGGGTTTGAACCACCGTGAAAGTTAACGTGACTGTACTAGACCAACGCCACCTAGGTGGCGTTGGCTCCTTTCAGACGAGTCCATATGATCCGCGGTCGGAGGCTCTTGAGCCGGCATGTGGCTCAACCGTTGGTAGCCGGCGACTGGTGGGGAGCTGGGCGACGTTCCATTGCATACACGCCTTTCACACAAGGCTCAGGAGAGCTGCAATCACAAGAAGACCAGCTTTATCTTCCAAATCCAGCATCATGTGTGTTCACAACAGACTAGAACGAACGGACCTGAGGAGCATGGCCGGAGCAAGTGGCGTTGAGGTAAATCGGAGCCTGTTCACCCGGCTCACGTGAGCTTGTACATTTCCTTTCGGCTCTCTCAAGCCGCTCTCGCGAGCGCGCTCACGAGAGCTCGTGTGAAAGAGGTCTTAGTCCGATAATAGATTTGGTTGCTAACGGATCGGATATTAAAATTTCGGGAAACTATCGGTAAAAAGTAACATAACAGTACATTTTGAACTTTACGCTAGAGTGTACCGTGGATCTTCATTTTTAACCTTCAAACGATCAGTGCGAAAGCTACATATTAGCTTCTCAGAATATAATAGAGGAGAAAAGGTCGGAACTGGCATTAACATGCTATTATAGAAAAACGGTAAGTACAGCTCGATCATATCTGTACGTCACATCCGACTGGTGAAGGACTGAACACGAGGTACCTACTCTCCTCATAGCATAGAGTAAGAGTTTGATTGCCTATGGAAATTTCTGCCACTTTTTGTGTAGAATACATCACTCCATGAGCCACCAAACTATCTTGAAATCCACTGCATTACATTTTAATAAAATAATTAGCACCATACAACGCCACACCATTTGAAACTATTTTCCAGCCTTTTCTTTGAATCCTTACACAAGGTTCCCATCATCAGCTCCCTCCCATTGCTGGACGCTTTTTTCGCTAGCGCAGTCCTCCTTATGTCTTTGCTAATATGTATGTCCATTTCCCTCCTGCGTACCACCGAATTAATTAAATTACTCTACTTGCTGCAGTTTGTGCCCGCCTACCTTTATGACCAGCCTCGCTTTCCTTGTCCTCATAAATCTCTTTAATTTTGTTTGCTTATGTTTAATCTTCATTCTGTATTTCATGTAATATTTTCTGATGGAACTATCAAAGCTTGCAATCCCTTGAATGATCGATTAACCAACGCCTCGTGATCCGTGAATCTAACCAATTTTATCAGCTGTCCTACTTTTATCCCCACAATTAGCTTCTCACAATCATTTTATCATTTCCTCGGCATACATTTAAAAAAGTCAAGGTGACACCGACAACCTCACCCCGCAACATATAACTGCCCATCCTGATTCACCATTAGCCGCCGTCATCTGTGCCCTCTGGGCCATAAAAAGTTACAGATGAGTCTCTTATCCCACCAATATATTCCTATTTTCATCTATATCTTCATTCGTGTGTCCCGGTTATCTCTGTCAAATGACATTTTGACATCCACAAAGCAAGGAAAGGCGTACCAACTCAACTTAATTTAGTCTATTATTGCCAAGTAAATTTGTCTTTTATATATCATGTCTTTCCATTTTATATACATTTATTTAGGATTACCTAATTGATTCAATGGACGATTCCACAGTTGAAGGTCGATAGTAGCGCCGTCGGGAGTAGCTGTAACTATCGAGATAAACAAATCGTGTTTTTGTATGTTTACCATAGGAAAAGGTCATCTCGCTGATTTGTTAGTTGCGTTAAAATGGTGAAAAGGTGTGCTTATGGGTTGTGGAAAAGCGACCCGAGATATAGGAATAAGCCTTATGTGGAGGGAGTGGAGTTTATTTTTAGAGTTAAATTTTGAGCCACCTTCACTGGTTTTGAACGATTAAAAGATTAGTTCAAAGGTTCCAGGTTTAACTGAAACCAAAATTAATCAAAAGAGAAATTCACTATTATTTAACTTGATTCCCTCAAGACTTCAATGGTTGGATATGATTTGTTTGTCCCGATAGTACCAACTTCTTCCGCGCGCAAGCGTTGCGTGACGTCATTTGTAAAATCGTCCATTTAATAATAATTATTGCTCTTGGATGTACTGTTATCTGCTATGTTATCACTACCAAATTCTGGAATTATTTGTCATGTTTGTAATTAAAGCAGAACGGTTATTATTTATTGTGGAAATACTAGGAGTAATTTTCCAAAAATTACAATTTTACTGGGAAAAACCGAAAAAACAATTTTTTCCTGGCCTTCAAAATTTCCGGAAGTTTTACATCTCTACCGATTTCTCCTAACTTTCGCCGATTGCGCTGCAATAGGAGTTCGGATATCGCTGCAAATGTTTAGAGTATGGGTTCATTTGACGATATTTACGGCGAGAGTGAGGGAGTTTTTTACTTCAATGATTCTTTCTGCTGTTAACGGCGTAGCCCATAACACCACAATTTCGTACATGCCAAATATACCCATTGATCTCGTTCAATGGGGCCCACTTCACATGTATTAACCGTTAACAGTAATGATTACATATTTTATAATGACAAAAATATATATTTCTTTGCACATTCGAATAAAAAATTATAATAATCTTGCCATACGCAGCCCTCCACCGACCAATCAACCAGAGGAAAATATTGGAAGCAATTGTGGAACGAATGTGGATCGAAGTTTGAATTATGATGAAAAAGCTAATGCAAAAGATTCGATGCCCAGTGAGTACAGTACTGGAGAAGATAGTGAAACTGACACCCAAGCATACTATCCAACTAAGTGCGAAGACAAACATTTGGGAAGCGGAGAAGGTGACTACAATGGAGGTAATTTTTATTGAAGTAGCACATTGGCTTTAAATAAAAATATAGAGGCTCTTGTAAATAAAGATATATAACAGTTTTCTTAACGTGTTTGATATTCTCTGAGAAATGAATCTTTATTGGTCATAGAAATAATACTTGGAGTGACATATTTTCTCTTTTGTGAAGAGATTATTTTTCCTCATAGAATGCTTTAACAGATTTTACTATTCTTCTATGCCCACTTGGCAAATCCATATTTGGTCATTTGAAGTAGGATCCATTCTCGGGTTTCATGTTAAGGGTGCCATTACTAATACTGATACTGTGCGTTAGTAATTTTCCTCCGGCAATTAGCCTTAAATCACTTCTGTTAGCCTCAGGTTTTAGTTCTTCATTACTATTTTCACGTTTGTGGAGGACAGACCCTGTCACTGCTTCGAGATTTTTGATCACGAATCTGTAATATATACTTATTTGCCACACTAGCCATGGACGTGTATGTTTGGCCAATTAGATATGATCCTACGACTTAGCTTTCATTGGAATACACTTTCCTCATTAAGACAATATTGTTATTAAAATTATGAACCAGAACAAGTAATCCTTCAAAGACCGCATTTTTCTGCCTTTGCCTGGAATTTATTTTGGGAAAGCGTGACATTTTACAGTTTTATCCGCAGGTGAGGATCTAGCCTGGATATGTATTTCCTTTGATTTTATATCTTTCCTGCCATTTATGTTGAAGGTGACGAGGGGAAAAGTACATTCACTTTGCTACATCTTGACTTTTAATTAATAGTGATGCAGACTTCATGGAGTTTTTTTTAGAAGCTAATAAAAACACATGGTGTTTGCCTGAAGGAACGCCCAAGATTAATGTGAACTGAAAGTGTCATTTTCCTTTGCTGCATATCTATCATGTATAATCTAAATGAATAAAAATTGTATCCATAATGGGAGACAAGAGGATTATTTATTTCATTTCAGAGTTAAAAAAGAAGAATGAATCTATATATTTGCCGAAGGAATATGCGGGAACATGCAGCGAAAGCTCCTATGGGGAGTGGCAATCGGCAAACAATGTACTCATAACATGTGGAAAGAAAATTCGTAAAAGGGAGAAGAGGAAAACTTTCGGATTTACAGGGGAAAGAAAAGTATTCGATTCAAGTTCTGAGAGTGAATCAGGTAATCTGTCAATTATTCATAAATTAATGTTAAATTTTAAACCAAATGAGTTTTTAAAACAAGGCAAATATTTCTAATAATTATCTTAGCTACTATGTGGACAAATTATGAAGTTGAAAAGCTAAAATTTGAAATATGAAATACCCTTATTTCTTTGTTAGACACGGAAGCTGATACCCATGTGAAACAGAAGGCGTTTAGTGGCATAAATTGGGACTTACTGAGAACTGTCTTGTCGTCTATTATCTTGTCTGGGGTAGTTTGTGTGGCAACAAGTTACTTTATTCCAATTTATGTGGAGTGGCTGACTTCATTCTATCTCGGGGAAAACCAGGTGGAGCAGAGTACATCTTCATTGAAATGGATTCCCAACATTTTTCAGAAAGTGTTTTCTTTTGTTATCAATATATTCACACGACCAGTAAGTATAATTATACATCTCCTTCGTATGTCTAATATTAGGACTATTGAGTGGATATAAAATTTAACTATTCTTTTCTAAGCACAATGTTGATTTCTATAAGCACAAATACACACAAGGTGAAAGATACGTTATTAAGAGGGTAATGTTCGGGGGAGGGGGGGGGGAGGCGATGCTAATGATTGAGAAAACGACTGAAGCGATGTAGTTGGTTTTCGTGTAATTTTTACTTATAGAATCAAATAGGTATATTTGGAAAAATCCTCGAATTTACATTCACTCGCTTAGTGATTCAACCCGAAGGTTGGTTTGGATAGTTGAGGGTAAGTGCTCACCCCGGACTATGCCACAGGCGTGTGAACCTCACACATTCAGGGTAGGGGGGCCAGTTCCTTTCCCTGGGCCACCCCGCACTCCGAGGATTGTTTTGTTCGGGGGCGTCGAAAGGATTTGAACCCGGGACCCTTCGATCAGTAGCCAAGCACTCTACACACTAGACCACCACGCTCCATTGAATTTACATTGTCGACACAAATAAATTTAAATTTGAAAAAATGAACAGAAGCTCATAAGCACCATGTGAAACTTACGTAGCAACCACGTGGCTACAATTAGCGCAAAACTATGGTATACATATGTGTTTGTCGGAATTTTCTTGAATAAGGATTTAAATTAGAGGCCATATCTTGAGAGTGTTTGGGACAAAAATTTAATTGCTCTTGATCTAACTTCAGAAACATTCTGCGAGGGTTTGTGCGCCGAAGATATTATATTTCTGGGTAAAATCATGAATAGTATAGGAATTAATGGGGACTTCAAGGTTAGAGTAATTAATTTTCGCTTATAGAAAAATTACAGTCCGATAGAACATTGACCTCAAGATATTAGACTATTGACAGTGACCTACACAAAACTTGTGTATAAATAACATTTTTACATAAAAATAATAAATTTCTGGTTGCCTAAAGGGTGGAGAGAGCAAGAGACTCTCTTACGTGGAACAAAAATGTAAAATTATCCCGAATCCAACACGTTAAAATTACATTCCTTTCCTTTCTATCTTCTTTTCCGAGGAAGTGTACAGCAGTAATTGCCACGAATGCAACGCTAAATCCCATTTCATTTGAATTTCACTTCTCTTCAACGTAAACTCATTTCCTTGGAACTGAAAGGTGGCAAATGTCATAAACTAGGGCAAAAGGTACACTTTCGCTCTCCGTGTATATTATAAATCGACATTTTTCGCATTAAAACTTGACCGTTTGCCTCCTTCTTTTTGTTAGTACTTTTTGATATAGGTAACTTGATTAATGGTTATTTTGGAAGGTGACCGACAATTTAAGTCACTTGCGCCATTAAGGATAGGTGAGTAAGTTGGTGAGGGTAGGATAACGTGGGAAATGGAGGAAGAATGGAGAGATGGAGGCTCTTAGTGAAAGGCGCCAAGGGGACAAGAGTTTAACTGTCACATTGGACGGACGAAGTACTACACTTGAAGTGCTCTCCTCAAAGTACTTAAGAAGGGATCGGGATTTCCGCCGTCATATCTCCGCCACTTTAGGGATTCTAACCCGGATCTTCGGGATAGGAGGCCAGTACTCTAGCTACCACGCTTACCCAATCCCCGGTATTATTAATATAATGCCAGCCATATCACTCTTTTGGTACTAAGGATAAATTTTTGATTATTCTAAAATTACCGACTTGCTCGAGTAGAACAATAGGTACTTTTGAAAACAAACCATAAAAAATATTTTATCAAGACTTGAAAAAACACAACAATGTCCAATATCTATAAGAGCCTAATGAAAGAGTGAATGCATGTTCCATAATTTCACGCAATCACGGCAAAAAATTCGAAGTCTTAGTGAGATAGACACATTCTTTATGGTCACAGTCCGTTCTTTATCAGCCAATGTGCTTATTTTTGGTAATGACAGCTTAAATGCTGCTAAATTTAGTGGGAAAATATATGAATTTCATGTTAAATAGCTGTTGATGTAGAGTCAATCAAAAACGTCTTTATACCCACCGTATTTTTTATTATCTTAGAGAAGTAGATATTGAGAGATTTAATCGTCTTCTTTTATCCTAGCGGCAGCATAAACAGCAAGGGTACATTATAAAAGAGATTTAGATGATTTAAAATTTTAAGAAAAAAAAAAGACTTAGATTTGAGGTAGTATCGTATATAATGGCTTACTCGCAGAAAGAATCAAATGGCTTATGGAGGGACAATGTGTTTGACGAAAGTCAATACTTCAATCATACGAGGGGCAAAATGTCAGATTTATTAATTCCATCAAAATAAAGTGAAGGACTAAGATATATTGCAGGGAGGGGAGTATTGATTTAAAATTCTCAAAGTCACTGAGGGACTATTTGAAAAGCTTGAGGGGGAAAATAGCTAAGTGAATGCCTTTCACATAACATTGATTTCGTGATGTATTTTAATATCACAAACGGATTTTTTGTTTAGCTTACTTTTACAAGGCGATTTGTTGATTTAAAAAAAAAGACTTCTCCCTCAGGCATCAGATCAGGCTATAAGAGTTTCTTACTGGATAAATATACCACTGGTTATAAGGATACAAATCAAATAATAATTGTGTCTGTAAAATATACGTTTAAGATACTGTCACGGACAAAGATTATTACTCCTTTTCTTCTAATAAAGAGCTCCTTTGAATTTTCTAATGAAGGGAGAGCTAAAAAATGATTCCCCCCGTATAACTATAATTTTTCAAGTTTGACCGAAAGATTTCAAGTGGAAGCACACGGACAGTCAGCAAAAAATATGGAAAATGTTTATCAGGATTAATTTCTATAATAAGATAACTAATCCATTTAAAACCATTGGTATTATCAAGAATTAAATGTTATTAAAATTATAGATAGCTGGAAACATTCATCGCAGTTATGGCACTAATTACAGTATGCACCATTTTTTTCAGAGACAATGTAACTATCCTGGCTGGTTAAGACGAAAAAATTGCGACCTTCACTGAAGAAAATTGTGTATTTGTTCTATACCTATTGTTTGTGAACTACGTCTCCATGTTATTCCATCTCTGTTTGTAACAGTTTATGCCTATAAATTTCACTATTCTAAAATTTATCTGCATAAAATAACCATAAGCATAGACAAATGGTAGGTATACATTGCGAATGATGTCTTCAATACATACTGCGGTGATACACATCCCCAAGATGGGAAATCTTAAACGCTCTCTTATTTCGCTCGAACCAATCCCATGTTAAAAGAAATTCGGCAAACATGAAGCGATTGCTATAGGAGTACCGTGATAAGCCGTCCATTGTTAAATATCGATGCCTGTGTATTAACAGAAGTTATCTGTTATTTACTTTCATAAAATTTGAGCATGAAATTCAGAATTAACAGTAAAATAAGAAGAGTCTTGGAATTTAAGAGCTCTCCCAATTTATATAACAGAGCTATAGCCTTCAGATAATCGAAAACCGTAAATTGGCAATTTCCGGTACTTCTAGTGTTGAAACATGGGAGTATATAATTCATAAACGACACCTATATCCTCACTAGACACACAACGAGGCGACAAAAATTCGAGGTTTTTCATTTTCTCTTTTACCTTTAGTATTGCTTTCTACAAACTGAGATATGCACATAGAGACTCCGCTGTCGGCAGGTCTAAATTAATGTAGTGATTCATTCCAGTCTGATCCAGATCTAAGTACAACGGTATGTATAGAAAACACAAGAAAGTGTATGGCCCTTGGTTAGCCATGGTTCGGGCAGTCTTGGTTTTACCTTTACAAATTCCCCCAAACATTTTTTTTTAAGATCATATGGCATTCCGTCCCGGAAAGAATACATCCGTCCCGGAAAGAAAATAAATCAAAATTATTGTCTACCTGTTGCTAATCGACCGAAATCTTTTTTAATTTTTCTTATCTCACATATCAGCTAAATTACCGAGAATATTTAAATTTGAATAACCACAATTTAGCCTGCACCGAATTTCTACTACAGCCATTAATACTACCTTTAATCAATTTAGATTTGATGTTAGTTTAATAATTTCAATTCATAAACGTATCTGGAAAAAGAAGTAGCCATTAATTCTATATCATGGAGTATCCATGTCGGAAGGTAGATAATTTTTCATATATTGGAAATTGTAGGCTGCATCAAGAGAAAGGAATGCTATAACTGATAAATTTTGATTGTGGAATAACATGAGTAGGTTACAACCTGTGTAGGTTACAACCTATTATCCGTTCGTGCTGGATAATATAAACTAATTCATGGTTTCTCGACAAAAGGAATGGATTTAGTGGATAATATTTCATATCAATTAAAAGGAATGATGGACCCACATCATGTGGTATTTTTTTCACAGTCAAAAGTGACGGAATCGGGTGGAGTAAGTGAGAATCCCTGTTATCGGTAAAGGTGGCAGAATAATGAGAGTAAACAGCATGTTATGCTCTCTTTTTGAAATACTCATATGCACTTTCTCGTGCCCTAATAAACGCCGGAGTTCCTTTATAGTAAGTT
Source organism: Pyrrhosoma nymphula (assembly GCA_963573305.1). Classification (NCBI taxonomy): domain Eukaryota; kingdom Metazoa; phylum Arthropoda; class Insecta; order Odonata; family Coenagrionidae; genus Pyrrhosoma; species Pyrrhosoma nymphula. The sequence goes on from OY754327.1 coordinate 134,779,314, forward strand.
AATTCTATGTGTTCCCTGGGATAGGATTAAAGAATAGTTTCCTCATATGATCACTATGGAATGATACACCCGGTACATTTTTCAATCCCTCTGACTGGAAGACATCTGTAAAGCACTCACAAAAAAGAAAAAGCTGTACTTATCTTCAAGGGAAAGCTATACTCATCCTTTGGGTTTTTTCCAATAGTTTTTCTCTGAGGATCGAAAAAAATATCTAAACTTTTTTGCACGTTAAACATAGGAAGCAACAGTTGTTCTGGTATCAAAAGGATATTTCTGCCGGCGGCTTTTGCACCATCCCTTGCGGATAACTAGATTTCCTTCCCACAGGAGGTCGATTGGGGGGAGGGGGGGCACATTTGGTGACGAAAGAATGGGTTTCAAATGGCAGACTAGAGAAAAACCAAAGAGACATTTCGAAGGCAAAGAGGAGGGCCGTGGGAATGAAACAAGGGAGATTTTGTCAGGGGACCCGAACCCAATCTCCAAACGCGACGGAAGAAGAAAAGGGGAGCACGGCAAAGAACAAAGGGAGATAATGCTCCCGTTTATCGCGTGCGGCGGGAGTTGGGATGAGTGCGGCAGGGACGTCTCCGTGGAATGGGGTCAGGCCTTTGGCGCGGGGGAAAGAGGGCGAGAGAAGAATGGGGCGGGAGAGGCTCGGCAAGCGAGGAGCATGCGAAAGTAAAGCGGGGGCACACCAACTGTGACTCCGAAAAGTTTCGAGAAAAAAAATCAGAAAGGTCTCTTGACAGGAAAAAAAAACTTGTCTTGCAAGTCGGTTTCTTATGTTTGAACGTCCTGAGCGTCTCTTGTTCTCTCAGTTTTACCGTCAACCGCCCTTAACTCCTCGTCCTAAAATGTGCTAGCCCCTTCGAAACAGCTCTCCTCTGACCTTTCGACCCTCTCCTCCTTCGACATCCTTTTCTTCTGTTTTTTTACCCTCCATGCCCATACATATAAGAAGAGGGTAAACGTGAGCACAGGATGAGGCAGATGCAAGCATGTGTTTGCTAATTATTTATTAGACGCGGCCCTACTTTCCCTAGAACTTTATCACTTGAGCATCTATTTCAACCATTCAAATGTGCATTTATCTCCGTCTCGTACAACCGATTCAAAGGTGTGTCATGTATACCCGCTTAAAGCTCAATAAGGTGATGGAGTTGCTTAATCCGACTACAATTTCTGCGAAGATTCTCACAAAGTAGATTTCGGTCATTATTAGCTGAATATTTACTACTAATATATTCACAGAGAGATGTTCTTGCGGCTCTTAGCTTAAGTAGGATGAAGTACGGAAGAGTCTCGGTTATTCAAGTCTTGGTTTACTGAATTTCCGTATTATTCGAGGTACAGGTTCTTATGCTGTGGTTGCATTAAGCCAGTGCTCATGCAAACGAACTTCAGAGTTCGAAAATCATTTTGATCTCCTAACAAAAGGCGATTCACAGAAATATTTTATCGCAACCATGTCAAATAAAATGAAGTACCGCAAAGCAAAGAAATATCTAATTTCCCTTTTAATTTATTCAAGCGCATGAACCTTCCCGAATACCCGAATTTTTAATTATCCGAGGGATCCTCAGACCTAAGATAATCGAAACTTCTTCAGATAGTCTTGAGCAAAAATGGTGAAAAATTCAACTTTTCAACTTTTAACTAAACTTCGACCTTTAATTAATAATTAAAACTCTTCTATTCCTTACACTTTGATAAAACACCAAGATAATTGGGTTGTAAGACTTGCATGTAGAGATGAAATTTTGCAAATTGTAGAAATACACTTTTCGTGCTTTTTAACAAGGCAAGAAACAATTTAATGGTCTATCTTAGGTTAAATAACAAATTATCGCTTATTTGTACTGAAATCAGTGATCGTGTTCCTAGTGTGTCCAGAGTTCCTTCCCACTCACCGCTAGAGAATGTCTTGGCCAAAACTAAATTTTTGCACATCTTCGGAATATGATCTCTGCCAGTATCTAGAAATATCAAGTTTGAGCTAAAATACGCAAAACATGCTAAAGCTCGATGAACTCGGGCTTAGCGTATGTCATTATTCCACGTTTGAAAATGAGATGAAGATGACGTTTCATCAACCCAACTACCAGGTAATATAATATGGACTATTGAGGTAACCAGAGAGATTGAGGGATATAAAATGTAGGAAGAATTACTTCTGCCTGTAGACGAAGAGATAAGAAATTGAAATTTGGAAATTGAGCTATAGTGTGTCTTATTGCTACTACTATTGCCATGTTGCCTGAACACCGAAACAAATTGAAAGACATATTTTTCACGTTAAGGGTTAATCATAATATTGAACTTTTCATGGACAAGAGATACCTTTCGTAGGCACTGAATATTATGATTTTAACTATAGTTTTAATGCAATATACATTGTTAGAAATAAATAGCTTATTTTTATAGTTTAAACATTATGATTAAATAAACACACGCAAAGGCCTCACAAATAGCGACACAAGGAGAACGCTTTTGCTAGGCAACATCTTTTGGGGCTCAAGTGAACCAATTATTTTTGCATTTCACTTCAGAAGACTTTCATAAAGCATCCTGAGAAGAAAGTGGTTTTCATACCTGGAATCTCTGCGAGCCATATTAAAGCCATTTTGTTTGCTCTCCGTGAAAATGATTAATTTCAAGCAGCGTGCTACTACGGAAGGACCAAAGAGGAACCAGCTCTTTAACTCGCTAAAACCTCCGGAGTAATTGATCGCTTTTTTTAACTTCATGAACGCCGCAGTTTCCTCGGTCGAGTCTTCTCGAAAGAGAGCGAGGAGGGGCCTTAAAAAGAACGATAAATTACGGGAATTATATACTTTTTGGTTCCAAGTGCATGAGCGACTCTTATCGTCTGACGATTTGATTAGTCCATGGGTGGAATGCAATTTTCTCACTCCTGGTTCAGAAACGGAATTCATTCAAGGTGCTGGGACAGAGAGACCGATAAAAATCCCAGGGTTTTCAACTAAAATAGGCCATTAACACAATTACCCCACTAACAGCCATGGATCAACTCAAATTGAATCCGACGCAATTGCGGTAAGAGTGTGGTACATATTACAATCCTGGGGATCACATGGGGGTCATATAAATAAATAAATATAAACACATAAGGCCCATATGTGACCCCCAGGATTGTAACACCACTCTCTTACCACAATGGCGTCGGATTCAATTTTAAATAATCCATTGCTGCTAGTGGGATAGTTAAGGGCCTAGTTTAGCTAAAAACCCCTTATATATATATACATACACACAGGGAAAGTTTCGCTAATAGGCCACAACAATAAAAAAATATACACTGGACAGGGGGTGGGGAAAGAAAAGCAGAAAGAGACGACTTACTGGGTAAGAACGTTTCGAGCCTGTAAGCTCTTCGTCAGCTGGAGAAAAAGTCATTCTTGAAAAGTCTTCTTCATATATATATATATATATATATATATATATGAAGGAGAAAGCGTCAGAATGCAAGGAGTATAGAACAATCAGTTTAATTTCGCACGCGGCAAAAGTCTTGCTTAGAATACTAAATAGAAGGTTGGAGAGCAGAGCAAACTGCTATTTAAGCGATTACCAATTTGGGTTCAGGAAGGGGAGGGCAACCAGAGACACCATTGCGGTAATGAGGACACTTATAAATAGAAACATAGAGTATAATCAGGATGTTTTCGCTTGCTTTGTAGATTTCGAAAAGGCGTTTGACAGGGTAAACTGGGAGAAACTGATGCAGATACTGGGGAAAATAGGAATAGATTGGCGTGATAGGAGACTCATCCGAAACTTATGTCTGGGACAGAGGGCTCAGGTAAGGGTAGCTGACGGTGAATCAGGGTGGGCAGTCATAGGTCACGGGGTGCGACAAGGGTGCCCGTTGTCGCCTTTACTTTAAAACATCTATGCTGAGGAAATGGTAAGAGAGGCATGGGATGAGCTAGATGTGGGAATGAAAGTAGGAGGCCAGTGGATAAAGTCGGTTAGATTCGCGGACGACCAGGCGTTGGTCAGTCAGTCATCGAAAGGATTGCAAACTTTAGTAGATGCACTAGAAAAGCAGTGCGAGAAATACGGAATGAAGATTAATAATAAAAAAACAAAAGTAATGAGATTGTCTAGGACAAAGAAAGCAAAGCTGGTGATAAGAGTAGGAAGTCACAAACTGGAGCAAGTAGAACAATTTAATTACTTGGGTAGTACACTAGAAGAAACAGGACATAGCAGCAAAGACATTAGGAGGAGAATAGGACTAGCGAAGGAAGCGTTCAATAATAGAAGGGAGCTGATGACGGGGACCTTAAGTGAGGATGTAAAAAAGAGGCTGGTGAAGAGCTTGATATGGAATGTGGCGTTGTATGGGGCAGAAACGTGGACCTAGAGAAAGGAAGACGAAAATAGGCTGAAAGCCTTCAAGATGTGGGTGTGGAGGAGGATGGAGAAGGTGCGTTGGACGGAAAGGAAGACAAATGAGGAAGTGCTTGACATGGTGGGCAAGGAGAGGAAACTTATAGATGAGATTAGGGGAAGACAGGGAAGGTGGCTGAAAGGGGCTATTATGATGGTTTGCTTGAAGGCCGTGATAGAGGGTAGGATGTTGGGTAAGCGGGGAAGGGGAAGGAAGAGAATCGGTTTACATCTACATCTACATACTACCCCGCAAGCCGCCTCAATAGGCGTGTGGCGGGGGGTGTTAGGACACCAGCCGTTTACATATAAAAAGGAAACGCTCTATGAAATTACGCCTTGCATTTATTAAAGTCCCTTATTGTTCGGGGGAAAAACGAATTCCCATACCTATCCGTTCGGCAAAATATCTCTCTTAATTTATCGTTTCTGTCGGACCTGGAAATATAGTGGGGTTCTAATATGATGTTCTCCGTGTCGCTCTGAAAGATATCTATTCTCAATTGCTCAAGTAATCTAAGCCTAGCGCGCAGCCTCCGAGTCTCTAGCGGCTCCCAGCCTAATTCGTTTAACATCTGCGTAACGCTGTCTGTACGCCCGTAGCAGTTTTTGACGAATCGCGCAGCTTTCCTTTGTATTTTATTAAGTTCCCGAATTAATTCTTTCTGCACCGGATCCCATATGCTTGCTGCATATTCAAGGTGTGGCCGGACGAGTGCGAAATAGCACCTCTCTTTTACTTTTTCATCTGAGAATCTTCCCACAATACGCTTGACGAATCCTAGCTTCTTCAGAGCTCTACCACAAATATTTCTTATATGTGTTCCCCACGATAGGTTTGAGGTTATCGTAACTCCCAGATACTTAACTTCATCTGTCGCCTTTATCTTAACGCCATCCACAGCATATACACGGGGATTGTTTGACGACCTCCGCAAGAAATGTACCGCCGCACATTTGCTCAGATTAAGTTCGAGTCCCCACTCTTGGCTCCACACATGAACGTTGTTTAAATCCAATGATAGAATTTCAAAGTCAGAGTGATCATTAATTTCGCGATAGATGACAGCGTCGTCAGCAAATAAACGTATTTTACTGCTAATTCGAGAGCATAGATCATTTATGTATATAATGAACAAAAGGGGGCCGATTACGCTTCCTTGTGGGACACCTGATGTCACTTTAACTGCATCAGAGCTAATTCCGTCAAGAACTACTTTTTGCTTACGATCACTCAGAAAGTCGCGTATCCAGTTTACTACTGTTTCGTTTAGGCCGCATGACTGTAATTTGTATAAAAGTTTGTTGTGAGGTACCGTGTCGAAAGCTTTCTTAAAATCTAGGAATAATGCGTCCACTTGTGTTTTCGATTCACCAGATTTGAGAACGTCATGAAGAAAGAGCGCGAGCTGTGTTTCACATGATCTACCTTTCCGAAAGCCGTGCTGACAGCCATGAAGGAAGTTACGACTGTCCAGGAACGTCATGATATTGCTAACGACGATATGTTCGAGTATCTTGCCTATAATAGACGTTAATGAAATTACGGACGTTAGGAAATTATTTAATGGACGGGATGAAGAAAGGTAGGACTTATGCTAGGTTGAAGAAAGAAATACTAGAGGTAGAAAGGGCACGGCACGTGTAAGAGTTCGTTGGATATTCTCTGACTTGCATCACAATCTACCTCTAACCGGTAGATTGCTGTAATGAATGAATACATATATGGGAATATGTATGGGAAATTTTCGCCAATTGGCCACAAATATATAAAATAAACACAGGAGGTGAGAGAAAGAGACTGCTGCTCACTTCTAAAGCTGAGGAAGGACCAACCGGTCCGAAACGTTCTTTAAGAACAAATCTTTTTTATATATCTTTATCTCACCTCCTGTAATTTTATAATATATATATATATATATATATATATATATATGCATAAATAAAACAGTGATACACTGAACAAACACAGAAACACGCAAAAAGGACACTCACAAAATTTAATAGTTTTATTTTGTGAGTGTCCTTTTTGCGTGTTTCTGTGTTTGTTCAGTGTATCACTGTTTTATTTATGCATGTGCATCGTCGCCGAGAGCGATTTTCTACCAAGACATTATATATATATATATATATATATATATATATATCCGATGTGGTGACAGAAAACACAAAAAAGGTACACTTACACATAAAGCATTCTAATATTTCGATGGCCGAGACCACCTTCCTCAGAGTAGAGGCAAAGGGAGAATGTATATATATATATATATGTATATATTAAAGAAATAATGCAATTCCTATTCCAAAATCAAATGCTTAGGCATTTAAAAATGCACTTGAACATATTGCAATTTAAATTTACCCCAAATCACCAAACGAAATATTAAACTGTGAGTATGAGACCATGCTTATTTGAAAACTGAGGGCATGATTACTTTTACACCAATTACTTTAAAAATAAACTTAAAATTAATAATAATAGTTATGCCAATAATAACACCCCATTTTATTTTTGACATACCTTCCAAAAGAAAGGTTTAAGAGACAACGTCAAAAGTTTTCATTTTATTCGTCTGCAATTGCAAATTTAATCTTATCCATCTTATTTCATCAAATTTTGCAATGGAATTGTATTGTAAAAACTGATCTAACCTTATGATTAATTATAGTTGTGCGTTTTACCGAACTAATCCTCTCATGTTCAAGGAATGACAACCCCAATTTTAGAACTCTATCTTGTCGGGTACCTATTTCACATCTCCTCCTCTAATTTTACTCGCATTTGTCAAAAAAGTGAAATAAATATTATGATTATTAAATTAAATACTTCTGTCTTTCGGATTAGAAAATTTGAGCACATCCATTTTCGCCCACTTGAATTGGTGTTAGCCTATCGAAGGAGGTAGGGATCTACCGAATACAAATTGCAAATAAAATAATTTCGCTGAATAATTTATAAGGCTCCCAGAGGAAGATTTTATACTCAATAGTGAAGTCAAGTGAATATTTCAAATTGATAGCGAGAGAGACAGGAGACAACTGATTATTTAGACATTGACGCGTAGCTAAATGACGGTATTGATAAGGTAGAGGGACGTGAATTTGATTTTGCTTTGAAGGAAATCAATTACCAAAATGGAAAATATAAAGCTTTCCTCGGTTACAGCGATTCTCAGGAAAGGGCAAAAATGCGTGATCATATTCTTATTGCATTCAATCCTTTCTGGTGTAACTTTGTGGAAGCCCACTTTCAAATAATGACAAGGTCAACTACGTTTAAATCCACAGAGTTTTTATTCGTACAACTAGTTTCAACGCCACGGTGGAGACCTGATGATGTCGCCTTAGCGTTGAAACTAGTTTTACTAATAAAAAACAAAAACCTCTGTGGATTTAAACATAGTTGAACTTGTCATTATGTTTTCTTATTTCACTTTGAAAAATTTGATTATATTCTTAAACGTCAGCATTCAACTGAATTGAATACTTTTGGTTCTATAATGGCGAACGAGCGCAGCGTTTAATTGCAGGCTCCAACGGCGACAAATAGCAACTTGGCTCGACAATTCGGTTGCCTCTTCAAGTATATTAACCTAGTAACTTCTTTAATTTTACTTGGTGAGTTTAATTTTTTTTTGTGGGAGGAAAGAAAAAAAAAGAAGAGGGAGCAAGGAGAATTTTTGTGTGGGTTGCAGCGAGGAGCCGCCGAGGGAGAGGGGAGGAGGGAGGCGGAGGGTAGGAGAGAGAAATGGCATATATGGAACTCGTTGCGCGGGTTCGTTCACCTCGGAAATTCAAAATTCAAACGGTAGCCCCGTAGTGATTACCTGAAACGGCGCCTTGTTAAAAAAAGCAGCACCTGCGGTGAAACGGCCCACAATCTCCCCGGAACGCAATCTGATGATTGACCAACTAATCAAACTCTACTAACCCCTGTAAATAGTTCCCCTTAGCTCCCGCTCCTCACTCAGATCATTTCTATGACAAATAAAACACTTTCTAAATGCCTACCCTTCGGACTCGATGAAATATTTTGGTACCTAAGTTGACATAAACCTTAGCCATCTATTCTCGGTTAAGGATGTTCAAGTCAGTGTATTTCGCTCGCTCACACAGTCATATCCGACACTTAGATGAATACGGTCCTGTGAAGCAGTAACTTAAACCAACTTAATGACCACCTCAGGTTTTGGCTTTGATTTTAAATTAGGCTGCATTAGAGCGATATTATAGAGAAGAGCTCTTTTAAATTAATAGATAGTGCCATATTAAGTACATATTTTTTTTCAACCAATTAATAATTTTTACCTTGATTTTTTTAGCGGCCAGGAGGGAGAAATTGATTTTCTGACTTTGAAAAATTATATTTGTCCCATATATTCTTAAAACTACTTTTTTATTGGAGGTTATGGAACAGCTGCGATGTTGCAGGTCTGCTTTAAAGCCCTAAACTGTGTCTAATGCTTGGTAGCATCCGTCAAAAACCGCAGTAAAAATGCTCATAACTTGAGTTATATTTACTTTACATTGCTGCTGTGAAATTATTTAGGCTGGAATTAAAAAAATGTGAAATAGTTCATCCATTTGATATTTAAGGATTTTTTATAACATTTGGTTCTGGCAGACAATTAAATGTTTTCCTCATTCAGTCACTTCATCAAAATGAATACGAAAATTTCCAACGCATACATTTCGGTGAATTCTGGCTGTATAAAATTAAATCCGTGTAAAAAATTTAAGGAAGTTCATAAATTTACAGCGTTGAGAGTATGAAATGATAAATGCCAATGAAAAATGTGACATTTTTCATGGAAAACAGAGTTGCCTTCGTTTGCGTTTCTAAGACTGATATAGGCCGCTAGGGCATCATTATTGTTCGTCAAGTGGAAATTTTAGCTTCCAGTAAAAAGCAACGTGACATACACAGGAAGTACACTCACCGGCAAAGTATTTTCTTTCTTCATGTTATTTTGCGTAAAATGATTCATATATATACTGCCTACATCTTGAAAACTTATGCCCTTGCACAATTTCTTAATTACCACGGCGTACATGACACGATTTAATGGCTGAAGGACGGCGAGAAAGTCTTTTCTCAGCCTTCTTCTTATGGGCATTCAGAGAGAGGCGAACTTGTTCTTCCTGTGAGGCGAATTTGAGCGACAAAAAGAAAACAACAACATCGACTGGGGTGGTGCACTTAAATTGGCGTGTAACGTCGGTGCGACTGTGAAAACACGGCAAGGACTTGATCTCGTGCTATTTCGAACAACATTTCCCCCATCCCCGCGGTGCCTTTTGCGAACTTAACTGCCTCTGAGACCCCTTAAATTCGAATTCCCTAGTCTACCCCCGCCCTACCTTCCAGAACCCCCGGGGTGCCAACGCGACTTGCATCTTTACGTGGGTTAGTGGTGGGGGAGATTCTGCCAAACCTCCGCTACCATATAACCTACCCAACCCCCCTTTAACCCCGTGCCATCCTGTGAAAGAAGAGCAAGGTAGGAATACAAAAAAAAATCCTTCCCGGGCGTGTGGCACCACATTATCGTTTCATATGCATGAGCCACCCTCTTGAATATCTTTTAACTGTATCATTCCATCATCACTCAACCCCAGTCGCTACACACCCCGCTCCCCAGGCACGGCCCGAGTCCCCTCCTGCCACCCCCTCCCCCCGCCGACCCTCCGCCTGCCTCCACACTCGCCTCCCGTCAAAAGTTTTTTTTTTCCTCTTACCCTCGCATCTCCCTCCACTCACCCTTCTCCCCCCACAACCAGAAGGTCTGTTTTGCCCCTGCAGCAATGGAGGTGGAGGCTCGGTCCCATGCGGGAGGGGATTCTAAGGTAAGTACTCCCGTAACTTCCGCAGCCTTGCCCCACGAAAGTCTCCCGCTAATCCTAAGTCCAACGTGTCCCGACCTTCCTCCAACACCGCGATCTCAGACCCCCAGAAGGTCTCCCCCTCATCATCCTCTCTCCCACAGAAAGATGAGCTCCCGAAGATTCACCCATGTCTGCCGACAGGGTCCCCGCCCTTCACTCGGAGGAGCGAACACAATATAGGATTAACGGTTGCCTCCCTCGAATCCCATATCAGAAACCGGATTTCTGCTTTCTATAAGTATGTGCCTACCTACCTGACCCGTCTCCTCCGCCCAAGGAGAGATCGCTCAGTCAGACACAATCACACGCACACCGCACCCCTTACCTTTCCCCTAGATCCTCTCCTCGCGAAACAAAATGGTTCTCTTCGCGGGAGTCATCCCCCGCTCCTTGTCTCAGGAGATGGGGGAGGGCCTGGCAGGTGCAAGGGGGAGGCGTTGGTGGCGTCTGGGGGCCGTCTTTCCTTGGGGAAACCGTCGCCGCCGGCGGGTACCTACTGTTGCGATGTTGTGTGGTCGATGCCTCAGGCGGCGACGGGCCACCCGCCATTGTTGATCTGCGGTGGTGTGCTGGAGGGTGATTGATTCTCCGGAACACGAGACCCATCAGATGGGAACTCCTCCGGTGAGATTCCATTCCACTCGAATCATGGCCCTAAGGCTCCAGTGATGAAACCTGCCTTCGGCTATCATTGCTTTGTTTGAGATCATTGGATGTTTGCAACCATGAGTTTTCCTGTCGAAATGCAAAGCGAACCACTTTTGAAGTTTCTAATGCCAAAAGGGCCCCGATTGAATTTTCATTACCACCAAATTATCCGATTGGCATGTTCATGGTAAATTCGATTCATTCCCAGCGCAGTAAAGAGATGATGGGGACAAGGGTACTTGTATGGTCACAATCTTCCTTTACTATTTACCGTTAAATTTGGATTTTATTGGCAACTGAAAATTCACATTTAGTTGTAGAATATCAGCCTAATTTATAGACACTAAATTGGTGAGGCTAAAACCCACTATCGCGAGAAACTAAGCCTCAATAGATGATTGTAAAAATGATTGCGCCTGCCCGTAATCTTTCTTATACCTATAAAAATCGATGTGCAGAATGTATTTACTTTTCATGCGAGACATGTTGGACTCAGGATCAATACCAGGCAGCTTTGGAAACTCCTGTTGCACTTATTTCCTTTCTTGGATGCCAGCAACGAGTTGTAGTGCAGATGGTAACTATACCTATCGCAAAGAGGGTTTAACACTGTCCCCTTGAACGATGATAATGATGGCTGCGTTTTTCTTAATTTGAGCGAATGTTATTTTATACGACTCGTAACGCACCACGCGCCTTTACGCTTATCTTTACAATAGAGATTATGCTTAAGTTGCATTTTCTTAATTTAATAACAAAAAAACTTCATCCATTATAACCTTTTCACTATAACTTGTGATTAGATTTTTAACCCCACTTTTCGTTGGATATCGGCCCATGCCCCCCAAATTCGCGCTGATAGCTTTAATCAATTAAGCTATCCAGGCGTCCTTTTTCTCGGAGGATTTCTCTCATGTAAGACCCCTGGGTTACTTAATTGACTAAAAAGGTCGACGCAAATTGAGGAATCATATCTCAGTGCTGGCGAATGATTTTGTGAGTGCAATTTGCGGTTTCGTATGTATCTTCAACGGGTGACTACTGCTAAACTCATTGTGGCGACTACTCCCGCAGTATATAGTGGCTAATAAAAGAGCTTAATAAATTCCTTCAAGTATGAAAATTATGTAAAATCTTCCATTGAACTTCTTGTTACTATCAAGCATCAGCAGAAAATATACGATAACATAAGTAAATAAAATAAGTTTCACCTGAAGTATCTGATACAACAAAGGTACGCAGAAACGTCTTCTTAAAATGGACATAGAAAATATACAAGTAAGTGTATTTTACCGAGATGATTACATATTTTAGACTCAAATTTACCTATTTCAATGATAATAAATGGGGAAATGGGCTTCATTATGATAAGATATCTAAGAAAACGTTTGGCAATGTATTACGCCAGTATAACCTTAACATGCAGTTTATTTACTAAGGCCACAAGAGCCAAGGAAAGATGTTTTGGTTGCTATCATGCTTGAATTATTCGATAATTTTTCTTAATTTGAGCTCATTATACTTTCTAGTCAAGTATCTTTAAACGGCAAAGAATGTATGCATTGGAGAATCAGAATAAAGACAAAGGGAAGGCAAGTTGGCGCCCCGGGAGGTACAGGAGTGTTTTCACCATTCCTCTTCGTTGCTTAAAGTATGCAGAAGAGTGACACAGAAGGGAGATGGTTTATTAGTTAAAGATGGTCTTACTAATCCTTTCTTTGAATCCCTTATAATAGGAGCGGAGCAAGTTGATGCTTTAAAATGCCAAAGAAAGATTATGTTGTGAAAATAATCTTATTTTCAGCACGACCTTGAAAAATAATTCAATGTTTTTTTTTCCTTTTCTTAAAACACCCGTGACTAAATTACTTTAAATCAATCAAACTTACTGCCTGCCCATCGATGTTGATATGTAGGAAGAAAATATTAAAATGGACGACGAAATAGTACGTCCATATCAAGCCTTATAATGACTATTTCTATTTATGTTCAATAACTAGACCTTACATTATGGAAGAGAATATATGAAACTGCACGGTACAATAGCACATGGGAACCATTGAAGCCAGTTTTATTGCCCAAATTGAATTTATCAGTCGTGCACGTAATACGCCGAAAGCATAGGTATTAATAGCGGAATTGACGCGGTACCGTAATGAATGATGTAGAAATTGATGATGGATGAAAAATGATGGAATTAATATTCGAAAGAGCACTGAATTATTCATAACATTTTAGGACGAATTGGGCGCATAACCATGCTAGGTGGATCATTTTTAGCGCAAAGTAGGATTACCTCGTGTGTCAAGACGGCATCTGCTCTCTTTTTTAAGACATGAGAGAGACATTGCTTTTTTTATTTATCATTTCATAAGCGCTTAATTTCACTAGTATTATGTTTTTCTTTCCTTATGTTTGTGACGAAGCTGTTTACTTGAAGAAACGCATAATTAGAGGGCACATTCCTGGCCAAAGTTGAGTGCTTAAGACTGTTCTGACTTGAGAAACAATGTATTTTTTATCACTATATATGCTCTAAAATGTAAGTGGAAATTACAACTGACCAATTTCTAATGAAAAAGTAGTAATAATAAATTTATACAATGAATTCCGCACATATAGCTTATCTTTCAGGCATAAATTTGGTAAAAGATAAAGTGATGTTTCGCTACTCGTTATTTGAAATATCTTATACATAGGGTATATCCGAACCTTAAATTATTCAACTAATTTTTCTTTCTTTCGAACCTTAAATTATTCAGTAATTTCTCTTTCGCCATATTAGTGAATGAGGGTTCTAACAATGCTCAAAATAATAAATCGAATAAATAGGATTCAATATAAATCAATGGAGAACCGAAAGAATGAATTGTGTAAAACCTTGTGCTTAATGAATGCCATTGAGAGAATGGGAAATTTCAGATAGCTGTAACATCTATTCATGCTTAGCTATTCACCAACTTACTCATTCCTGATTTCTCCCATCAAAGCAATTCACACGTTCTTTGCGCTATCAAATTCCATTTGTTATTTTCAGAGGGCTCACAAATTTGCTATCAGGAAATTAAACCAACCAATTAACACATTGTTTTGCTGGAGGGACATCACAAATGTGAGCCCTTTTATTTTCTTAATTTTCATAACAGTGAGAAAGCTTCAAAGCGCAATCCAAAAGAAAAAAAGCTCAACGAAAACTTCGTTGTCCCTTTCCAAGGTTTACGGATGCCCATTAAAAGGGGACATCGGTAGTAAACACAGGTCTCTCTCTTTGTTCAACGCTTTTACTTCAACGGTTTGGAGGAGGGCGAAAAACACAATGGCTGTGTGGTGTTCAAGTTCTCGCAAAGAGACGAAAGAGCATAGAGAGGAGGTGGGGTTATTTCTAAGGCGACGTATTTCCATTCCTTTTTTTTATATTCCCGGGAAAAACTTTTTCCTCAACAATGGAGGAAGATCGAGGGGGGTGGTGCAGGAAGACTGGCGCTATCCGAAGAGAGGAGGATCCTCTCGGCCTCTCTTTATGCGGGAGGTGGAGGGCAAGAAGGGACGGGAGCGATAGGAATTCGTGAAGAATGAGATACAGGAAGGGGATTGGAGAGGAGGGTAGGGTGGGAGAGATTGAAGAGGGGAGGGAATTAAAGGGTGTGGGCGAGGGGGGAAGGGGTGGGAGGGAGGAGAGAGGGGGAGGGATGGATGGGAGTTGGAGGAAGAGGAGGGGAAAAGAAGGTGGATAGGGACAGGAGATGGTGGTTGTTGTGTAGAGTAGGAGGAGTACGCGAGTCGAATTTTAAATTGCGAACGCATCGAAGCCGGTGTGCATGCGCGTGGTTTCGGGATGGGAGGAATAGAGGTGGGAGAGATTTATTGTGTGGCTGGGACTGGGGGGGGGAGAGGGAGAGAGAGGGAGGGAATCAAAGAAGGGAGATGGCTCAAGGGGGTTGGGAAGGTGAAGTTCCCTCCAGAGGGAGAGGGAGAGAATGAGATACCTCCCTACCTACCTCGCAGGCGGAATTTTCTTCTCTCTCTCTCCTCTATTTTTTCCTCTTTTGAATTTAATTCGAATGCCCCCCCCCCCTCCTTCACTCTCTTCCCCATTCGACCCTCACGCCCGTCCTCACGCCCTTCATCCTCCTCCTCCCAACTCCCCTTCTCTTTCCCTTTCCCCGCCTACCCGTTTCCTACCCGTCCTCCCTTGTTTTGAGAGGTTTCTATTATATCTTTCTCAGCTGCTTGGTATCTCGTATTTGCTACAATGTGCGATTTATATTGTATGGCTATGGGGTTTAAGTGCGAACCCCTACCCTATTCACCAGATTTGCTTCCCTCGGGCATCTCCCTAACCAAAAATCTGAAGAAATCTGTGGCTGGAAAACGTTTAGAATCAAATGAAGATGTGATAGCAGCCATAGATGAGTATTTTGCAGACCATAAAGAATCGTAGTTCGGGGATAGAATCCACGTTGGAAATAATACATTACACTAAAACGGAGTGAAGTAGAAAAATAAATGCATTTTTGAACTAAAAAACACAGTCATTCAATGCCAGGCCGAGAACTTTACCTTGCCCTCGTATGATCATCACGACCAGCAGTCATCAATCCCTATATTGAACTGCAAAAGCACACCATCTGTTCTATTTTCGAGTAACGTTTTGTTCAAGCATAATTCATTATTTTGATATATTCCATAGTTTTCTTAATGTATCTCTTTGTCTCCCTCGGTTACTCTTCTCATTCACTTCTTCCATTATCGTTTTCAATGGGGTATAGTCTATGATTCAGAAAAGGTCAGATTATTTTGTGTCTCCTACTTTGACAAGATTCCATTAAACATCTTTTCCTTCCAACTCTTCGTACGACTTCTTCGTTTGTGATTTCATCCGTTCATCTGATCGTCATCAAACCTCTACAACACCACAATATCCATTGTTTTCAAACTCCTTTGTTTTTGGTTGTTGTAGTTCACGATTCGCTGTCGTATAAACACAGGTCTTACGCAAATGATTTGATGCACAGATTCTTTATTTCCAAGCTTGTGTTGCTGGCTGTCAGCAGCCTCTTCTTAAGATGGAATGACTTTTTTGCGTGAGCAAGTGTAACTATCGTGGTATATTACTGCTAAGAATTATTTTCTTTTTCGGAGCGTAAATATTTTACGTGACAAAGTTTTAGACCGTGGACTCAACTATTTACTTGCTATATAGTTAAATTTCTTTTCGTACTATACGATCGGCATTTTATGCAGTCACATTATTGCGCCATGAGACAAGGAGTTAAGTGGAAGAGGGAACTCCAGACTCCTAATCTTGCCCCATAAAATAAGACAATTATCTATCTTTCTATTCATCTCTCTTTCAATCGCTCCACCTCTCTCCATATCTACGCCCCTGTCCCCTTATTAGTGAAAACCTTCCCCCCGGAGGACTAATTTCTCCTCAACTAGGCGCGTCTCGAGACCCAACTTGGGAGCCAGGGGAGTTTTACAAGATTGCGGGGCGTGAGGTGGTTGGCTGCCAAAATATTGCCGTCTCATCATGAAGTTTCCATCGCTCTCCGAAATTTCACCCGAGCCGAAAGTGGAGCGAAGTTCGCCTCTGCCGGTTTGATCTCTCGAATTTTTTTGTCAAAGAAACGGTCCGTTGAGAGGAAATCGGAAGCAGGTTCCATGGACTGCAAGTTAATTATAGAATTATAGCTTTAAAAATGCACCAACTTTTTTCAGTGTTAATGGGGTTGGTTCATTGAAGTTCCGAAACAAATGGATGAGTTCTTGTGCTGTCCCACTGTAAACTATAAAGGAAGGTATGGTCCTACTGGACTGAAATACCGATGATGAAGCTAAAAGTTATATTCAGGGAAAATACGGCAAGAACCGCTAGTGGTCCTTTCCTATTTCGTCTTTTTAACCACGGAATCACCAGGGGACGTAGCACTGAGTTCCTTTCTGTAATGGGTTAATGAGCAACCAAGGATGAAAAAGAATACCCTGTTTTCTTTGAAGAATGAGACAAATTAAGGGTACATGTAGTCACTTCATTGACTACTACTGCTTAATCACTACACTTACAACACTTATTCGTGGTGACGCCTGGAAGAGGGAATATATTAGAAGTGCAATTCACTTTCGAATCGTCTGCGTCTGGAGTGCTGACAGGCTTTCACCTCACTTGCTGACCACATCATCTTGATAAAAATACTTTTTGATAAAAAAAAACATGATTATGCGTCACGAAACGTGGCCCGGAAAAATGTTTTCTCAATCGCATCAAGTCGACGACCCAAGTTTGAGTGATTAAGATGGGAATGTTTTTTTTAGTTCCTTGTTTGGCCATTTCGGTTATATATTAGCTGTTGTTACTAATTTTTTAATCAATTTTAAATTTACTGGGAACTGTCAGACTAAAGACATGGCATGGAGAAATCCGTACGTCAGGATTTTTCCTCTCGGTAATTACTGCTGCCTTTTGTGATTCTTTTAATACTTGCACAGCTTTTTCGAACACGATACATAAAAGACGAAAACATCGTAGCCTTAAGATTTGCTAGAGAGATTTCTTCATTCGCGGGTCACGGAGATTCAAAAAAATATTTCGGGAGTTCATATACATGAACTTGGGTAGTATACACGTAGTGTAGGCACATTCCCTTGTCACCACGAGAGCGAGCGGTAGGTCAAAAAATTTCAGACCATCACCATGCGTCACTCGGAAAAATTATTGGACGTTGAAGAGTGAAGGGTAGAATGAAAAATATTTACTTCAAAACGAAATCAGCTGTTACCTGGTGCATTACAGTCATTTTTGTGGTCAAAAAGAACTGCCGTCAAATGTGGATTAATACTATTTAGAGGCTTTCAACTGACGCAAAAAGAAGCGGAGAAATTGCCCCCATGGCTGCTGAATGGTGGAAAGTTACCGACAACTTTCATCCCTTCGGGCTATGCTTCTGTGCAGAGGGCAGAGCTACTTGACGCTCATTAGGTAGCCAATCCTCCATGATGCGATAATGCCCATATTACTCGGCGTTACTTTTAATGAAGATTAATCACAAGAAAAGTGCCGTCGTCACTCGACCACAACGGGATGAGAAGTCGCGGAATCCGGAGGCAAATCCTTTAGGGAGATCGTCGACATCCTCGCCGCAGTCGTCCTTTCTTTATCTGCTTCATTTAAGCTTTCAGAGGGTCCACCTGGGGGATAGAAAGAAGGGACTGGGCGAGGAGGATGTTGTTGGTAAGGGAAGGAGATGGGGAAGGTGGAGGGATAAATGGGCTCGTGGATGAGGAGGGTAAATGGGTGGGCGTGGCAACCAATGAATTGGATGTCTTGCATAAGTGGGGGGTCGTCGAGAGGGGGAGAAGGGAGGTGGGAGTAGTGCTGGGTTGGGGGAGGGAGACAGTGGGGGTTCGGACGATGAGGGACGAGAGGTGGGGGGAACGGGGTGGTAATTGCGGAGGGGATCTGGGGATGATTGGAGGTTAAAGGGGTTTTATCATCCCGAAAAGAGCGAGGCGGAGGCATGGCGGGAGAAGTGGCAGTGACTGAGGCGGGGATAAATGACGGGTGAGGAGACGGCGGAATGAGCAACTAGCAGCAGCGGCATCAGAAGTGTATTTCGGTCAGTCTTCCCGCGGAGTTTGAGAGAAATGCAACCCAACGCCGGCTGCGCTCGACGTTGGCTTTGATAAATGGAGCGAAGTGCTCTGCCTAGGCCACGTCGGGAATTTTAAAACAGTCGAGTAGTTGCGGCAGACGGAGCGGCTCCTAGGAACTATTCACCGCGATTCTATTTTTCAAATCTAATACATCGAGTTGCTACCTTTAGAGCCATTGGTAAAACGATTGCTCTCGTATCTTTCTTTGATGGACTTATTCAACGGAGATTAATTTTATGCGAGAGAAAAATGCTACAGTTGTATCAATAATTATTTATTAATGAACTTAGCTCTGATTTTCTTTGACGATAGGAGTTCAGTTAAAAGTAAGAGAATAATGCCAATCTTGAACTATTTCGGTGGCTAGGAATTTGATTATGAAACGATTCCTTTGAAGTAGGTATACATACTACTAGAGACGACTTCAGCTTTGCATAGACCGACCTTATAACATTATTGTTTGGAGTAGAGCGCTCCTTTTGTGTTTTCATAATCTGCATGGCATTATTACTTAGCAGCATTGTTGGCAGACCTCTTAAAGAATTTTTTTAGAGAACTCAAAATGTACCCGACATAACCACAAATAATAATGTCGAAGAGCATTTAGTATGGTCCTTATTTGGATTGGAATATATACAAGCTGATATAATGCGTAAATTAGTTTAGCGGAAATGGAGATGAACAGGTTGCGGGAATAGATAATACTCCGTGGAATTGCACAAACGAATAAGGGGGAAACGAATGAAAATGATATAAGGGTACCCGAAAGATCTACGAGGAAAAGAAATAATAGTAAAACTTTGTAAAGTCAGATTCAATTCCCACCTAGAACATGACTAAAGCAAGAGGGCACGAGATTATGGAACAACAATTTGTATTTTTCACGCTGCAAAGGTACTACATCGGGGCAATGATAGAGGTTGTTATTTGATGTAATCCAATTTGGGTTTATTAAAAGGTTCGATACCTACGTGGCTACAGAAGTAAACACAGCACTAATGGAAGGAAATTCAATACATTATGAGGTAGTCAGATGGTCTTTGTGACTTCATGGGTATCGAAAGTTAGGGCTGGACAGGGTTAGTTACGCAGAATCACTTTGCATCAATTTTGCTCTTTGATATACACTCTGAGGTAATCATAAGAGTGGTTCATGCATGTCTGGAGATAAAAAAGATGATAAGTGAATGAAATTGGATTCGCAAATGATAAAGCTTTGGTTAGTCAGTAAGCAAAGGAGCTTTAGTCAGTTCACAGCGTTTTGCAGAATCAGAACCGGACGGGGTTGAGGTAGCAGATATGAAGAGGTAAACGATCAAGAAACTGGTAATTGACATAGGAGGCTTGATGATGCAGAAAAATTTAGGCGGGAACAGCACTAACCAAAATCAGTACTTCGGAGAGATAGGTGATTTTCATGACGCAAGAATTTTACAGAAAATGGTTTCGCAAGGAAATCACTTATTCTTGAATGCTAATACCGTAATGGCTCAGAGAACAACTGATGAGCGAAAGTGATGAGCGTTTAATTATGAGTAACAAATATACATTAATCAATGCTACTTTTGTGACACAATTTTATTATAAACTTAGTGTGACATTTATTTTAGAGATTTTACCAGCTAATGAGGGAAAATTAAAATTTAAAACCATAACCTCGCATTCTGAATATTGAGTATATAATTGACTATAGTTCGGTGCTGGGTAGATTAGAAACTTTTGTTTCCATATGTTGTTGAATTATTTTTTTCCTTTCTACGCTGTTGCTCGGTGTTAAGCAGTAATGGGATGACATCACCATATTTTTATGACATTGAATGGTAGCATTCTTAGAAGGAAAAAAGGACAAAATAATAGCGAAAGTAATATGCCTATACTTTCTTACCTTGAACTCAATGCGACACGTTTTAATATTGTCTTAAATGACAACTACCAGCATAATTTTTCACGATTATTTTTAAAACATAAATTCTGCCTATCACATGAAAAATATTTATTTCAACGATTAATATGTTTAAGTTCACTCGCCTGGCACACAAATGATTTAATCCGATCATCGTCGCTTTTTTTTTCTTCTTTGAGACTTTCCAAGTTCACTCGGGTGAAACTCAATCGTGTGCAGAGCCCAAGGGGCACCGGATGGAATGGGAGGGGGAGAAGATTTATGCATTTATTAAGCAATAAAAATTCTGACTGCGGTCCCAAAAATCTTAGTGGCAATGAAATCATGTATTCCCCTCTTCCTTTTCATTTTTTTGCTCGGATACGTAAGTGTATCCATAAACAATCCATTTTTTTTAGTGTCTCATAATTTACGCTTCGAAAAACCCGGGGCGAGCCAGATGGAAATTTTGTCTTTTTTAAATCTAGAGGACTGCTTCAACCGCCACGCCCTCGTGATTACGGCGACGCAAAAATATAGGAAAGAAATTGGGAAGGCGTTTTGTGCTCCTGGCGTGCCGGGCCATTACCAAAGTCACGCCTCCTCGCGCGCAGAATCTGTTACATTTATTCTTTTATTAAAACCGTAGCCACAAAAATTATCCGACATATAGGTACCGGGCAAATTTCCGGCTTAAAAGTCTTCAACTGGAGTAGGAAGGCGGAAATTCGTGTTTAGGTTGCCACCTGTACCTACCCATTTGTTGCCTTGAGCATTAAAATGGTGAATGAGAGGTTAATTCTCTCCTTACCAAAAACGGCAGCCTGCATTCCGTAAATTGAGCCGGCGGTTAGTCTGACTTAATGGTTGTATAGACAACTGCCCACTCCCATGTCACAAAAAATACCGATAACGTTGAAACAAACTATTTATCAGCATTGCAATCAGGTTGTGATCTATATTTTCCGAGAAGACAAAAATGAGCGAAGATAAGATCTTAGTATTATCGGTTTTTCAATTCAAAGATTGATTAGCTTCCACGGATTCCAATTCTGACTCTTTTTCCTTCCTGCAGTACTCTTTGCTCACATTCCTCTTTCCGTGTAAAGTCTTCCGCGGCTTGATGCATTAGAATATGTATGTAGGTCTGACCTGAAGAAGCCGATTGCAACAGCGGCGAAACTGTAGTCCCAGCACAATGGACCTACGTGGAGGGAAACCCGGAAGAACTACATCTTCACATTCTTTGTTTTTCCTTGGTAATTGCCCCTTGTTACTCCTCGAGGGACTTTTCTTTCTCTTTATCCAGTATATTTATAAAACATTCATTGCTTAATGGTGAAAACAAGGCACTTTGTTCTTCTTTTGCCTAAATTGTTCAAAGGAGTCCTTTTTTCTTCGTCTCGTAGATATACCAACTCGTGTATTTTACCCCGGATACTTAATTTTTTGCATTCATTGTACCAAGCTTAGAAGTCTCAACTGATCCGACTTTGAAATGGCCTAACATTCTGATACATAGTGTGTCATAATCCCCGCCAAAGTTTTCGTTTATCTTTCACGTATTAAGTCGTATCGCTACGATCGTACCAAATGCTTCTTCTCTCCCTTCTTTTTGAGACAAATGTCTATTTTAGTATTCACTCTTCCGCAGAAAACTGTATTTGCTTTTCCATCGTTGATTATTATAATAGTCGATGGAAAACTTCAATTGCATTAAAAGAAGATTACAAATCTTCTAGGCTTACTGTTTTTACCTCTATATCATCTGAGTAGCAGAGCGTGATGATTTCTTCTCCTTTCACTTTACTACCTAATTTTATCTGTTGTTCTTTAATTTCGGCTTCCAATATATGTTGAAGTAAACTAATATATTAATAAATATATGTTGAAGTGGGCTGGTGACATATTACATCCTTTATGACTGCTTTTCTCATTTCCTTATATTTTTCTACCTTCTTCTAAGCGGTGAGCCAACTATCTTCTTGTAAATGTGATAGGTTCTGTAGTAATTTGTTTTCATTTACCATAACTATAAACAGTATGGATTTACTCATTACTCTATTATTCTTGAATACTAATTAATTATCTATTATTTATTCCTCTATTACTTTTTCTATACATCAGTTTATTATCCGTACAAAAATTTGAAGGCGTGTGAAGCCTTCGAAGGAATCTGTATTGATGATAAATCTGCATTTATGTTGAAGAATACATTCGCTTTAATTAATGGTTTGGGTAAATTCCAATACATATATTTCATATTCAATGCATATATTAAAAAAAAAGATAATCTAAAATCAAAAACCTTACCGTCCGTATGGATCACGACAAATGATTCACACGACCATTTCTTTGCCTGTCTCAGGGCTTCAACACTACTCATGGGTTCTTTCGTCACAATATGGAGCAATTTTAAGATTAGCGTATGATATTGCTACATAAAATAATATCTTTAATGACGAGAATACAACGGTTTCTGATCTGCTTTCTAAAGATAACATCCGAAAAAAATGCGATGAAGGGAGCTTTGATAAACGATTTCCAGCATCTACGAGCTCGTCAAACGCTCATTTTCTGTTCATTAGAGCCAACGCTCATGAAGATAAATTTTTTGACTTGCAAGGCCAGCGCTTCCATCATCTTTTGTCATGATTAGTGAATGATAATTAATAAGACATTGACCTATGAGATCCATTTGCAATCCTAGAATGAGATTTGTAGTTTCTTGAGCTGTGTTATTTGTCAGTTGTCAATAGGGACAAAGATGTTTATTTTCTGGACGTAACTATGGACCGTTCTTGAATATGTGACGAGAATAAAGAAAGAGCATAAAGATATGATCTGATGGTTTAATCCCAGAAGTAAATCAGTAAATACGATTTGATTTCAATACGACAAATTGGCGACGAGGTGAAGGAACTTAGCGAAAATTTTCGGAGAATATAGTTGAAATTGGTCATATTTCAAGAAAAGTTTGAGACGTGATGATGACGACTATGATTGATCAGGGACCAGCTATATTCCCTGTGTACAGTGCAATCTCGATGGCTGGGACCCCGTGGCAAGATTGGATTCGGGACTTCTAGTACTACATTGCGGGAGATACTACCATTACCTCTACTCGTAAACTTGCCTGGTTGCTTCACAAGGCTGGGCCTGAAGTACAAGATATTTTTGACGCGTTACCAGAGCCAGTAGATGCGGAGGTCGATGTGTTCAACAACGCGGTTGATAAACTTACAAATTTCTTTGAACCATTGAAAAATACCCTATAAGAGCGCCAATACCTACGTCAGATGGAAATTCACCCTGACGAAAGCGTAGACCAATTCGTCGTGAGGTTGCGCAAACAAGTGAAGTACTGTGATATTGGTGCGGTTAACGCGGAATAACTTCGTGAACAAATCATCAGAGATCATGTTCTTGAAAAGTTGGTTCACTCTGCCTTAAAAGACAAATTAACCAAGAAAGGAGGCTCTCTTGACCTCAAAACTCTATTAGAGACTGCCAGAACCTGGGAGCGTGAAAAGGAGGAAAAAGTTACTAGAAAATAAAGATATTGAGGACTCCGTTAGCAAAACCAATTTACACTCCAGAGATTATCAAGAAGATAGTGATCGGTTAAAGTGCTATCAATGTGGCTACCCTGGACACTTTGCCTCTGATCCTGGCTGTCCAGCTAGAAGGAAAATATGCAATAATTGTGGTTTGTTGGGTCATCTCGGGAAAAGATGCAAGACCAAGAATATGCCAAACAAAAACAAGAAGAAAAGGCATATTCGATATGTTGTAGTGGAGACTGATACCTCAGAGGGAAATCAGATGGAGAAGAAGCGGATTCAGGTCAGGAATTGGAAGGTGAAGAATCAGAGCTCAATCTCATGCTACTATCTCATAGGAACTATTGCTTGGCAGTGAAACACAAAAATCTGAATCAAAATCCGATCCAAGTGGGAGGAATTTCGGTGAAAGTGGTGATAGACTCTGGTTCTTTTACGAACATCTTTGATAAGTCTGAATGGGACAGGTTGAAGAAGAATGGCTTAAGAAGCAAAGCTATACATCTACATACTACCCCCCCCCCCAAAGCCGCCCCAATAGGCGTGTGGCGGGGGGTGTTAGGACACCAGCCGTTTACATTAAAAAGGAAACGCTCTAATGAAATTACGCCTAGCATTTATTAAAGTCCCTTATTGTTCGAGGGAAAAACGAATTCCCATACCTATCCGTTCGGCAAAATATCTCTCTTAATTTATCGTTTCTGTCGGACCTGGAAACATAGTGGGGTTCTAATATGATGTTCTCCGTGTCGCTCTTAAAGATATCTATTCTCAATTGCTCAAGCAATCTAAGCCTAGCGCGCAGCCTCCGAGTCTCTAGCGGCTCCCAGCCTAATTCGTTTAACATCTGTGTAACGCTGTCTGTACGCCCGTAGCAGATTTTGACGAATCGCGCAGCTTTCCTTTGTATTTTATTAAGTTCCCGGATTAAGTCTTTCTGCACCGGATCCCATATGCTCGCTGCATATTCAAGGTGTGGCCGGATGAGTGTGAAATAGCTGTTGAAATAGTCTCTTTCACTTTTTCATCCGAAAATTTCCCACGATACGCTTGACGAATCCTAGCTTCTTCAGAGCTCTGCCACAAATATTGCTTATATGTGTTCCCCACGATAGGTTCGAAGTTATCGTAACTCCTAGATATATAATGTAACTCCTATAAAGGAAGATAAATTGTGATATCCATATGGATCTTCAAAACCATTGAAATTACTAAGCTCATTCGAGGCCAATATCAGTTGCAGTCTCACAAACAGAATTTTAAGCGGAGTCAAATTCATGATTTTTAATGGCTCGGGCCCTAACATTCTCAGTGGGGAAGCATCGACTTTGATTGGTCTTCTTAGAGTGGGACCAAAGGAAAATGAAACTGTGGTAAACACCTTGATGACATACCCTCTGCTCAGCGAGTCCAAGATTTATTTACTGGCACTGGCAAATTAAAACATTTCCAACTCACCATACCTGTGGATAAATCTGTCAAGCCAGTTGCACAGCCAGTTAGGCACCTTGCATATAATTTAAGGGAACCTGAGAGACAGCTTATTGAAGAGCTGTTAGAAAATGATATAACTGAACCTGTGGAAGGGCCCACTCCCCGGGTCTCACCCTTTTACTTAGTTCCAAAGAAACAGCCCGGTGCATGGCGTCTAGTTGTTGCCATGAGAAGAGCAAATCAAGCCATCAAGCGTGAAAGATTTCCTCTCCCAACATTTGATGAGTTAGTCCATGAGCTGCATGGCTGCACGGTGTTCTCCACCTTGGACATCAAGTGGGGATACCATCAAATAGAGCTTGTTGAAAACTCAAGAGAAATTACTGTCTTTAGCTGCAGTAGAGGACTCTTCAGATATAAAAGATTGGTCTTTGGGGTCAAATGTGCCCCAAAAATATTTCAAAGAATTATTACTCATCTACTACAAGAAATACCTGGAGTGGCTAACTCACAGGATGACATCAGAATTGGAGGAAAGGATAAAGAAGAACATGACCAAAGACTGTCACTGGTACTCCTGAAACTGAGGAGTGCTAACCTTACCCTCAACCCAGCAAAGTGTCAATTTCGATTGCCAGAAATTTTCCTGGGACATTAATTGTCAGTAAAGGGGATTTGTACCACAGAGATGAATCAGTCGGTGGTCCAGAAGTTCAGATCTCCACCAACTCGTGAAGAAGTAAGAAGCTTTCTGGGTCTCGTTAACTTCTCTGCACGTTTTGTATCCAACTACAGCACGGTTACTGGTCCTTTGAGAAAACTCACCAAACAGGATGTAGAGTTTGAATGGGGTCAGGAACAAGAAGATGCTTTCCAGCAACTGAAGGAACTAATAGCGATCTCATCGGTCTTGGGATTCTATCAAATGGATGCGCCAACAAGAGTGACTGCAGATGCTATCCCAGTTGGTCTTGGTGCTGTTCTAGTCCAGCGTCAAAAATTGCCTAATTTCACCAATTCACCGATAATGGCGTAATTCCCTGGGAAGAGAGAAGGCAATAAGTACAAGGAATGCAGCAATCACAGCAAAATTGGAAGACAATACTAGAATGTAAAGGCGATGTAATATGCTGCCTGCTGACTGTTTAAATCAGGTGAAAGTATTGCTGCATTATGTGGGCATTTTGTTATGGAATACCAGTTTGGTGCCTAAAACCTCGATAGCAAAATTAGATCTTTGACTATTATTTAATTGGCACAATCAACTGAACTATATTTTATTTAATATATCTAATACATAGTTATTAAAATGAGTTAACTTGAATGAAACTCCCATCAATGGAAGGCTTTCCTAGCTAAATTCCAACTTAGGGAGAGTCTATACCGTCTGTATCGGTAGTAGTTCCATCTTTTCTATTGAAAACTAACGCACGTAGGTTGATTGAGCCTACGCTTGCCTATCCCTGGTCCCCAGGGTCATATGCTAAACATAATACTTGCCCCGCACCATTACTTTATCGCTAGAAGACGCACCCAGGTCACTTAATCTTTCTTTCAATTACGACTATGAAAAACTTAGAATTACGCATCATCATCGAGAAATAGAAATAAACTAACATTTGTGATAGAATATCTCGCTGTATTTAAAATCAACTCTTAGAATTATTTGCGTAAAACAGTACTTTTTACTTTAAAGAAACGTAATGCTTATTTTAAGTAGTACTTTATTATACGCAAAAATGTATCAATCTGATTTGTATGAGAATGAATCGTATCACTTTCTTATTTTCTAGTGGTTCAAGAGTTCTTTCTTAACGTGCAAGCTATTCTTTGCCACTCAGCAGCTGCCTGATATCGTATTCCGCTGAATGCAGTCTTGAATTTCTCTCAGAGCTCCTAAAAGTGTCTCTAATGTCATGCGTATTTACTTTTTTGGTCTGTTTTTAAGAAATCTCAGGATTAACTGCTATTATCGCTCCCCACAATTTTATCTACGTAATTTCCATCCTTACTGAAAAGTATGTATTTATTTTTAAATTAAAAATTCAAGGGTCAGTCTACAGCTGGATAAATTCTAAATTGAACATGACTCTTCGTTAGCATTCTATGAAGCTTATTTCTGGCGGTGAAGGATATCCTGGAATGTTTTGGGCTGGTTAATGATGTCTGATCCTCTATTTTGCTAATTACTTCTCAATGATTTATAGTCCTTTCTTCTTCATAGTGACATATAATTCGTGTAAAGGCTTCTATGTATAAATCAATAGGCGATGTATTTGACAAAGCCATATTTTTTTAACCTCTTCATAATTTTTGTTACTAACACTCTATAATCTCATACGGTATTCCCTCTTATGATCCTGGTCACGAATATTAATGCAATGGCGTACACACTTATGGATGATGAAAGGATAACGTATCATATTCGAAGTCACCACATGCGTCTCAAAATGACTAGTTATCCAGATTGTTGTAGAGCTTTCGTGATAAATTTAGACCCGCTCTCTCTTGCACAGGTCACTACACCGTTACCGCTACATTTTTTGTTCATAACGAAAAGAAAGCAATGGAATTTCACTCTGGTTTATTTTTAATTTGGCGGAAGGAAAGGTACCAACAGATCTCATCTTAATTTCGGTTTAACGGGTCCGCAGATTTTTCCTTCATTAAAGATATCTGATTGGAAATGACGTCAATGGATAAGATTGACGTGCGGAATGTGGCCTTCAGGTATCCATCCTATAAAATGTACCGCAAAATTTTCACTCTACCTCTTAAAAAATAATGAAAGAGTCAATTTAAAGACGAGCAATGCATTTCGCTAAGTTGTTTCAGATATTTTATATTTTTATGCTTTTGGAGAGATTTTTTGAACCAACTAGTTTTTGTGTTATCAGTTATTAAAAGATACAAATGTATTATCTCTCATACATTTTGGATAGATAAATGCCTGGGTTAGTGCGTGCTCCTCTATCCATGCTTTATTTAATTATTTTAGAAAATAACTTATGGAAAATATGGCTAAAAATATTTTCCGACAGAAAATTATTTCCTTTAGGACTTAAGGGGATGTATTGTGGTTTTGAAAAAATTAATATTAGGAATATATTTTATGCCGGTTTTTGATTTTTTCTGATGCATGAAATATGAAATGAGCTCGAAGAAAATAAGAATTTATTAACTTCTCTTTCAGACTATCACTCTGATTCGAAAATAGGCACTCTCAAAGTCAATTAATTGCTATAATTTATCAATCATTTATTCCTACATGAAGATTACGGAGGCAGGTGGTATAGCGGTACGCGTATTTTTGTCTTAATTTTTGTCAGTTGGTAAATGTTACAGTATGTTTATGAGATCTATGAAATTGAACTTTGGAAGGTTTATTAATGAAATCGTACCTTAGCCTTCATTATTGAAGCAATGATTGAACAAGCGTTTCTACGTAGTTCATAAACCAGGTAGGTACGTAATTGGCATATATTTTGTTGTTATCTTTCCCGTATCCGCGCCAAGTTAGATTACCTGGACGCAATTACTTTGGTCAAGGCATGTCTACCCTGGATCATGTTCAATATCCCTTTTTGGACTCATCGTGGTCTAAACTTTGTCTTTACGTAGCCAGGGCTTATATCTTCGGCAGACTAGTTTGCCAAAGACAAGCTTATTGTCGTCCTTCTACGTTGAACTAGGTCGTTTTGAGAAAGCAGTATCACTAACTACTACAACACATATCCCAGTAGTGAATAATTGGAAACTTGGTCTACAAAGCTCTTGAGCTCTCCGTTGGCTCATTAACATGGTAGGGTACCTGAAATAGCCATCGAATCAGACAAATATAAAGAATTCTCCGAAGAAACTATATTTCTACCTTAAACATGCAATTTTGCCAAATCGTAGACCCATTTTTCAGTGCCATATATTGTTGTGTCCCGGTTAAGGCACACAGGGTTGCATAACTCATTGAAAGGATTTCATGTCTTGGTGGCAGAAAGAAGAATCAATAAGAACACTCAAATCTTAAATACTGCATTTATTATGCACTAGCACTGGCTTACATTGCAAATAAAAGTTGGCTGGTGATCTGGAGGTCTCTGGTACTTCGACAGCGGCGGGGCGATGAGGTCACTGGTGGCGGGCTGTTCGAAGTGGTCAGCTTGGGCGTGGTAGTAGAGGCGAGTGTGGCCACGTCAAGGTGTGCACTAGTCTCTTGTCTAAACACGAGTGTCTCTCTAACAGTCTTCGCGGGCTTTTATATGAACGCTCTGCCCCTCCCCATAGCCAAATAAGGAGATTCCTTGGGAATCTTCTTAATTGTGTAGGTATCTGCTAGGTTTGTGGTAATTGTATTTTAAGACGATGCCCTGGGTTGAGGCGACCAGGGGTGGGCGAACGAGGTGGTTTGCCAAGTCCCCGAAATACGGAAATGGCCCATTGATTTAATGGGAATTAATGATTGAAAAAACTATGGGTACTCTCTGGCTGACGTCCATGGGGTGTTGTCAAATCGCCTTGGAGGTGGGGGGTTACGTCCTGTTATTCCTCTCTTGCTTACTCCGGATGTCGTATGAGTGTGTCAATTACACTCATACGTGCATGCGCTGACGCAAAAAGGAAGGTGACTTAAAGTGGAAAAAAACAAGGTCCTTAGTCACCGTACCGTCCTAATCGTGCATTCCGGGGCCAGGGACCCCTGGGACATAACAATATAGCAGAATAGGTCTATCGAAGCACATACCTATTTAATTAGATTGGGTGGACGCAGTACTTTCTTGTCTATACCTATGGACTATCGCCCTTGAGAATGAATCCACGAGAATATGCTTATTATATCGATTATCAATCAGATTTCTTTGCAAGTATATTGAAGATTCTTTTACTAGAGCGTAGGCTGAATATTTAAGGGTTTGAGATATGCAAGGGAGATAGATTACAACTGGAATTCCTCTAATGACGATCCTGTCTCGGCTGGATGTCTGCATCACCGAGTAGCGCATTGACTCCTGATTTTCTCAGCCGAGACATGAAATCGCATTTGATCAAGTTTCCCACAGAAAGATACTCATGAAATTAAAATCCTAAGGGTTAGACGACGACATAAATTCCTGGATTAGAGAATTATTAAGCAATCGCGTACAAAGGGTTGTATTGGACGACGCTATCTCTAATGAAGTAAATGTCACATCAGGTGTCCCACAGGGGAGTTTCATAGGTCCACTTCTGTTCCTTTTGTTCATTAACGATTTCGGTGAAGTAGTTAAAAGTAAGCTTCGATTATTTGCAGACGACACAGTGGTAAATCGGGAAATCCGTATCCTTAATGATAAGCAAGCGCTAAATAAAAACCTCGAGGCATTAAAAGAGTGGTGCGATGCGTGGAAGTTAGAATTTAACCTGAAAAAATGCGTTGTGATGAGTTTTTGGAAACGGAAAAACTCTCCTTATAACAGCTATTGCATACAAAACAGCAAATTAGAGACTGTAAAATCGGTTAAATACCTCGGAGATTAACTGACGAATGATCTCTCGTGGAGTAAACATATTCGGGAAATTACCGGCCAAGCTAATAATAAATTGGGATTTGTTAAAAGAGTACTTGGTAAGTGCGACGATAAATTTAGGGAAATCAGCTACTTCTCCGTTGTTAGACCCCATTTGGAATATGCTGCTAGTATTTGGGATCCTTATGAGGTAAGCTTACAAAACGGGTAAGAACTCGTACAGAGAAGATCGGCAAGATACGTTAAAGACCGTTATGATAATTTCGTTTGTGTAACTTACCTTTTGCAACAACTGGGATGGGAATCACTTTCAGAAAGACGATTAAAATTTAGACTCAATCTATTATGTAAGTTCAAGACCGATTTATTCTCTGACGACGTAAATAATATTTTACGAAATCTGACATACCCACTACGGTAGATCAGATAATAAGAATAAAATTAGGGAACTAGACTGCAGAACTGACAGATTTAAAATGTAATTTTTCCGCGAACGATAAAAGACCATAACAGCTGCCAATGAGACTTTTAGCTCGGTTTGTCGATAGGTAGTGTAGCTCTTAGTAGCAGTAGTAGTAGTACTCCCTAATACTTGTATCATTATCTGCTACCTAGTACTTACAGCATGCTGTGTATGTTTTCGCTATAACTCTCGAATCTCTGTCCGTATTTGTAGTTGAAATATGCATAAATACTAACGGTCCCTCTAACATTGGTAGTACCTATATCTGTGGCGTAGTGCATGCTTGTGAGGC
The DNA here is from genome assembly GCA_963573305.1 of Pyrrhosoma nymphula. Lineage (NCBI taxonomy): Eukaryota > Metazoa > Arthropoda > Insecta > Odonata > Coenagrionidae > Pyrrhosoma > Pyrrhosoma nymphula. The sequence continues at coordinate 134,811,058 of OY754327.1, forward strand.
TTCGCCTCGTGACAGGCATAAGCGATTTATGCTTGTTCATCATTAGTCGTAGATACACTCACTTTAGGGTATAGTGTAATGCATGTTGGTGGCTACTCACCCCCTTCCATACACCCTTGAGGTGGCTTGCAGGGTATTTTGTAGATGTAGATGATGGGACTGTTTCTCGCTCTTGGCAAATCCCTGTCACTCGACAGCCGCTGTTCGACGTAGACCTTTAAGACACCAGCCCTTTCTACTACCGATCCGTCTTCGTCTTCACTCCTTTCTTCTCCAAGATCTTGTCTCTGCGTCATTTGCAAGCGTAATCAGCACGTCAAGCCTTCGCACTCTCTTCCCTGTCCATCAAAATGAGCTCCACGAGGTCACACCCAACGTCGAAAGGGCAACTTGGGATGGGAAAGCGCTCCCCACGAAACAACGAGGAGATACCCTCTTCGAGAATGAGAGATATAAAAAACAATGCTGAATAATAATTAACGTCACTTTAAGGTGAAGGTAGGAGGTGAAAGATGTGAGGAGTGAAATGCAGTTGCCATGGCTACGGGACGAGTAAATCATGTTCCGAAGTGAGGGGGACTGCGTCACGCGAGCGGCTCTGGCGCCCCCCGCGGTGAAAGCGTAAAAAAAGTGGCGGGTAGCGCGGCGGCAACGTGTGCCGTAAATAGCGACGTTACGAGGCGGTGGGGAAAAGTTTCGAGTATCGTAATGGTAATCTATTACGAAGCGATTGCACATTTCACTGCTCTGCAAGTACTCGTCGCTAACGGTAATTATTCGAGGCACGATTCTCTTGCTTTTACGAATGCGATGATTTCCACAGTGGATTTTTATCTCACTTTATGCACTTGACTTCTGCTGCATTGTTGATTTTAAGATTCAGATGGATAGCCATAGAACATAATATTTATTTTCCATGATTCTTCATGCAGGAGCGAAAAAAAGTTTAAGATATGAAGATTCTTAGTTTTAATTTTGAGCCAAATGCGAACCCTAAATTTCATGGGAAGGCACTTTTAAACATATAATAGACAATTAAAACTATGTAGGAAAAATTAAACAATAAAAGAAAAAATGTTTTAACCTATCACTTCTTTAATATTAGCTCAAACGGAATACAGATGCACAGAGTGTACTACAGCTATGGATAAATGGAAAAAATGAATAAATATGCATGGTAGTTGCATCATAAAATGTACTTCTCACCCAAGAATTATTCATGACTGTAAGTACCCTTATGAGATGCTTGTCGTAACTTATCATGGATGTTAAACACCGGGAGAAAAATTTCAGTTTACATTAATGTCAAAGTTTATTATAAGATTAAAAATGAAAAATAACTAGCTACATTTGATGATTTCAAAATATCAACGGATTAAATTGAAATTTACTCTCAATGAAATAAGGTTAGCCTACCTTGTGCCAAAAAAGGTAACTTTGGTGAAAATCTACTCCTTAAAAATTTTATGCTCGAACTAACTTTTTTATCCAATTCACAAATTCAGCCGGGATATTTAGAGGTTAAACTTGCTGTGGTTAAAAGACGACATGTTTAATGAAACAGCAGGAAAAATAAAATGATATCTGGGTAATTATGACAAGTAGTAAAATTGTTGGGATTGAATTTCTATATTGCGCATGTATTTAAGCATATTGGTGCATCTACCTGACCTTAGTGAGCAGGAAGCTTCAAGTTTAACATTTATCTGTTTCATACGTGCTAATAATGATGCCCAAACGGCGATTCTATGACACATCTTTATCTAAATGTAAGGCTTACCTAAGGCTTCATCACAGACTTCGAATAATCTTGGAATCATTTTACCTTTCTAAATGAGTTTGTACTACTCTTTACAAGAGACTGCGAGAGGTAGACGAAAGATAAAATTTGTTTTATTGTTGTGCATTCCACATACTGCTGATTGACTGAATTGATAATTCACCACTATTCTTAGTTATTATGTTAAAGTCGTTAATGGCTCCCAATCAAAATCTTGCGAGGAGAAAATTATGAACGAATTGCTCGAATAAAGTCAGAAGTTATTCATGAAGCAATTTTGCAATTTCCTCATGCAGCTGACGGTGTTTCTCGTTTCAACACTTCTGGCCTTGCTCCTGGTATATTTTCCACCTCCCTTTGTTGTTAAAAATGCAATGAGAGAACGTATAGCATACCATCAGCAGCCATAAATCCGCATTTAAAAAGTTGTACTCGACAATAATTGCTCAATATACATCCACTGATACACAGTCGTCAAAATCGTTGCTTCTCCCATTGGCTGTCTGCCTCCGCTGGACTTGATCTCTCTTGGCAGCCAAAAGTGCGCCTTCCGCATCGCATTGTGAGTGAGCGTGCCAAATTGTATCCTATTGGTCGACACCTTCCCTTATCGCTGGGGTTAGAGAGTGCATCAAAAGGGAGGTTGCCTGTGATTTAATAGATTCATTTGTTATTGACAGTTGGGAATGGTCGGGAAGAGGGAAACTTTCATTAGGGAGATGGAAATTTAAAAAATCGCGTGTCGACTACAACACTATTTCCCGTTCACTCAGCCAAAGCAAAAAAAGAAACAAATTTGCTTTACGCACGGAATTCTGTGATACCAAAACATTTCCTTTTGTATTCAACATGGACATTCATCGTTGCCACCAAGTCAGGACTGATTCCTTCAATGCATGCTTCTCGGCGTTAAACAATCTTCCGGGCACCCGGAGGAAGGATATCTCACACTGTCCAGCAAGGGAAAGGTGTAGAATTTATTTTTTTTATTTACTGGATTCAGATTGGTCAAGCAATCCACTCTGTCCGTGACCTATGTCTCCTGGCTTAGACAAGGTTCAGCAATAATAAAGAAACCGGCGAAGCAGTATACAATAGAATTGTACTAAAATTCAACTACGTTATCAAGAAAAAGAGCATGAGTTTTATGGTCAGCCATATGAATGAAACTGAAATGAAACAAAGAAAAAATATAAATACGCAAAAAATATCACAGACCTAACAAGCTATAATTGGATAATAAATTAGAAACATATCAAATAAAAATGATAAAAAGTAACTGAGAAAGAGCGTCTACTGTTCCTTGTATTCATCCTTCATTTCCCTAAAATCCTCCTACACTCGATCATTTTGAACGGATGTTTCACCTTCACCAACCATATAAATCTTCATTTACCCTCATTTTCAACATAGCTGAGCACGTAGGGGCTTTTACCTTGACTGGAAATCCTGAAGAGTTGGCAAGCGTGGCAAAGTCAGTAAAAAATAGTTTCCGACTGGCACTATGATTTTAATATTGAGATACCTTGATCTACACACAAATTGGTACCGAGGTTTAGGCTAAGTTTGATCCAGAGACCTGGATCGTAATGAATGAGACTGAATGATTTATGCGTTTATCTCTAGGGGCCGCCCAGCTTCTCCATTCACACACACAAACACAAATTCTCGATAGCCATTACAGTAGTTTAGACATATTTTACAAAGTGTAATTAATAGTAAAATGAGTCGAGTCCACCGCTCCGTCAAAAGTTTAAAATTAAATAAATATAGTGAATCTTCACAAACCTGGCTAAGTTTTCGAAGACTTTTTTTTGGCTGCTTTTCACACTCGGCTAACGAATGCGGTTTAGGCTACTAAATAACTTTTTTAGTGGATAAAGTTGGATTTAAAGTTTTATCCTAAAAGTGGCAAATCCAGTTTGAAACTCATGCTCATATCAAACGTTTAGAAGTCATAAACTAAACAGTTGTTGCAAAATAAGGATAAAACACTCCCTTGGCCGCCAACATATCATAGTTCTTTACATTGCTTTCGGCCATTGGTGTGTTTTATCCTTAGCTTACTTCCTGAGTCCGTCGAGCTCATAATTCTCATATTTAAAACACGTATTCGGAAGATGTTTTGATTAAAATTCTTTTAACAGTCTTTAAGGGAATTTTGGAAGTCGTTATAAAACCCTACATGCCATTAGAGTTATTTCCATGGCCAGGGACAAAAAGTCAGTAAGGACAAATAATGCTGCCAGGAAAAAATTGTGGTTAGACTGCTACAAAATAAGAAGTGCAGTTTCCTGTGTTCAAGATGTCGAAGATACTGCCGAGAAAATTGTTGCTAAAATACTGACATTGCAGATAATTGCAGATCCGTGCGTCTCCTTGGGCAAAATATTATAATTGGCGGTAAATAAAGATATAGAAGAATTAGTTGAAAAACACTCAGAAAATAAAGCAACAAAGGATCTTGAAAATTTGGAAAAGACCCTTGATCAGGAAAGGGACAAGTAGAAAAACAATGATCATTAGAGGAGGAGAAGGACAGCAACAAAAAGGAAAGAATGCCAAGAGGTGACTTAAAAAAGGCCCTGTGTCTTTGTAAGAGACAAATCTCTAGATCACCTTAAAAAATATGGAAAAAAAGATATATTCAACGAAATTCGGAAAGGTTTTTGACTTCTCCTCTTGAAAGCCAGCTTGAAGAAAAAGAGTCGTACCGTGAATAAACTTAAAAAATCTAGAAAAAATATTCTAAAAACGTGGTATCCATATTACAAAATTGAAAGATCTGCAGTTTTTCATCATCCTTCCTCTTCACCTTCATACAATTGTGAAGCTGTTCATCTCCGCATTTGGTGGTTTTTGCCCTTTTTATATTTTTTTTACTGTTTAATAAAAATGATCTTTAAATGTCAAGCGGAGAATTCCAAAAAACCTAAGAAGTTTTTTTTATAGAACCCTTAGGGAAATGCTGTTTCAGGAAACGAAGATATCGGCCGGAAAATGCGATATTTAAACGAGTTATTTCAGTCGAGGTATCACTGAAAGTGGCAAACGTTAACGTTTCGCAGTCTGTTGCATACGCATCTGCGAAAAAATAGTAAAGTATAATAGAGACAAGGGAATACGAGGGAAAACTTTAAGCTAAAAGATGGCTTTGAAATGAAGCTACAAAAGTTCATACCGAAACTGATTTGACATAATATTAAAATATAGTGAGAATGATGCATGGATCCATCCTGAAGTAGCTCCCAAAAGCTCATGGAGAAGAGCTGGATGCATTCCTTAATAAAAGCAAAGTTGGACCAAATAATTTTGAAAGGCATTTCAAACAATAATTTTGCTAATAAAAAGGGGTTCATGATAGCAATTATTTCCCACGATATATGTGTAACAAAGTGAACTACCTATTTATAGATGTTTGGAGCTATAATTGTCTTTCGATTTTCTCAATTACTACTTTCCACTCAATGATGCTGTACATGATGCGTCATGAAGATTTCTACCAAAGTGGTTAGAAGAGCAAACCGTGGACTCTACGGAAATATTTAAAAATATCACTAAAAAGTTATTGAAACACCACGCATTTTTCGCGTTACACGTATTCCTTTGTTTACTTCCCACGTCCATTGCCTGGTATTTACCGCTGCTTCCGCAGAATTCTAACTTCTATTTTCAAAGAGTAACGAGTTGAAGACCGATCCTTAAGATTTAGCATCAGAAGACGTAACGCTGCATAGAGATGTTTTAAACTTAGAGGATAGAAAAAAAATGGAGGTGACATTTCACTTGATTCTTGTAGCTAAGTCCGCCATTACAGTAGGCACAATTTTGACTTACGTGGGGTTTTCGTTAGTCGCGTTTCATTTTAATCAAATATAGGGAAAAATACTTAAGTAATGCATTGTTTGGTAATACTGGTGACTGGTAAGCCACTCCTACTCGGCACAAACTTTTTCCCATGCACCCTTGTTCTTGCTTCACTTTCGCCCATGAGCGTTCACGACCATGCCTCCTCCATTCCATTTTAACCTCCTTAGTTTTACCACATTGTGACATATTTAGGGGTACATTAATCGAGATTGTACATAAGTTTATTTGTTTTTTCGAAAAAGCGAAAATAGATTCGGAAGAGGAGTGGATGCCTTTCCATTGCGATACAACTTATAAAGTTCCTAATATTACGCAGTCTGTCTGAAAGTAGGTAGTTAAATCAAAGCAAGAAAATTACTCTTCATGGCATGCATTATTTTACTGCGTTGCCACGGCTAGAGTCATTTCATGGGCTCTGATTTTTCAGTATCCATAATCCCTCCTCGTGTGCATGAAAACTTATAACAGAAACGTCATACAATAAACATAATAGATAAACTACAAATAATTAACCCACTAAGCTTTACAGAACAATATTAATAACCACTCTGATATTCCCATGGAATGATTATTGTTACTTAGTGTTGCTAGATTTAGCAAACATATTGAAAACAAACTTCAAAGGAACATAAATTAATGCATCAGATTCACATATAACCTACGTAAGGACGAACGCATTACTTCTTACCTGAAACAAATAAGGTGGTTAAAAGTAGAAAATCGGAGAACAAACTACTTGGGAGTTAATTTAAACAAACTTTTTGAAAGCAAAAATCCAGATTACTTACTTGAAATGTTCAATAAAAACCCCTGACGCTAACTCTATTCACCCGATCGAATCCAAATCTTTTTTTATGACCCCAGCCACCGCTCCACTACTTTTCAGAATTCATTTCAAATAACCTCAATAAAATTTTGGAACTCCCTCCCTACATCTTTAAAACAAAGTTCTCCAGTTAAATCCTTCAATTCCAAATTATACCAGTTTCTTATTGAACCTTTGAAGTTTTGTTTTGTATCCATTCACAAAATCTAAAATGTTTTTATGACTGTAAAATTATGCTAAATGCTCATCTGATTTACATTTGCTTGATTAATAAAATCACATATGTCAAAAGTAACTGATTAATTATGAATTTATATTTTTGTTGGTTTTGGACTTGCAATGACATATGTGAGTGTAAAAAAATAATAATACATAAATATGATAAATACATATTGAATAAAATTATATGTATTTGATTTGTAAGGCAATGGTGGGAATTTAGGCATTTCTTCAAATTTTTCTTGCTGTTGTATTTAGCAAAAGAATCTAATGTACTGCTCCTTTTTTTGTTGATTACAATGTACTTCTTATTTTTCACTATATATGTACCAACTAAGGCGTGACAGGCGTGACAAGCTAAAAAATATAGGCACACACAAAAAAGGAAACTCACACGTATGTTTGATATTTCGGCAACGCGACTTCCATCTTCTGAATTGTATAGAGTAATCTATACATATAAATTGATCGATTGATAGATTGTATAGGGCATTCCCTAGAACGATACATTTTCTATCTATATATCTATCTAAGCTTAACAATTTACTTAGTCTTCAATCACGGCACAATTTCGTTAGGTAATACAGATAAGAAACCAACGCAATTACGTCGTATATTTCTCAGTAAATTTGTTTATTTCGTAGTTTATTTCTCAGAATTTTTTTATTTTATAAAAATTCTGAGAATTCTGTTACGGAACTAAGTTGCACATTAGTATACGATTATTGTACTAACTAATCGAAATGACAACAAAATACTTCATTTACAATCAAGATCAGAGTTCAATGGGTAAAACACCGATCCTGTTAGGCTTTCAAGTTTTAGCTCGAGTAAAGATGAATCGAAAAAGATCGAATAAAGAATTAATTAATGACAAGCAAATGCATAATGCTGATGTAGCTTCAAATAAATTTGTAATTAATATCTCTATAGTGATCGGAATTTAATTTGGAGCATTCTCCATCGGATTCGATTATTTAATTTAACAGTACGAGTTCTAGATACACTTTGTAGTTTATCTCCCAGTATGTGTCTAAGACTGTAATCTCATGTTGGAATATTGCGTTTGGAACAACATTTATTAGGGAGAATATTAGAAATAGGATAAATTAATGGTCTCTGAATTTCTGCTAGAGAAATGTCTCACTTAAAACTGAATTGCTGCTATTAGTCTTACTGTTTTAATACCAGAAAATCTCCAGTTCTGGGAGACTTCTTCCTAACTGCTTAGCGCAAATTAGCAGGAATAATGAAAAAGTATTCAATTTGTGAGGACCTTAGGAGCATACAAAATGTAACAAAATTTCATTTCCTAGAGTCGACGCAATCTCAGCGCATAAATAAAATGCATTAATGAAATGAATATTATGGTATAGAAAAATGAAGTGTGAAAGAATAAAAAATTGTTTTTTCGGGGGATATGGATAAATCTTATGATCATTATAAAGTGAAAAAACGGTAAAGAACACCTGTGGAAGCTACAAATAAAGTATTTGCATGGGTTGTTCATCGTATTTCCTATCGAACACTGGACAGCTCTATGCCCTTTTCTAAAACGTGTAGGATGTGACACATGAACTTGAATGAATTTATTTACCTACCCTTTAGAGAGTGTTCACCTTAACATATCAGTGAGAGCGCTAACAGCTCATTTTCCTCACTTGGTCCAAGTGCCACTCGGTTACCGTAATACACAATATTTAATGGTCGATGTAAGTTTTTTTGCCTTTATTGATTTATCACCACATGAAATTCTATGTTCATATATCAAGAACATGTATCAAGAACTCATGACACATATTACGGTGTTAACTTGAATATTAAAACGAACTTTATTTAACGGGTTTGGAAAATTTATTGGTTAAAAATTCTATTAAAGTAGCCAATTAATTCTTCCCTTTCAGAAATGTTGCCAATAAATGTCCACCAATAGCAATGTCTGCTTACATGCCAAATTCTTAACTGACATTTGGATGAGCTGATCCTATCTCGTTCTGTACTCACTACAAAATTGCCCTTGTATTTAACAAACGAAACCTTCGACGCACTTATAAAGATAGGCATTACCATAGAGTAATAAGTGATAATAAGAACTAAGACGATGCAATTTTCCACAGATAAAATTTTTAATCGACCCGGGTTTCGATGCACTGCATCATCATCAGGTGATGATGCAGTGCATCGAAACCCGGGTCGATTAAAAGTGTTATCTATGGAAAATTGCATCGTCTTAGTTCTTATTATGTTCATATTCCACAACATCTCGCCTGATTCCTCCTTTTTGTGAGTAATATGCGATTACTATATGGTAATACCCATACATCGATGATATTCTAATGTGGATATTTGGCAACAATTATAGCATTTTAAGTTATTTGCCATGGAAAAACTATTGAAAGAGTTTATAACAATGAATAACTTAGTATATACTCATAAAATATTTTATTCACTGTGTAGGTTCGTTGTTATCCAACATAATCAGGAAATTCCTGAAAATGAAATTCCTATTTCCTGTCCAACATAATCAGGAAATTCCTAATTCCTGAAATGTTATACTACAGCGGAGGCTTGATCACGAGAATAAATATTTTACGTTAGTATACCAAATTATTCATTGTTATTAAAATGAAACAAACCCACAAGTTTTGCCAAAAACAATTAATTTTATTAAAGGGTCATGAAAGTACCTAAGCATGCTTAAAACCATACTCACATTCTCACTCGTTGTCGAATTTTTTTTTCATTTGACTGTTCCGGGGAGAATAAGGAGAGTAAATGAGAGGGCGCTGGCTAAACATGGGATGGCAAAAAGAAGAGGGGAAATAAAACAAATAAATGACAACCCGTAATTAGTCTTGCGTGAGTGAGCACACCGAGAGGATTACCACGGAATTATTTCCGGAGCTGATACGCTGTCGAGAAAATGAAATTTTCATCAGATTAACGGGAGCGGAGAGGGCGTGGTTTCATAGGACGTTCAGAAGAAGGTAAAAAAATGGAACGTCTTCATTTCCCGGAGGTGAATTTTTATGGGCACCACCTCTCTTCGTTAGCCGGAAGGATGACCGGGGTTGGAGCTGGAGAGAGCCCGACCCATTCACGATAAGGGAAGGATATAAAGTCTGGATTCTGCCAAAATTGAGGGCAACGTCCGTCGGGTGAAGTGAGACTCCAGATGAATTAACTTCTTGCTTTATTAACTTGAGGCTTCTATACTAAGCCTTTGGACTACAGAGAAAGAAGAAGAGGAATCAAAGTGTGGTAATAATTTCGAGTTTACAAAGAACATAAAATGTAATAATTTAAATTTTGAAACAAAATTTCCAGCACTGGAAAGACGAAAACGTAGAAAAAATTGCCGTTCATGGACACGCTTTTTGAATTTAGACCAACATTCGGCTTTCTTTACCCTTGTCTCTGAACGATGGGCGGGGATTGATGGAGATACAGAGTACAGTTGAGTAAAGGTTTTTGATTGGAGGAAGTCGGTAGAGAATCTTGCAAGCGGGTGAGTGCGGTGAAAGTCATTTGTGGAACGGAGTGATGGAGGAGGCTCGCAGATGAATACACGAAAGCGTCAAGGAACGGCGACCTACGGAAAAATGCGACATAAGCAATGATCATGGGTGTTTGCGCAGCGAGAATAGAGTAATGGCAGGGGAGGTATACAGGCAAGGCCAGCGGCGTGATCACAGCTCAAGTCACACCACCAAGGAACATTCTGTATATTCTTTCCCCACCGCAAAACACCCATTGAGATGCAAAGAGATCGCATGATTTACGAATGGCTTCCAAACGGGCTTATAGAAAGTAATACCCCAGTAATACTCTAATGGCATAATGAACGATCCCTCACATCCATCGCTATCGCATGGATCTAGCAATAAATAATAGGAAGGGACTCTGCAGAGGAATTCTTTGGGAGTCCTCGTATTTTATTATTAAGAGATTAACGGGGATGCTAGTCTCCGGATCTAAGGCTCACAAACTATTCACACGTCCTGCCACTCGAATACCTAGTCCCTCACCCTGTGCCATGAAAACCTCTTCATTCTCAGTGGTGAAACTTCTCCACTAATTTTTATTTCTGTCTATACACGTGGTTTTATCCCAGTTGCCCTATGTCTTCATTAGTGTAATGTGTTCTCAAATCCCAACAATCCTCATTTGAATCACATAACGAGTATGTTCAAAAATTACTGTTATTATACCATTTCCTGTAAGTTTTCCCATTATTTTTTCCGTTAACCGGGGGATAATTCCCGTTTCAAATTTTGTTTCCCTGCTAAAATTCATCCAGCTGATATTATTTTTATTTCGTTTTTTCTTGGAAAGTTTATTCTTCTCAAAAAAATCCTCAAATCTTTTTCTACGTAAACATTTTATCCTCGGTAGATTTAAGTGTTGGCTTCCTTCTTGGGATCGCTTGTCAAAACCAATATTGAAGTTTCATTACGAGTAATGTGCGAGTGGAAAAGAGCGAGCGATTTCATCATCGCCTAATCCGGGTTTACCTTGTCATATTAGTTTCTAAACTCATCTAATATTTTTGAATTTTCTCCATTGTCTTCTCTTTCACCGAAGAATCAAATCTCCTGAAAGAGATCTTCTGGGTCAGGAACTCCAGAGAAATTTTCATCTAGTTGATACGCCAGGAAAATACTCAGTCTTATTCGTCCTCCTTGTAACCTTTCTTCCTAGTTACTTTCATGTCTACCTGTCTTATTTTTCCAGCAACTATTATGTTTCTTTGGTTTTTCCATTTAATTTATACTTTTCCTCTAATGCTAATATTCCTCTTTCCTTTCTTCGATCTTTATCGACTGATTCTTGGTAGCCCATTCATATTATTCTTTCCCGATTCTTAGTCGAGTTTCTTTGCCCTCTTTTCCTCTTAGATGCTTCTATTTGTAATTCATCGTTTATGACTACGATACTAACCATATTTCAGCATGTTCGGTATCTTCTTGTACCATCCTGCTATTTTCCCTAATGAACGTGACCATGAGAATGTTTCAGACGATTTTTCTTTTCTAATCAGGAATTTATGAGCATATGCCCTTAACTTTTCTTGTAGTACCTGTATCTTTCTCTAACAGCTGAATTTTATTTGCACAAACTGATAAGCTTATTTTTTTTATTTTATCATCCCCGAAAACAGCACTGACGGCCTTTTACATCGGGTATTGTAACATATAACAATGGACGAACACAAAAACCCATGTCGTGAGTGGTGAAAAATCCACTCAGGCGGGACTCGAACCCGCGACCCTCAGTTTAGCAGGCGAGGACTATACCCCGTCGCCACTGGGGCCGAAAAAGTACTTCTTCATAGTACTCAACCAATTAATTATTTTTTCATCATAAGGACATGCATTGCAATTCGTCTCAGATTGCATTGCACACGATGTAATCTGTGACGAATACCGATATGAACCCTTGGATCGCAGCTACTCATATCCATTGGATAACTTATAATCCTTTTGAGTATATATTTCAACTCTCAAGCATACTCGACTCAACTTTATTTTAAAAACCTACAAACTGCTTTTTAAACTTCCTTAGCTCCAAATTCCTCCGTAAATATTGCATCATGCTCCAGTTCCAGCTTGCTTTATATTTCTCATTACTCAAATGCAATCTTGTCTCAACTTACCATCTAATTTTGTGGGATGCCTTTCATCTTCATTGCCCTCAAAATCGCCCTAGGTACTTTTTCCAACCACTAATTTTGTTCCTATCCCGGGCGTCCTTTTTGCGGAAACCGTGAATCTTTCGCCGTTCGGGCTCGACTACCCCCACGGTTGCCTCCATCTTGCGTTACTTATATTAATTAATTTTTTTGAGCCACAAATTTTTATCTGGAAAACACATGCACGGTTTATTCATGTATTTAAAAAATTATTTACGTGAAACTATAAATTATGAGATCACTCACCCAAGTCGCATAGCTTCATTCCGTTTCCGGGAGACTAAAATGGTGCAGGCCCGTCCTGGAAAGCTTTTCATCTGCGCCTTCTCTTTCGAGATAACTGATGATGAAATATTCATTATAAAGGAATAGTGAAGCTTAACTTTTGGCTAAAGTGATATTTTGGTGTTTGAAAGAATCAGAAGGATAACTACCAATTTCATTCAATCTTCTACTTCAACAATACAGTCAATAAAACGTAATATACGGGATTGCGAAAGCCGTTAAGGGTCAAGTTGAGAACAGGCAGCTTAGTGTTACATGTCGTTCAATTGAATCTACGATAAACGTAGACATATGTGTCTCTTCAACAGCACCATTTCATAAATGATTGCACACTTTCTATGAGTTTAATGAAAACACAGAAAACTGTCCAGTCATCAACAGCGCTCCGTTAAAACAGAAAGTAATTTAGCGAAGGTTTCTCTCAGATATTCTCAAGAGATATAGGGATGGTTTATAGATACGAGCGTGTAGCCCTGATGTAGATCGCCATGTATTTGGAGAAATGAGCGCAAGCAACTCTTTACAATACATCGATGGATAATTAGACTATTTTTACGCTAATAAAATAGTTGCTTGAATAATACAGACGGGACCAAGGATTTCTCCTAGATTAGGTCCGTAAAATGCGATTGATATTCACGATATCTTTTAAAATTCGTATCGAGATTCTGGAGGAAAACATGTAAGAATGTGATCAAAATCTTCATTTCAAGAACCTGGAGGGAAATACGTTAGAATTTGATCCATATCGCCATTTTGTTCCTGCCCGAGTTGCCTCGCGTGCCCGTAGGTCCTTGCGTGGTGAGTGCCGGCCACGAAGCCGCATTGAAACTTCGACTGAGACCTACGGCGATCCTTTTTTGCCTTTAATTTATTTGACCACCTCCGAGCGAACGCTCCTAGCTGTGGAAATGGGTGTTTCCCGCTATTCGCCCCCTATGATGTGTGGAGCAAACTCCTCGCTCGAATGAGAAAATATATCTCTTCGGGGTCCTCCATTATGGGTTTTTCAAGCGTCAACCGTCGAGTTTTCCACATTCGTCATATCCAGCACCTGCTACAAAGCTCGTGAGTCTGGTGGCGAGCGCTGGTCGAGAACGGGGATATTATTACGGCTCCCTTGGATACACCTGTTATCCCTTGCTTTTTCCCTGTACCGAGTCGGTTGCCACACCAATGACAAAACACGCAGTCTGCGGTTGAACTGTGATGAGTGTGCTGCGTCCCTTTTTAAACTTTTTGAAGATATTTGTTACAAACTTATTAGTAAATCGAGTGTATGTATAATAAATGGAAGAAGTAAAAAGTAAATAAATGTGAGAGAGAGAAGTGAAATAATTGCGAGAGTGAAGTGAACGTATTCAGAAGCTTGTAAGGTAAAATGCGCAATTGAGTGATTACGATAAATAAATAAACACGACACGGAAATAAATACTCAATTTATGCTCGAAAAACGAATGGATACCTATATCATATCATTTATATATTGATTATATCATTTATCATTTATCATTATGCTGGTTATCGCCGATTTAAGTGTACCTAATTTTTGTCATAAATTCCAAGACAACAAGTGATGAAATCGGTGCAAAACATGTTATTTAGAGCTCGTAAAAAGTAGTGATGGATATTACTGGTCTAAAGTGTTCTAAGAATTTTGCTACGCTGATCGCTTACATCATTTACTGTAGTAGTAATTTTTTATGGAGGCATATGTAATAACATAGAGTAAATATAATATTATACTTACTCAATGGTAATACCAAAATTTTCATCTTATTAAATACTTTCCCGTAATCACTAAGTAGGAAGGATCTCTAGTACCACTCTATGACGTAAACTGAAACACACTTTTATATTTCAAATTTACTAACATGTCTATAGAAAATGCACTCCATAGTATATGTATACATAGTATATGTATACAAAGTATATGTATATATAGTATATGTGTAAAACTTAATTTGTTTTTCATAAGTAGGCGCGAAACGAACAATGAAATATTATCATTCACCTGGACTGATATTCTGACCCAGATCCACACCAAATTCAAATCCAAGTCCTTGCGAATCATTTTTACACTGGGGAAAAACCATTCTCACATTCATGTGAATCTCCTCAGGGGGTGACGCTAAAGAAGTTTAACTGTTTTGAATTATTTTATATTTTTATTTGACATTTTCCGTTTAGTTGTATTTATGAGAAATATTTTTACATACTCTCCTTCGAGTATGGGGTCTATTTAACCGTTCACTTATTACCTAAATTTTTACGATTTTCCACCGAAGTTACTGGCAGAATTGTTTAGTTTGGTCACAAATCGGCCTGGTAACCGAAAAGTCGCGGATTTAAACCCCCTCTCTGACAATGTTATTTTCATCAGAGCATTTAGGTTTCTGGTTATATGACACGTTATATCCATTGCAGATAGAGTACCAAAAAACTCTAGTCATGACTAAAATTAAGGTGGCTAAATAAGAACTTCATGTATACAAACCTTTCCTAAAATTAGACCACGGAACTTTCTTATCCCTCTCGAGATCTTACACAGTTCAAAAATTCATGAATCAACATCTGCATGGAAACTCATTATTTAGAAATATCTAAACAAAGAGGTAAGCATCGCATTGGAATTATCGGTAAATCAAACTTGCCAGTGGAACGCAATAAATTATTAAAAACCGGTCGGTTATATTAAAAAAGTGTGGAAAATTACAAAGTGGTTTATTCACAAAGTCACAATTTCACAAAGTTACTTCGGCTACCATCACGCTACTACATAATGGATTGCTGCACGGATCACTCTCAAGATATCGATAATTCATAAAAAACTAAAATTCTTATAAAGTAATTAAACTATGAAGTATTGTTGCTTGGAAAGTTGTATTAAAAATAAGGTTGCTTGGTATTATAAAAGTATTATAATTACTTTTGCATGAGTAACGGTGGAGTGAGGAAAGCGTGAGCAGTCAGGGGGGCATAGCCTGCTCAACCTCTACACCAGGCAATTTTCCAATCATTGCGATTCAATAAATGACATGGTACGCAGTCAAGGGTGAAAAAATCATCCCGGTCAAGTCAAATGATTTTTTCATGGCGAATTTCACCATCTTCGGTGTATACTCTATACCAGGGTTTGACAACCAGGGGTGCTCGCACCCCTTAAGGGTGCGAGATAGCATTCCAGGGGGTACGAGATAACAACAGAACTTTTTTTTAAAGAGTACCTATGATTTTGAATGACCTATGACCTATGAGTATGATTTTGCGTAGGGTTCGTGCAACTTTTGACTTTTTCTAGTATTTTTTCTTTTCCATATAATTTATTTTTGTGTATATTTCATAAAAAAATTAATTATACAAATTTAATTTGTTCACCTTCAATTTTATTCTTAAATAAATTATCACTCCAAGAACTATGGGATATCACTTTAAGGGGTACGAGATATTACTTTAGAGGTGCGATAACTTATTTTTAGGATTGTGGGGAAGAAAAAAGATTGGGCACCACTGCTGTGTACGTATACATTTGCATGATAGGTATTCTCTTAAAAAAATATAGCTAATACTAAGCACATTAGACTATAAACATATTCAACGTTTACTTCAAATATTTTTGGACATATTAAACGTTGTAACAGAAATTGGTGCTAAAAACGGGATTAAATCCGTTCGAGATTTTTTTCTTGGAGGATACTTTTAAAAAAGCATGAATTTAGGAAATAAATTGGGAATTTTTTTAATGTCAAACGGGAAATGGTACAAATAGTACAAATGGTACAAATAGTAACCCTAAACTCCTCGTTTACTACATAGCATGTGCCATGTCTCGTTTCCTCTCAGATGGCCGGTCACAATTCTCGCCTTCAAGCCATATTCACTACGGAAAATATGTAAATGATGTGGTACATAATCACGCACAGGGATGCGAAGATAAAGCAAAAAATAAGTTGGTGAGACATAGTGGACGGAAGTCTTACTCAATATACTGAAGCTTGCACTTATCCACAAAGGTTATTTATTAGGCATGCTAGGTACGCGCTTAAGCTACGCGTATCAGCTTTGATACATTGAATATAGATTAAAATTGAGGAAGTTCTCGAAGAAAATTATTGAGTTGACTGAGCACGAATGCCGATCTACATATCGCCGGTCGGCGGTCAGGGTTTTCAGTCAGTTACACTACCCAGCCATTTCACTTAAATCCAAATTTCCGGGGATGTTTGTGCTGTCAAGGTTTTCTTACATCCGTAGCACAGGAAGCGTTGTCTTACTTACTAAACCACTATCGCTAGAAGATAAATTCGATTCAAATTCTGATCATGTAAAATGATTTTTTTTCACGGTTAATTCCTTTAATTTTCCGTCATCGAGTCGTTATTCTTCCTTCACCAAACGTTGATTCGCAACACTCCTCCAGGTTCGGGACTGTCCGGCGGTAGGAAGGCGGGGAGAGGCAGGGGAGTGAGGGAGGGAAAGAGGAGAAGCCGAGAGACTGGATATGTTCCACGGCGGAAGATTCCGCTTACTGCCAAGAGATGGCGCGCGGATCTTCTCCCCGAAAGGGAGTGGGCCGCACCCCGTAAGACTCGCCAGGAGGAGTTACCCGAGGCGCTCGCTATTCCCCGATGGATCGACGGATGGATCCATTAGTTTGCATCGCCGAGGCACTATCTTGACATGTAACCGTCTCAGAGATGCATCACGACTACTGACTCGCCTTTAGATATGCAGGGGAGAGAGATACTGCCGTAGAATCATGAAAATGTAGCTAAACTTCTGCAAATCTGGCAGTATTACATGTAATTTTATGCTTGAACTCTCAATTCAAAAGTAGGTATTTTATTGCACAGTGAAGGATACAGAGTTATAGATTCATCGATCGATGTTAGCTATTCATTCAAAGGGCACCTAATTGATGCGTTTATTTATGACAAAAAAAGAACCTTTCGACCTGGATTAACGTTTTATTTAAGGAGTTAAAGTTGACAATCTTTTGATGGAAAGAATTTGACTCAAGATTGTTTATCTTTTTCAAGAAATAAATTGTTTACCTGCATCAAAATCTGTCAAGAGGAAAATTGTGTTTTGTCGTTAAATACTTTGGAGTAATTATCCAAATCAAAGTAGCATGGTGGGTCATCCTAATAATCCAACGTAAATATTAAAAATAGACCAATCAGGTTAATTAAATAGCGATCCCTATGGTCCCTATCTGCCGCAGAACCCCGTAATGTGACCCTCTTCTTATTAATGTCACTGAACAATTGTAGCAGCGCACATCAGTAAATGAATCAACTTCCAGTCACTATATCGGCATTCGGAGTCTTGTACACCAACTGAGTGAAATGTTTTCATGCGATAGAAATGAAATTATGCGTCTTAGTTCCACTTTGGCATACGATGATGAAGCACTCACGGAATACAGGAATAACGATTGAGAATAATTAAGAGTAGTGACACGGGTGTGGAGGAATGTGTACACCAGATGTATGATAATTGTATTAAAAAAACATTGAATTACGCCGACAATGTGATTTGAAGAGAGACTTTATCACTTAGATCCAGGAGAGAAAGTAGTTATAATTTAAAGACAACTACGCAATAATTAAAAACCTGAAGTTCCAGTGACGAGGGGGGCATAAAAACAAATGCTGATTACAGTGTAGAACACCGAGAAGCTGGAGGTGAGTGCCAAATTAATACATATGTGACAACTACCAGTGCAGCTGAAAAGCTAAAGCATGCCGTATTGAAAAAGTCTCAGGCTTAATTTTGTGGAATTCCTTCATGGTAAGGCAAAGGGTAAATGAAACACTGCATTTTATCATGAATATTCATTTACATTCAACCATAGTACGACGGAATACCTGATGATAATGGTCGTGTGCCAATCAACTCTTATGGAATTGCAGTTTTTCCTTACCATATATACTGTGAACATTAGTGTTAGATGGATTTGGATCTTAGGCCTCCGCAGCGTTGTAAGTCTTCTATGATGGCTTTCGGGTTCTTCTGCATCTTTGGCTGTTGAACTCTAGCTTTCGCTACCATTGAAGGCAGTATCTTCAGGAATGATAATTTGAAATACAATTACGGAGGAAATTTATTCTGTTTTGCCCCCATCCGCCGGTGTCCGAGAAAAAGGGGGGCAGTATTAATTTTCTCCGTAATTGCATATCAAATTGCTGCTCCTGAAGATCCTGCCTGAGGTAGTGAAAGCTCGAGCTCAGAAACCAAATATTCAGCAGAGCTATTAGAGAGCTATTATAGAATTAGTGTGAGGTGGCATATATGAACGAAGAAATCCGCGTAGTGTTGAAAAGGACCACGGTACTCGGTTAGACGTTTGTGGAGGCGGCCGATAACTGACGTCCTTTCCACATAGGGGTAGTGAGTTGTATGGTCATGGAAGGATTATTTGAGGAATAGAGGAAGAGTGTAGTTCAGTCGATAGTAGACTGCTCTTGACTCTATTTAACGTCCCATTCGACGAACGGATACTACCCATGAAGCTCTCTCCTAAAAGTACCTACTCAAGTAGGGATTAGTGGTTCTTTGTAAAATCTCCACCGCTGTCTGGATTCAAACCCGGGTCAATCGGGATGAGAATGCAGAACTCTAGCAGCAACACCACGCGATAAACTCAGAATCCGCACATAAATGCCGTGGGATCAAATAGAAAAGGCAAAATCAACGGGATAGGTTGAGGGCAGTGAATAAGGTCGGATTCACAGAAAAATGTTTGGTGCGCCACTAGTGTTTGAAACGTCATTATACGAGCCAAAAACTGTATATCAAAGACTGATGATGACTTATCACGGCCGCTATGACGTCGGTATGCAGGGAGCCACATTCTCCGGGTGACATGACGTTTGCTTCTGTTGTATTTTTCGCATCGGTTGATTATTATTATTCATTCGATGATATCTTTACCCTCCTATGTAAATAATCATGTTACATGACGTATCAATATCGATCATTCACAACCTGTCAAATTTTACATTGATACAAGCTGTCATTAACTAGGCGTCTCTGAAGTATTGGTCACTACTTTGTAAGTGTTTTCCATCATATAGCGTCTTTGAATGAATTAACATAGTCGGGCAAACAAATCATAGAAAAGAAACTGAAAGTTATGAGTGCTGAAAATTTTACATTAAATATGGGATGGGAGACATATAGATGTCTCCCATCTTGATGTTTTATCGCAAGGTGTCAAAATCATGGATATGTTTCATATATTCAATGCGAAGAGGCCAATTCCCATCTCTGGGCCATTTTTTATTTATTTCAAAGTTTTTTTTTAATTTTCTAATTTTCTGCATGGTGACCATCCGAATCGATGGATATCATGGCATTAATTTGAGGTCATCATGCTACTGTTATCCTACGACTAGTGAATTGACCAAAGCTCAGGACGCTTGCCTCTGTCTCATCTTGTATACCAGTCTTCTGGGACCCTATTATTTTTTTAGGTGCATTGTCAGGCAGAAACAGAGCGGCGCTATTATCTAAATGCATATAAAGAGAAAATATACTCCAATAAAACGATTTGGGAAGTCCCTTTGTCCCTCGGCATGTGATTTTGCTTGTAAAAGCCATTTCCTGGCACTGTGAAGGAGTTTTGCTAAGGTAACCGGGTAAATAAATCAACACGAGTGTAAAATCTAACTCTGAGAATGTTGCAGTGAATATTGCTGGACCAAATAAATTGTTGCCGAGTTCCTGTGTTGCTGAATGACAACGCATAGACGGGGAAATTATATGACCATTCGACATTGGTAGTAGTGCCATAATATCATACATGTCACAAATGAGTCGGCAAGTATGTGAAAAAGTACATTATACTATGTGTAGTTCGAAGGGCAATAAAGAAAGTGATTTTGTTCATCTTATACTTCAATTAGGCACAAGGAATTTTATTTCTGATCACGCCTGTTATAGTTACGTAAAAGATATTGGTGTAATTATGCATCGGTCATCAAAGGCATGTGACGAGCACAAAATGCTAAAAATTTCAAATGTTTACAAACGAAAATAAATAATTGTAACTAAAATGACGTCCCTCAAATGAGGCCATGTAGATGTACAGACGATGCTACGCCAATGGCCAAATTTGGGGGTGTCTCCCTGGCTTACCCCACAGCTGGTTTTTTAAATTAAGGTATATATTTTTGGTAAAAAACTGTTACTATCGCGAGATAAAATTTGAGAAAGTTAAAATAATTATCTTCGTGATTACAGACTATATGATATTCTAATATATAGGTGCACACAGAGTTTGCAAATCATGTAAGTAAAGGAAAAGTTAAGCGCGTTGATGGATTGATTATAAATTAATCTACACGTTTATTTCAGATAAAATGCTAACATTAATTCATGTTGCTAAGCATTATTATGTTTTTAATACATTCTGAGCTTTTTTAACATACATACGCTTGAAGGGGGTATTTAGTTTGTAGGGAAATTTAGTTGTTCAAGATTTGTATAAACACAAAATTTCTAAATCATGACTACCCGTACGAACTACGAACAATTCATAATTTACTTTACCTACTGATTAATAAATAGAATGGAATTTTAAAAAGTGCCTCTGATTTGATGACAAAGGAATTTACTTGTGCACTGATGTAGGAGATTAAAAAAAAAAATTCTTCTCTTCCCTCCCTCTTGGTGATGGAACAGCATAGTTGAAAACAAGAAACGAACCCAGAAAAATAAAATAACTAGCATGAAATCATCTTTCAAAAAGGCGCAATTTCTATTTCTTATGTCACCACTGACACTGATTTTACAAGTGAAAATAAAATGGAGTAGATTGATTGAAAATGGCGTGACTGCGACCAAACCAAGGTCAACTAAATAAAATATTTCTTTCTAAAGGTCTTTCATTCCAGCATGAGTTAATTAAACCTTTTAGATCCGGTTACGGCCTGTGTTGAAAAATAATCTGTACGATTCATTAGCAGAGGGAATGACCTAGAAAATGCTCATGTGTGTTTATATTAACTAAAAATTGGCAATAAACAATTTAATATGTTTTCCAGGGCACGTAGTAAAAGATTTAAATACGGAGGAAGGAAGCGGGGACTGTGGAGAAAAGAGACGAAAAGCGAATTCATCAGTAATTCCAGCATTTGTGATGCGATGCCAATCTGTTAAAATGCTAATAAATAGTAAAAAGTTCTGATGTAGAGGATTGCTTTTCTTGGCTTAACCCATTGTGGAGGCATAAGTTCTTCCTGGGAATTTATTTCCCTTACTTTCCCTTGGAAAGTGGATGAATGGTTACCAAAATTAAAACGTGACAATATTAAAGGGGAAATGTATTATTTTTCTAAGATACTTCGTACAATGAGATGATAACAATATTGAGCCATGGTATGCAGAAGACGATTACCCAGGTCAGTAGGTGCTGCTTAATTGTTGGCTGTCTGGTATTTTATGAAGAGAGATGGCGATGAGGAAAGTGTTCAGCTTGTTGTTTTAGCATTAGCATTGAAATAAGTAATACATTCTACTAATCATGGCAGAATGCATATTGGGAGCAAAGGTGGTTCACTGATTTCACTTAATTAACTGAATTCCTGCCCATGCACGGTCAGTTACAAATGGACGTATCTGATTTAATTAACTTGTTGAAATGCTCATCCGCCGCTTAATTTCTGCCATCATTCTTTTAAAAATATTTTATGCGTTTTGGTGCCATGAAAAATTCTTATTGATTTCCATTCGTCAGTTTTTCTGTGTCTGCTTTCCGAATTAGTACTCTTCGTATACATTTGTGATGGTACTCTGCCAAAAATTCATAAATTGATTCAAAATTCTGCGCAGAAGGTTTAATGAGTTTGCACATTAGCATTAATATGCATTTATCTTCATGGTGTTTTTTATGATGTGCTAGATTAATTGTGTGAACGGCATTCGCATGTGAATTATGTTCACTGAACGTCTTTACAGGTAGAATTTTTTGCTCAGCTATCATTAGGCTGATGATGAGCACATTAATGCATAGAATAAAATGATTAAAAGAACTGAAATTTGCAGTGAACTTTGTAGCGTTCACAATATATAGTTATTTATTAAGTATTCTTTAGGTTAAGTTTTGGGATTGCCTACAAATACCTATCGAAATCATCCCGATTTATGGCTCGTGTTAGTCAATATGCCAATTTCTTCAAGTTAAATTTATTCCATCCATATGAACTTTTTATTCAAGTACACGTGTGTAGTTCCTCATCATTCTTCTTGCGCAATCACTTATGAATCGTAATGTTGTAGTAATTTAAATTATCTGTTGGTGTAGTAAGCTATCCCACGTAAGTCCCTTAGTAACACTACTTATGCCAACAAATGCACATGATGCTTATTAGGTTTTGACCATAAGTTGTCATTAACGTAGTAGTAATCATACATGTAGTTTATGGATCGCAAAATGTATTGAAATCATTGCCTCCATCTTTTACGTGGGGTATCAAACAGGGTAATATGAGAAAATATATTTTTTTGTCTTTGCACTTCGCGGAAAATATGTGAGGGGTAAGATTAAATTAAATTTAGGTATTTAAAAAAATAAGTCAATCAATGAACTTACTCCATTTATTTATTCAATATGGGGACTGAAGTCTTCCCTAAAGTTTGGCAATGCCTTTTCTTTGTCTCACTTTACTAGCTACGAATAACCTCACGGTGTTTCTTCTTAAGCAACCCTTTATTTCACTAATTGTAAATCCACCGTGACCATTGCAATAAAAATTAAGGGACTGCTTTGTTACGAAAGTGAATATTGCATTTTCATTGCTACGTGATTCATAAAAATAAAAAATATTTAAATCGGAATATAATGGGTGCTTAGCATTTGAAAGTTATTTGTTTTTTCAAAAGTTACAATACTGCTAACGTTTTCAATTTAAACATCATTATATTTTCACATAATTTACGTCATAATCTCAAAGGAGGTGAAAAGCAGCATTTACTTAATATTTCCTTCAACAAGATGTGTGTGTTTCGGTAAAGGAAGAAGTCTCGAAGTTTACCGAAAGAATACTAAAATCAATTCCATGAACATGTACGGTAGAGATAGAAGCAAAGTCCGGCTATTGAAGAAACCGAATCGAGTAAAAGTTTCTATTTTACAAGCAGGTGTTAGCTCTTCATAAGACGATCTCCTCTCCAATGTTAGTTTCTCATCCGGTGATGGGCGGCTTCTATGTCTCTCCATTGCTCGCTGCTCAGCAGTGCTCAATGCACATAGGTTGAGTGATACGCACTTCCTAAGTCACGTGCACACTGCTATAAGGATAAGTCGCATACACGTTCCTTTCACCCCTCCGCTTTACCAACATTCTCTGGACTCGATTAAAGATAATGGATGATTTAAGAGAAGCAAATGCGGGCTATGTAAAGTGCCTGGTTCTCGACACATTTTACAATCTGTTGCCGAGCACTAACAGCGATCCAGTGGAGCTGGAGAGGAAAGAATGGACGAAACACTGAGAGAGGTGTTATGCCGACAGCGACGTGCTTGACGCATTCGCTTCGACCCCCGGCCACTCCTCGGCCAACCCTCTGCTCAGCCTACCGACCGCGGTCATCCCTGGCCATTACTCTTCCGCGCCCCTGTCTCACCGCTGTGCTGCACCCTCTTGTTTCTCACTTACCCCCGCAACCTCTCCTCCCATGACTCATGCGCATAAAATATGTGATGGGGAAGATTCAGTGAGATTTAGATATTTAAAAAAAAGAGTCAATGAATGAACTTACTCCATTCAGTTGTGAAGTTTGGGGACTACTGTCTTCCCCAAAGTATGGCACTGCCTTTTCTTTGCCCTTCTATAGAATCTATAAGCAGTTCTCACGGTGTTTTCTTCTCAAGTAACCCATTTAGTAGGTAGCATAATATATGCTGTGAAAAGGGGAGATGCGATGAATGATAAAATAATGTGACAAAAGCAATATATAATGAAATATTTTTCGGCGCATAAGAATTTGGGTATGCTAGTGTAATACCCACCTTCGTCTCCTTTGCATTACCTTTGATAAGATTACAATGTTATAAAGATAACATGCAGAAAACACCTATGAATACTTGCAAATTATATTTTAATCCAATAAAAAAACTTTTTTGGCCCAATTTACAACAGTTAAGACCTTTTAAATTATATTATCAATTACAAATTTAGTTTGATAATTGTTTTTTGATTAACAGGGCTTGAATTGTCTCTTTCTTTTTATATTCTCTTGTTAATACTTTTGTCACGGTATTTAAAGTTCAGTATTGCACTTATCGTTCTCTAGTTCTCTCAACTCGCGCCGTTCTCTCCAGTTTCGTCTCTCTCTCTCTCTCCGGCCGGCCGCCGCACAGTGGGGACAAACCCCAATTTAGACGGACAAAAGTCCAAAACATTTACAATCAACTGCAAAATAAGCATGTGTATGTTTTTAAGATGGCTTAAATGAAAGCTAATATCAAATTTGAAATATTGATTGTATTTTATGATTTTTTGGCAAATTTTATTATTTTTACAATTTTTGACACTAAAATTATTTTTCAGTAGAATAATCTGAACGAATCAAATTAAAAATGTTCACGTAAATTGAGATGGTCGTCGAAAATGAATGTGCTATAAAATTTACAACATTATTTTTGTAATCACCTTTGCAAAATATTTTCATGTTTCATAGAAAAAATGATGCGATTTCAAAAATCTCAGCCCTGGTGTAACAAACATCACCACTTGTACCTAAAAGTGGACATAATACATATAGCATCCAAATTTGACTTATTACAAAGTAGTAATGACTTCATAAACAGATATTATTTACGGTACTTGCATTTGCTTTCCATGATTGAAATTTTTTATATTATAGTTTAACCGTTGCCAAGCGGCCATAGCGGCCGGATGAATTTCCTATCCGCCTCTCGTGTATAATAACTTTTATATCGTAACAGTCCTTTTGCAACTCAATGGCAGTTGATTTCTTTTACAGTCTCTAGCTCACTCTTAAATGAATAATATATCTCAAAATTACTATACGATTCCGTCCGATTATATAAATTTTCTCTAAATAATTAAAACTTTTAATCAATAAATTTTCATTCGTGATAATTAATTACTCCACGCGTATTTGAAAAAAATAAATAAATTTTCAAATCATATTCACACTCTACTTGCTTATTTCAATCGATTGAAAGTTTAAAAAATAAAATAGAGGACACCAGTATGCTGTACTAATAGTTTCAAATCGACCGTCCAATTCGGCGTCTGCGTCCGTGGGACCAGTGCTCCGCTATTCTCTCACTTTGACACTCATTTCTACGCGCAGGTGTATGCTTACCAACCTGTGAAATACATCGTTACGTAGTTCAAACATCAGGTTACCCAAACTACTATATCAGAAACCCTAATTCAAACTTTCATTTTTGGACTTTTGCCCGCCTAAAGTGGGGTTTTGCCCCACGGCGCGCCGTGGCGTCTCACGTACTCGCCGTAATTCCTCCCGTTTCGGCCTCTCTCCGACCTCCCTATAGCTTCACCTGCAGAAAAACCGTTTTGGGAGTTCTTCCTGTCACCTTTGGGCAATTCGACACTGCGTCATATCTCTTTGGTTCACTTTTTCCCTCTCCTCTCGCGTCCAACTCGATCGATCTCCCTTTTTCTACTCCCCTCACCGTTATTCTCTCTCGTCCGCGTCTTTAGTTACCCCCTTTGTTGCTTTGTTTATGTCTTCCCAGCCCGTTTGGGTTCTTATAATCGTTACTATTGATTTCTTTGCGTCCCAATTCCGCATTGTTATCATAATTTTATCATTGAACTTCTTTATTTTACTCGATTTAACTTGTCTTCCGGGCGTTAGGTTACACTAGTTTATATATTCCTTTGGAAGAAAGAATTCTTGGAGTTATCTGTGAGACAATCTTCCAATATTCGTCGATAGCTTTCAAATGTAGTGAGGGCCAAGAATTACACCTATCAAAAAATTAATCTACCATCCTCCTCGAGTCTGCCACGGAAGATTCTTCATACCATAAACACAACGTATTAAAATGCTAATATTAATGACTTCAGACTACATGGAGGAACATGCAATGTGTGAAAAGCCTGTTGAAGAGTTTGATAAAGGGGAGAATATTGGTTAAGCGCTATGAGGGTAGAGATGGACATGGCTTTATATTGTCATGAAGAAAAGTGAAAAGTACAAGGATTTTAAAAGGAAATTATTATTTAAAAAAGAATGTCAAGTATTTTGAACGGAAAACCCTGATGTGGTAACCCATAAGTTACTATCTTAACCCTATCTTAGAAGATACTAATTATTTGGAAAAATACCTTTGAAAATATTATGCTATTGATAAAACAAAACAGTACTTCTTACCAAATAACTTAGTAATATATCGACCACGACCATCGACACTACTGCAAAACACTTGGTCTAACCGTAGGCATTCACTTCTTCAGCGGGGCATGTTTTTAAATTAGTTACTGATAATTCGTCTCTAAAGGGGTTCCACCCCCAGATTTTTCACCGACTGTGAGGTTCTTAGCGCTCTTTAACGTCACTTTTTCACGAATCGAAGCGGAGATCCTCGTCCGGCCACTCAGTCCCCTTCGGAAGAAGCAGCGGCATCGCTTCGCATCATCGCAACCTGCCGATCGGAATGCTTGGCGCCGCTGAGCAGGTATGCTACTCCCTCTAACTGTGAACGCGGACGTGGGCGGGGGATGGACTGGAAGGGGCGTAGAGAGATGGCCGAAGGGATGTTTGCACGGGTCTATAGGCGATGGCATTCGGTGATGATCGGCGAAGGGTTGAGTGGCGAGAGAGAGAGTCGCATGAGATGGAAGAGGAGGGTGTGGGCAGACATGTCGCTCAAAAACCGATCGCGACCGAGTTTCCAAGCATTTTCTTCTTTTTTTCTTTCCGAGTTAGCCCCAGCTCTCTATTCTACTCCCACATACTCTACCACCTCGCTCCTAGCCACCACTGCAAACCTCCCGGGTCGTGTGTCCGCTTCCGATTCGGAAATGGGTCATGATTGAAACTGGCAACAATTTATCCCTTTAGTAACGGGATCAAATGCTCGTGAAAATTTCCACTCCTTCGGACTATTCGTTTTATACAAGGAAGGTTGTGTCCCTCCGGATTTTCAACCTCCCACCTCAACCACAAGGAGGGGTGAAAATCGTCCATTGCAAAAATAAAATTGAAATAAGAAGTGGATGATAGTAAATTGGCGTGTAGAGATACTGGCATAACTGTCCCGTTGATAAGAGTAGAATGAGATTCATGAATATTTCATGGATTCATGGAGGGAGACAGGTTCTGTTCTTTTTATTTTTATTGATTGGGAGGAAATACTCTCCACACCAGCGGTCCTTTTTTTATATTATTTTACACAGGTTGCTATTTTTGGCATGAAATATCCGGTTTTTATGAAAAGTTTTCCTGAACGCGGCAGTTCTCCGATATCCT
This sequence comes from Pyrrhosoma nymphula, assembly GCA_963573305.1. Lineage (NCBI taxonomy): Eukaryota > Metazoa > Arthropoda > Insecta > Odonata > Coenagrionidae > Pyrrhosoma > Pyrrhosoma nymphula. Next base: position 134,839,207 of record OY754327.1, read on the forward strand.
GCTCACTATGCAGAATGTAACTAATCTGTAAGATAATCAGTTAGAATGAAAATTTAATTAAAACGCTAATGTTCTACTTTAACCTTTAATTTTCAACCGTGAGAATATCGCGCTGCATCAAAATATATGCTGCAGCAGGAGGTGATGCCTCGTGTAGCTATAGCAGCACAATAACAATGGCGAAATTGTAAAATCTGTTTCAATAATTTCAGATCAAGAGGGATTTTTGAACTATATGTTTGAAGAAAAATATGCTCTTTGCCCATATATTTAAGAATACCCTTATTCTCGATTCCCGTGCAATACATGTCCGAGTGCAGTAATACATCATGGTAACAAGTTTTAAGTATTTACATAGGTGTAGTTTGGGAATATAATATTCAAGTAGGATTGCGAATCATAAGGTGGCAGAAAATGTAATGGATTAATAGACTTAAACTAGAATTTAAAAGTGATCAGTAAAATTAAACCTAGATTATTGACGGCTGACTATTCTTCTTTTTCGATTTCGATTCGATTCGAGGAGTTGCTATATTTTTAAAATTAGTGAAAATGGAAATTGCATGTATTAATATTTTCTATGACTTCTTTGAATTCTTAGGGAAAGTTAGCTTAGAAATAACTGGGGTGCAAACCAATTTTCAAGTTTAAACAGTCTTTATCATAAATTCCCGGCGTGATTACTAGCTTTGGATATATTTTTTATATTATATAGTGACTGTAAAATCGATTTCAATGTTTAATTGGCTTCCTGTCTGTGGGAACAATTTGACCAATCGACTGTGAATATCGGATTGGCTTAACTTGAAACTTACTTTTGAGGATTAGAGAATGAGGACATAAATGCTACCAGTAAATATTAAAATGGCAGCAAAACTGACATGACCAAATTTTTGACGTTCGCCCAGGGATTGATTGGGAACGCCTTGAGAAAAACATATTTTTTAGAAACATGCTAGTCGGGAAATTAGAAGGGAAGGTCCTAAGAAGAAGACCAAGGAACAAATACCTCAAACAAACGAAGAGGGTGCTTTGAAATTTGAACTACAGGGAGTTAAAGAAAAATTATGGAAGAGAGAGGCTATAGGGTAACTTATCTTTGAGCAGGGAGACTGGTGAGGATACATTCGAAAGGAGTGAGTTCCTACTGAAATGACAATCGTATCAGGATCTCGCAGATGCCATTAGTGAGAATGTTGCATAAACCCATTAAAAAAACGGCCCGCATTAATCAATGGGGAGAATGCGAGCAGGGAAGCGGTCGAAGCCAGCCGCTCGCGGAGACCCACCGGGGGATGTCGGCCAAGTTTCACTGCAAGGGAGACCAGAACCCCAAAGAGAGCGAGCGACAGTGACCATGCCCTCGGATCGGCGTCGTCCCCACAGGAGGACCGCGGAGCAGTCGGTCCGAGAGCGCGACTCCGCAACGCGGCGGCGAAGGCAGCAGGAAGTCGCGCCCGGTCGACTCTGCAGGAGTTAAGGGAGGGTGGAGGAGGCACAGGGGGAGGGGAATCTCTCAGGGAGGAGAGGAGGGGTTAGAAGGAGGAGGTAGTATAATCACTTGGAGTGTGGAAGAGGGAGGGAGGGAGGTGGGGAGGGAGGGAGGGAGGCAGAGAGGCAAAGAGCAGAGGAGAAGAGACGCTCGCTCCTAAATCATCACTGATAGGCCGGCTGAGTGGACCGGTGACGCGTATCCGTCCCGGCTTGAGTGATGTTCTGCCATTGGTCGCTTGAGGCGTGGCTCTTACGGGGACCGCCTCCCTCCTCTCTCTCCCTCTCTCTCTCTGTCTCACCCGTCTTCGCCCTCCTCATTCTTCCTCCCCTTTTTATCCCTCCCCTTCCGTCCTTCCTCGCTCGCCACCTCCGGCCGCGCCTCACTCTCCTTGCCTTCAACTCGACTCCCCACCCGAGGCACTTCATCCCCCAGCCTCACGTCTATCCGTCTCATGGATATTTCTCACCATGGATTGGGATTCAGCGCGAAATCTTATTGCGTAGGGAAAAGAGTTTTTACCATAGTGGATACTTTAAAACCATGAAAAAATGCGATACTATGAGAGTTATCAGTTGTTATTTTTACTTAATTCAATTGTTTTTTTTTGAAACCTTAATGCAATTCATAATTTTTAAAATATAAAAATTTTGGAAAAACAGAAATTTCTCCAACGGATTTTGCGTATGTAAGAGCAGCATAAGGGAAAGTGATATGAAAAGCTGGCATTGTGTGTGACAAAATATCAACAAAGCGAAAAAATGGTGTTTCTAACCAAACAGTCCTAATTTTGAAAAAATTTCCAATATCGCATATGAAAGATATTTTAACGCTTTCTATAGGTACATTGAGAGATAAAGGTATATTGAGAGTTTGGGAACCTTAACAGCACTTGTAATTTAACCTAATACTTTTATTTGTTGGCCTTAAGTAAAACTTCAGCCTTCCTTTTTTTAGGAGCACGAGGGTGGACGGTTGAAACTTGCTTGCTTTTTCTGTTGAAAATATATTACTAACTTTAAAATAAATTTTTATATGATTTTGGTTTACTCTGTAACCATCAGGTTAAAAAAATGTCATAATAAAACATCCTACAACCTCGCGAATTCCGAAGTGGTAGGCCATTCATTACGAGGATTGAAATGCATGTGCAACAAAGGTAATTCTATTCACAAGAGCGATCATAATGGCTGTTAGTTGGTGACTTCAATGCCTGCCTGCGCAATATAAAATGCGTGAGGGCTTCCGCGATGGACTAAAACCAGAAAGTGGAGGCTGTTTTCAATCCGGTATAGCATACGAAAAAGAAGGAAATCCAGTTGGTTGGAGAGAAAGGCATTGAAAGCAAGATTTGATGGATTTTTATTCCATATTAGAAAGAAAAATATGCGTTAACTTTAAAATTCAACTCTCCTAATGTAAAATCTTAAAGAAAATTTCTTGAGCATGAGAATAATTTATGTAAGAAAGCAATGAAATATGATATCGTACAATTTATTTATAAAACTTGGCAGTGAAGCTCAACCTGCATAAAACGCAGTAAAGTATAAACGCAGGAAATTCCGATTGAATGGATTTTCAACTATACTCTTTAATAAAAAAAATTCAAAATATAAAAATGCTATTGTAAAAATATCACTACCAAAGAAAAACTAGAGCTTTTTCAAATGAACTTCTAGTATTGCAGAACAGTAATATTTTTATAAACGCCACGATTTTCTCAGACCTGGTCTTTTGAATTTGCGGGTAATCATAAGCATGAGCTCAGAACTATAAAAAATGGAGTATTCGAGTTTCGTTGGACCTGTAACAGATTGTTTGACGTAATCTCCCGATGCAGAAATTTCTCATATTCGGAATGCTTATTGCTGAAGAAAAGCAGAAGGAATACGCAAAAATAACTCAGTTCTTTCGGCTTCTTCACTGTTGAGAGACTTCATAACTCATTTCTGACTTAGATCTCACTGGCGAGAGATTTCAGCCTTTTACAGAGATTCAATGCCGGTTTTTGACAGATTCAATGCCATCGGTTTCCATATAATTGTAGGTTACGAGTATCACTAATTAAAAGTAAAAATATTTAGTAGAGTAAAAATATTTTTTCCAGTTTTTATTTTGTAAAATTGATTGAATCTTAATTGTTAAGTCATATGTTTCGTCGTAAATGTTTTACGAAGTTAAGCATTTCATCTTAAAATATATATCTTTTAATAAATGAGTTAGTTGAGACAGCAATAATTAAAGTAAATAGGTATCTCTTAGTCTATCCAGAAGTCTTTTCTGTCCAAATTATCGATTTATGAACAATGGTATATCAAGGTTACTTTGAAATAGTTATACCGAAATGTTCGAAATAATCATGATTGGATAATAGTTCTGAGAAAATATTTACCGAATTATGTGCTTAAAAACTAATAACTAAATGTTGTAAATAACAAAAAACCTAAACCGGAAAGTTATGAGTCATAATTCATTTATTTTCCGTTAAAAATCAGGGGCACAAATCTAAGATTTCGGGTAAAATTCGTCTCTATCACTACCTATTCAAAAGGAATTTATCGAGATGTCGTGATATTGGCTATTTTGTGAGCCATGCACAGATGGTTGCCCCAATAATGATGTGTTGCTCATTGTGGGCGGTATCACCCTTTGTTTCGTGATCTGGATGGCGCTGCAATTGTGCTCACAATAAGCATTTTCGTCAAATATTGGAAAGTACTCGTTGAAGGAAAGATGGGAAAATTACTACCTTTTGACAGGAAAAAATTTGGTGCTTTAAACACTACATCAAGCAAAATATTGACATATCACCGCCGAAACTCCCTAATTGCGAAATAAAAGAAGAATCGTGTTCTGATATTCATTGGAGTGCACGAACGAAATACATTGTTAGAAAATATTCTAGCGGAAAAAAAGCGGCTATGAGTTTCATTGAAAGGCCTGATGCCCTTGCGCTATGCTTAAAAGATTTCGGGGGCACCTATGAGAGTACACTCAGAGCATATGAGCCGTGATTATATAATTCATGTGGAGGTAGAGCATTCCTTTTTGTTGAGCAAAACTGCGGTGGAAGAGGAAAATAACTCAGGTATGGCAATTACTTCGGAAAACCATGGCATCTGCGAATTTTCCATCTGCTTGATTGCTACCTGTAAGTACCTGGCAGGACTTGTAGCAGATGTTCACTTGCACTTCCCTTTACTGTTCATTCCAACATCCATTACCCTGTTGACGTAGTCCAAGTTCTGGCACAGGTGACTTGTAATGCCAGCGATATAATTTTACTGCCGCGGGAATGAATCTTAAGATGTATCAAGCGCTGCCACACCAGGAGTCATGAATCATCTGGGCCAACGTCATCCGGTTTCCAGGACCTTCAAGCATCTACCAACTTTCTGAAACCATAATTCCTAATTTCCGATTGTGCCCTTCGGTCTTGATTCATATCATCTATCCACATTATCTAAGGTCTCAATTTTATCCTTCTGAGTGCTTGAGATATATATATCATTACCTATGACTGACTTCCTACGTATTATATTATATAATCATATAGCTCCGAAAGAAGTGTCCAATCGATCCAAGCCATTCCGTTTATTCAGCCAGAGATCAAGGTCTTGGTCCTGATATACGAAACACATTTGATTTGAGAGGAGAGAGTAGTAGTCTCTGCCGGTTGTATATCCATGCATAATATTCAGGAAAATGCATTTTATTTGATTTGCGACGAAATATTTGAGTTGAATGCGATACTTGGAGTATTATGACCACATTCAAAATTAAGCTGCGCGACCGAAAACAGTAAATGTTCAATAAAATCAAAACTTACACATAAATCTCTAACCATTCATCCTGTATAAGTATGTTAGATTCAGTTCTGATAATTCATCAGACCCGATTAGTGTCAAGGAAAATGTTTTTAGCAAGTATTTATCGATAATGGTAAAAAATCTTAGGCTTTCCCGGCGAATAATATTTGTAAAATCTTCTCGGGTTTTGCACCGGGTAAGGCTTTTAAAAGCCTTACCCGGTGCCAATCCCGAGAAGATTTTACAAACATTTATCGATAATGTTCTAGCCCTCACAATAGATTTTGTGAATGCGTTCATGAGTAATTAAAAGTAAATTCACTTGTTTAGTGTGGTTAAATTGAAGAAAGTTGATTTGGAAATGTTGCATTTTTAATGAGGACCAGATTCTTTGTTTTTAACAATGAACAAAAATGTCAGCCTTCTATCGAAATAAATTTGTCCAGCTGCTTCCAGTATTCTAAGCGATAAAATAAGAGAAGAAAATCACAAAAGATATCAATGGAGAGAATCAAAGAAAGCTGGAATTATTTCTATTTATCTAAAGGTTTCTCAACTCTATTACGTAATTTGACTTGATAATGGTGACGAGAAGGAAAAACTCCAAGTTGATGACATCTAAAGCAGTTTAAATTTTAGAGTTCCGATACCCGAGTGGCTCAGGACTGATATGACTGTTTTTGAGGGATTAGTTTAATAATAGATTATTAATTTTATACCGCCTATTAATTCGCATGCCTCTCCTCTTCCTTAACAGATTTATTTTTTATTTAAAAGTACCTATATATTTATATACTCGCTAATATTTCAATGATCATACCTCCATGATTCAGCCATATAGTACGTATAACAAATTTAAAATTGACTTTGTTTACATAAAAAACACTAATCACTTTGGATATGGCATAAACTTAACACTAAATCTCACCCTATCCGATGGAGGTTTTCTTTTTCGCCGTTCACAGAGACGGCCGGGTATCTATTTCTATTAACCACGGTGCCAGGAGGAAGGAAAATGCAAGGGGTATTAAATTAATACGATAAAAATTCTGAAGGACGTTCATAACATACTCAGATTTATCCTCCTCTTGCTTAACACTGTCATTTATAGTTCTTATTCTACTCAAACTATTGGCGTCATACCTTTTTGAAATAGTTTGTATTTTATTTCTTCCGGATAGATCATAGTTGTCCTAGTAACATATAAGCAGGAATCGACATAAAGAATATTTTGAGATATAATGATAGTTAAAATGCAGTCAAATGCGACAAAAATATTTGACCTTTGATTTTGTAACTATTGTAGAGCTCATAGCAACTGTGTTTTAAAATTATGTTTTTGCATGTATATAAAAAATCAGTCAATCAACAATTTGATATTCACTGGAGCCTATGTCGTTTTTCTGTAAGTATGTAGATATTTGCATTACTCACTGATTTTTATCCGTAAATAAGTTTTGCTAACATTCCTCTCTGCGTCTTGTAGACAGCCGAAACGATTACCAGCCAAAATCTGATAATATAAAGGCAATACATCGATGAAAACCTAAAAGGAATGTAGATATCTTCAATATTTTGATAGTTAGACAAAATTATCACATAATAATATAAATACCACCTAATTACAAGCCATGAATTGCCATTTATGGAGAAGAAAGAATTCATTGTTAACGAAATAAGCACTTTGTAAACGATAATTATGAATTGGGTGGAATTTCAATACTCGTGACTGACTGAATGCCTGGTTAAATGCCTGACTGAAAGGTATTTATGAAATGTACATATCTTAATTGGTAATATCATATAGACAAAAGAATTAAATTTGCTAGAATGAGAGAAGTTAGATTGATAAAATATATAAATGTGTGGCAAAGATTTAGAAATATCTCGGAAAATAACCCTAGAAATATTCCATTTAATGTTCATTTTAACTGAAGGAAATTCTCGTGTGCCTCTTTTATAATATTTTCTGCTAAAATAAGCTGATAAACCCTATATTAATATGTAATAACCTAATAGTGTCTGTCTGCCTGTTACCCAATCACGCAAAAACGGCTGAGATGATTACTTTGAAATTTTGCATGTAGGTAACTAAGTGCCCTGGAAAAAACATAGGTTCTATTAAAAAGTCCTCAGGGCCCCAGGGGCTCCAGAACGGGCCCCTGTTATTTACTCCCATAAGAAAAGCTATAAAATCAGTGCTGAGGTTTCTTTTGTTGCTTTTTTAAATTACTAGCCATCAAGATATAGGGTTTAAATATTTACTATTGGATGGCAGAAAGAATGCTTATGCATTTATTGCAATCTTTCTATGTTATTAGTTTTTTTACAAGTCCGTTTTAAATACCAAAATTATCAATGTTTCGCAGATTTGGGGTATTTGGGGTAGCACAAACTCCACCTTGCTGAATAAGGTTATTACTTTACAAAATAAAATGGTTGCCCATTTGATGGTCAAGGAAAACGATGTGAGAGAAGTATATAAGAATCAGTGTTTGTTACCGTTAAAAGAATTGTATAATTATGTGTTAATTTGTGACAACTTTTTTGACAGCAAATTAATAAAGCAACGTGTGATTAATACTGACATGCAACTGCGTCGAATAAATAGGTTGTCTGTACCTAAGTATTTTAACCACCATGGCAAGAGATCTCTTGCACATGTAGTCCCTGGGTTGTTGAACGAATTGCCTATGTCAATGAAGGATATTTATAGCATATCTGTTCTAAAAAAGTCACTGAAAGAGTGGCTCATAGGCTAGCATTTTTGAGCTCCGAAATTGTCCAGAGCGCTGCACAGCAAAAAAAAAATATTTTTTTAACAAAAGGCACCTGCTGACAAGCCGCTTTGGCTTAGCAGGACCTCGACTGCAATATTATTATTTTTATTTCTCCATATTTATTTTTTTCCATGTGATTGCAATAAAACATGATGATGTAATGATGATGTAATTTTGATTTATTTTTTTCGTGTCATTAGTTGTAAAAAATGGGATAAGATCATGTATTTTACGATGTAAAGTGTGTAATAATTCAAAATAAATTCAAGTTTTATACCTAAAAAAAAAAAAAAATTCAATAATAGCATATTTCCTTGGCAACCTGAGCGATGGCTATGAACAGGAAATTTGGTCCGGGCCTTTTATAGCTTACATTTAATTAAATGATTAATATTAGCATATTTCAGTGAGATTTTAGTTGGGGTATTTTGTACCCCAAACCTCTACACGTAAGCTTAACAATTTTTCATAGTGTCTGCATTTAGCACGTCACATTGATTCCTATCATTTGTGCCAATCGGTATGCGTAGTATATCGCTTACTACGTAGATATTGCATACTGCTAGAGATCAACGTACTACACCTGTTAAACTTTAATACAGTCCTAGAGCTCAAGTGGGATGATTAGGTTTCCAGTCGGCTCTAAGTCCCCAGATCACTGCTTTCTAATTAGCCTCGGAATGAATGAAGTAATGCGCCATTTATCATGAAATTTTGGGTACATCATAGGTACATAATACTTATAATACACTGATATGTAAAAATTTTAAAGTTTTAGTCTGTATGTCTGTCACTCAGTAACACAAAAATACCGCACTGAATGAGCTGAAATTAAGCATGAACATTAGTTATGTTCATGCTTAATTTACATAATACATAGCTAAGGTTCAAACATAGGCCAATAGCCATTTTGAAATGTTTTACCATTTAAAGATTGCGGTCATTTTTGAGACGATTTATAGTCCTCTTTTGGAAACATCGGGGAAATGGGCATATTGCTACTATGTAAATATTTATTTTTGCACGGAGGATCGTTGTTTAAAAGTACGAATTGAGACTTGAAAGTTCTCTTTAGAAAAAATTGGATTAAATGATTTTTTTACTCACATAATTATTTTATTACATATATTTTCAGTACACAAGAAATATGCCTTAGAGAAGAAACAGTAATCTTTCTCAAAGTTCTGCTAAGGTAACGGCAATGTCCTCTTTGAAGAAAAAAGAATCTCAAGAGCAGCGAGAACATTCAAATATGTACACACTTACGTCATTCTTATTACAACAGCTATATCTTAATTAAAAATAAAAATTTGTTCTCTATTGGTACTGGAACAAAATCTCACTCAAACTCTCCTAGGGAAAAATGCTTGAAGTTTATGGAGATCTTCCCCACGCCCCTTTCGCAAACCTGGAATACATGTTTAGTGTTACTGTTTAAAAAATAAACAATGTCAGTAAAATAGCTTAATACTCTGCATCATTAGGCAACAAAACGAGCAATATCCACTTAGTAAAAATACTCATATGAGAAATTAGAAGTCAAGATTCTTTTCCGTTTAAAGAGAACTAATGCATTATTTCTTACTTTTATTTCTCCCGTTTGGAATCAACGGGCGTTTCTGCTAGTCGCTGATGAATCTTTGCAAGAAGGTGCATGGGTCAAAACAACTGATTAATACACATCACCTGCTTTAATCTTAGAATAAGTTATCATGAACTCTATTTCTGTGTATTTTTGTCATAACAACACCCGGTTAAATAGTAGGGAAAGCCAATTCCTGTTGCCGTCTGCTTTTCAACGAAATTGAAGCGATGATCGTTATCCAGATAGATTTATTCATGAAGTGCTATGTTATAAAACTAACTTCATGTAGAATATCACCCTTTTAACTTTCCGACGTCATGGAAATCAGCCAAGATCGATTAACTGCCTATCATTTAGTATTACATAGTAGCTTAATCGATAATGGTTAATCTGCATACAGTGGTATTAATTTATATTGAAATGAATGCACATGAATATAGCACTTAGAGAATTAAGGCTTTTTCAACCACTCATTTTACACCTTTTCTATTCATATTCAATTTTCGCTAATGAATGGAAAAGATTTGTCTCTCATACCGTTAATCCTATGTATGTGAGCCTATGGAAATTTAAAACCACAGAAGGTGGTGCAGTACAATGTTGGCGTCATTCATGAAAATGAATTCAAACGAAGATCAAGGATTTAACTGGTATAAACTAATGCGATTTACTTGGAGAGGAGATCTCGAATTCAGGCAAACGAGAAAGGAAATATTTCATGCCGATTGGAGAAGCAGAATACCGCAGGTGATTATTTTACTTATAGAGCTACTGAGACATACTTAAGCAGACTCTGCCAGAAGAGGCCTCTCTGTGCATTTATACTGTCGTTCTCAGAGCGAACGAAGAAGGATGGTAGGTACTTGTACCTCTTTAATGGTCTCTTGTTAGATTGGATACGCTAATTAAAGGTGGACGCAACACAATTGCCTGCAAGGCACGAGGTGTACCAGGAATTCCCTCCGTAAACTTCGGGTTGGAACATGGAAAGCTGACTGGACGATCTCACTTAACAATAAATATAACGGGTTTCTCCATCACCTAAAAGTTTAATCGGTATCCATTAGCAATTCTTATAAACCGCTATTCCTGAGGAGATGACTGTTCAATCATAAACCATACGAATTGGAGCCTTCTTGGTAGTTTCAAGAAAACCTGATGGGAGAAATATAAAAGAAAGGTGCGATCACATTTCATGGAGGAATTGGTTTCCTCGGCGACTTCGTTTGGATAATAATAAGCGAAGGAAAAGTTCCATCTAGACTTCTTTTAGTAAAGCATGGTTTCCATGTTGACATTTTTGAATCAATAGCATCTAAGTAGTTTAAAGATCCCGGGTCCCTTCCCGGGATGATGATGGAAATGATGGAAAAACATTTGAACGGAAATTGTTTTTCCTTAAAAACTTATTTCATGTTGGCACTATTTGTTAGAAAACAAATTCCTGATAAATACATTTAGGGACAGAGATAGGAAAACATTTTAGGGTAAAATCCGTGATAGGTTTCCGTTGTTCATGCTTCAAATTGTGCCTATTACATGGAATATGAAATTTGTAAGCGTAAAAGCACATTAACAGAAAATTATTATTTCTATGAATCAATTTTCATTCGTCGCGTAAATTTATCTCATTCGATTGGTAGTTTTAAGATTAAGTGGCCAAATTCAATCTACAAACATTGTTACAAAAAAGAACACAGGTGCTTTACACTTCTCACAAGCGAGCTTTTAGAAATTTAGGCAAGTCACATTTTCAGAACTGAGCAGTAAATGATAAAAGAAGATATTTCTGATTCATTTACAATTTTCAAATCAAGGTATGATAAGCTAGTGAGAGAGTAGAGGTCATCAGGCGGTCACTGCTTGAGATATTTTAACATTTTGGATCAAGACTGATTTTCCAATACCGATGACACTTGTTTCTCTGAAAAACTGTTACCTCGGATATCACTGCGATATGGTAATATTGGTGACTCTTACGATTAATCACAAGAATTAGTGTTTGAGATCTTCCTGTCAGCGCTGGCCACTTTAAATATTGGACTTTCTACCAACCATTGTGAAATAATAGTCTTGAAAAATGTACGAGGAAAAATTACCAAGGCTACTAATTAATTTGAGATAAAAAACGAATGATGCATAAAAGTGATGACAACTGGTAGTTTTTATGGCTCAAATTTCCTTGGTATCCTGCAACTCTTTCCTGGGGTTCTTCAATTACAGCGAATTAATGACCATATCATTAAGTAATAATGAGATCTCTGAATGCCAAATGGGATGAAAAATAGATAAATAGCTTCCGTTTCATAATTATAGATATTGTAATTACAGCCATTCCAATGGTGACTAGAATATGCAAAAAGTAAAACTTGCTTCAGCAAAGGAACGCTTAGTAATTTTTTTGCGAGACGGGTCGAAACACACAATTCAAGGAATGCGATAACCAAGTTAAAATGCATCACCTTAGATAAATCAGAAATTTAATCCCAAAAAGAGAAAGTGCCCAATGAATAAGGACAAGGCAATTCTTTATTTCGGTAGGTTTAAGTCTTGGGTATAAAAAGCACTACTGCTTGCGTCCAGATGGAGTTGAAATTCCATCTTTGACGTATTTGGAGTTGGCATGTTTCAGAGCCTGTCTCTGGACGCGTGCGGAATAAATTTGAAGAGAATGTAATCAGAAAGGGGAGCGTGGTGGCCTAGTGGGTAGAGCGCTTAGCTACTGATCGAAGGGTCCCGGGTTCAAATCCGGGTGAAGCCTTTGAACGCCCCCGAAATCCCCGGAGTGCGAGGTGGCCCAGGGAAAGGAACTGGCCCCCCTACCCTTAATGTGTAAAATTCGCACGCCTGTGGCTTAGTCCGGGGTGAGCTCTACCCTCAACTATCCAAACCAACCTTCGGGTTGAATCACTGAGTGAGAGTGAGTGTAATCAGAAAAGCCTCAGGGACAATGTTTCCATGATGGTATTCTTTAAAGTGGGATCGGAAGAGAATAACGCAAAGCTTTGCTCGCCCGATTTTTCACTTGCTGGGGTTTGGAGTAACTTAGGAGAAAATATTAATAACATAAAGTAAGTACCGAGCACTAACAATGACTTAAAACTCACAATCTACACTCTTTTCAAATTTTAATAGTGATTGCAAGTTAAGTATTCACTTCAAAATATTATATCCACCAATATGTCTCCAGAATGTGGGTAGGCATTAGGGAGTTAAACGTTGTTACTTCGACTTGAGGGGTGCCATTACACTGGGGTTGAGAGCGTAACTTACTAGAGGAGTGTAAAAACAATAAATAAGAGTGCGCATTTGAATTTTGCCAAATACAACTCCTTCACGATAAAAAGTAAAAGTATGGTGTTTGCAGAACGAATTGCCCTCTTAATAATGAAAGCTATAAAATGAGCTCTAGAAAAACTAAAAAAAAACACTTTTACGACTAATTTTCGGAAATCATTCAAGTGTTGAGTCTTTTCTTTTTCTTTTACTAGGGCATAAGTGCCAAAGGTGTTTGAAATCATCTCGCTTTTGTTTATTGCATAATAAGAAATAAATGTGTCCCACTGTGAAAATGAAGAGATTATCAGAAGATTGCATGTACGAGGAAATGACTTTTCATGGGCAGTTGGAATTTTTAGAACTGTCAACATTTTATTAAGAGATGAAATTCATTTCTTATGCGGTTTAAGGACATTTATAGCACCGGCTTTAATTATTATCATGAATTGATTTTGATTAATTTAATAAGTTGAAATGCATAGTCCGCCTATCAAAAGAGATGGCAGGATATTAAGGTGGTAGGAGTCATTTTTGTTCATGTACAGAATTGCGTAAACATTTGCATACGATTTCTCATTAATGATATCTATAGATAAAAGTGAAAAAATTGCTTATACCGATTTGTTCTGTCAAGATGTTGTACACCTTTGGAAATAACGTCTGAGCGTCTAGGGGTGTAATGTTTGCATCTTTAAAACCCTGGTTTCTTCATCACGGTAGCCATTGAGTTATACATTAAACAACTTTAAGAGATTGAGGAGGTGAAATTAATTTATCTGATCACCTATTTGCCTAATGCTGCTATGAGAAATCAATTTCATACCGTAGAGACGTAAATCATTATTATTTTCTCAGGTTAAAGAGGTAAATTTTCCCCTCATATACTGTTTGTTAATTATAAAATACTCCTTTTTAAATGGAGAAGCACTTTCAATAGTGATTTTGCCTTTCACTGATAATGCATGGCGCCTTTTATTTATTTTTCTAACCTCCCGCATTTCAGGATCAATTCTACTTAATTCATGGCCCAGCCTTATTCATATTTACTCTTCTTCAACCTCAACTAAACTTTCTGCACCTTACCTCAGTACATTTCTTCGCATTATTTCCCTTGATCTTTCACTTGCTGTCTGTAGTAAAATTACTAAACAGCAGAAATTATATCAAATACCTAATAATAATTCTCTTAAATTGCCTTTTTGTTTTAACATGCATAATAATATGTATAATAAACCTCATAAAATCTTAATTTATTTCCCCACTCTATACTTTCTTATATTCGTGAGACCCGTGATCATAGGTACTTTATCCCAGGAATTTATTTTTATTGAATATATTTACAGTGAATTGTTGCACTGGAATCACAGGAAAACTTGTTTTTGAGCATTTTCGATGTAAAATTTACAAATTAAATTAACTAAATCCATGCACAGAATGTTTTTTAAACAATTGGTATCTGTTAACCTTAATTCCAGTATGAAACAAGTTTTCATGGTATTCAAGCACTAATTAAAAATTTTAAATTTCTAAGATGAAATAGGCTTTTGAAATGCCGAGTATTTAGTTCCGGCGGTATGACTTTAAGGGCATGAGATTTCGCCGTGACCTAGTAACTCCGCGTGAAAACATGTAATTGCACTTCTCCATAAACTCCTGCCAATAAAGTTTGACATTGCTATATGAAATGGGGGTGACAACGCTTCATTATACCTGTCCTTTCAAAGATTTATAATTTAAACGAAGGGATATTTCCACCTAGGTGAACTTGAAACTTCTTACACATCCGGCGCCCACTTACAGATTTATTCTAATGCCATGAAGAGAGCTACTTCAGGCTTAAAGTAGAATGCATTGCTTCCGAGAGAAAAAGTATTATTTACATGTGTTAACCTACTTTCAAGAAAATTTCACTCTTATATCACGCAGATCATTATTGTTTTTTCCCCTATATAAAGTATAAAACCGTGCGGTTATATTCTACACTGAGTCCATCACTATTTTTCATGAGTGATTTTTTTTCATAAAAATTACTTTCAATTACTCTTCACGAGTCGAGTAATAAAATTTCTTTAGTCGTGTGATAGAAATGTGGAAGGCGCGAGAGTAAAGGGTGGACCGAGAATATCACTGGTAAATGTGGTGGAAGATACTATTAACAGGAGGAATATTAGATATATTGAGAACAAGAGAGCATCTATGGAACAATATACGAATACAACAAAAGCAAAATTGGTACGCTATAATAGGCGAGAATGAGAGAAATTAATGAAATAAGGCCAGCATTCTCGCCCCTACACGAATAACCGAGCTCTTTTTCGGTTCATGCGCCAAAGGGAAACGGCGTAATGGAGATGTAAATTATGTATGCAGTTGTTATTTATTAAGTTTTGCGTTTTCCAGTGAACACTACTAGTAGGCTGAAATCATTCATCAACATTTAAAAATATATATCAACCTTTCGTGACTCCACTTTTTCCCTTGAATTAAATAATTTTCCTATAATAAATTGAAGGTCCTACTATATCACTAACATATTATAGTTTATGTGCAAGTTAAAAAAAAGATAAATGGTTTCCTGGTTTTAAATAGTGCCTTGAGATCTTCTGCTCAAAAACCCGTGCCCTGAGACAGGCTTTCTAGTTCGGTGAGCGCCAAAGAATTTTACCCTAGAAAATACTTGCGTTCGAGGCTTTTCGCGGCTAGGAGATTTAATCTAGGAACAGTATACGTGGGCCTTGGTAACATGAATCACATCGTTCATAGTGTCAGTATCACAAATTGAAAGATATACATCTATCCGATTTATGGCCACCATAACTTTCTCTCTCTCCTTCAAAAGGGCTTATCTCCAATTCCCATGTCATAAAATGTTTCAAACTGGCCAGCAAAGGGTTGTTCAAATCCGGTGTCTGTGGACCCTGGAAGATGGGAATAAGATCGGATGTAAACTACAAAATTAATTTACTGATTTTCTTCGTGGACGAGTATGTATGCAATGAGAATTTAAACAAGGATTTATAGTCTCCGGGAGGCACGAATCTCTTTCACTCATCGATTATAGTAAGACAGAGAACTTTTCTTCATTATTTAGGTAATATTCAAATATTGGAGTGAAATACCTTTACGTATGGGGAAACGGGCAAGTAACAGCAATATTTCTGGGCCAGAGATTTCTTTGAACATCATGCGGAAAACATTTTTGTGCATCTATGAAATCAAAATCCGCGGAACCACTAAATTATTTTCTCTCACAGTGGAGGAATACGAAAGAAATAATGAAGCGCGCAGAGTTTCAGTTGAGCCGGGAGCTCAGTATGAAATTCAAGGCAGGATTTTTGGTTGAAGTTTATTTATCGTCGCATGAAACGTGTGAAAAAATGCTGGTGTAATCAAGTAATTTTATTACTAGCAAATGAATACACATCTACCATTTAACAATTATACAGATTTACCTATTAATTCAACATGGAAAACAATAACTGAAGTCCTAAATTTGCCATTGCATCTCATTAAGGCTGGATTTTAATCTGTGTATTCCCTCAAATTCTTTACCGATCTTTCAAATTGATCATATGCAAATTCCAATACTAATACTCGTATATTTCCTGATATAATGCAACAATAAAAATAGCATATCAAGTTAATTGATATTATATTTTAAATTGTATGTATTTTATGGAGGGTTGGCCAATGCTAAAAAAATGAGTCAATTTCCTTTTGCCAACGTTTCGCTATTTAAATTATCATCATCAGGGCATAAGTTGACAAAAGTAATGGATAATGACGATGGTAACTAAGATAGCTACCATCTTAGTTGCCATCGCCATTATCCATAACAAGAAATATATTTTCAATGCACTCATTTTCACCTTAAACCCTGATGATGCTAATATTAAATAGCGAAACGTTGGCGAAAGGAAATTGACTTATTTTTTAAACATTGGCCAACCCTCCATAAAATACATACAATTAATTAAAAGTGGCCAAGAGCTAGCATAAACAAAATTATATTTTTGGGAACTTTTTGGGCTGGTATGCTTTTGGTGCTTCTATATTTATTCAATTTCAACATTTTTAAAATTTTATTTTCGCTTTGGACACAAATAATTACGAACTTTCGAAAGAGATATATGAGAATCGGAAAAAAACGGCAACCACGGCGTAAAATGTAATCTTTTCGATCCCCAAGCGGAACTCATTGGCACTGGATGCACTCAGCCGCGCACAGATGTCTCCATGTATCGCGAATCCTCCCCCTTCCTCCTCCCACCGCCCCTCCACCGCCTCCGGCTTCTGCGCCGCGCGGCCTCCCGAGGGGGGCCGGCCGCCTCCGGAGGAGGAGGCACCTGAGAATCCGGCCGCCCACTTCCCCACCACCACGTAATCCCCCCTTCTACTCCCTACTCCTTCCCCCCCCCTATTCCTTATCCCGATGCGGCAAGGCGGCGTCCTCCTTCCGATGAACCCCACCTCCCGCCCACTCCCGCCGTCGCTGCCGCGGGAGAGGTCAGAACTGAAAATTTGCGCGGAATTTTTGCACCGAAGAGGAGAAGAAGAACATCCCGTTAACGGTTCTCTCTCTCTCCTCGAGAGGTGGAGATGGCGGCAAGGGGGGAAGGGGTAAGCGGGTATGAGTCCCTTTTACTCTGCACGGATGCTGCCCTACCCCTCCTCCACCCCGGTAAGGAGTTCTCACTTCAAAGGGTGGAGGGCGCTCAGAAGGGGGGAAGAAGCTGTTGGAAATGGAGATGGAAGGGAGTTGAAGAGGTTAAAAGAGAGGGGTGAGGGGCGCGGGTGGTGTGTGGAGGATGTCGATGGAGGATGTAGATAAGGTGGGAGGGGGATGTCATGTCAAGGGGGTTAATCGTACTCCTCCCAAGAGAGCTTGTCCTCTTCCTCTCTCCCCTAAAATTTCCTCCCTGCATAAACTGACGAAGGCACTTAACTGTTTTCTTAAATCCTGCTTTAACTCTGCGTTTTTCGTTGGTCCTCGTTATTTTAAACAAAATCTCTTGCCTAAAATCCTGTATTTTTCCCGAGAGTACAGAAATCATTCAATATGTTATATCATACTAATATATAAAAATGTGTTGCATGTGTGACTGTTACTCAATCACTCCAAAACAGCTTAACCGCGAACTTTGAAATTTTACATGTGGGTATTTGAGTGCACTGGGACGAACCTTACCTTAATTACCTGTATCAAAATTTCCTCAGGGCCCCAAGGGATCTAGAACGGGCTCGTAGATTTTATTCCCATAAGGAAAGCTTTAGAAACAGTGCAGGGGTTGGTTTTAGCTTTTTAAATGACTTGTACTGACGCTATAGGATTGGAAGTTTCACTATCGGATGGGTGAAAGAACGAAGAATCTAATTCTTGCATTCGATTATGTTTTACGTTTCGTTTTTGCTTAAATATTTGGTTTTCAATTCCAAAATCATCAACCTTCTCCCATTTCGACAATAGCTCATTTATTTTCTTGAAAACCCATATGAATGGCCATAAACGGGAAAATATGCTCAGGACTTTTATGACTTACATTATATTGAATAAATAATTAAAGCAACTTATTAAACAAAGTGATATTTCAGCTGAGGTATTGTTTACCCCAACCTCTCTATGTTCGTTTAATGGCTTTTGTAGAGCATTTAGGACGCCACATTGATTGCTATAATCACATCTAATGGCTTTCATGTTTTCTCTCTCAAGCACTGATTCAAAGGGCACCCTCATCTTGCCTTATTAGCATTATTTATGGCCACAATATGTAATCACATTACCGAATAGTACATTTTGTATTTTCCTGATGTTGGAATGCCAATAGAATATAGTATTAAAAATAGATATTCTAAGAATTAGAATTAAAAATCATGGTTCGTAGGAACATAGTTTTGCCGAGAAAATCGTACGGAAAGGAGTAGATCCGGAGATCATTAGTCAAATGAAAAGTAACAAGCTATCTGTGCATGGCATTGTGCATCTGTGCATGGAAGGCATTTCATAATTCCTAAAGTTTGAAAGTTGCACTACATTTTGTTTTTTTAAATCTTAGGCCAACATACATCCATCCACATGCATATATTATAGATTATTTTTAAGATTATCAAAACATATAAGAAACCTTTAGCAGTGAGAATTCATTGAGGGCATATCTCACTACAGAGGCCACATGCGGTTAGTAACTGAGAGATAGTACCTGCATTTAGCACGTTACATTGATTCCTGTAGTCATATAGGTAAATGCCTTCTCCCGCTGAGATTCAATCGGCACCATCATATTGCCCTTATTAATATTATTTTGCATTATTTCTTGACCCAGGTTGTAATATTCTTACCAAATAGGTGTTTTTGTACCAATTTTTCTCTTCTTATGAAATATATATAGAATATATGTACAATGATCATTCACTAGGAGAGCGAATTATATAGTATATATTTACGCAAAATATTTGCCCATTCGGAAATCCATCTCAATTGAAACATCGATCTTTTTAATTTAAATAACACAACTATGGCTCCACAGAGTATATTGAATACAGTTTTTATTATTATTTGGTATTTTACATATGGTTATATAATTGTAACAAGGGGTTATGTGTAAGAGCAGAGACTCAAAGTTTTATTCACGCTCCAAAAATAAAGACACATATATTTCTATCATATAATTGAGTGAAATTCACAGTGAAAAAATCATTCGCCTGGACTGGAGTTCGAACCCAGACCCCCCGATTTCCTGCCGAGTGCTCTACCAGTTAAGCTAAAAGTAAACACCTTTGTGTCTAAAGTTTGGCTTTACCTCGTGGACAGTAGCGCTTAGCGTTCGCACACGGGTACTTTGGCATCGTATGCACGGTACCTGTGAAGACATCTCGCTCCTTAAATCCTCGATAAAATTCACAGTGAGAGATGACGCCAGAGTAGCTTAACTGGTAGAGCACTTGCGCGAAATCGGGGGGTCTGGGTTCGAATCCCAGTCCAGGCGAATGATTTTTTCACTGTGAATTTCACACAATTGTGTGACCACTAGCGGGTGACTCCGTTAAAGTTACTGCGCGGCTATTTCCGCAGTTCTTTGAATTTCTATCATATATTGGTGGGGAGTTAATCGATAACAAACTGAGTAAGGGACTCGAATTCAAGTCTGGGAGACGTTTCCGTGGGTATTTCCCGCTAAATCCAAGCTGTGAGATTTTCAAGGCAGTAGATATTTGCCACGCCTTCGAAAATTACGTTAAATTCACACTCTCGGACCTCGGTTAGCTCGACTTTTAACAAACAAGCCGACAAAATGGTAAAAATGTTTTCATTTAATATTCGAGTATTTTTTATGATGACTGCTTCTTACAATGTTCTCTTTTCCTTAATTTTACATTAATGCCATGAAGTATATCGGCAATCAATCTATATATCTGAATATATCGACTCTATACCTGCGATGATTGCGACATTCGAAGCTAAGACTCAGAAATAATGCCATTTAAAATATTTTTATGTGGTGACTGTGGAAGCCACTCGCCGAACTGATCTTATTAAGAGATTGATTCTTATAGGAACATATAGACACCTGGATCTGTTTTTTAGAATGCGCAAGAACATGTGCACCTAAATAGAGGGCTCATCTAGCCTCTGAGACTTATCAATGTACCTTTGGTTGCCGACTTTATTGCCATTTTATTGTATTCACGAATTGACTCTTTACAATTTAGCCTAAATACATGACTTCACCGAAGTGTTCCTAATACTGTGGGCTTCAAATGGAAGCAATATGCATATTTCCAGAGAACAGATTGGCTATGTAGGACAAGGAGTGTCTGTTGTGAATGAGAAAGAAATAACATAAGAGGTAATATATATCGCTTTATATTTTTGGAAATATTTCATAGACATCTGTGAGTGGAACTGAAAGCGAGGAGCTTTTGTTCCTACTTAAATCTGGCTTTCGGTAGGTTGTAACTGTTACATACTAATGTACGACCTTTTTCATGGGTACATGAAGGTCTATTGGTACAGTGACTTTACCCTAGTTACGTAGCATATATTTCTTGCTGGTGTCACGGATTTCATCTATTATCATTCATTTTACTGCACTCAATAGGCGAATCCTACGGTGCTATTCATGGGAATGATCAAAATAATTTCTAAATTTCTAAACAAAATGTCAGAGGTGATACAAATGCATCCTCAGCAAATTTCAGCTCGTAGAAATCAACACATTAATTATTATTAGGATTTACATGAGTATACAAATTTCAGCTCGTAGAAATCAACACATTAATTATTATTAGGATTTACATGAGTATACAAATGCCGCGGCTCGGCATCGCAGAGCCAATGCACTACATCATTAGAAAACCGCAAGGTTACTGTCACAAAATAAAACTTTGTAAAGATAACTATTGAATGCAACATCCAGAAGGAAGAGGAATCATCCATCATTTCTAACAGCACTTAAAGAGGTGCAATAGCCTATTTTTCAACAGCACAATTTTAATAGAAATAAATGTCCAGAAAACAGCGTAAAAATAATCCGCCGAGCAATTGTTTTGATGCCTATTGCCCAAGCGGTTGCTGTTTTAATATCCTTCTGTGTCTTGCTTATAGGATTTTTGAGCTAATTTAAGGCACGTAATTCTTGAATAAATGAGGTTCCCCGAGTGAGCAAAGGCACCTATTGAGGTGGATGAAAGTCAAATTTCACAAAAATTAAGGTAGTGGCTTCCAGTGTATAAAAATGTTAATTGAGAAAATATTGAAATAACTGAAAATAGTCTCATTAAAAACATTGTTTAAACTTAATCATTATCTGAGTAAGTAGCCATATTTTTCCAAATGGTTGTAATCAGATAATCTACAATGCATAATAAAAAATCTATCTCGTTATCAGGAGCAAGACATTCGTTACATTACAGAAAACAAAATTACCCCTCGGATAGATTTACAATAATTCGATTGAAACAAATTATAAATACGTGATTTTGAATTTTAGGAATGAATAATTTACAACAGGCACTCTTAATTCATAAATAATATAAGAAGACAAGAAATTCTATTGTTTCGAAGTAAACGTTTTATTCAATTCGCACAAATGACCCTCGAACTTAATGCATCAAGTACTCTCAAATGCCAGCTAATATTGCTTTTGTTAATATCTTCCTCGCTCATTTTTACAATAGTAAAATTGTTAAATTTGATTGGTATAGGCGCCTTAATTCAGTTTTAAAGATTTCATTCGATCTACAGTTTTCGTTTCGGGCAAAAGAGTAATTTTATGGAATCCATCTTAAGATAAAAAATGCAACTTAGACACAAGAGATCGATACCATTTTCGCAATTCTATATCAAAGTGAGAGAGAGAGCCAGAACTGCGTTATTCACAGCAAAATCAATTTCTAAAAACAGTGCCATTTCCTTAATTTATTTTGGACCATTTGTTAAAAAAAGCTAAATAAATACACTTATTGAGAGGTTTGTGGACTTCATGACGTCTTCACAGGTGCGAGCGAAGGGAGAGTGATGCGGGGATTAGCTGGCTGTCTGCAGCGGGATGGGACTCGAGGGGCGGTTTCGCGCACCCCTGTCGAACTGTCGAGCCATTCGCACTTAACCACGCTCACGGCTCACAAGCACCGGTTCTGGGGAGGAAAGCACACGGTTTCAGGAACTGGGCATCATGAAATGGGCGAGGGGATACTTTTTCCAGACCCCGTGGAGTTGCACTTGCAGTGATGGGATGAGGGGGAAGAGAACGAAGGCAATGATATAAGTAAAAGGCATGCATGAATAATGGAAATTAACGAAACGAGTAGATGGTGGAGATAATAAAGATGAGTGATGAAAGGTGAGCAAAAAAGTTTATGAATTCTCTTAAGGAAAGTACATGATGGATAAATAAAAATGTCTTGCGTGGCTCTGAAAAATATTTTGCAAAGTTAGTTATCGAAAATAATATTCTCATGGCATGGCATGAAAAACGTAAGTGTCTCAGGTTAGATTAAAGTATAATACATTACAGTGCAGTAAAATACAATACCAAATATCATCAAAGCAGTCATCATCAGTTAAAATAAGGTTTAAATTGCTAAAAGTTACAAATTTACGCCATATAATGACCTCAGTAATTACAAGTCTTCATTACAAGCCATTCACATTATAATGTATTTAATCGTGAAGGTTTGCAGAAATATTACTCACTGAAGAAAGTGATTACCGTAATGCTTAAAATAAAGAAAATAAAACAACATTAGCATGAACAAAGATGAAATACAGTTTTCAGTCGCGTCAGTCTTTTTTAAGCAGTTGGGACGTCAAGCGGTTGTAGACTGAAAGCATGAGAGAAGGAGAAAGGTGGTACGAGGAAGCAAGAATCATGAAAGGGAAAAATGAGGCTTGGTGAGATGTGAAATAAGAAGGGAGAAGTCATTTGTGGGAGGTTAGGCAGGTCGGTAGGATGTTTGACTCCCTGAGTGTCCGAACTGAGTGGGCGTAAGGGAAATTCGAAAGAGAGAACTTGTGTGCCAAGGAGCTCATATCAATATATTAATCTACTAATGGCCACAAGAGAAAGCGACGGTAGTGATTACCTTCATCCATGATAAACGCAGAAAAAAGGCAAGAAATCGGGGATATTTGTTTCGGTTATTAGTACTACGATCTGTTTAGGTTGAGATCTTGAAGTTTGCGAAGGAAAAGTTAGGTTTCGCAGACAATAAGACCATTAGTATTTTATTATTTCCTGGCGAATGATACTTGTAATATTTTTTCGGGAATCCCACCGGATTTAATTGGTAAACAGCACCAACGTTTCAATTTTACTCACCCTGATGAGGATGGACGAGTCGTCCGTAGAAACATTGGTGCTGTTTACCAATTCAACTCAGTGGAATTCCCGAGAAAATTTAACGTATATGATCATTGCTATCTCTGTGATAATTTTAACCTAGAAGTATCGCGTCTCCGAGGGCTCCTCATCCAGATATTTCAAGCATATGGGAGACTATTTCAGGTATCTCCTGGCAGATTGAGTGGAACTCCCGGAAATGGAGTATTCATACAGTGGAAGCGGGATAGAGGTAAGTGGCAAAGGAGGAAAATAGCAGAAGAACTTGGCGAGCGGAGGGAAGAGCGCTCAGTGGAGTTGCGTTTAGGAGGAGGAGGTGGCAGGGGAGTAAAGGAGCGAGGGGGTGGTAGGAAAGATATAGATACGTAGATGAGTGTCGCTATTTCATGGGGTAAGATCGAAATCATTGAGTCCCCAAATGCGCGTAGCTTCTTGTCACATGGAGAAATAGAAAGTGAGTGAATCATTGACTTTGAAAGGGGAAGGGTATATAGCAAATATTAACAAGTTTTTTATGCAAAGAACTACGTCTAGTAGAAGTTCATCTACATACCACCCCGCAAGCCGCCTCAATAGGCATGTGGCGAGGGGTGTTAGGACACCAGCCGTTTGCATATAAAAAGGAAACGCTCTAATGAAACTACGCCTAACATTTATTAAAGTCCCTTATTGTTCGAGGGAAAAACGAATTCCCATACCAATTCGTTCGGCAAAATATCTCTCTTAATTTATCTTTTCTGTCGGACCTGGAAATATAGTGAGGTTCTAATATGATGTTCTCCGTGTCGCTCTTAAAGATATCTATTCTCAATTGCTCAAGCAATCTAAGCCTCCGAGTCTCTAGCGGCTCCCAGCCTAATTCGTTTAACATCTGTGTAACGCTGTCTGTACGCCCGTAGCATATTTTGACGGATCGCGCAGCTTTCCTTTGTATTTTATTAAGTTCCCGGATTAAGTCTTTCTGCACCGTATCCCATATGCTCGCTGCATATTCAAGGTGTGGCCGGACGAGTGCGAAATAGCACCTCTCTTTTACATTTTCATCCGAAGTTGCTTCGTCAAGAGAGATATTGGCGGCTTAAAAAGGCAAAATTAACGTGGTTCCACTGTAGAATAACTGAAATGTCATTAAATTACATACTGGCTTTTTATAGAAAAAAGTTTGGTGTGAAAAAAAGATCCTATCTCTACACGCTACTTCATTCTAAAATTGTACGACTTGAAATTATACGGTGATAAATGTAAGAATGGATGACATGTGGGGGCATCAATATTCTTATGCTTAATATAAAAGCCAATTTTGCGAAAAACTGTAACCAAGATGCAAAAAATCACAGAGAATTGAATAAAATATAAATGCAGGCTCCTTGTAATCTTATTATTTTAGTTATAAGTAAATTATGTATTTATTTTGACACACACAGTTACAATTTAACCTCATTAACTAATATAATGGTAACACTTTTGCGTTTATACATACATCACAAATCCTGATTAATATCAAAAAGGGTACAAATAAACTAAAAAGTTCATACTTTTCCGATAAAATATTAGGATTTGGCTCAAATCATTAGCTTCAATACCCAATGCAGGAAAACTTACACTCTGAAGGGGCTATGCGACAAACCTGCGAAACCGAACGACGAGAGGAGGAGGAGGAGAAGCATTTGGATAAGTGAGAGAAGTGGAGCAACGGTTAGCTGCCATTTGCGATAGGAACATGGGACGATGGGGAGGAGGCTGGGGGGAGGTGGTGGGGAAGAAGAGGGGTCGGGGGATTGAGAAAGGGTAAGCGGGGTGAGGGGGAAAGACGGGAAAAGTGGAAACGGTGGAAGGGAGGAGAGAGAGAGATAGGGAGAGGAGGACGGAGGGATATGGAGGCGAGAAGGTGGTATGAGACAGGGAAGAGAGCTGGAGGCGGAGGAAGAGTAGCGGAAGGCGGCGTATGTGAGGAGGAGAAGTCTACTGATGGGGTGGTGGGGAGATTCGGGATGAACTCAGAGGGGGGGGGGAGGGAAGAGAGGGCCGGGGAAATGCGGAGAGAGAGAGAGGGGGGGCCATTTGTGCTACCGAATGTGGCGGCACGGAAGACGACCGTTTTGGGAGAGGAAGAGGTGAAGGAAAAAGAAAAGGTTTAGAAGGAGCGTACAGAGAGGTACAGGGGGTTGATGCTGGGGAGGGAGAGGTGAGAGAGGGAGAGAGGGGGAGAAAGAGGGGGAGAGAGAGGGAGGGAGAGGGGGAGAGAGAGGGAGGGAGAGGAGGAGAAAAAAAGGCTGAGATATCGGAAGGAGACGACCGAATGAAAAGAGAAGAATTTAAGCACAAGAGTGGAGGAGGGTGAGGGAGGAGGGTGAGGGAGGAGGGTGTGGGGTGGAGGGTGGAGAGATGGCCAAGAGGATAATGGGGTGGGGATGAGGCGGAGGCGAGCTGGGGGAGTGTTGGAGGGATAGGGGAGCCCTCTGTGTGTTTGTGTGCGCGTAGGAAGGGGAAGGGCATGGGAGAGGGAGCAATGTGGGTGGGTAGGAGGGTGGATTCCGTCGTCCCTTTCCGTATGCGATGTTCCTGTCACGAGAGGAATTCCGCCGACTCTTTTTGGTCTCTTGCCTCTCTCTCTCTCCGCCTGGATACCTTTGTCGGCATGGGAGGGGCGAGGGAGGAAGGACAGCGGGGCTCTTAGAGTGGAGGAGGAGATAGGAATGGATGGTGAAAGAGTAGAAGGAGGAGAACAGAAAATGGAGAGAGCAAAAAAGGCGGTGAAGGAGAGGGCGGAGGGGGGAATCACCGCGGGGACGAGAGGATGCTGCGCGAGTGAAGACAGAGGAGTGAGCGTCGGGGGAGGGGGACGCGTTCGGATGACAAAGGGTTCGGAGGAGGAGGAAACTCGGAGGAAAGATGGCAAGAAAGAGGTGTCCTTGGTAAGGCCCTGTCGGGTCGGGAAGAAATGGATAGCGGAAGAAGAAGATAGAGAAGAAATGAGAGCGTTCATCGAATTGATTTTCGACCCTGGCGCACTAAAAAAAAGAGACTTGAACGGTTGACGACCAAATATCTATCATGCACTTCGAAGTCGTGAATGTACTCCTTAACCAAGGATTGAAAAATAAAATTAAATATCAACATCGTATTCGTAATCAAAGTTACACAAACTGGTATTGCGAAATGCAGTGACGTGATGAACGCACTGATGTTATTGGAAAATGAATAACACCAAAAGGACGGACAGAATTACTAGTGAAGAAGCCCTATGAAGAGTTAGGGAGGACAGTTGTTTGATGAAAACTGCGAGGTAGAATAAACAAATTTATTGGAATTATTCTGAGGCATGACATCAACTTCCAAACAAAATTGGAAGATGAAGAATTGGAAATGAAGACCTAGGATGAAAAACGTAAAAATAATTATGAAAAGGGTTACAAGGAAGACTAATAAAAGAACAAAGGGGATTTTTAAATGGTAAATCAAGTAGATAGCTTCCGCAAACCAATTTTTGGATTGGTAACTGATAATGATGATGATATGTGTCAAACAGCTGCTGAGAAAAGTTTGTCCTGGGAAAATCTTTAATTTTACTGTTTATGATATCGTTGAATTACAAATCATCCGGTACGTTATTTTTGCCAAAAAATACAATGAAATTTATTTAGAAAATCGGGTCTTTTAAACACTTATTGCTTCTAAAAAGGTACAAATACATCCCAATTACAAAATAATTGAACATGTAGGTTTGAAAATATCTAGGTTAGTCTACAAAGAAAGTAGAGTTGCAGTTCTAGAGGTTGTGTAAGTCAATTGAGTATGAAGTAATTACACCTGAAAATTAACGGATGAGGGAGTTTTTCGGTGATTGAGACTATTTTGGAGTACAACTTTGAAGCACGAGTGGAGTGGTAGGTTCATTTTCCCAAAAGGATAGAAAATAAGTCTTAGAGTTGACTCTGATAAAGAGATGACTAATTAAGAAGGGACATAGGACGAATTGGAAATAGGAACAGAATTGCTAGTGTTTCACTACTAGAGCACGCGGGGGAATCAAAAGAGATGAGCCCCAGAAGTTACGCTTGAGTAGTTTCTCTATTAAAATGAGTGAAGGAATAAAAATTGTGAAAGCGTGAGTACCACCATTTCATGTTGCACTCAATAACCTAGCAAAAAGAGATAGGCTCTATACCCTTTCGATGATAAAGATGGAAAAATAGTTTGCTACTTCGAATCAATGGTCAAAAATAGGTACTATAGGAAACTCTAATTTGGAATAATAATTATCAGGGTTAGATAATAAATATTTTTGGGCATGCATTCTAAAATTCCTAATCCAACAAATTAGTAACCATTATCTATGCGTGATAATCCGTATTAACCATTCGGCTCACCAGTCATTCAGTTATTTTTAGGAAAATATCGGCAGCTTTTTGAGCGATATGAATGCTGATTGAAGTCTAAAGTGCATCTATCGGTCGAAATCATGAAATGGTTGCCGTTCACACTGGAGTGGCGTAAAGAACGCTCTCATTTAAAATACTAAATTTTATACGTTTCTACTCAATGTAATCTCATTTCGCGTTTTCTTGAAGCTCGAATTAAAACTCAATTAAAGATCAAATTTAACATATTTCAATTTTAAAGTGAAAACACGAAATGCCGTAAATAAGTTATTTCTGAGTGAAGCTTTCATGGCAATTCCATCAGGTTCCAGTACTGGGCTTTAGACGTTTCGACGGCTGCAAACCCGTGAAGACCACACATAAATCATTCGCCGGGAAAAAGTCAAAATTTGACAAGTTAGTTCTGAATTTTAAGAAATTTTGTTCCCATTAAGAGGAGAAAATGCTCAATACATTCAGATAATGTTGATTTCAGTCATATATTTTATGCAGAAAACAGGTTTGCACGAAATGGCAGCATTCACGAGGTAGACTTCATTTACACGGAGTGTTCTCATGCCAAGATGACTAAAGCTGCCTCAATTATGGTCCATTTAGATAATAGAGTAAGTGAATATAAGGTATGAGATGATCACAGCAAAATTATCTAAAATGTTGCAGCTAAATGTGTATGATACGTTTTTAAATACCAGGCAAGGGGCGTGACTGATTGAGTTAGGTGATAAAAAAATGTAAACGGTTGCCTTTAGATCTATATTTCTCAATATCATTTGAGTTAGCGTGAGGATTTTCTTCCCCTGGGGATGGTATGACAAACAAATGTTGGTCTTATGTATATAATTTCCATAATTGTTTCTCCCCTACAGCGCCCTTCATATTCAGCACATGTTTGAATATCGGGAGAAATACCAGAGTGAGTTATTTTGGCAAAGGTGAATTTGATTTCTTATTGAATCTCGACAATATATATATATATATATATATTTTACTACTTTAAACCTTGAGAAAGGTGGAGCTAGTCTTCACCGAAATATCGGAAGTTTTTATGTGTAAGTGTTCTTTTTTCCGTGTGTATATTTTTTATCGGCCGCCCTCTTGGCATACTGTATATATATATATATATATATATGGGGCTTTATCTATACAGACCTTCTTATTTATTAATCAGAAATTTGTTCAATAAATTAAGTAACCACTCATGGTGGGTTCCTACTAATCACTCATTAGTACAAGAGAACGATTATTACCTAATGCATTTCTTACCATGCGCTAAAAGATATTAATTTAATAATGTGAATTTAAAACGGGCCATGTGTCTCTATATTTATCCTTTACTTTTAGCTACGTTATTTTATAGTCACTCCATTACAATGTTTCAATCCAATGCTTTACCAGTTAGATGGAGGTAAACATTGAAATATATGCTTAAAAACTAAGATTAAACGTGTCGGAATTCATGCGAAACTATCAATTAAATATCCATCTCGGTTGGTTTAGCGGAAAATGGAGGCATGTAATTAAATACAAGGATGGAATTTTAATCAACAGGTGGAACTCTCATGGTTGCACCTTGGTCATGGAAACTTGTTGCAAAACCAATTAAACGGAGTGGAGAGCTCATGGACACGTAATAAATTAAGGATGGAGGTGGCAGTGAAATCATTCTTGAATACCGATAAAAAATAAAAAAATGACATATTTTTTTTGGGGGAGGGGGGTGCTGCAACAACGGTGATGGTGTAAGTGGAAAAGGAGAGAGGTTTTGAGAAAGGCAAGGTTTAAACGCGGAGATGGACGGAGATACGCCGAGGAGTGAGCAAAGAGACTTTGAGGGAGGATGATGGTGGGAATGCGTGAAATATTCATTACCGTTCGGCCGCGCATTGATCGCGCGTTGATTTACTGAGTGCGCAGACTGTGTTTTCTTCCAACGGGGTTTGGGTTTCACGTCACGAGGCCGTAACGTTCGATCATGCGAACGAATCAATGGGGCTTCGACTTCAGGCTTGGAGTGTCTGAGCCGTGGATTTTTCTCCAGGGAACAAAAGCATCGCCGACGCCCGCAGCTCTATTTCAAATACTACCGTTAATTTTTGATCTGTGCGTGTCTCTCAAAACGTGCACAAAATTTAAACTGGTGCACTACTCACGAATTAATCGGCAGAGAGCGTCTCGCTTGGGGTTAAAAGTCATGTAGTTGGCCCAAATAAATTGGTGGTATTATTCATTTTTTAAAAATATTTTAGAAAAACAAATGACAATTGCAGGACAAGCCATTGAGAATGTCCCCCTTGGCTGTTAAATAAACAGTTGCCAAAATAATCCCACGCGATATTAATTGTATTTCTAGACAATTCTCTTTCTCCGTTAGTAAAATTTAGAGGATAAATTCGTTAAACAGGTATATCATCCTGACATCTATTTTACTTTTGCGAGAGGATAAAATGAAAGCGTAAAAATATACTCTTCTGTTTTTCTTGCGTAACACAACAGAAATAAAAGAGTCATTTTTACGGTGGATAGTAATAATGGACGGAAGTGTCGTGTGTTTCACTATCGCACATCTAGATGATAACATGCAAATATTTCACATTAATATGTTACTGGCGCATTCCAATGATGAAAAAAGCCTTTTTGCAGTTCAAAAGACAATTAGGCTTTATCACCACCAATTAGCCGAGGAATAATTTTTGAAGGGGGGATAGTATAGATAAATGCAAAAAAATCTTCGCATTCAATAAATAACGGAGATACAGAGAAACGACCGTTGTTTCCAGAGTTATTCTTCATCTCTACCGTTATTGGCAGAAAGTGCACTTGCAATGCTACATCATTTCGCGTCACGATAGGCATTCATAGTGGTATGGACGTTCGGAGACTAATGAAAGCTTTCCACATCGTGAACGCTCAGCAATACGCTTCATCTCTCCAGACACTTGAAATGAAACTGTCACGGTACTCGCGCCGAGGTAAAAATACTAGAGAGAAGAGACTTGAGAGCGAACGACTGAATATGAGAGATGCCACGAAGTCCGCCCCCCTGGACGAGCTCTCGTCCGTTGATGGATGGTCACTCTCAGCAATTCCATTCATGATGTTGGTAAACAAGTCCGGCTCTCGACTCGCATAAAGACATCAACAAGTAGATCCGCCACTTTCGAATCGAGAAAGCGAAAAGGATATCTTTCAACCTGCGGAATCCCGCATATCAGAATGGCTCTTTCTTATTATCCTTGCTGCTCTTGTTTTATTCGGTCGCTATCTCTCCAGTCCTAGCTACTTTAGCTCCCATATCTTGGAGGGAATATCACTCCCTACCTCCCTCCCTCTATCCCGTGGCCGACCTAAATAACAGATGGAGACGGGTGCTTCGCTCATCCGAGAAGATGATGGTTTGCTCCACGAAGGCGTTTTGTCCCCGTAAAGACGTGTATATCTGATTGACCGATATGCAAAATCAGTTGATCGCTCTATTACTCTCTTAAGTGTGTTCTGTGCTCCACGTGGGGGAGGTCTCAAAAATCATACTTAATAATGCCTCAACTTTGAAAACTACCTCCTCCTCCTCAGCAAATTTTGCATATATAAGGTTCCAGGTTCGAGTCCCGGCCACGGCACAGTTTTACCCTCTGATTTCTCGGCTTTACCATCTTCCACATCACCAGTGTCTTCGTCCAATTTTAGTTACATGTTTCCTATCTCTTTCTTTCACCTTCTGTTCAAATTATTATATATATATAACCATTCATTCACTCACTCGAACCGCTCACTGGCGTAAATAATAAATAATATCGTGTGTATATATATATATATATATATACCCGATCTGTTTTTTATATATGTACCTGATTATGATGCAGTGCATCGAAACTATGGCCGTATTAAATTTTATCTACTGGAAAATTGCCATTTCTGTGCTTCATTATACTTTTACAATAGGATCATTTGCAGTGAATCTATACAGTGGATTCTACACAGTCTCTTCTTTTTGTCTCAATGGCTGAGTTTGTATTTTATGGAAGTAGAATTGAATACTGAATACCGGTATTCATCTGATATGCTTCAAGAATATACACATACAAGTAAGAAATATTGGCATAGTTGTATAATGTAAATTACCAATGTGTTAGACAAGAATATATGGCAGCCTTCAAAATAACCTTTGCAGATGTTTTTAGGGCTTAATACCCCTTATCGAAAGGAAGTGAAACCGTCTGTTAAAAGCAATGTGATCATTTTAACGTAAAATGGAAAAGTTAAAGAGTAATTATGATGATAGTGTTAGCTTTCTCTGAACGTACTGCTAACTTAAAATATTTATAATTCCTGAAGAACGCTGAATACTGCCATTGGAGACCAATTGGTGAAAGAAATAATGTTGGTGAAAGGAATAATTAGAATCTCTTCTGTTTTGGAAAATGTATGTCTTGGGGAAAAAATTAAGTGAAGGAATACACCAACA
The DNA here is from genome assembly GCA_963573305.1 of Pyrrhosoma nymphula. Classification (NCBI taxonomy): domain Eukaryota; kingdom Metazoa; phylum Arthropoda; class Insecta; order Odonata; family Coenagrionidae; genus Pyrrhosoma; species Pyrrhosoma nymphula. The sequence continues at coordinate 134,871,834 of OY754327.1, forward strand.
GCAATAAAATCTAAATTCAAACAAAAGAATGCCTGTAGCATAATTTTGTGCGAGTGAATAAATAATCAAAGGAAAATGTTGTCTGCGCTAAAAAGAGGAGAAAATAATAGATTTTCCTTTAAAGAATCCAAAAAGATTTATGAGGAAAAATAACAATAATAAACTAAACGGAGAGGTTTTCCCAAAAATTGTGACCGTTGTGACTCAACGAGCGTTTATGTTACCGCGGTGAGTTACAAGCATAATAAACATAAATTGACGATGTGAAAAGATTATCTCATTTTTGAATCATTTCCAAGTAATTTTACTATTTCATGTCCACGATATAAACAATCTGCCGATATATTGACTAAGAGTGAACGTTCGTCACAGAGAGTCTTTCATATTTTGTCGATAAAGCATTTTTGGTTTTCGTTTTCTCCGGAGGATTTAGTAAGTAATATCTATACCTTAATACCTATCCATAACTCCATGACAATCATTCAGCGATTCTCGCATTGTTATATTTCGCCGTATAATTGGTTTTTAAGTGAAATGCCTCTTTGAAAAATTAGTTTTAGGAGGTGAATGACTGCACTTCGGCTGGCTAGGAGGGCAGCAATAAAATCTTGCGGGAGGAGGACAACATGTAAACATCTGAACATATTCATGTGGTTGTAAAGGATCCTACAGACGAAGGAAAGCCCGGTAAAATTAAACAAGGTATATTAGACTGGAGAAAGAAGGAAAATATACTGATATGTGGACGAGAACTAAGAGATGCTTAAGATGAGTCAACTTAAAACCACCCAGTCGTGGTTACAAGAGCATGACAAGAAATTGGCAACATTGCACACACATACCTAAATGATTTGACAGTTGAGCGTGACCATTTTTTCTCTCTTGCGACAAAAATTATCTAACATGAAGCACGTGATTTTTAAAAGAATTTTTATGTTTATTCTAGGTATCATAAATATTTTGTTGCCCATTTTTTTAAGATAGACTCTACAAATATATAATTATGCTCTACATTTGAAATACATTAAATGTTTCTGTTCACCTTGAATATTCTTTGATTGTAAGAAAATTAATATTAAATTTGAAGTAAATAAAAATCGATTCTCAGAGAAAATTTTTTTTAACAAAGAGAAACCCCTTTTCTTCTTTAGACACAAAAAATATGACTTAGCGGTTGAAATCAACGGTTGCTGGACTGCATTTCCACGGTGCTTCGAGGGCGGTTGGGACGTTTCCGGAACGATCTCATGGTGTGGGCAACCTGGATCGGAGGACGTAGATGATGAAGAGGCGGGGATAGGATGTGGGGGGGGGAGGGATAAAAAGGGGGTAGGGGCATGGGAATTGTCGGAATTTGACATTCTAGGGAGTGGGAGGGGGATTGTTTTGTGAGGGAGACGACTTCATTCGGACGAAATTGAGTGCATCTGGCCCCTTGTCCCCTCGGTGTTGCCTCGGGAGTAAGAAGGTGGAGGGCGGAGAGTGCGAGGGGGAGGGATTTGGACGGCTGAGCAAGCATCAGGACCTGGCGCATTAAGAAAATTGCTAAATGGAGAGAAATCAGGGAGGAGTGAACTGGCTGGACAAAACGAAAGAATTATACGAATTCCTTCAAGGAGCAAACGATCCGCAAAAAAAGTAGAGAGTATTTTGGACGGGTCCCGAAAGTTGTAAACACTCCGACACCATTTATTCGAGAGCTTTCTTATGGGTGGAACAGGTTGGCGTGGGGGGCTTCACTCTCTGAGGGTCTGGGTTCGAATACTTAATAGTGGTGGAAAGTTTCCGTTGTATCCCTGATCCCTGCTTCGGTTCTTAGTGGAGAGTACTTAAAGATTACTTAGTACTGCTTCTCTCTGATGAGACGTTGGCCATTGAGGACCCTTAGGACGTTTTCCTTACAAGAAGGATGATGCCGACGCAGGGTTTCTGTCCATACTTTCTCCAATCCCCGAGAAACTACCTATCAATCCATCAATCTTCAATGGTTGAAATTAACTCGGCCAAATCCTCAAACAACCCAGCATTCTACTGGAATCAACATACAATCTTTTCTCACCCAATGAGCATCTTTTCACACATGTGACACTCGTCTTTCAACTTCGTCTAATATTGGGCGAAATGTATAGCCCGGAATATATTTACAATCACATTTTAATGCACGTTGTTGACTGCGCTGTTGACTTTGCTTTTCTCAGGCCATTGGGAATAAAAAACGGCAATTTACAACCATATTTCATTGTTGGCATGGCTAGTGTTGTACGTAGTCTAGATGACTTTTCTCTTATCCTTCCCCATACATGTTTCACACGACCACTCCTCGATTGCACCTTCATGAGTGATGCAACTGTTACAAACATGTAAAAGAACTTATTGGAAAACTTAAATGGCAAATTTTCATCTTTTAATTCATTCTTTAGCGTTACACAGAAAAGTCTTGAGTAACCCTGATATATTACGCATTTGTACGCCTAACGTAGATTAATCGTGATTTTTATCGGCCTATGTCTACTAAGTTAAGTACAGTAAATTACTATCGGAGTTAGATTTATGTTCCATGCGAATCATAAGTCATATTTTTCAATGAAGTGTCAGTATGACCAATAGTAACATCTTTCTGAACATCATTTCTTGAAGAAATCGTGAAAATTAAAAATGAAAAAGTAACAACTTTGTTCGTGACAGTCGGAAGATTATTAAAATGAGACATGAGTGCTTTCTCAGGGAAGGGAAAGCAATAAAGTTTTTAAATATACTTTAATACAAATCAGATAAGTCACGCGACGATTGGAGTTCGCAAAAAATAGCGGCATATTCCCATGGTGACGAGGAAATACTGAATTGGTTAACAACTGATCTCTTTATCGTCAGATAGTACTTGGCTATCTATGTTTCAACATAGAGTAAAAATACTCATATTCTTACGTAAACTTACTCTATGGTTTCAACTAATATGGTAAGCAGCTGAGTATCCAACGGAACTTGGCATCAATTGATTAATTGATGTAATATACCATGTATACAGCAGGATCTTGAATATTACAAAGTCTACCATTACCTATTGTAGAAAATACCTTTTGCCTTACTTCTAGACACGAGTTAAATCTTATTTTTCTTTTGCCCTAATAATTAGTTGTTATTCCATCAATTTATTTCATATATAATAATCTAAGTTAAGAAATAAGATGAACTTACGCTGGCGAGTTATCTAAGAATAGCGTCATGGCAACAAAATGAAATAAATTTTGCAATTAGGTAGGCATCAGGTAGGATTCCCAGCTTTATTTTGGAATAAATGGGGACATATGGGGGGGATATGTAGCTGATATTTTAAAAAAATTGGAAAATATTGTTAATTTTTTAAAGATGAGTGGCAGAATTGTAATTTCGTGAGATTTGAAAGTAAGAGATGATACTTACTAAATAGAAAATTCATCAGGATATTACTCTTTACATAGACGAACAATAAGTAGGCATCACGAACTTACATTACACACAGTACTAAAGTAAAGGTTTTTACTGGCTCCTTTTCTTCAGTCCAGTAGTGGTTTATCAATGAGAATATCCTTTCTACTGGCGCGTTTGAACCTGGGAGTGTAAAACAAAAGCTCACAAGAATTTGAAAGTCTCCGATACGTATGCATATGTTTTGAAAGAGATTTAACATTTGAGCCCATCTGTCAGATGACTTTTTTACAGAATTGTTCCAATGTTTTATTTTATCTCACTCAGAAAATTCTTCACAACTGTGTTTCAATGAATTTTTCTCCTTTATAATCACTTCAGGAGCCTTATTCACAACTGACCAAGAAGTAGGACGGCTCTTAACGTGAAGCTAGTTCATGATTCCAAGTTTTAATTATTCCACTGCCCACTCTTCAACACAATTCTCTTTTTCTACATAATAACATAACTATAGAGAATTTGTTAAAAAGTCCATCTCTGAAATAAGTCATCCTACCAAATTGGAAATGTGGGATTGTACAATACTTTCCACAAAACATTACTCTTTCCTGGTTTTTAAATTTCATCTGAAGAATATCAATTTCAAGCTTTACCTCAAAGTCGGATACTTTTTAGGACAGTTTCAGTAAATATACTGAAAACAAGATGAAGGAATATAAGATACACATAGTTCAGCGTATGAATGAAAAAATCATGAATGACTCTGGCTAATTTGTACTGGCTTAGAAAGTAGGATTTCTGGTGATCATAAATTTCAATGAACCTCTTCAACGCCCAAGAAAGACAGCCCGAGCCAGCTGTTGCTCAGTTAAGCTTCATAACTCACATCTGCTAAATCACAGGGTTTTTTGTGAGTTTCAATTCTCACCGTGTAAACGTGGAAGTAAGAAAACACTTCACCTAAAATTTGTTAAAAGTCTACAGGTAAAATGTCAACTGCTGCCTGTGTCGCAGTGGTAGTTATGTGTGCTACTCAACCTATTCCTGCAATATTCCTTCCAATTTTGTTTTGTAGTTTATAGTAAACATTATTTTTCCTTTCCTTCTATGACCCCCAAAATTAGTATTGGTGTCGTTTGCATATATCCCAATAATTTTTTCCCTAACTCCATATTAACTAGAAGTTTCCCATGTGTAATCTGTAAGAATATCGATTGTTTCACCTGGTAGATTTTGAAATCCAAATATGCACGTTTTTATGCAAAAATTCTATTTTGTACATTTTACAATGAGTATTGGAACAATTTTTTTACCAATGTGTTTTGATGCATCAACAGATAAACCAACAGAACTATCATCTTTCAAACGATTTTTAATTGCATTTTCTATTTCTGGCTGGAGTATATTTAGAGCAATAGCTCTGAAAGTAAAATTTTTGTCTAAAAATCATTTCATGAGAGAAGTGCATTCCATGCTTTTGAAACTGTGGTTATGTTTTATTGAATGAAAAACAAGTGACCAACTGCACTACTAGTACTCTTTTTTGAGTTACACATAAATTCTTGTTTTTAACAAACAGACGTACACTGAGTGACTAACTTCACTTTCAGCTGTTTTTCATTTTAATTTTAATTTTGACATGATCGTTGATGTCCAACCTACCACCCTGATTACTGAAATACAGATTTGCAAACAGCGTATAAATCTTTAATCCAAGAATTGTCTTCTGGATCTTGCCTTAAAAATGGAAATTCTGTCTTCATTTTATCTGTAAAGTGGATTTGCCGTCGTTTCTTCCCTGAAGATTTGCAACTTTCAGCTTGCGATCACTTTCTTTGATGACATTTTAATCCTAGAAAATGAGCGATACCATATTTGGGGTATTATAAATTAATAAGTGATCTATACAAAACTCACTAGTAGGCAACCAGTTGTGGTCTGCAACAAAACAAGAAAAACGATTAACATATTTTATTGGCACGTTTATGAATGTACTTAACGACATGAATTGCAACGCAGTAACCACAGCGTGTGACGGAACTAATAACTAGTATTATAGACAAATTAATTAACGAGCTCAAGAAGTTTATTTTCTTGATGAAACCAACCAAACAAAATAAACTTGAAGCAAAGAGCGGCCGAGATCGTCGAGATTAAAATATAGTTAATTTCAATACTGATATGATCGAAGCGAAGGATACGCAAGCGCCGTAGTAGAATTTTGCAGCTTTAATTTTTAAGGACAGACATTTTGGCCGAAAATTTAGAGACTCACGCATTTCTGTAGTTATTTATGATTTCGGTGGCAAAATTCCGGGACATCTGGTGTACCGGACGGTTTTTCTCGGGACACCGGGACTTACGTCGTGAATCCGGGAATGTAGGTACCGGCCAAACTGGTACGTCTGGGAAGCCTTTAGGAAATCACTTCATTCCTTTTTGAGCTATATCACTGCAAATAATTAATATTCCATGATAAGGAGAGCTAGTTGTGAGTTGTAAAAAATACTCAGAATACGGAGATGGAACTCTTGTGTTTGGAATAAAAGTATTGTATGTGAAACAATTCATGGTTCCATTTAAGGAGATGGTAGGTTGTTTCTAGCTATGAGCAAGTTTGGTGGATGTGTCGATAAAAATAAATTGTTAAGAACCCGCGAATAAATTGATGCCAATCAAAATTGTCTCAGAAAATGGTTGAAAATAGTTGAAAAATCCCTAAATGAACCTGGTAACTTAGCTCCAAGGAGATCAGAAATTTACCTTCAAATACTTCTCACAGTTGTGGAATTGCCTGTCGAGCACACAGGTACAAAGCGAGATAGCACGCCCATTTTTAGCTGAATAATTCAGATTTTACCCGACGAACTCCCGACGATTATCGTCTACCACGTTGAAAAAATGGAAGGAAAGAAACCTACGACAGCTCACGAGTTCAATCTATCGGGTAGCTTCATGAAAGCACACTGAACTTTGGCCTCCTTAGTGTTTATAATCCTCTTGCTTACCTTCATGCGATGCTGAAAATTGCTACTTTTTTTTAGATATAAAAGCGCCGAATAATATAGAAGCCAAAATGCGAGAGTTGAAGGTGAGTGTGTGGATTATTAAGAAACTCAATGGAGGGCAGAGAGAGAGAGAGAGCTCTCTATTACTGTGGAGTCCTTTGGTCGAGGCGAAAATAAGTTGTTCTATGGAACAACAGTGAGGGACGAGGTTATAGGGGATGGCATGTTGCAGAGCTGGTTGTTTGTCGGGGAATGGGAAGGAAAAGTTAGGAGGGGTCTGGTCCTGTGGCGAACGTTGCGTTGGGTGAAAGACTACTGAGGGAAAGGCGTCTGGTATGGATTTGCAGTGTTTCGGCGGGACGTGGAACAAGGAAGTGGCCGCTTGGCGCCCATAAATCGTGGGCGTGCGGGAATGGGAAGGTGCGATGGGAATCCGAGGAAGGGGAGGCGGAGGGAAGGAGAGAGTGGCATGGTGGTTATTGAGGACGGAGAAGCTGAGGGAGAAAATTCTGCCCCGTGATTTTTGAGTTCCGGCCGAGCGAGAATGTTCGTATCCACTCCTCTTAATGTAGAAAGGGAAGAATAAAAACCGTTATGGAGGTTATAAAAAGGACTGGCGTCCTCAAAATTATTTTCAACCGGGATTTTTTTCCTGCAACCCTACTCTCCTGACTCAGCTTGCAATCAAATTGCAGTTTATGTCCCAAGCAAGGCACTCGTAAAAAAGTCTCACAATCTGAGATGTTCCTAATCAACTGTAAGAAAAATTTATAGGAGAAAGAAATTAAATAATATTTATTTATGAACTTAGATTGTGGATCGTCGAAAGTTATACCGATGTAAAGTTACAGTCGAAAAATACCTTTTTGGCGTTTCGCAAAGACGGGTGGCGCTATCTCCAACCAATCATGAGAAAACATAATGATACATTATCTTCTCCATTAATGTGTTAGCCAATCGGGTACTGACAGGGTTTTAATCTGGCAGGTAACAATTTCACGGGAGTGATCACGGTTCTCCATAACGCATGCGCTGGCGTTATCGCTATTTTTCGATTGTACTCATGATAGTGAAAACGGGATCATCAATCTTAAATGTTATCAGATGCTTTAAATCACTAGTTTTCATTTATGAAGTGCGTTCTAAGGATAATTACGGTGAATATTGCCCTTCTAGAGCAGTTTGTCTTTTGGATAACGATAACGACGACGCAATAGAAGGATCCGTGATTCCACCCCACGTTACACCTACACCAGGTTAATACGGAGGTAATAGATCCTAGCCAGTGTTCCCGGGAGGTTTCTTCTTCCCACTGGCAATTTTTACGGTCCCAATTTGGTCAGTAAATTGGAAAATATACTTCATTGACCCAATAATTATAGTAACACTAAACATTTCAAGAAAAACTCAAATATAAAAGAAACCAAGCCAAAATTATATTTTTGATCACAACCAAAGTGATACTGTTTGGCGTCCTGGGCAATAGATGCGCAAGAAATTAAATCCTCTTCTACCTCTATTTAGGAACTTCTGATTTATCGTATACCTTTCAAAGGAGCGTGACTCTCTGAAAGACTGCGTTTTCCTGACTTCTGCCCCGGTTGAACAGCCCTCACTACGTCTTTGGTATTAACTAACAGTGAAATTTATACAATTTTTTCTAATAATTTGTGTCAATTAAGTAAAAAAACGAATTTTGGGAGCTACTCAGAATCTTCGGGAAATACGGTTACCCTGTCTCGATTCCCGAAGATTCCAAAATGTCGGGAATTAAGTCCAAAATGTCGGGAACATTAGTGAGCTCCACCCACACCCATCACAGCTAGCGTTCGGATGACGACTTGCAGTGACTCACATGTTACAAGCGTATTTTGGAACCCTTACACAAGAAAAAAAGGACATGAGAAAAAAAGACAAGGGAGGGAGACTTAAGTTTTTTTTCAAGCAATTTGATACTGAAATCCGTAAGAAAAAAAGCTGGAATAAATCCGCCATTCTTACGGGACAAAATCCTTGGTAATGAAGACTGGAGAATGGAGGAAAAGGTCCTGAATTTACTATGACAACTTCTCAAAGTAATTCATGCCTATTTTAAATGCATAATGATGGTGGGAGTGTTTTCTTTAAGAGATACGCGAAGGGCATTTGACTACTGCGTAAAATACTCCAAGAGGGGGCCATCTCCGGCAAATTACCCCGGAAAACCTACTTGACTGAATGGCTATAAATAACAGCCGAAATGTGAAATAAAATGGAGGGAAGCACAGTGGGGGATCCCAAGATTTAGTGACGGGTCAACTCTTTAAAGAATTCGAGAATGGAAGAAGGAAGGGAATTGCCTTCATGGACGCCAGGAAGCATGGATTGTGCTTGGGGTGTTTTCAAAATAAAAATTACCACAGAGAACATTGTTCAGAATTTCAGTTTATTATAACGTTGAGATTTAGATGGATGATGACGCTTAAACAAATGAAAAATTGTAATAGGTATATTTTTCCAGCACCACCACCGTTGAGCTTTTGAGCAATAATTTGTCTACGCTTTATATTTGAATGGTAGAGATTGCTCATTCTTGTTGCCTGTTCCTAACAATTGTATTGCCTCAAAACCTGATAAAAATACATGTAGCTACCCTTAATAGTCAAGAAAAAGTAAGATTAGGGGTGGTTTTATCGTCCATACTGTGCAAAAATATTTGCATACGGAGTATTATCTCAAGAATCGGAATGGAGTACAATATTTTAACATGTTTTGGAATCAGTTTAGTGGTCCAAAAGCAAAAGTATCCGGTCAGCGATCGAAAGATCTCGTTTTAAATTCCAGGAGGTTCATGTTTACACTCAATATGAATACAAAAGCTATAATATTAGCCAAGCATAGGTAGTAGTAGACCACAAGTAGTTCAATAAAACTAACTGCATGAGTGTGCCTGTCACAAACCATGTCGTAGGGCTCCAGACGTGTCATACTCTCTCTGCTGCTTAAATGTTTAAGCACTGGCCAACAGTTGGTTTGGGGAGGTGACCAACAATTGAGGTTGAGTCATTAAGAATAGAAGGGTAAGAAGGTCTGGGAAGAATAATTACAGGAGTGGAGGGAGGTTAGAAAGGAACCCGGTGACGGTATTACCCTGCTCCTGATTCTATGTAACGGACGGATAACTACTCTTGAAATGATTTGAATGATAGATGATAAAATTAATCTTGAGAAAATGAACTAAACACAAATTACATTTCCTCTAAGTTTTCCAAAATAGCTTGGGAAGTCAGTAGTATGAGGCTTCAAAAGACGTGTGGAAACTTAGTTGCCTTATCTCCAATGCCTATGAGTTAGACATCACCTTTACCGTGGCATGCTAAGGTCTACTCTACTAAACAATACAGGAAGATATAAATGTGAACAGTGTTTTTTCATTGTGTTAATAGATACAGGGAATGGATAATATCATCTGTAGGCATGTCCTTACTGACTGACCGCCGCTGACGGCGCGCCGTGCCCTTCTCGACAGCAAATTTTTCATGAAAATAGTCAATGGAAACTCTAGGTCATCGGAACTTCTTTCTCTTTTCTCCTTACGTGTTCCTTCACGAACTACAAGACTGAAGGAGCAATTTAATTGAACCACACCACGTCTCTCTGTCTCCAAACGGTCTTTTATCTACAGACTCCCATCTACGTGCATGCCACGTTGAAAAGTGTCCTATGAATTCGATCCATACCATTCATTCCGTATCTGTCGCACTTCTTCCTCATCCTTCCTCATCTGCTCTCGTCATTCGCTCATTTTTTGTTTGGTTCTAATTTGTTTAGAGTTAAATGCTCCTTTGTCATTAATTTATTTAATGCTACTATTTGTTACATGGTTCTTTGTTTATTTGTTTTGGATTAATGTTGTTATTTGTCCATTATAATTGACGTAGAGCTGTTTTTGGACGTGAACAATAAATAAATAAAAATAAATAAATAAATGAGGAGATTATGCCATGCATATAAGTAAAAATGCCGTCTATTATATTTATTGAGAGACAATGTCTCGTTCATAAAAAAGCAATCGGTTAAAAGTAATTAAGTCAGGATATACACTCATCGAAAAAATATTTAATATAAAAAAACTGCAATTTATTACAGCTTTGAAAACTAATAATGGACACGACCCATGTATTTCTTGACCAATACTTTGATCAATTGAAAATTTAAGACTTTAGCATATACTCTTATCATCAAAGCACAGGTTCCACGAAAACGCAAATATTTTTATTCCTTTTTTAGGTCAATAAGCAGCGAGGTGGCACGTTAGTGAAGATGCCGCTCTGCCCATAGCCGCAAAGTCTTGGGTACCAATACTGGAAATTCCTCCGGAACTTCATAGGAACCCTATTAATGTTATTTCCACGGTAGTAGAACATTTTGAGAAACCATAAGTGGCACAGGAGAAGAAATTGGCCATTTACATTCGGAGGAGTGTGAGGACTGACCTGTCTTCGAGCTTAGCGCAAAATAATCGCGAGACTCCATTTAAAAGTAAACCATCTTTTCTTCACGCAGAAAGGAATAGCCGTCGGATTGCAAAAGAGATTGATAAGTCCCCGGAAAGAAGCTGGGTCACCGTTTTAAATCTCAGCTTGGCCAAAACTTTTATCAGATTGCGAAAAGGTTTCCAATTCTTATGACCGATTTTTCAACTAAATCTTCCACCAGGTTCTAGCACCCATCGGATAGGGGAGAATGGGGGAATGCCGGTATGTTAAGGAATTTTCCACCTAAAACGCTCTTTATCAAATCCAAACGTATTATTATTATCTTTTCCAATGGAATGGAATGTCTAGATTATGTTACAGATATCTTCTACGTCTAGCACTGAGATGTACAATGTAAAAAAAATTTAAAACTATACCTACAACATCTACCGGCATTTCCCGACCCTTGGAGAAATAGCAGTAGGGTTATTGGCCATGTATCTTATATGGATTAATTGGTCATTGTAATAATTTTGTATCAAACACACATTTAAAAATATATAAGAGGTTGAAGGTTGAAATACTTATTTCTTTCATATGAGTACACACTAACTCTTTATTTCTAAGAAATATTATAATAAAAAAAGTAAAAATAGGTTTAATTAATGTCAGTCTTACAAATCAGACTTTGTTTGTATAAATTTGACTTAAAGAGTACCTTAATGAACATATTTTCAAGTCTTGTTAATTAAGAGATATTACATTAATTATATTAAATCTTAATAGATAGTAATCTACCGAGTAGAAAAGTCATATTGTCAAAAAAGTCAAGCCTTGATGAACTTATCACATAGGAATCCATCTGGTGAATCCGCTGCACTGCACAAGGAATGCACCCAAATGCCACAGCTTGTACATCTGTACCAAACCTCTCCATCCTGTCCAAACTCACCACATACAAAGCATGTATTTTCATTTTCAGTGCCAGGTAAATCGTCCATTTCGTCATCTTCACATAGTTTTTTTTCATCGATATTCAAATCTTCATCTTCAGATTCAGACAGGTCTTTCTTCTTCTTTTTGTTTTTATTTTGCTTAGGCTTTAAGACCCTTTTTGGACCCCTTTTACTAATTAGGCCCTTATCTTTTTTAATTGACTTTGTAGGCATTGGAAAATCTAACTGACGAAGAAGCTCTTTTGTGCGTTTTTTTAGTTCTGCGTTTTCTTTTTGTAATTCCTTATTCTTCTTTTTATCTGCAGCAATTTCCAACTCTTTCTTTTTAGGAGTAGACGTCAAAATCGAAGATTTTTTCTTTTCCTTTTGTTTGAATTTAGCGGGAGCAGAAGATTTTGATGGAAGGGGGATTAGGTCCTCAAATGTGACTGCGGGAACTTGGTTAATGACCAGGGGCTGTGATGGTTGGTCCTCAGCGTTGCTCGGTGAAACTGAAGCTGTTCCTTGTGTTTCAATTTCCATCTCGTCATTTTCAACAACTGGAAGATACTGGTTAGGTCCATCTACAAGTGCATCTGCGGTACAGTAGTCAATATCAGTAAATATATTTGGGTTAAAAGGGTGAATACCAGTGGCTTTAAAACCAGACACAGTAACTCCAACAGTTGCCACCCTTGAATATGCTTGGTTAAAGAGCCCTGCTAATTCATACGGGGTAATTCTTAAGAGCCTTTCTGACCTCATATGTCGATCACACTCTGCTTTAAATGCCCCTTTAAGTGGTGAATAAAATGTAACATCGAGGGGCTGAAGTCGATGCGAGCAGTGGGGAGGCAACGACACAATGGTAACTCCGTTGGCCTTACCTACATAGTTCGTATGCCTCTGTTGTTGTACGGCTGTTGTGATTATCTAATATCAGTAGTGTTGGATTCTCCTTAGTCGAGTTCGTACTACTAATGAAATGTTTCAGCCAGGTTGCAAATAGGCCCTCGTTTGTCCAGCCCTTGGGAGAGCACTCATAGATAGCACAGGGTGGACCATCTTTTTTCAACAGGGGACTCATCCTTTTACGGGGGTAAATAAACATGGGGGGTACGAAATTCCCAGATGCACTCATTGCACACATGATCGTAACAAATTTGCGCCTCTCCCAACTAGTTACGGAGCCTACTCTTTTTTTGCCCTTCGTAGCCAAAATTGTGCCAGGTTCTTGGACTGTGGTAATTCCAGTCTCTTCTGCATTGTATATGCGATCAGCTGTAAATTTGGTTTTTCCAAAAACTTGTTCTAAAGTATCAAAAAACAACTTTACATTTTCACGGCTAAAAGCAGTAGCCCTGTTGATGCTCGTGGCTTCTGGTTTTCTGGTAGCCACAGAGGGATTTCGTTTTAAAAAAGCATATAACCAATCTCGGCCTGCCAATTTCTCATTATGTGGGAATCTGTGAGGTATTTTATTTTTCTCCGCGAACTCATAAGCAACTCTCCTTACTTCATGAGCTGTCAAACCATAGAAAATATTAGACAAAAATTTTATCCGCGTGGCTAGAGCATCCTCTTGCTCCTGGGAAAAGGTGCTGTTGCGCCCTAATGATGGTTTAGTCTCGTTCAACTTTTTTTGCGTTCTTGAAGCGTGCTAAATGGAATTTTAAATAGTTTACTAGCTGCATTTATTGATGTTCCATTTTCTATTGCTTTCAAAGCTTCTTTAAGGGTTTCTTCCGTCCAGCTCCCCCTGGTTGTAGTACGTTTATAATTTCTTGGCATCTGTAACAGAGCCAACCAAAAATATTAAACCTAGCATTAGAAAAAAAAAATGTTTTGCTTATTACTTTTTTACCGTATACAACTGTTTGCGGGAGCGCTGGTAAGCTACTGCCATTACCCCATCGTGTTCTACCGGGATTACCAACAGCGCAAGGTACACAGAAACTAACCTAAAACTTTGGACATAAACGTTTAAACTACATAATTAATACATTAAATTGAAGCCTACTAAGTATACCACCTGTGGTAATTGTATTATTAATTAAAAATAAAAGCAAATCGTACTTACTGTGAGTTGAAAACAGGTGAAAATTAGAACAAACACATCGAGAAAACTTAGAGCGTCGTCGCACCAAAGCAAATGACTCCGTAATGGCGGAGTTTGGAATTTTACTTCCTCAGAGCGCCGCTAGATCGCAGCACAAATCAGACATCAAAACAATCTGTTGTCTATGGATATACACAGCATACCGGGGCTACCTGACTACCGGGATCCCCCCAATCCCCCCTACTTAAATGAGAGACACACAAATAAGGAAAATAAAAATTGTGGAGTACATCACGATAAGTGTTCTTGTAATGAGTGATATAACCCTGGACGAGAAGATCTAACGGTTTTTTTCCGCTATTTATGCTTCAATAATGACGAGAAGGGTATACCACAAATCATATTTGCAATCTTAGATGTAACTTAGCATTGACAATGTTGATGTGATGATACCTGTTCCGGAAAAAATATTACATGAGTATCAGCTTCCCTTTCGAATCTCAGTGTGGGAGTTACAGGAAGCATTAGTATGTACCAAGTAATTTATAGTTCAGAAATGCAAATTTGATCTTCCAGAGATACCATGTTTTTTGAATCCCCAGAGACAGAGATGGGTAGAGTAGTGTTAGTCGATAAAGGAGACTTGAAAATCAAATGGGCATTAGCTTACTTCTGAAGCAATGGGTTGAGAATTGAACTACAGCTGAGTAACTTATGTCCGTTGTAAAGTACCATATAATGAAATAGAAAATGTGGGACGATCGAAATCTACGGATTTAGTCAAACTATGCAGAAATTCGAGAATGATGTTTAAACCAATAAGTTTGTGATAAATACGTTAAAGACATGCAGAGAGTGGTTTTCTTTGAATTGGAATATAGACGGCTGAATAATCAGACCATAGATGAGATGACATAAAGATAAAATGGGGGAATTATGAAAACAAATCGATGGTAAAATGAAGAACGAGGAGAAGAGCGGAAAAAGTTAGAGAGGACAAGGAAATATTGCCATCTCCAGATAAAATGATATTGAAGTGGATTTAGGACGTACACATTAAGACTCGATAAGTCTGCTAGAAAAATTGAATGGAAGACAACGAAAGGGGAGAATAGAAGATAAAATTGGGTTGTTTTATGTGACGAAGGCTATCGAACAAATGTGAAAAAAATGGCAATAGAATTAAAGAACTTATGGACATCAAGAAAACTAGATTGGGTAGAAATATGAGAGTGCTGCTGGTCAATAACGGTTCATTAAATTAGACAGGTGAAACAACTAGTTAATTAAAATAATTTATGATATGAAAGAGAAAACTCATTGAATTCAATCTTCTAATGGGCTTTCATATAGCCTTTAACGAAAATAAGCTTAAATACTAAAATGAAATATACATTTATATTTCCGACCATAACTTTCAACGGAACTTCTCATAACCGAGGGAATATGCCCTGTTTACACTCCTTACTACATGCATCGGGTTACCGCATCCTTATTCGTGATACTCGAGATAGCCGGAGGACGCCGTGATCATCACTATAATTCACCGGTCAGAGATTCGTATGCTGTTTCGGTTAAACGAGGTGCCACTGCAATCCCAAATCGTTCTCATTAACTCTCCCTATCTCGTCAACACGAGTGCAGCAAAAAACCTGTCTCAAACACGAGCATTCAGTATCAAGAAACTTCATTTTACGATCGATTCAAAATCGATTTCGGTGAGATCTCTCTTTCTCTTTGCACCGAGGAGGACGACCAAACCGGAGTGCAGATCTTTCTTATTATCTTTTCGGTCGCCGAGAACAAGATCGCGTGGACCGGGGCGGGAGGGAAATAGACTTCAAGAGGCGAGGTTTCAGTGGGGACGAGCTCGGAGCGGGAATCCTCGTAATGTGCCTGGATTCCGAGAGGTCCACCTTTTGAGAGAAATGGGACGAGAGGAGTCGGAAACACGAGATGTAGCGGGGATGGTGTCCCGGGCGAGACTGATGGCACGCTTGAGTATCAACGTGGCGTCAGTGTACCAAACTTCCTCCACCGAAGGTGATGAGGTGAAAGGGCAATTGCTAGAAGAGGATGGGGGGAAGAGGTAAGGTGAAAAATTATTACGTGGACAAGGATGGTGACCATTAGCACTAAATCGAAAAGGAATGGTCCGTTGGTGGTTTTTGGAGGTGACCGACCGCTGAGGTCATTTCACACGGCGGATTGGAATATTGTTAAGGGAAGGTTTATTTGGGAAATGGAGGAATTTTGGGGGGGGGGAGAGAAACCCGGCATTGACATTAGCCTACTCTTATTGAAAGGCGCAAGGAGTCAACTTTGTCATCAAAATGTCAGTTAAATGGCCACCAGGTCTAAGTGGCATTTTAATTAAGGCCTGAGTCTTATGTGCGGATGGAGTACTACCCCTAGGACTGGTCACTGGTTTTAATATTTTCTCGGCGTGAAAAGCAAATATTATGAGTTTTTCCATCGACAACGCTCACTCCCACTAAACGACTATAATATTCTCTCAACTTACAACTCATATAATATTCAAAACTCAAACTCTCATTTAACATCGAGTTAAGGTAAAGACTACGTCACCTTTCTATTAACGTTCACCAACATAATAAAACCGAGCCCTAAGGTGATTCCCACATATCGTAGCACCCAAGTATTGAACTACGTTACACTAAAAAATCTCCACCACAACCAGTAGTCAAACCTAGGCTCTTCAAGATGGGAAGCCAGTTCTAAGATATTCAAAATTGTACCCTGATAATGAGAGTCTATTATCATGTACTATTCCCCCCCCCCCTTATCAATTTTCTTATCACAGGGGTTCTAATAATTATTCTTTCGCGCGGTCCTAAACACGCGACGTTATATACTTGTATCAGCCCGACACACAAAAGGTACCCTTCACTTTATCACTTCTTACCTTGAGAGAGATCCTTTCCTTTCGGTAGTCCTTGGCGGCAAAGGTTAATGGATTAATTCATGCACTAAAATGATACACTTGAACAGTACATATATTTATAATAACCCATTTATTATTTACTTATGAAACAAATTCACTTTAGTTACTCAATTAATCAATATATGTTCCCTTCTCAAATATATTCGTATTAATTTATAATGTTGTTCTACTTCACCGGATATTGTACAAAGTGAATTTCGCCGATACTCTATGTCCCAGTATCTGTTTATCGGATTCCTGGATCCTTCCTTAACACAGGACACTGGCGTTGGTAATTGCTGTCCAAAGCTGCTTACTCCCGGCAAATTATCACTGCAAAAACTCTCGTATGACTTTCACTCGATAAACGTCTCTTGTGGCTCCCTTGTTAAGAAGAAGCAGAAGAAGAAGCAGCGTTCCTTGTTTGACAATCCCTTTTATACTCTCTCATCTCCCCTCCTGTATGTTCTAGAACATTCCAGGTCTTCTCCCCTTCTCTCGTATCTGATAGGCTATTCCCCTTTCATTATTATAAGTTTGTTTACGTAAACAGAAAATGGTATTGTTTAAAGTTGTTTTCATAACATAGACGGCATTGTTATAGTTTGTTTACGTAAACAGAAAATGGTATTGTTTAAAGTTGTTTTCATAACATAGACGATATTGTTGCCTCGCGGTAGCACGTGTTCCCAAAATATACACAATGGCGTCCTTAATCGTATACTTATGCCAACACGGCCAAAATGGCGTGTTACATTAGCCCCATTAAAATAATGACTTGGAAATATAAGAAAGGAATTATTTTAAAGCCTTCAAATGTAAACTAACGCGGCCCCAACGCCTTCAAACTTTAGCCTCCCTCTAAATAATGTCTGTGCCCAAGTAGATTGTGTTACAGCAGAAATCACACATGAATACATTTATATCAATAAACACAATTACAAACAGCGTCTCCTCCTTTAACTCAAGACATATGATATACCATATGACAATATGGTCTCTTCCCTTTCTTCCTTGCTTGAAATAGGCAAATAACCAATGAAAATCTTATTCACGTAATTTAAAATCAAGAACATATTATATAAATCGACGTTATTAACTGATACATTGAACGTGAATATAACGTGCAAATAATAAAACTGTCCATCTTCTTCTCAGCATTCATTCTCACTTTTAACCCCTTAAAAACACTGGGTTATCAAAAGGCCATAATTCACATTACACATATACACTTCACAGCACTTAAAGTTCCTTCAGGTGATACACTCTCCCTCCTTCCGGCTCAATCTACGTCCACGAGCCCATTCATACATAAGAAAACACGAATCAAATAATGGCAACATGACACTGAATATACACACATTGAGAAAAGATATCACGAAACATACATATTGTGCTAATCCACCTGCCGCCAAGTTCAACCTCTCTCTCTCGTTCGTAAGCTCCCCTCGCATGTCGGGCCCTGATACAATGTATATTATCGGTAAACAGTTCTCCCTTGCTTGAACGGATCAAATTATAATGTTGCGGCGCTAGCTTCCTCAGTTTAATGACTGCGTGCTATGGTCAGTTGGACTACGGTCTTCTTCTCGTGTGCTCGTGTGATGTGAATGATACCAAGTTCTGTGCTATTGTTCCCTATATGGTTTAATATTGCTGAAGTGGAAAGTGCCTCGTATCTCGTTCTTTTGAGGATTAAATACTACACACGTGGCTGGCCCTCGGAATTCTGAAATCTCATATGGACCTTCGTATAACGCCAGGAAGCTGTGATAAATCCCCCTTTGCTCATCGGATACCGGATTGGTACGTACTAAAACCTTATCACCTATTTTAAATTTCGCTCTCTTCCTTTTATCTTTCTTCCTTCTTCTCTCCGCCCGTTTTTCGCCTTTTTTTATGATATTTTCACGTATCCTAAATATATCATTTGCGATCTTCTCGGAGTCACTTTCTTCTAAGCTTTGCTCTCGTGGTTCTTCCTCGCCATCCGTCTTCCCATATTCCTCGCTGGTTTCTATGTGCATGTTGTCATATTGTGCGTCCATTCGCATTTCCCTAAACTTACATGCGATCTCCTTTTTTCCTTCACTTAGGGTTATAATCCTGCGATCGTACTCAATCTTCGCGGATAGTTGAGCTAATGTGTCCGTCCCGATTATGAATGGTTTGATCAGCTCCGGCACCACCGTGCAGGCCATATTTGTGGTGAATCCGTCTATCTCTATACTCGGACAGATCTGCCTCCTTATAATTCCACTTCTCCTTCCGACGGCTCCAGCTATCCGGATTCCTTTGACTGGTACCTCCAAAGCGTTTCGCAGTGCATTCTGATTCTCCCGATAAAACTCCTCGCTAATGCACGTTAGCTCCGATCCAGTGTCTATCAGTGCATTCACAGCCACTCCTTCCATTTGAACCCTAATCTCCGGGCATTTAATTACTTCCGGCCTATCCGCTTCTTTCTCCGTCAAGAAATCTCGAGGTGACTCAAAAACATTGCATATCGTTTCCTCCTCCGTGTGGGGTTCTATCTTCTCCTCTTGTGGTGGTGTCCGTTTTATTCTCACTTTCCGTATCTTTGCCCGTTGCTCCTTCGGTATGTCCCAGAATCCCTCTTCGTCTTCCGGCCTCGGCATGTTGGGACCTTCGTCATGCTTTGCCGCTAATAGTTTTCCTGCTCCGGCTTCCCTGCGGCGTTGCTTTCTTCCGCCATCATGGAATTGACAGGGCGCTCTCTCATCGGTGGGCGCGCCTCCGCCATATTGTTTTGTCCTCGGCGTCGATCAGCTGGTCTCTCGCCCGGCCGTTGAGAGTATCCCTCGCCGCGAAAGTTATCGTCTCTCCGTCCGTCTCTCTGCTGGCTCGACGCTTGCCACTCTCGTGGTTGTGACCTCTTCGAGTCCCATCTGTACTGCTGGTTGTGTTGGGATGTGTCTTCCGGTGTCCTCCACGTACGGTCTCCATGGGTCCTTGGGTATTGGTCTCCCCATCTTCGGTGTCCAGTCGCCTCGGAGTTTCCGTCCTCTCGCGGTATGTTATCATAGCGGGCCAATAACGTCAAGAATTGCGGGATTGTATTTACATTATTTGAAATCATGCCGACGCTCACTTCCATGCCAAAGTGTTTCTTGAGAACAAGAATGATCATTCCGTCCTCCATTGGCGGCGTCAACTCCCTCGCTACGCTAATTTTGGCCGTCGCATATTCTACTCGCGTGAGCCCTCCGTTCTCCTTGTATTTTCCCGTGTCGAAACTCCGTTTTATCAGCATTTGACGTTCATCTCCCCAAAACTGCTCCGTGAAAATAGCTTGGAAAGCGTTCACATCTTCATACAGGTGTCGGGTCGCAGAGAACCATTCCTCTGCTCTCCCAACCATTCCTTGTCTGATGACCTGGAGCATCATCTGGTCAGGTAACCGATATATCTCTTGGTATTCGCACAGCTCCTGTAGGTATTTCATGGGTCTTGATGTATGCCTCCCGTCGAACGTTGGGACCTTTAATTGTACCATTCCCGCGGGTGCCGTTGTGACGTTAGGTCTCCTGCTTTCCTCACGCACGATGCGTCGGACTGCCTCTTCATCTAGCCCAGCTGCTTTTGTGGTGGATTGTTGTCCCAGCTCGTCCGCCATCTTCTTGAACCTTTCCTCCACGTTCTCATGCAAATTCACGTAACTCGCTTCTAACTTTCGGACCTTGAGATCGCTCGCCTCCAGCCTCGCTCCTACTCCGTTAATTTCTTTCGCGACATCTTCGCATAACTCTGCTAACGCCCCGTCTGTTTTGGCAAACCTTTCATCATAGCCATGTTCGAATGATGCAATAAGTTCCTGCGTCTGTCTATGTTCTCCTGCTATTTTTGCCATTTCTTCCAAAAGCTTTCTCTCTCTTTCGTCTGCTTCTTCCCTAATTTGCCCCAACAATTCTGCATGTCTTCTCTCTTGCCTCTCAGCCATCTCCTCTAAGATCGTTCTATTTCTCTCTTGCCCTTCAGCCATCTCCTCTAAGATCGTTCTGCTTCTCTCTCGTTCTTCTTTTGCTTCTTCTGCCCTCTCTCTATCTCTTCTATCTTGTTCTTCTTTTAATTGCCTAAATAGCGCTTGCATCTCAGTTTCCACCGGTTCCTCACTATCGACCCTAAATTCATACGTGCTTATATCTATTCCCTCCTTTTCTAGCGTGTGTAATAATCGCTGCTGCAATTCTGGCTTGGTTCCCCCTACTAACAAGTCCCTCTCTCGTAATAATTGCCGTAGCTCTGCCGACTTCAGCTCCGGAAATTTCTTCATGTTGGCCGCCATCTTCTTTCTTCACTCCTTCGGGATGATCCTCCTTCTCTCCGGTTCTCGTGGTCTCACCTAATGAGTAGTCAGGCCCTACACGCTGGGCGCCAATTAATGTACTATTCCCCCCCCCCCCTTATCAATTTTCTTATCACAGGGGTTCTAATAATTATTCTTTCGCGCGGTCCTAAACACGCGACGTTATATACTTGTATCAGCCCGACACACAAAAGGTACCCTTCACTTTATCACTTCTTACCTTGAGAGAGATCCTTTCCTTTCGGTAGTCCTTGGCGGCAAAGGTTAATGGATTAATTCATGCACTAAAATGATACACTTGAACAGTACATATATTTATAATAACCCATTTATTATTTACTTATGAAACAAATTCACTTTAGTTACTCAATTAATCAATATATGTTCCCTTCTCAAATATATTCGTATTAATTTATAATGTTGTTCTACTTCACCGGATATTGTACAAAGTGAATTTCGCCGATACTCTATGTCCCAGTATCTGTTTATCGGATTCCTGGATCCTTCCTTAACACAGGACACTGGCGTTGGTAATTGCTGTCCAAAGCTGCTTACTCCCGGCAAATTATCACTGCAAAAACTCTCGTATGACTTTCACTCGATAAACGTCTCTTGTGGCTCCCTTGTTAAGAAGAAGCAGAAGAAGAAGCAGCGTTCCTTGTTTGACAATCCCTTTTATACTCTCTCATCTCCCCTCCTGTATGTTCTAGAACATTCCAGGTCTTCTCCCCTTCTCTCGTATCTGATAGGCTATTCCCCTTTCATTATTATAAGTTTGTTTACGTAAACAGAAAATGGTATTGTTTAAAGTTGTTTTCATAACATAGACGGCATTGTTATAGTTTGTTTACGTAAACAGAAAATGGTATTGTTTAAAGTTGTTTTCATAACATAGACGATATTGTTGCCTCGCGGTAGCACGTGTTCCCAAAATATACACAATGGCGTCCTTAATCGTATACTTATGCCAACACGGCCAAAATGGCGTGTTACAATCATGACGATGACCAATTTTTTATCAAGGAGTGGGAATGTATGTCTGTTTACAAACGCCTGAATCTGGCGTCATATTCTCTCATTACTACAGTATCAAGGAAAAATTCGATGTCTTCACTTGTTTATACTAGCAGAAATGCTCGTAGATTCTCAACAGGAGGGATAAAAGTACGAAATAATTGAGTAGTTTTATTCAAACAGAAGAGAAACTGACTTCTAATTTATCATATTATTTTTTTCAAATAAGTGGAAATTGCCCGTTTTGTCACTTAATGATGCATAGTATTAAGATATTTTACAGAAAATGTTTATTCATAAAATAGTAAAGCTAAAAAGTATTCCAGTTTCTCAATGGGGAGCTAGAGGAAGAACTTCCAAGCATGTTTTCTCATAAGTGAGTTAGAGAGAGATAGTTTTCCAGGACCAATGGACCCCATATTTGAATTTTTATTTGAAATATGTATCAAGTACCTGCTCTTAAAATTTCTAGATAAAGGGCTTTACTAAACGGCATTACTTCATTCATTCCGAGGATAAATATACAGCAGTGATTCAGGGACTTAGAGCCAATTGGAACCCCAACCATCTCACTTGAGATCTAGGACTGTTTAATAGATGCAATACGTAGGTCTCAAGCAGTGTGCAAAATTCTTTGTAGTTAGCGAGATACTGCGCAGACTGATTGGCACTAATTATAAGAATCATTGTGACTTGCTAAATGCAGATACTATGTAAAAGCTGTTCAGTGCACATGGGGAGGTTGGGGTACAAAATACCCCAAATAAAATCTCACTGAAAGTTGCTGATATTGATCATTTAATTTAATGTAAGCTATAAAAGGCCCGGATAAATTTTCCCATTCGTAGCTCAGGTTGCCAACAAGATATGCCATCGTGTAAATCGGAGACAAATTTATAAATTGGCATTTATAACGTAATTGCAAGAAAAAACGAAGCGTACAACAAAATCAATTGCAAGAATTACATGCTTAATTCCTTTAACCATCTGATAATGAATAGTTAAACCCTATATTTTTATTGCAAGTAATTTAGAAAAGCAACAAAAGAAACCTCTGCACTGATTCCATAGCATTTCTTATGGGAATAAATAACAGGGGTCCGTTTTGGAGCCGCTGGGACGCTGTGGACTTGTAATAGAACCCATGTTTTTCCCAGTGCACTTAGTGCACCCACATGCAAAATTTCAAAGTAATCGGTTCAGCCGTTTTTGCGTGATTGAGTAACAGACAGAGAGACACCATTAGACTTTTATATAATAGCATAGGATATTGAAAAATAGTTGTCAAAAACCTCCAATAGTCAGAGATAAATAAGGTCTCAAAAATCCCATTCTGAACAAGTTAAAATTCCATTTTCGGTATGTACGAAGCCATGTGCTGTCGAATCCTTAGGGCAATGCATCGCAAAGCGATGAGGTGTATTGTGTGACCATTGGATGGAAATATTGAAGGGAAAGTCCTCGGAGGAAGACCAAGAGACAAGTACTACTTGGGGCAAGTCAAGAGGGATACGGGGAAGAAGAACCAAAAGGAATTGAAGGAACTGGCATAGGATGGGCGAAATGGAGGGCTGCAAGATACCAATCCTAGGATTGTTATACTATGATGATGATTATGAGCTCTTATGATAACTTTGTTACTGAATGGGACATGATTCGGGTGTTCAGCAAGTACTCGCTAGAATACGGGTAGAGGAACCAACCGGAAGTATGCGATACCTGCGCTCATCATTAGTTCGCAGCGACCAAGTTTCTTATCCATACAGTGCATTCAGACATAGGTTTTAAACTTTATTTCCTAAATATATTTTAATTAATTCCCCATTTCATTTAGCTACCTCCTTTGTATGATTCATAGGTTGGAACTTAACTTTATGCCCTTTCACTTCACACGATCTCAATCAGAATGAAATCTGGTGAGTGAAAACCTCCTCCATTTTAAGTCCTCCGATCTCAAATTTTTATATAGATACTCTAAATCGGGAGATTCTAATTAATTTAGCCTTTTTATGATATATCTTCATCCCACTACACTTCTAAGGAACTCATCGATGGCTGCCTTCCCTTGATTGACTTGCTTACTAATATGTGGTCTTCTGCGAATTTTAATTAATCATCTGCCTTCCAACTTTTTTTTCCATCTTTTTATCTCTTCCTATTATTCTCTAACCATTTCCTCCAGATACATCGTTAAAATCTATGAATAAATCGAGCACTTTTACCTAATTCCTCTCCTTATCGTTGCAATGTTGGCCTTTGGTCACTACATAAACGTTTTTTTTCCATTATCCTAAGAATCGCTTCTTAATTCATTCGAAACTATGCCATACGCGTCTATTAAAGTTATTTCTAAAAGAAAAGTGTGGACTGATGAGTTTCTCGGAATAAATGACAATTAGTAAAGGGGTTGAGACCCTAAGGACCTAGTTGTAAGAAGACTGCTAGTCAAGAAGTGAAGAGGGATGAGAAGAATAGTATTTTTGATTCTATGGAACGTACCCTAATCGTCAGATAACTAAATAAAGATGATCATAATAATAGAAATGGAAAAACAACGAGAATGAATAAAATCGAAAAGATCAATCCCAGGTGAATAAAAAATTGACATGGAGAGTGGCGATATCGGAACAGCAAGTGGCTCACATTTAACAATTCTGCATAAATAATATACGCCTATATATTTGATCGAATTTATACAGCCTTCCCTAAAGTAAAATGAATTATTGAAAATAATTATGTTTAATTTATGTAACACTTATCGGCCAAGAAAAACGAAATTCAAGATGCTTCCAGTTCATATAGCCCGTTGGATAAAGCGATTTGACATTCGATGCATTATTCAGCAATTAAAAGCTGTAGTAGGCCAATTACAAGGCAACAAACACTATGAAAGAGTTCTAGTCGTGGAGTTCGACACCAATATCTCCGCCGACGAAATCAATCTGCGGGAAATGCAAACAACTCCATCACGAGATTGAGATGGCTCGGAGGGAGAATTGAAGGGAGAGGCGAAGATAGGCAAAGAAGGAAAAATGACGCAGTAATATGGTGGGGGGAAATAGAGAGGAGGAATAGAAAGAAGACGTTGAGAAAATGTGGAAGGAAGGATGGGAGCAGATTAAAAGGCGGAGGATTAGGAGTGCGGTGCTTGGGCTGTAATGGCTGCGAGTAATGCGGATGGAATCGGTTGGAGGGCGAAAAGAAGAGTTGAGGCAAGATACGGAAAGGGACTTCGAGAGGACTCACGGGTGAATTTACGACGACGGGGATAACTGGAATCACTCGTCGCAAAGCTAAGTGGGCGAATTAAGCATCGGAGTTTTTGTACGAACGTACGGAGAGGAGAGAGGAAATGGTAAAGTCTCCCTAAAAGCTTTCTCGGATGAAAGACGGATATTGCGCTTTGCTTTGGAAGGACTATGGCCAAACAAATAACCATCAGTTGTCCGTAACAGCCATTGGTAAACACCTAACGGCATTTCATGTTTCCCGATCGGGTCCGCATGCTTGGAATGAAAAGTACATAGTTTTCGATTTAAAGGACCTGAGAAAAATTAGGCGCGTGAGGAAATGTTCGCACTCACTACATTTAAGTCCAAAGGTTTTTTTGCGTGGAATGTATTCCTCTTTAACGTTTGCTCTCACCTTAAAATAAATTACAGCATATAAGGCCTTTGGTTTTTTCTGCGCTTGGAATGCTTTCCAGTACACAGGCAAGCATTAATTATCAATGGGGTGTATTTATTCTCTGTTCGTAGTTTTACATGCGCTTTCGCTGCAATGCATAAAAAGAGAATAAGCAAATAAATATGAAGCACTGATATGACACATGTACCGAGAAAATATCGTATACTCAAGTTGTAATTGCATTTATTATCCAGCTTCACTTGATCGCTTATCAGATCAAAATAACTACCTTACGAGTCATGCCATCCTTGCTTCCGTCAAGTGGATTGAAAATATAAATGAGTTAGAAAGGCATTGGTTGAAAAATAAATGTTTTAGACAAAACACCTGGTATTATACCAAACCAAATGCTAGTCTCCAGTGTGCCTGAGGTACCAAACTAGTTTAATATGCTCGAATAAACAGTATTGGAGACTCTAGAAATGCAAATAGATCGCCGATCTTATTCGTAGCCTTGCGTAGTTTCTTTGTGTACGTGAGGTACTTTCCTAGTTGTAAAGTCCCAAGACGTAAATTTTCCAAACAGTCCCCCCTACTGAGAGTCAACTAGGCAAGGGAATCGATATGGGAAAACTAATATTCTATGGCAGAAGAAAAGTCTTATTTCTTGGGATAAAAAAATATTTTCACGATGTGTTAACATATACTCGGCGTTGCGTCTCAACCACCGTTCGCGACCATTTCCGCTCGGCCATAAGATCAGTAACGGCACTATTTTCGCACTGTCGTTCCGCTGTCACTCCCAGCTGTACTATCGAGGAGGGGGTCCTCTGTTTTGCATAGGCTTATGGCACGGCGAGCGAAGGACTCCCAACGCCCACGACCATCGCTGCTAACTCCTCTTCCACCGTCCACACACCCACCCACCTACCGTTCCCCTCTGCGGCCACCCATCTCCCACTCCGCACAAGAAGGACAACCCTCCCAGGAGGAGAGACCCCTCCCACTCCCGCGGTACGATCGCAGTGTCTCCAGCAAGCCTCGCACCGCCGCCAAGCACGTTCCATTCACTCGGCCGAAGCATTTCGTCTTGGCCGATCAGAGAGCACTTTTCCCGCGAGACGTCCAATGCCGTCGGCGGGTGCTGAGTGTCACACTCTCAGCGGGAGTCTTTCTTTACCCACCCTCCATCCTCAATGCTCCTTTATCCCTCCCTCTGTTTCTCTCTCCCTCTCTGTACACCACCGTCTTTAAACGCCGCAATGTGTCCACAACGGCGAGATAACCTCAGCGATATCGGCCGCGGACGGCCCCGATACGTATATGCATGTGCGAACTGGGGGAGCCTGGCTGGGAGGGGCACCCCTGCCTCCTTACCTCCATCCCACCCACTTCCCCCTGTGGGAAGGAGCGGGGGCGGGGAGGCACAAAGAGGCGGAGGAGTGGGCTGCCGTCGGCGGGACGCGCGTGGCAAGGGCGGGAGGAATGGTGGTGGAGTTAAAAAGAGTCGCCACCTGTAAAAGCAGGAGGAGGTGGCTATATTGCCCCTTTTTATGCTCTCCTCCGCGCATCGCTTGCACTTACCGCTGCTCCTAGCGCGCGCAAGAACGTGTAGCAGCTGAGGGATGTGACCGCGCAATACGGCCGCGGTCGCATTATCATTATAATGCGCGGGGAGGGAACCTGTTATGCAGAGGCGGTTAAAAGGGGGATATTTACTCATTTCCCGGAGTATTAACCCTTAATTTACATCAAGACTTTAAACCTTCGACGTTTTCGCCGTCGGATAGCACGTTAGAGACGACCTCTTTTGAGATGGATGGCGTCGAACCAATGATGCCGAACGATTTGTATTCCGATCCATTATGTAATAACGAACATGATCTAGGGATGCCGCGACGATCACGTTGGAATTCGAACTGGGCTTCTCTTTTTTATGGAAGAAAGTCAGTCAGAATAGGATAGATTACCGGATGCTATGATGATGACTCTTGACTAGATAACCGCGACGAATTACTACGCGAGGATGATGAATTAAGCTGATGGCCCGTGTAAGAGCATAGGTTACAGGAATCTTTCAAATAATTGGTACAAATCCAGCGTCATTATGTGCTTATTTTAAGACTTAGCGGTATATCCCATACATCCTGTGTTCATAGTGATATTTATCAGTTAATACGCACGTAATACCACTAACTAATTATTCTACCGTGATGCATACCAGTTTTTTGGGTGAAATAACTTCTACCACATTTATCTCGTTCATCGCATTTCTCAGTTTCAGCGCGCAAATTTAAAGTGACCTTTTTATTGCAGTGACCTGATTACCGCATTGACCTCGCGTCGAGCTCCTTGAGGGACGATAATTCCTTTCAACGAGATTTTTATTTCCAGAGTGCCTATAAATATGATGTAATGTTTTGAAAGTCACTCAAAGGTCGCGCGCGGAATCGAACGGAAAAAATACACGTATGCACGCGGAGCTAAGGAACGGCGCATACATTTCGAGCCGAAGTGAGCGACAGGTGTTGCGGGCCTCCGGCCGACGCAAACGCGTACTTACACGCGTGCTCTTGAAATGTTAATGAGCCACGAAGATGGAAAGAAGAGGTAGAATTTCAATCAAGCGAACATCCCAGAAATCCCGGAGAAATTTCTCATTTCATGCGCGATACGATGTACGGGAACGTGGGCTGCGATGCGAAGCTCGCTCCGATGATTACATTTGTGACCGTGATTACTTTGATAAATGTCTGGGAATGGAAATTTTCAGGGAAATTCAATTCAAAGCGTACATTTAGATGATTGTCTTGATTTTATAGAATTGCGCTCACCTTCATGACATAAAATGTGCTTTCGATGAACCGCCTTCCTCCATTGACTCCACAAAGTAACTCCACCTGCGGTAGGATCAAACGAATTCTGTTTTTTCATGATTGGATTGATTGCTTTATACAACGTATTTTAATGAAAAAAATGGATGCTATTTCTTAAGTGTTGTTAGTATTTCACTCAAAATTAGAAAGCAAATGCTCACCCAAGGCAGAGTTTTGAAAAATAAAATGGAAATTCATGATTTGGTCGATAAAGGGGCGGATGGTGATCTGGGTAAAAAATAAGCAAGAACAAGCCATGTAATACAATGGGGTCATGGGTTTAAGTTGAAATGACCTGCCATGTGGGTGCTAAATGTAAATGGCTGTAACCTCCCGACCCTATTTGAGACGAGAATATGTACCTATACAAAAGCGGTAATCGGAGAGGAGGGTATTCCGTGAAGAGAGTGCAACCATAGCAGGAGGAGGTATAAAATTTGTGATATGATAAGCCATGCAGATGGCAAATCTAGGGGTAGATGACTTATCTTTTTCATCGCGAATGTAACTAATCCACTCTTAGTAAAACCGTGTCAACCGTGAACCTATCGCCTTATTCGCTACATGCAAATGATATTACTGTCAGTCCTTCGCGGCCAGGCTTAAGGAAGTATTGACGCATGATGAGATTCAAACCATCAGTCCTTCTCCTATCTCCTTCATTGCACGCTCTAAGATTAGAACCTTTTTTCTCCACGGCACTGGAGTCCGCTCCATCAAGGCATTCCCTTTGTGGGCAAGCACGATCCAACACTTAACTGCCACTAATCAGCTTTCCCCTCACCTTCCTAATCTTGCATACGCCATTCCCTTCCGCGACGTCAAACCCTTCACCCCAGCCTCCATCTACTCCTTGGACACCACACAACGCGCGTTGGCCGTTTTAAGATTCCCATCCACTCACTTGCTTCTCTCCCTATCTCTCCCCCTAGCGCCATCTCCCTTCAATCCTCTCGGTTGACAGGGCGGGCATCTGCTTCGCGATTCCGATCCCATCCGTTCCCTGCAGCATGTCTTATAATGAAAGCATCGCTCCCTTCACTCAATTCCGTCCCATTACAGTTGCTTTCATTTCTTCCACGTTCATCACCTCCGTGCACACGCTCTTCACCTTGATTCGTCTCGTTTCGCCCGGAGCACTTCCCCTTTACTCCAATTGCAGCCCTAATTTCCTTGTCAAAGGTAAGGTCACGGCGAACGAGGAAGCGTAAGGAGCTTAGCATCAAATGAAGGAAACTAATTTCTATAGAAATTCAAATTATTCCTCGGTACATTTTTTCCAGTGCCTGGAGATAACGAAGAGGGCTATTAACTTCTTACATGCCGGAGGAGTATTTCTTAAAAAAAAGCTTGAAAAATTATAAAATGGAGGTGTTCTCCAATTTTTAAACCTGTTGAACCGAACTCTTCAATAATTTAGTTTATGTGTACAAAGTTTGAGCAGAACGATTTCGACCAAATTAGTGATGAGTAAAAAGCACGAAATATTTTAACGCGTGAAAAGAGAAAATAAAAGAAATATACCTATGCTTAAAATTATTGAGATTTATAGACTAAAAGACATAGAATATGGAATTGATGTACTTATCTCCGTCCGACTCAGGTATTTTATCATATTGTAACACGAAGCCCGAGACATGAGTTCATTAATGTCAAATTTCCTGGTATGTGCTGGAGTTTCTGAAGACAATTTTATACTTCCCTGAATGAGAAAAATTTCTTTCAGTTCGTTCAAGAAGTATACAAGCTGAAAGTATCTGCAAACTTCATGAGCACAACAAACAATACATAGTAAAAATAGTAGTACGTTACTGTGTAGGAAATCTTGCTGAAAGAATTCATGAGGAAACGTTTATGCATTTTTGTTGGTTTACTCCTCGAAAAAGTAGATCCCGAAAAGAATCCATGAAAGATAACTATCGTCTATTGCAAGTCCCCGTTGGGATTCCCTGACATCCAGCGATCGACTTGAACAATGCGTAGAAAGCGTTTACTCCCAAAGTAGACGGTAGCTACTAAGGAAGTGGTCACCGATTCGTGAGGGAGTACACCTTTTTGTAACCATTGTAATTATAAGTGTCTACTAAAATTGCAGAAAAAGCACATTTCTACTCTAGAAATCTCCCAGTGATTTTTCTTTATCTTAAAAAGCCCCTAAAATCCTATAAAAAACGTTAAAAAATGAACAATCAATTGGTATATACAAGCACTAATTTAGTTCTCAAATAAAGATAAAAATAACGTGAAAAAGTTAATAAATATAAAAATACTTATTTTGCAGCGACCATACTTGGTCGCTGCAAAACTTTAAAATTAACTTTAAAAGACAAACTTTAAAATTCAAAATAATGTTCAATTTTGAGGATACCGGGACTATCCACGGTATTTACCTTTACGGAGTCACCCGCAAGTGCACATAAGTGCGATATTCCACAGGAGAAAAATCATTCACCGGTCAAGGTGAATGATTTTATCTCTATGGAATATCGCAAAAATAATGCTGCTGAACTCTCGAATCACTGTCTGTAGGTTAAAATTTTTATGCACATCAGCAGTCATATAAACTTTTGTGAGAGTTTTCCGTCCGGTATTTTCGACATTTTTATTTGATTATTTTTACTACCAACTGACGTAATTAAAGAAGAATTTCATTAATGTATAGGACGAAGAGTATCTTTTTGGAGTGGATATCATGGGAGTCGAACTAGCAAATGGCTACGCTGGAAAATCTCATCTTGGCTCATGACGCCAGTGCATACGCAAAGCACATTAGTTGCGATGACCAAGAAGGAGCCGCCGTTCTCACGACGCAGATATACACCCTCCTCATCCTTCTTAAGGAGGGTAGAGCACGGCGTAACTCATTTGCCCCTGGCACCTTCTCATCGCTGCCCGTCTTTCCCTCCCGGTCCCCACCTCCCCACCAGCCCCCAACTTATCCACCCTCCCCGCTCACTCGCGCGAATCTCGACAGGCCCTTTGCGGATCCCCACTCACCATGGACCAAGAGGGCCTCGGAGCACTCACTCCATTACACCGCCGACTTGACGTTGCAGTCTGTATTTCACATACCACCGGCGGCTCAGGGATGCTGCGTGTCTCTGCGGGGGAGAGATAGAGGGGCTGGGAGGCGGAGGGTCAGCGACGTCCTCGAGTACAGGACGGGCGAGATGGAGGGACTTGTGTTGGGAAGGGGAGTCGATGGAATGAGCGGGTGGGTGGGTGGTTAGAAGTCGGCGCAACGGTGAAGCGCTAATTTGCAGTCCGCGCGGCATGGATAGGGAAGCAATAAACCAATCAAAGAAAGTCCATGACCCACATTTAAACGCACTTACACATTTATTCCTCAATGCACGGTGATATTTATCATTGACATAAATTAAGCGAATACAAGAATCCCGTGATTTTTATCCGATGTTCGCATCAGTGGAAGTGCTTTACAACTTCGTCTCGCTCCGTTTTAAATATTTTATAACACACTCCGGATTTCTCATCACGTGTATGTTAGACAGTCATACCGACGCCTTTATGATTCCCTTGTGGTCAAATCTTCTGTTCTTAAGGAAAAGAGGTTCGATTTTATGCGTATTTGAGTCAGTCACAATTTCCTCGGGCTCTTCCTTTTTGCAGTACTTAATTGGTCCCCGGTGACCCTTATCTCTGCCTCAATAAAATCTCTCAAGTCGGCATTCGATATGTCAATTATCTTCTCAGTGGCAAGCACCATAAAACAGTCATGTCTTTATAACTATGAATTAGCAATTACAAAATATAAATCGTTTTTTTTCGTTGAGTACTTGATAGCTGCGTATAATGAATTTTTAATTTTAGGTATACTGCAGTGCGTAACATTTATGCTCTAAGATAACGACGTCTTTCAGGGATTACGCTAAACGATAGAGCGAAAATTGAAAAGAGACAGAGGGGAAACTTGACCCCGTCAGCCCGTTACCCCGTCCAAGACGCTGAGGGTGTGCACTTATTCGGCAAAGAAGCGGTTTAGCGGGACAGTGTGAATGAATAATAAGATTTATCGATTGCGACACTGACGCAACCGCGCAAAATAGAGAGTTTCTCTGCCTCCCAGGCAGAGGAGCAGGAAGACTCCCTGAAGGAAGTCTTTGGCGAGTGCATAGTTAGAATTATTAAAACGATCCGAAATGAAAAAATAACAACGGGCAAAAAATCAAAATTAATTGAAGAACTGGAAAAAAAATGAGGGCGGTGTTTTACCAGGATTGGAAGGAAAAAGTTCAGTCTCAAGACCCGAATAACTCCGGCAAATGCAAAATTATCTTTCCTGCCAAGCATCATCGTATTTAATGAACATCACGACCACCTTAGCCTCGAAGGCTTGAGTTCTATATATTTTCTGCGGTACAAATGAAAACCAGAACTGTAAATATCATACTCATATCTGGATACTTTGATCCGATGGACGATGTGAACACAGCTATCGGAAAATCTCTAATATCCTCGAAAAGATGGAGAACAATAAAATGGTTATATCAGGACTCGAAATGTAAAAATGACTTATAGTTCAGCTCCTCCACTGGCCTTCGAGGCAAATCCTTCAGGGATTTCATCATGACTAAGGACATTTACATCATTAATGAACCAGGCCATTCCTAAAATTTTCATCTCGTAACGGAGAGTTGAATATTGATCTTGCTATTGGAAAAGCTGCATTCGTAAGATTAATAAGCTATTGATCCATTGATAAGTCCATGAAGAATTATCAATTAGTGATCATCGTCTGATCACATTCCAGATAAGAATATCCGGGCCAACTTCTTCGGTGCACCGTCCGCTAAAGTTCAACCTCGAGGTGGCTAATTGGGAATAATACATTGAAAAAACTCATAAAAAAGTGTGGGACTGTAGGAAACTACTTTGAGATCCAACATTCTCAAATGTAGACAAAAAAATCTTCTTCTTAACAAATAACTTTGTTGGGGCGCCCAAAAAAATCATCCCGAAAGTAACTATGAGAAGAGGCTGCGTCACGTGGTGGAAAACACGCTTAAATCACTGAAGTACAAATGCAGGAAATTGAGAAGAATTTGCAAAAGCAGTAAAAATGAAGTAGATTGGCGTAGCAACCAATGTCGTTACTATGAATTTCGTCAAAGGTATGATGAAGAATTAAATAAAAGGAAAGAGAGAACTTTGAAAATTTTATGTAAAGGATAATTTGGAGCAGGTCCTTGATGATTCACTTATAAACTATCAAGCTCAAAACTAAAAATTCCAGTGACATTATCACCGGGCACTGATGAGGATGGAAATCCTATCCTCATTGACGAAATAACGGCAAATTTCTAAAATACTCTAGTCCCCAGTGACGACCGGACCAATGAAACAATTGAATAACAACAAATGAGAGCAGATTCGGCCGACATTGGAACAGCCGAAGACGCCAAATTTGACAAACTTTATGCGGGAACATCCATTGTTTAATATTAAGAAAAACAAATCCCCCGGCCAACATTGGACTAAATGGACGATTTTTCGTAGACACCGGACCATTCATAACTGAATACCTCACTAGAGTTTTTCAAGACTCTCTGAGTCTAGGCTATTTTCCCATCACCTGGAAGATAGACACATTGTGTGCAATCCAAAAATCTCAGGACAAAAATCCCGCTGATATGAAATCCTACCGGCCGACCTTGTTACCAGAGCTTGGAAAAATTCTGGAAAGAGAAATCAAGAGGAAAATCGAGGTATTAGTTGGCGACTCCCTACACCATACGTATGTCCTGACTGCTTTCATAGACTTTGAGGCGGCTTTCGATTCTGTCTGGTGACCTACTGCAACTAAAAAGAATCGGGACTTTAGCCAATCTTGTCAAGCTTATCAGAAACTATTTACAAAACAGGAAAACATAAATTCAGATGAATAACTTTGAACTTGAAAAAGCCATCAGCAAAGGAGCCCCGCAGGGATCAACCATTGGTCTCCTACTTAGGAGTGTTACTATTAACGGTCTTCTTGGGAAATCTTGGCCGCAAATTGTAATATCATTGTATACGCTGATGATCTAGCTATCACAATCCCGGGAAATTCATGGGTGCAACTGGAGAAAAAGGCCAAGGCTTGGATGCAAGTACTATCCACCTGAAAATCTCTAACAAGAAAACAATCCATACCTGCTTTGGCAAACAAATCCAAAGGAATACTACTGTAAAAATCAGGGGAAATCCTAGAAAGAGCAAATAATTTCAGATATCTCGGAATCCAATAAGACGAGTAATTTTAAGAACACCTAAACTATATTTGGTCCAAAGTCAAAGTTTTTTCAACACCCTGAGACAGCACTGTTAAAATATTTACGCAAATTAGCCTAAAAATCTAGTTACCATTTACAACACGGTCGCGATTCCAATTCCCAGCTATGGAGTCAAATTATGGTGGGAGAATATTAACCATAGTGGGATCGTCAGAAAGTTATATCAAACTCCGAGATGCTGCCTGCTGGCAATTTCAAAACATTATAGGGCGACAAGTACTGATGCATTTCCAGTGCTTACGGGAGTAATCCCCATAAGTACCTACTCTATCCTCGTAAGGAAGGCCAAATTCGATCTCAAGAGAAACGGTGAAGCCAGGTTTTTCGACCTGATGTTTGATCCTGCTGAAAATGGGAATATTATCTGTAAAATAATTGTGAAAAAATAATTTGTGAAATGGAG
This sequence comes from Pyrrhosoma nymphula, assembly GCA_963573305.1. Taxonomy (NCBI): domain Eukaryota; kingdom Metazoa; phylum Arthropoda; class Insecta; order Odonata; family Coenagrionidae; genus Pyrrhosoma; species Pyrrhosoma nymphula. Next base: position 134,907,182 of record OY754327.1, read on the forward strand.
AGAAGATTAAAACAAGAGGGATAGGGGAAAAACGACAAGAGCATTCTTCCTGGATGTGATTGTAAGAACGAAATCTCCTATAGACCCAGATCAAGTACTTTGTGAAATAGTAACTGGGCACGGATGATTCAAGAGTTTTCTGCTCAAGATTGGTAAGCTCAAAACGGGTGAATGCAACTGCTATCAAGACACAGACCGCCCTAAACATCGAACTTGCAAACTCTATAAGGAAGAAGGAAGAGCACTAGAAAGTCTGGTAGGACAAATAGGTCTTGGTCTTGATGATATTGAAAAATCTTTATTAATGGAGCAAGTCCCCACCAAGGAAACGTTAACATCCTTTCCCAAGGAAAAAGAAGAAAACCTAAGTAAACTATGATGGAACCAGCGGCATAAGCTGGGTGTGTATATTAGATTTATGGCCTCAGAAGATTATCGTGATTCAATGGCACCTAGTTCCAGAACAGTGGTTGTAATCATTACTTTGTCTTATAATGCTGCCAGAAATAAATGCATATTATCTATTCAAGACGAATTTAATTGATCGTTTGAGCATGGACCCATTTACGTTGTTTGAATTTTAGCAGTTATAAAGATGGTTTTATGTGCAGAGCCTGCAAGTACGCCTTTATATACTGTGGCATTTTTCATACACCCCCACCCCCTTTTTTGCCAAAATTCCCTCCCTCTTTGGACAGTTTCCCCTCTTCGGACTGTTTACTTCGGACTGGACTGGACCTTTAGCCGCGCCTTTCCCTCACCAGGTCCTGTATCGTTTATATAGCCCCTAAAGTGAGGAAGGATCCAAAAATACGGTCATTCTGACCAAGGCACAAAGGCTGTGATCCTGTATTCTGCGGTCGAAGCCAGAAAACTGCCTGGCACTCCAATTGAAAACTGCCCATCTATCACGCAGCCCATTATTTCCTCCCCTCCAAGGCTACCAATCGCCTATATCCTAAACTTACCCATTCCACCTTGTCCTGGCCGACAAACCCCCTCCTCAGCTGATTCATCCCTGAGAACTCTTTTGCAGTCGAGATGACGACCGAGTAACACCGTTGTGTGATCCTGCTGACTTTCAGTCATTTTTGTACTTGGAGAGAAGCTCAACCTCTTGTACTTGTATACTTTAATCATTTTCTGAGTGAAAAACTCTCATTACGGTTGCCTGGCACTCGACCTGTAGATAAATTGCTTTTAACTTGGTTGGTTTTATGTGTGAAATATATTGATAGTTCAGTTATTGATTGATAATACTTGTGTTTCGTTCAATTTTCTCACCCGAGCTTGGAAAAAGTTTGTTTTTGCGGGTGTTATCGGTGAGAAAAACTATTCCCTTCTCCCGATAGCGCTTGAAGTTGTGGTTATACAATAAAAATCATGTTTAAATGTTGTGGAAACATTTTCATCTGACTTTCAAAAATGCATGGTTTTTATTTTATTTCTGGTTGGATTAATCATATAAACTGAAATCATATATGCAAGTTATTTTAGTTATAAGTAAATGACCTGTATTGTGTACTGAGTTAAACCTACATGACTGCTAATAGAGAACTAAAAGTGTTTATAATTGTTTAATGCCATCAAAGTTATGGTTATTAAAAAATTGAAGTTGAGACCTAGTTTGGCATTGTTCAAATGTATATATTTTACCTAAGATATCTAAGAAAGCTGTTATGCATTAAGAAAGAGCGAACAAGGCGAGCGAACAAGGCGGCATTGAGATCGGATCAAGGACCACGGGTCCAGGAAATAAGAGGATGAAAACCAATGTAAAGAAAGAAGGAAGAGAAGTTCAGAAGAAATAAAATATTGTAAATAGCAGATCAACGACTAAAAGAACCTGCTATATCTCTTTTTTATTTTTGGATTACATAATTTGGCGCACTGTGAAAAACACACTCAAGGTAAACAGTCTAAGGTCAAAAATATGTATCATAAATTGGAAATATAGTCTGAAAGACATAAAGTCAGAAGGTACCTCTAGTCACTGAACACGATTTGAAATTGCAATGTGACGATCTTTTTGCAAATCCACGGAATAGGACCGAAAGGTTTTCTCTCTTTTTTTTAACGAAGAGAAGTTTAATTTTGGAATGTAGATTGCCGAAACTTAGAAGGAAAAATAAGAAAGTTCCTTTGATGCCTAGATTCATGATGAAGAAAATTAAGTGTCTTTTCAAATCGTCTTCATAAACCAGTTTACATTTTTAGTGCATTCTTTCAAAAGTAATGCGATGCTGTTTACTTAATTTTTTATCAATGTAAAAAACCTTTTTCGAAAAATGCGTTTTTCTTAGCGAATGTGTTCTCAAGAATGCTCCTCGGTGCCGCGGGAGAACTCTGTAATTCAAGACCAACCAAGCGTTTCCTTGCACTTACCCCTTGAAAATGAATGTTTATCCGTGTAATGTAATAAATAAGTAAGCATAGCTACGGAAAGAAATTTTGATATATAATATTGTGTGAGGAAAACATATTCCGAAGCAGAATTTAGTAGGAAATAATTATTTATTTAGAATCCTCTCGGGTAAAATGTTTCTTCTGAGCAGTTGGATAAAATGGTTTAAAAATAAGATATTTGGTAAAGAAAGGAGGAGTAATATAATCTCCATTCACTCAAAAAAGTGTAAGATTTCATAAAAAAAATGAAATGGAAAGATTGGTAACATTTCCCCTTTCCAGGGGAAATGTTACCAATTGTCGAGTAAGTAATTCCGCATAAGATAGTTTTGTATGCAAGAAGAATATCTCATAACGTAGGATGGGCAACCTGTAGCCCGCGGGTCAAATCTGGCGTACTTGACATTTTCTATAGTCTGGCTGGCTATTTCCAAGTTGTCACGCAATGCATATTACGTACGTTATTACACAGACAAAAAGGGCCACTCAATCCGGCCCGTATACCGAAAAATATTTCCCATTCTTTTGTCCAGAGAAGGCCACAAAAGAAGTTCATGTGCATCTTCATTTCTGTTTCGTGGCAGTCTTCAAAATAGATTCGGGGCATAACCACGAGGGAATTTAGATAAATCAAGAAAGTAGATAATAACAACCGGCAGGTGTATTAGAGACTAACGCTGAGCGATAAGATGCTTACAGTGGACATTAAGAGTAAGCAGTAACTGGTGATAATTTATCTTCTGAGCATGGCAAACAAACTTTATTCGGGTAGTCTCTTTTTCATTTGTTTATTGCTGTTACAAACGTTTTTCATTTGTTTATTGCTGCTGCAAACCCAAAATCCTGGAAATTTTGATTCTATGTCTTTTAATGACAAGCTATCGTAACATATTGAGGATTTATTAATTTCTCATGACTAAAATTTCTGTGTTGAACTAACTTCAAACATGTAGAGATAAGGGATCAAATAGAATTATGGTACATTATTCATTTGGTGTTGAGAAAATGTATTTGACATTTGAGTCTGAGATACCACGACCTACATATTTATAAATGTCATTTTTTCAATGGCAAAGTACAAGCAGCAGTATTAACTAATTTACGGGATTAGATTGCGAACATGATGCGCCCAAAAGACACATTATGATAATGAAAATATTTAGCGAATTTATATTGCGCTACAGAGCAACTAGAAAATTATGCTTATAGCGTCGTAATCAGCTACTGAAATGAAATGGAAATCTTTATACGTTACCAGTGGAAAAAGCAACACACACACTTAAGTTCTAGTTCATCCTACTTCTTACATTGGTTGCTAATCATTTTGGCACAGCTGACAATATACGTACAAATATGCTAGTAATTTCCAAAAGTGGAATATCCAATAAAAATTTCAATTTAATTAGAAGGCGTTTTATTTTACATGTAGTATCATCTATTTGCTAATCCGTGGATTATAATCGATCATAGATTGACTTAACAATGGAGTTCATGAGCAGACGTAATGAAAATTTATTTGAGAAGAATTAATTTATTTGAATAAAAAATGTAATTGAATTTGTAACGTGGAATTTTTCTTCAATAAACGCAGAAGTGTGCCACGGCATTAACCCATTGTTAATTACTCGAAGATAAAATTCAAGCTTGAAAGAAGTAACAATTAGCTACATTACGGGAATAAATGCTTTAAATCGCGGAACAAAACATTCACATAATAAAAGAGCGACGTAATATTCTTCGCAGTCATAAAATGGCGATAAATATTAATTACGAGACAGCCAATTGATGATAAGAAGTGACGATATTTTCTAGACTGACTTCACCGTTATCGAACGTGAAAATTTTATTCTCTAGTTCTTCTCTTCCCCTAAATATTTCGGCAATCAAGTAAAACAGTATTACTCATCCGCACTCTAGTGCTAAATATTGATATTTAATATTAAATATTTTGCGAGGAATCAAGTGTTTAGTACGCTGCATCACACTTGTTGGATGCATCGGAGTTGAGCGGTTATTGGTGACAGAGTATGTAAATAGGGGATTGGAGGGGAGGTGGGTGGAGCTTAGAAAGCAGTATTGCGAAGAATGGGAGGAACTTCGCTGTTAAGTGTGGCGCTGAGAGGAGGATTAGATGGAGTGGGAGAAGGAGAGAGGTGGGGTTTAGAATGTATCAGCTGCGCTCTTGCTTCTGATGTAACCAAGAGAATCGTTGGGAAGGAAAACGAGGAGATGACTGGACAGCAAGGCTAAATGGCGGAAAGGAAAGTAGAAAAATTATGATTGGCGAATACCAGAAAATAAGCACTACAATGAGTGGTTGGATGGCTGCAATTCATCACATGAACGTAGACGCTGCGTAAACGTAAAATAAGTGTCTGACGATTGGATTTCTTCCATGAAATTTTATATTGTATAATTCATTCAATCTTCACGTCTAAGTAATAATAGGTTGGATTCAGGGTATACCTCGGTATGCATTGTATGGCAGCCGGAGTAACTTGCTACCTAGTAATGGAAAGGAATTCCATGCGGCATCGTAAAGGCATCAACATGAAAGGTTTGATGTAATCATATTGAATCTATGAGGAAATATACAATTATCTCAATAAAAAAAATAAAAAAAATGGTTAAAGCACTGCCCATTATTTTATATATTTTTTTCAGTTCCTAGAATTTTATCTGGAAGATGTTTATTGAATCCGAGGAAAATAGCTTAAGGCAAGAAATGTGATTTTATAAATTATATAAAATTTCATTTGCAAAAAAGCTGATTCACGTGAGTGATCAAAAAAATAAGAAAAAAGGAAAGACCGTTTATGAAAGTACGCCATTTTTTTCAGCTCCAAGTGCTACGAAACATCTTCTGATATTCTGAGCACTATGATAAATTCTTCTTTTTGCTCTCATTTTTGCTTTATTTTGTAAGTTTCTTCCCGTGAATTTTAATTCTCATATTTTCCTTTGGTGTCTCTTAATGCATCTAATACGTTTACTAAGCTACTCAAATATTCCAAACGATGGCTTTGTTTTCGAAAGTACTTTTACTCTAGGTGACATCATAAAATCCTCACCAGATAAGTATGTATTGTTTTGTTCAGCCCAAGATCAAGGCTTGAGCGTGAAAGTCAGCAAAGGAATCTATGTAAATTTTTAATTGAAATCAGCGGAACTTGGTAAAATAATGAAAACCGATATTAATTACTTTTCATTCCCTTGTATTTTTGCTTCCATTTTTAATGAAATCTAATAATAAAATACTATCAACTAATTATTCTTAGTTCCTACTTTCATGGGTCGGGGAAGTGAGGGCTGAGCTGTAACCTCATTCGACCTGGGTGAAATAATAAAAAAATCAAATCAATGTCTGGGAATCACCATCTTAATTTTTTGAAAAATAAGTGAAATGAAAAACTTCTCGTAAGCCATAAAGATACTTGTATATGTAGCTACGAAATTCCTTCACTAAAAAATCAACGGTAGCTACCCTATAGGTATATTTAGCAACGACTTCGATAGAAGAGCAAGGTCGTCAACGTCGTCAATGAGAACCTCATCAACATGTAAGGGCTTAGAGGTTGGAGAAGCTACGAATTTAACATTTTTTACTCAAGCATCAAAAGGGTACGAGTAATGGATAAATTCCCACTGGGTGTTCTACTGGGCCAGGGTCTCCACACAGACCAAAGTTTGGATGCCTGACTTGGGCATCGTCCTTAGGGCAGTTGAGTATCAAGACAGAGTTTTTGGTCAAATTATGAAAACAAGTCGGCCAGCATGACATCTCTGACCCGGTGGAAGACCGAAGGGGAAATTTTGCATCAAAGACGTCGAGAAAGCACAAGATATTATTCTATGGGGTTGTTCACACCTATAAAAACTGACGTATTAAATGATGGCATATAGCTTTTGATCCTATCTAATTTGCATTGGAATTTAAAGAAGTTGCGTATGGCATGCAATGGTCGAATTATAAGCAATTAAAATTTGAATAATTTCAAAGCCGCCAAAAACGGTCCGCCATTTTTAGATATAGCTGATGACGTCACAATCCTCTACGCGATCCGCGGCTGACGGCTGACCGTCGACTCTTATCTAATAATATAATTTGAAATGGCCGATGTAGTACATGAAACTGCCGGATGGATCAAGGCGACATCAGAAAATCTTCATGGTGGCAGAACTAAAAAGAAGACGAAAGGTTTGACCCTCCAGAGGTACGTGACGTCAAAGCAAAATGGTAAGTGCTGATTTCTTACTCTTTGTATTATCGCCGCTAAACACTCGTCAAGCATACGAGTATTCTGCCCTTGGATATGCTAAATTAAAGAGAGAGGGCAATTTATGTTAAAATAAATCCAGGGTTTATCCTGACTATATGGCTAATAAAACGCCTTAAAAAATAAAAATAGTGTATCGAAATGGCATGGAAAACATATCATAATCGAAAGAGAAGATGGCAAATAAATTAATTGCTTAAAATAGTGAGCAAGAGGAACTTTTTTTTAAATAATCATGGAAGCATGTGACTTGGATATTAAAAATTGATTTCCTAATCTCTAAAATGAATAATGAAATTTGATCTTCAACAAAGTTAAGTATTTATTCCTTCCTGGAAGGTCGAGATCTTGTAAAACAGGGTACCGTTTACTAGGGATTCTTAAATACATCTTTGGTTCTTTGGTAATGTTGCTCATAGTTCAATTCGTTAGCCCTACTTATATTAAGAGTCCTCAGAGACAGAGGATCTTTCTACAGTATCAGCGTTACTCGTAAAATTGCTATCCATTGACCCGTAACCTGATTTGAAGATCTCGAATAGAAAGCAAGCTACTTTCATTGGAGATGTGGTTGCATGTGCAATGGTAGCTTTTACTGGGGAGGCAGAAGAATCTGTTGTGCTCGTATTTAACTCACTAATGATACTTACACTTAGAAATGGAGATGTGAAAGATGCTTGAGTACCTACAACCTTCAATTGATTTTTAGAATCATTAAATGGTTTATCTTTTCTTTAAAAAAGATTAACATTTCATGTCACCAAAAAAATAATGAAACTTAATAAAACTAAAACATACTTCGATTTATTGCTTCTTCAACCAACGCTTTTCTCTAATACTTTCACGCTAATTTGCAGGGTTTGCAGAGATTGAGAGCTAGTTCTATCCTTCTATTAGCAAAATTTGTGTAGTACTACTGTACTACACAAATTTGGCCCTTCTTCAACTTCAGCTTAATTTATCCCCAATAACATCGGCAATAATTTTTAACATCTGTCTCCATCTAAAACCAATCATTTAAGTGAAGACGGTGAAAATGGTCGTTCAAAATTGCAACAGGCATTTAGCAGATTTAAAATAAACACTCGGTAAGTACGTACATTCGTGGCGTAGGAACTTACCCTTATTGCCACTGGACATACAATTGTATTTCAGTTGGCATGAAGACTTCCATAATGTTTCACGGAAGAAGGGTGTAGACTTACCTTCTTTCGCTTTTTTTACTTTAGGCGACAGCATAGTCACTCCCGTCGAATTGACGGCACCTAAAGACAAGGAACGTGGAAAAACTTTTGAAAGCCATCACCATTCGCATTCAAGCAGGAATATCCCTAATTAAGAATTTATCTAGGACGATTTCGTTCCTCTTCTGGGGTTTCTGTCGCGTGGGTTGACTAAATAGCCTCATATCAAACAAGTGATGAAACCAAGTGACGTCGCGGAGCCCTTTAAAATTTTATTTTTACTAAATTAATTACGAAATTTAAGAGTATCAAATAAGGAGGATAATTACTACTAAATGATCTTCGCAATATATAGAATTGAATTTATAAACAGGAAACTGGCACTAGCAGTTTGGCACCAAAGTTTCATAACATTTTCGTCATTTTCCAAATTTAGAAACACCTTGTTAGGTGTTTTCAAGGTCGTGTTAGTACATTGCGGGACAAAGAACCACTTACAAGATTTTATATATTCGTTGTGAACCTTTCGTCCTTCTGCCGTTTCTTCCTGCACCTTTTCTTGCATTTTTAATTAACTAATTTAAGTATTAACCCTGTTAGATGCCAGTCTTTATTTCAGTTCAGCTTCTTCCAGTCAGTCTTTCACAAAGTTGCCTGTGCCGCTCGTACGCTCAACCATACCGGCTAGTCTAGATAGCTAGATGGGAGTGAAATCACACATCAACTCAAGGTGGCAGTTGTGCTTTTTGGCGTGTTGCAAAATTTGTCAATATTTACGACTTTATCTAAAGATGAATAATGAAGAAACTAGCATAGCATATTAATCATTACTTTTTCTTAGGCATGATCTTTCTATTTCTAAAAAAAAAAAAAACAAAATTGTAGAACAAATCTATACGAATAATGCTTCTTTTGGATGGATCTAAATAAAATTCATAATTTTGCAAGAATGGCTGAATAAATTGTATGCATGACAGTGCCTAAGGATGTAGGTAAAAAAAACAATCTAAGCCTGATGCACTTAGCATTCGTGTATCTGATAGAGGTAAGACGGATCTCTGTTAAATGTTTTCGTTCTACTGATTAATGTTGTTATTAGAATTACACTGAAAATCATCTTTTTACTACAAAATTGGCAAAAAAGAATATAACATGCACATGGATTGGGAAAAAAACCATAAGCGTAAGAGAAACTGAAGTTGGAAATATAGGGCGAGTGGAATCATTTACGAACTTAAAAGCAGTATTATATGCGATAAAATAACTGAACTGAATAAAAAAATAACAAATCTATATATTACCCATAAAGAAGACAAAAATGCATTGAGTAAGAATTAGAATTGAAGAAGCTGAAGTAACGTGATATATGGAAATAAGTAGTCTATATTCGTCCTATAATTCATATAAGGGAAGATACAACATCACTCATGAACGCGTAATTTAGTATACATAGTTCTGCATTATTGCTCACCTTTTCATATAACAGTGCGCAATCTATTTGAACATCCACGTGCACAATGTAGAAAAAACACTGAAAAATTCTAGTCATCAATATGGGCAAATTGAACGCTTTCCAGGAAGTAAAATTTCATAACCGAGTTAATAAAATCGCCATGTCCCCATGACTACTCATCTTGTCCTCATTTAATTCACTCGTGGCAATCCAATTCGCGCATAAATATGGAATGCTCCATCCGCTGTGCTTGTTTTTATAGCAAATACACCACGGGGGTAATGAGCACTGACTGCAATAGGCATCACGGAGCGGTCGGCTGATAAAAACCCCGAGCAACGACGACGACGAGGTGACTCCACGGAATTGCTTGAGCCCCCACTCGATGATGAAAGTTCTGGAATAATCTCCCGGGTCGTAAAAAGACTTAGAGAGGGAGAGATAGAGAGGGGGGGAGGGAGAGAGGGGTTAGCCAGCAAGGAATTGAAGATTGCCGAGATTGCGTCAGGATTTGCTATGAGTACGAAAAAAAAACCAAACGGCGCGGCGACGGTGCAGCAGCAGCCATTGAGCGAGACAAGCAACCTGCTTTCCATAATTCCCATCGCGGAGCGTGCAGACATTTTCATTTCTCGCGAGCTCTTCGCCTGGCCATTCGCTACACCATCCGTCCGCAGTTCCACCCCAGCTCCTCCCTTCCTCCTCCCTCCTCCTCGCCATCCCCACTCCTCGGATAGTTACGCACCCCACACGCCGCTTCCCTCGCTACCAAACCCCCCCCGAAGTTCTCCTCCTTGCAACCTCTCTCTCGACCTCAGCCATTCCCCCACTTCCCACCAACTCTCACCCACTTCCAAGGAGAATACTTCTCCTCGGCTTCTCCTAGCCTCTATCATCTACTATCATATTCCAAAGCTCGTGGGTCCAAGTTCCAATCCTGGCGGTGAAGGATAACTTTCAATGTAATTCCTACAGGGGTGTGACGACAAATCTGATGTTTTCACGGCGTATGCTGCTAAAGAAGACTGTTCGGGCTATCCACAGGGTCAAAGTCTGCATTTCTCCTGACTATTTGATGTTCGAGTCCGAGTTATCGTTGTCCGGGCATGACGACGATGGATGACTCGCACATCGAAACGTCGGCAGAAATGCAGAGTTTGAGCCGGTAGAGAACCTGAACAGTCGTCACCTACAGGGGTTCTTTGTTCACACTTCAAGTGCAGTACTCCACCTGGAAGCTAGCACGATACACAGTGGCACGCCTGTCGTTAAGAATGTAAATTGGACGTCAAGAACGACTTCCTCGATCTCCCAACCCATCTACTTCAGTGCTATTAGGAGAGTGTTTGAAGTAAAGTACTCCATATATTGGACAGGACTTTAAACAGAGGTCCCCTTCCGTTAAGGGTAGGCTTATGCTGACGCCGGCTTTCTCTTCATCCTTTCTCCTTTCCACGAAAAATTCCTACCTATACCAACCCACCAACTCTAATCGGTGCAAATTACCTCAGCTGTCAGGCGTCTATCTAAACAAATTCTTAGTTTTTTACCTCAAAGCTTAAGTGGCTGAAGGAGGATTTTACGAGCGGAGTGCAACGGCGTAAGATACTTACACATTTACGCGGCTGTATTCATTGTGCGACTCATGGTTTTACAGAATTTATAAAATATTCGTATGGCATGTGTTTGGCCGGAAGCGTGAATTCGAACCTTCCGGATTTGAAAACGGCGAGAGATGGCGCAAATTACCTTAGTTAGTGGTATCCTTTACCAAATAATCAACTAATCCGGCAAACCCTAACCCGTCATCCAATCCCCGCTCTCCTCCAACCCTTACCGACTTCATGCGTATACCTCACCACCTTCTCCCATCACCCGTCATTCTCATCTCCTCCCTAACCCCCTCATCTCCTTTTCAACCCTCGAATACCTCGCTTTCTCATTCTCCCTCTCTCTCCGTATGTTGTAAAATTTCTTATCCCCGCGTTCTGAAACTCCTCCGTCGACATCTCCCACTTCGTTTCTCCTCACCGAGTCTCGCTCGCTCTTTGGAAAAAGTTTCACGTTTCCGTGAAAAAATGTTTTCAATGGGGACGGGGAAAGGTATAACTGACGTCTAACGTGCGTATAAATTGCTTCGCGTTGGTAGCACGCCCTCCAACCGAACCGAAGGCCGTGAGTCAGGTTGCTCCCTTCTTCTGGCCAACAGCTCTTATGGCTGACCTAATATGCGGTCTCGGGCATATTGCGCTGTTTACATTCGAGACGCAACAACCAACTGCCCTCCACCAATGATCGACTACACAATATCGCATGAATTAAAGTTGAACTTGATTTTTGATCTCCTGCAAACAGAATGCCTGCTTCGATGTGGGTTTCAACTGTTCCGTGAAAAACAATTGAGGTTTTTCACGTATTATTAGTTCCTGTTGTAAAGTTGAGGAGCTGCTGCTATTAACACAAGTCTGGAAGTAAGGTAGCACTTCATTAAACTTATATTTGGGCATTCTCTTATATGGTAGTAAAGCCTGGAGAACAGCTGGAGAACAAAAGAGATGGAAAGCAATGGAGATGTGGTATTATCGAAGAATAATGAAGATTGAATGAGCGGATTGAATCACCAATGAAGAAGTCCAGCTAAGAGTAAGAAAGATAAGAAGTCCCATGACGAAATCTATAAAGAAGAGACAAAATTATTAGGCACAGATTGCGACATAATGGACAATTGAAAGCAATATTGGAAGGAAAAAATGAATTGAAAAAATTACAGAGAAGTTGGCCGACCAAGATGGGAAAACATCAGGCAAATAATGAAGGACTTCAAAATTAAAAATTATATCGGAATACAGTGGTTGGCCGAGTGGAGAAGAGTGGAGATATGCAGCGGAGCAATCTTCGGAATGATTATTATTGCTGCTGTTGATGATTATTTCCTAAAGAATTTATGGAAGAGTCGCCTTGATGCTTAATGATAACGCATTTTGGAGGAATCATCTTCTTTTTAAATGCAAAACCCCATTAATCTCTTTTGGTGTTCATGCCAACTAGCTCTCTCTCCAGCTCTAAACAAGCACGATCTTCTAACAGATATGGAATCAGTTCGGTGCTGTGGCTGGAGTAGGTACTGGCTTCCCATCCTGATGGATGGCGTCCGAAATTCGACAGTCGACGAGTTTAAAAGCGGATTCTCTATCCCTTCTCGGTGACATTTGGGGAAGACTTGAAGCTCAGTCATTCAACCTTCGTGACGGTTAGGCCCAAATAATGTGAAGCTTTCCGAGCGAAGCCGAGTACTTCTGGTAGTTTTATTATCTACATTATATCTATCTATGAATATTACTAATTCACTCAAGTCTGTTTGTCTGTCCGTCTGTCTGTCAATCAAGTCTGTGTGAAGGGCTTTCAGAAGACCTAGGAATTTTAAATTTGGCAAGAATACAGACTGTAACCTAAAACCAATCGCAAAAATAGTGAAAACCCTGGAAAAAATTTATAGGGGTTGTTTTTAACCTATAATTATAACTTTAAACCCCATAAAAAAAGCATTGAATCGGTGCAGGGTCTCTTTTATGCTTTTTTCGATTATTTGCACTCGAAATATAGGGTTGAAATTTACTTTATTGGAAAGCTGAAAGCATGCAAAACCGGTCCACATTTAGTTAAAAAAACAAAAAGAATTTAAAGGAGTTTTCCCCCCAGATTCGTTTACTTTTAGTCTCGCAAGTATATCATTGAAATTGGTGCAGGATTTTATCCTATTGCTTTTTTAAATTGGCCCATGGTAGTTATACGGGATACAGGTAGGAAGAACCTAGGTAGGAAGTCTTTAGGAGGGTTCCTGACCCAAAAGTGGACCTTCTTCGTGCCTAGAGTATTAATCCGGGACGGAGATAGTCGTCTGGCTCCCTCCCGGGGTCGTCGGTGGAGGTACCTTTTATTTACTTGCACTCGAGATATAAGGTCGAAAACTTCACTGTCGAGTGGCTAAAAAAATGTATTTTTTAATTCTTGCAATCGATTTTCCTATACGCTACGCTTTTGTCTGAAATTTGTATATTGGTTAATGAATCTCAATTGGTATATGCTATTTGCACGTTCCATCTGTGGGATTCTTTTAATCCTATGAAACAATTTTTTTATACTAGTGAGAGTGGCAGTAATCATGTAGTTTCACGTGCTTGGTGAATTATTCTAATTTCTGTATCGTTGCCAAAACTAACTTGCCTCGTAAATAAAATTAAATATTTTCAAGTATACTCAATCAATTTAAAAAAATAATGCTGTTGACGAATTTTCTTTGGTGTAAATATCTCATTTTATTTGGTACTCGAGCACGCCTTCCTTGCTTAAGAAATGACAGCTTGGCCAAATTGCGTGAGGCGTTACGGAAAATTATCGTTTAGAGAGTTCCAGCAAATGAGCACATAAGTGTACGGTAGAACTGTACCATTCATCAAACGCACATAGCAGCATGATTAGTAAATGATTTCTGACGAATAAATGGTTCACTACTCAAGTTCTTGAACTTCCAGAGTAAACGTTTCTACTTTAAAGTAATAATAGGTTGGTCTCAGATTGTGATGAATGTAAGGATGTGCTTTGGTGATGAAATATGGACGCACGCAAGTAGATGTAATGTTTTAAGTGCTTTTTATGGATGTAGTTTTAACTGGAACATGAATCCACCAGCATAACAGGCAATTTCATGCACTTATATGGCAAGCATATAAGACGGATGAGATATGAAATAACTAAATAAAGGAATAACAAGTGAACTATCTTTTAGCCATTAGACTGTCAACTCCATCCTATTTAGGGGAAACAAGCGGTTGCAGAACAAATTTCTAGGACAACCGTCTTGAGTAATTTTCCAGGCTCCAGATTAAATCTGAGAAAATAGTTTTAAACCCACGATTTCCTGTGTTTAAAATCGTATGAATTAAACTAAATTAGGTGGCCCAAATATTTCGTAAAACGTGTTTTTAGGCTTTGATCTGATCCTAAGCTTAATGATGCAGATGAGTGAGTTGATGTATAAACGCCTGAAGACTTTCGCTACTTCCAAAGTCGTAATGCCTTCCAATAAATTTCCGCCGGTGTACAATTGTAAAAAAAACTTTTTGTGTGCGCATTTATTTATTATGAGTGTACGGATAATGTTAAAAGTACTGATGGTTTACCATATGTTCACTCTGACTCAAATTTTCCTAACGAAGATGTGTTACTGGATTATAAGCTCTCAATTTAAGCTGCTGGGTGACATAGAAACCTGGGTGAGCCAGAATGAACATAAATGTAAGCTTTAGTAAACTAAACCAAGAGGCAGTGGGTATAGAGTACCTGAAAAGTCTTTGCGATAGAAGTGAAGGGAATAGGGACAAATGAGTGGGTGATGATAGAATGTCGGGTGGATGATCCGGTATTGGACTATTTCATGTATGAAAGGGGTGTGCTTCGTTGGATTGGCCATATTGATGGAAAGGATGATAGCGGAATAGCGAAACTGAATCATTAAAGAGTGAATGGTGTGGAGGAAGGGGTGGAGAAATGTGTGAATGTGGTGGACGAGGGGGGGGGGAAATAATGGAAGACATAAGAGCAAAGTATGAAGTATGAAGCAAGTATGAAGAAATGCATGAATGAAGCAGAAGCGAATGAGACATAAAAAGATAGGGTATTTTGGGATAAATACTAAAACAGAGCCAGTTTACATATTAAGCTCTTTTGACAGGGTGTACCCTGACAGGGATGGGTATGTATACTTGCATGCATTTAATTCTGCATAGATCAATGCCATTGGATTTAACGTCGTAACTACTCGCTGTGGTATACTAAATACTTGCTTAACTGCAGAAAGGCAATTCCATTGTAATTGAAAAGAATTTGATACTATTGTTTGCTAATTGTACATTTGACATTCATCACAATTTTGTTGCGTTTATTCCCATTCTGATGCCACTAAGTCTGAAAGCTCTAAAGAAATTAACTAGTTGAAATTAGTTTTACCTCTACATTCCGAGTATTTAAAATAATGTTTAGGTATCTTAATTATAGATTATATTAATATCATATAGTCCTAGCTAGACTTACCGTAGTTAAAAAGAGATGCCTGCATTATCTTCTCATATTGTGGCAAAATCACGATTTATTTCGAATTGTTCCCAATATCCTCTACTTCCTTCTCCCGAGATGCTAAAATTTTAGGAGTACAACTTTACATTGAAAACTTATGTATATTTACTTCCCGATGAATTGAGCCTCTAGGATCATGCAGAACATCTGTCTGACATAGCTAAACGATGGACGGCTCGCAGCAACCAACTGAATGCCTCTACCAGAGTTTAAACGCAAAACCTAACCCAGAGTTTTATCTGGTTGAAGGGTTACATACCCACCAAACAAAGTGGGTTGTATTTAAGGGTTTTTTTTTGTGTTCAAGGCGATGCGGGTAGTTCGTATATCCGTAGGGTCTCGAAAATTTGATGGCTGTGTTCAGGGTACACTGGGGCCTAACCACCTAAAAATTCACAAGCATCCATGCCTCGGTTGGGAATATAACCTACCAGACGGGACAGCAACATGCGACCTCTGGATTAGCGCGCGAGGACCTTACTCTGCCGCCCAATACCGGCAGTTAGTCACTTACTTTAATTGATAAAATCATAAAATTCGAGCTACGTTTGACCATTCCCAATGAATTCTAACCTATCCCACCATTCCGACTATCCAAAAGAAAGATATGGGAAGATTTCCTTCTTCAGAGTTATACCACAAAAAAGCTGCTCCATTTCGGATTAAAAATTATTTTACTTTAGGTATCTAGATCTAAGGTCTTTCATATGCTGTCTGCGAGAGAACTTAGCTTTGAGTTTTAAAAGGGATTTCCCAATCACTAAGTTATACGCTTAAATTCTTACCTATCCTTCCACGGTTGATGGGTTTTCAATCTGCTTATTGAATAAGCTCTCGAATATTTTATTGCTGTCTTCAATTTTTTATCCTCAGCGCATACTCACCAATCTCGTCAATCTGTTTCCAATAAACTTAACAAAGCCGGACATAAATTTAACGTTTGCGAATCAAAAACTTGAACTAGACAAGTGTGAGCAATAAATGTAGGATTTGTAAGATCTGGATTTCCTATTTTATTGTCCTCGCAGACTGAGGTACTAATTCATTCCCTGCCAATACCTGCTATCTTGCAGTTCTTTTGTGTGTCGTGTCAGCTCTTTTAAAACAGTGATAAATTGTACAGAGCATCTGGTGCCATAAAATCGCTGGCTCACTCGTGGAATTAAATCTGGAGCTGAAAAAAACAAAGAATTCCGTATCGAGGAAAAAATTAATTTACCTGGATAATATAAATAAAATTGGGAAAAATCTAGAGAAAGAAGAGCTTTAAGAGCTTATAATGTTAATATTTTTACGTATTATAAATGTATTTTACCTAATAAAACATTTGTAGGCATTATAACTCAATGCGAAAGAAGACATTTGCAGAATGTCAAATTTATAGATGGCAAAGTAGAGTTCCTAATTTTCTTGTAAATTAGTTTTAATTTCCATTCGTAAAAATATTCATTTCTAATAACAATGATGCTGATAGTAATTTATGAATTTTCTTTTTTACGGAAATCTGGAATAAAAGAAACCAGCCTTTTTTTAACTCAAATTTTGCTAAAACTCATCAGTCAAAGGCGAAAAAGAAATCCACCGATTCCATGCACTTAAAATTATCAGGCCGAACGAGAAGTGACCACAACATCTCGGGAGCGAACTCAAAAATTGATGGATTGCTTCGAGAACTGGGATTCTTGGCTCAGCTCGAATCCATTCGCTCGCTTGGGCGCGCTTCGGATACCAGTCCGCACCGAGGTGGAATGAAATTTCCTCCGCTAAAACCAACCCATAAATAGTGTCAAGGCCTCCCATTACACTCACCCCCGAGAAATCCTAGGGCGCCGAGGGAAACAGAGGAGGGGAGGGTTGCGGAGTGCTTGCCTATTCGCACAAGTGCCGCGCCAACGGGGGCAGGTGCGAGAGGAAATGAATGAGGCGTTCGATGAGAGGGGGGATGAGGTGGCGGGAGGGGAGGGGGAGGAGGAGGAAGAGTGGATTTGCCGTGGAAGCGGTGGATGCTGTGCGAAGCCGCGAGCAGGTGAGCCCGGGACATTTTTATGCCCGGCGTGCAAAGGTGCCGTTTGCGTAGAGAGAAAGATCCGACGATATGCAAGCGGCGCCGATGCATTTGGTTGCAGCCGCTAAAGAAACGCATTGGTAGAGGTTAGAGGCTGCTGGGCATGGGCGAGCACGGGTATCAATGTAAATGTGAGATTGGGGGAGGGGGTGGGGGGCAAAATGTATTAATTTGAGGAGCACATCACTCAGATATAATTATTTAAAGAAGTATAATTGGTCACAAGTGGTGAATGGATACAATCACTAAGAATAACTACTTGAATAGTTAAACGTCTAGCGTAATTTAACAAGCCATATAACAAAAAAAGGATTTTAACAGCAATGTTTATATGAACAGTGATGCAATCGTAGAGCATAACCGTAGAGTCGATGAAGAAGTAATTTGGACGATTGATTTAAGTGCATACTCTTTTCTCTATGTATTGTCTATAAAAAATTGCCAATCGTTTTATAATAAAACGGTTTTTACACGATCATAATTTTCGAATTCCTATTAATTTTCAAGGTTTTTAAAATATATTGCTCACCACTAAAACTATGCCATGTAGTAACCACACTAACTTAGCGTTACAAAGTCATTCAACCCCGTATTGCTTCTCTATTTTAAATTATTCCTCACAATTTCTGGCAAAAGAGCAAACTCACGTGGAAGCTCTTAGCTTCGTTCCGAATTTAACCTTACTGCTACCTGCTGTAGAGAAAATCAGATTTGAATTAGATCAAGAAATGGGAACGTGTAAAAACTAAAGAGAATGGAACGTTGCAATTCTGTCTTCGTCCATGTAAATTGGCACGGCATCCCACCGTTTTCTTTCCTCCTAGTGAAAAGAATATCTTCTCGAAGGCTGGAAGACATTTTGCGGATATGAATACAAGATGGCCATCAAAGTGGTGCGGCTATCTTGTTCGCTGAAATTGCTATTCATTCAGTTGAAAGGAGACACAAAAAGTGCAAGTAAGGGAAAATTTCTTCTCAAGAACGTTTTTTTAACGAGATGAATAAGAAAATTACGGCATCCAAAATAGCATGAACAGAAGAGAAAGGAGAAAACCTGTGGAATGATTTATGTTGGCGCTGCTATTGATGATTGGACTTGAGCCAGCATATTTTTCAAAAGCACCATGGGTACCTTGATTTGATGCATGTTTTCGATTGGATTGCATAAAATCATTGGAATGTATAAGGCATTAAGTTGCTTGATGTTTGTATTTTATCATGAAATGCAGAATTCATTTATATTCACCGCTTATATCACACTTCGGAATTTTGTGGAAGATTAACCAGCTCTTACGAATAGATTGGGTTAGAAAATTTAATGCCATCACAAGCAAGAGAAATTAAAATTTGCAGAGGCTTCAGATTACATTGCGGGATCTTGTTACCGATATTTAGAGAAAAATGAGACATTTCAATATTAGCTCTATCCTGCTTTGACAGAGAGTCTGATAAATAGAAAGTATTTTGCTCACCTTAGTGAAACTAATCTTGATATGACCGTTCTTTAACTTACTGTTTTGTTAGCGATGCTTGTGTACATACTTTAATACCGATTTTGTACTAAATATTACTAGTTTCATAACCCTGAAACGCTACCTGAAATTTAGTGCCGATATGCTAGGGTTGGGGTAGGCATTTTGAGAAATGCCAGAGAAAAAAATGATTTAACAATACATGACCTCAGTGATTTCTGAATTTTACTATATGCAATGCAACAGTGACACCAAATTTGACATAAATGGGGAAATAACATCTTATAGCTCTATAACCAAAAGGCTCCCGAAAAAAAACAGTAATATCGTTCCTGCGAAAAATATCAGGGAAAACTCTATTAGGTATAGAAAGAAAGTGCTAATATAAAAAGAGAATGCAGTGTAGAAAATATTCAATAATGGTCTAAAAAAGAATGGTATGAACACATTAATACAATGAATGATGGAGATGATCTCTCAGTTACAGTTATATTGATGAAAAGGCTAAGTCATTTTGCGGTTAACTTTAACCAGACATAAAACCGGGCCTAAGTATGCGCTTCACAGCATTTCGTTGTACTGTTAATTAAATAATAATCAAGAACTAATGAAAGCGCATGTATTAGAGATTTTCAAGTTTATAACCATCCCATCAAAGGAATATCGAGATTCATTTACCTCGGATACAACTTCAACGAGGACTAGGATCATTCTCAGGAGATCAAGTGTCAGATCAAAAAAGCCGGAGTGACATTTAGATCTATGAATTCTCTGTTTGCAGGGAGGGATCTTAGCCTGTCATTAAAAAGACGCGCCCTTTAGTGCCTTACCTTTTTGACTTTACTGCACGGCATAGAGGTCTGAACCCTGATAGAGTCCATGGCGAACAATATCCAAGCCTTTGCAATGTGGCTCTACGGACTCATTTTAGGTATCTCTTGAGTGGATCATGCGACGAATTAAGAAGTTCCTCATAGACTGCTTCATGAACCCGAAATAATGCTGAAGATTATACAGCATAAATTAAACTATCTTGGACATATAATGAGACACGAGGATCAATACTGATTTCTCCACTTAGTTATGAAAGGAAAGGTTGAAGGAAGACGAGGCCCCGGTAGAAGAAGAATTTTCTGGTTTGCCAAGAGGAGAAAATGTTATGGAGCTTCTATCTTCAGAAATTCAAGCAGGAACTTAAGCAAATCAAATATTGCTATGATGATAGCCAACGTCCGGACCTAATAAGACAGAAGAATAAGAGTAGAGAGAGACGATAAGAGACAGTGATTGGTTGCATTGCGAGAAGAAAGCTTAGAGACAAAAGTAAGGGTTGTGCAAATATATCATTGAATAAGATTTAGTGTTTTCCCGTTGAGTTATATTCAGGAAGTCTTCTCGGGTCTTCCACCGGGATAAGCTTCTTACTGGAAGAAAGAAGCTTATCCCGGCGGAAGACCCGAGAAGACTTCCTGAATAAATCATAGAATACCTTAATAAATGGAAAGTGGATGGAATATTTTTTGATAAAACTATTCACTGGACTCATACGCAAGACTACAGTTGAATCTTCAATTATCGTGATTGGATTCATCCCTTTAAATACTTGCGGTGATTTTCCGAACTACGACGTCGTCTTCTCACTAAAACAGTGGGCAATGACAACTGTAGATAGTTAACGATGCTTCGTTCAAATAAGATGAAACTAAATTTCAAGATGAGTGAAACTTACCATTTTCTCACTGGCAAGAATTGTGGATTTTATCTTGGCTAGGTTATGCCGTAATTGAGTTTCGAAAAAGTTGATCACCCGTTTCGGAAATGGAATTTGGAATGCTGAAGAAGCGCATGTTTTGAAAGTCAACTCGATGCATTTTACTTGGCTTGAAAGGGGAAAATCGCAAATTATCAAAAACGCATTTTGATTAAAGTCTTTCCGCCTCCCTTCCGAAAAACTAAAATCTTACCAAACCTTAACCAACTTAAGCTAAAAATTTGCTCATCAATATGGCAAAAGGCCGATACATAGGTATTTCAAGGAAACTTCGGTTACTAACACAATAGAGTTTCCGAAATAAACCATTATATTTAAAACCGTAGTGAGAGATAACCGAGTACTGACGTCATGAAAATATTTTTGGTGCTATCCCTTTGATGCCAGTTTGAAGCCAAGCTTCAATATTGCCATGACTTGTAATTTGAGATAAGCCAAAAGTTTTGCAAAAGCTTTCAACGGTGTCCGAAAGCAAGTAATAGATTAAAACTAGAGCTTACTTAGTAGCAGGCTACTGCAAACATTTACAACTAATGAGATGAAAACATAGGTGTATTTTGTTTTTCTTGGGATTTAACCATAAATTAGAGTCCTTCATCAACTTCATAGCACATCATAAAAGAATCAAATGAATGTGAAACAGCACCTACGGAATCATTTTTTTCTCATGATGCACTGACAGCGTGAAACAACGTCCTGGAATGCCCTATCATGAGTCCGTAAAAACCAAATCATACGCAAGTATGAGTGTTTCCTGCAACTATGTAGAACTTCTCATCGAGTTCATCTAATTTCCAGAATATATGTAATGTAATAATAGTAAGTTTTCCTTGCAGATAGGCCATAGTTATAGTGAGAAAAGATACCTTATGAAGATAGATTGGGTGATTAGAGATAATACATGACAAGCAGAGGAGCTCCGTACTGAAGTGATTAATCAACTCAACTATTCTTACTGATAAATAGCTGAGAAAAGCAATTAAAAGTACTATTCTCGCAGAAGACAGGAAAAAACTTGAAAAAAAAAAGACTCCAATTTATGGTTAAATGCCAAAAAGGACAATGTGCACCAATTATTTCACCTAATTAGTTGCAATTGTTAGCAATAACATCCTACAAAGTGTGCTCTCGTTTTAACGTATATCTTATTTGCTTCCAGAACCCGTTGAAAGCTTTTTCAAAAAGTTTGGCTTATCCCCTTAAGTTAATGACAGTATTGAAGCCTGTAGTCAAATTCTTTACTTGCTTGTTCATTGGCATCGGAGAGGTAGCAACAGTAATTTATTTCCTGGTGCTTACAGAATTAAGGTCGAGTAAAGAGGGATATTTATGACACAATAAATCCATTAAAAATAATTTTTTATTGAAATTACTCCATTTAATCGCATCGATGGTCTAAGAAAATAGTTGAAATATTATCTAGTCAAAACAACTCCGTGGTAGACTCATCGGTAAATCAACTTACAATCCAGCTGAAGATTAACAGCTAGTGCGCTGTAAAACTGGATGAAACAGCAGAATCAAATATATTACAAGACTCATTTCATGTATCATAAGCTTGGCTACACCAATGGTTTCATTGTACGTTATGAAAGATTTTATATGGTGTATTATTACTATCCGTAATGTAATATTTGATTGATGGGAGTGGTGCATGGTTCAATAAAGAAGAAATTGAATAATTACACTGTTTAGACCAATTTATAGATTTAGAAGGGTCAAGTACGACGGAAACTAATTCCAAAGGTCTTCGTATACACCTTTTGTATTTTACAGTAACATACTCGAAAACTTTGGGCACTCTTATTAATATTTGCTTTCTGAATTTTTCTTTCGACTTCCTTTGAAAGCTGACTATATTAGCTTCAAATATGAGTTGCAAGCCCCGGAACTAAGCCGATAATATTCAGATTGGAAGAAATAGCAATATTTTTATGCTACCATGTTACAACTATTCGTATTTTTGAGTGCGTAAGTATGAAAAAATAAATATCAATCATATTTCTCCCTACAGTAAGCAACGATATGCAAGGAAATCGACTGTAGGACCAAAATAATATTCTACAAAACTCTGAATCCTAAATTCCTCACGCGCTATAGAGAAGGATGAATATTTATCAATATTTAATTTATAATATTTACCAATAAGGATGAAATTGCCATGCCTATTTTTCAATACAAAATCCTCCGTAGAATTTTTGTGCTCAATAATGGTAGGGGCACGTCTATATGCTATACTTTCTTTATCTCTTCATTATGAAGAAATAAATATATATTGGCTGGAGTACGGAGGGTCAAATGCAGTAAGGATCTATATAAATTGCATAAGAAGCTAGATATAACATGTGTTAGACTTTAAGGATTGTAAAGCCTTGGCCTGTGCAGAGATTGGTTAATTTGAGAATCTTAAAAAGTCTGATAAATCCAAAGTTTGAAGGAAAGAAACCAGTGGATAAGCCAAGGAAGGGATGGAAGGATGCAGTAAAAAAATGTGACATGCCTCATTGGGAGTAGGATTTGGAATATAGCAAGTATTTAGAAGCAATAAAGAAGACTGGGGAAGGAATATTGAGGAATCCCCAGGTCCAAGTCGGGATGCAGTACCTTTAGACGGATGGAATTATTTAAAAAATCAGTTACATAAACTTAAACCGCTTACACGCTTGAGGTGTGACATCGCAATGGCAAAATCGATCTCATGGCATTCAAGGCGCATGATTATCAGTTGTTGATACAGAAACATAGCAACAGATCACAGTTATCAATAACCCATTAAATTAAAAACAGTAATAAACAGGTATATTACCAGCAATTGGAAGTCAAGGGTAATGGAATTAACAATCAATATTTCCAATTTTCTAATCTACAGTTAATCAACCATTACAATTTCTCTCAGTCATTGCTTCAAAACTGGTCTTTATACAGCTCGATGGTAATTTTTATCGGTCAGTGAGGAAAACGAGAGAGGAAAAGTTTTTTATCAATAGCGCTCAGAGCACTTTTGAGTGCATCGTGCAAAGTGTAACAACCAAGTAAAAGATGGTTACTATTTAGGGCTGTGTCGAAATCTAATTTAAATGCACACATTTTATTACTCGGATTTTCTGCGTACAAAGCCAGAATTAATTACAGACAAGTAAACATTTTTTAACACCTTGTCGTTTAGATTAGCGGAATATCGTTTAGATCGCTGTTAACGAAATACCCAATTCTACGTATAACAATTCTTCGTGTAGTTTATGGTTAACATTTTCTCACATATTACACGGAATACTTTGGAGGGCAATACAATATCCTACGGGAATTAGAACAAACATTAAAACTATCCATAATGAAGAGCACCATTTTACATGAAATAGAATAAACATTTTACCCTACAGTCATTCAAAATATTACATCTTTCACTGGTGACCCGACCCTTTAATTAAAATTTTCTAAATCTTACATTTTCCTATATAACTTTAATAGACGGACCATTTGTAAAGTGCTATTAAACAGGGAAAATTATAGTCAAAGTGAAAGGCCACAAGGATGGCAGTGGGTAAACGTTTTTCCCTTTAGGTAAGAATTAATTCAGAATAATGTTGCATGATTTCTCTGAAAACTATTATTAGCTAATACAAATCCATCACTCATACGCGGAGATATAATCTAGCTAACCTTTAACATCTGCGTTCGTATTTTAAATTCACAGTTACTAACGTTCCCATAAATATTTCAAATTCTCTCATTTAGATGGGTGCCACCAAACCTTTGCCGTAATGAAATACTTCTCGCTGCATAGCTTTGCGCAACTAGCTTAGGGAGTGACTGAAAACTGCCGTAAATCTTCCAAATAATATCTTTTATTTTCATTATTGACTACTGCGATATACAACATCAATATACAACTCGATTGTCAAATACAGGTATTATTATTTCTTATTATATCGTAATGAAACTTCAATGTATGGAAGCGAAACTTGGGTATTCCAGAATGATCATGAAGATAGAATAAATGCAGTGAGATTGAATTACCTGAAAAGTGTTATAGTGGCAAAAGAAGGACGGATGGGGTTAAGAATGAGTCGGACAAGAAATAATTGAGATAGGATGTTTCAGTAATGGATATGTATTGAAGGAGAGTTCTTCCTCGGTTTGGCTATATTGAGAAAATGAATGAGAGTCCACAATAAAGAATGATATGACATATGAATGGTGTGAGAGAAAGGGGTAGACTTAGAGAATCATGGGTGAATGTGGTGAAAGAGACCCTTATGAGGAGAAATGTTAGGTATCTTAAGAGAAAGGCAGCTTGTATGAAGCAATGAATGAATGCAACTGAAGCAAAAGGGGTATGCACTGTGCAAAGATATGGCATCATGGAGTAAAGTATGAAAAAAATTTTTTTTTTAATTAATACTTAATTTTATTCTAAATTTGTACATATTCACTATGCAAAGTAAAAATATTAAAGTCAAATTTAAAAAATGCCCAGGTCTTAAACCAATAACTAAGCTCATTGACTTTGCGTAATCCGAAAGGGAATAACGTGATTGGTGTGCACACATGATAATTTCCAACACTTCAATACCACCAAGCCTGTAATTTTGCGATGAAAGGCGTAGGAGCCAGCAACGCAATGGAAACCAACAACTCAGCCCTTCATTCTCCATCGCTGCTTCACCAAAATGTTATTTTACTTTTCTTTCTGTGAGAGTGTCTCCGTCGACTCCTAATTGGATCCCGCAAACCAGCTTACTCCCTGGTCACTCTGTCCGAGCTGTCGTAATTATAACTCTTAAATCCTTCGCAGTGGACTTCTCCCATTACACACTTCCGATGGCATTAGCATTCACTAAACTCCCACCCCACTCCTCAGCCTCCCCGCTGCTCCCTCCTCCTCCATCTCATCCCCGCCAACACAGGATACTTTCCTTCTTGTCCTTCCGTGTCTGAATTACGGTGGGTTTATTGAAAAAATTACTTAGTACTAAATTAAACACTTAACGTGAAACTAATGCGAGGACTTCACAGAGTACGTGAAAATATTAGCCCAGACAGGACGCCTTCTGGTTTCATTTATTGAATCAATGACAAATACTCGATGTAAATCGTCCGGGTTGTTATTAAATCCGTTAGCATTTGTTAAAGTGATTGGCGGCGAATAATTTTCCACTCCTCTCATGTTGCTTTCCTCCCCTATTGGACACAAGAGTTCAACAGATGACTGACGAAAAGTGCTAGAGTAAACAACGTGAGTATGTCCATATGCCAATTTCTTCTTCATATTTCCCAAAAGCCATGGATGTCGGGGCCTTGATAAACTCCTTACAAATATTTATTCCTTCTTCTCGCACATTCATACTTCCCTGTACTCTTGCTTCCACAATTTTAAATTGTTTGGACCCACGTCTCTCTTGGTCAGCCTCTACTTCTCCCATTTGCTTTTGCCTCCAATGCTTCCCTGGTGATTCTGTTTTGGTCCATTATATTGAGATGCCCATACCATTCAAGCTGGTTTATCTGTTTTTGTCCTTTAGAGCTTCAGCGGGTGTTTTTCGCGGATAGTTATGTTACTTTCCAGATCCTTTTCTTTAGTCAATTTCGTCTATTCCAATTTGAACAAATCTTACGCCAATTTTGTTTTGCAACTCAACGAATTTTACGCCAACCTGCTCCGTGAGAACCACCATGGCCGGCAAGGGGAACTCAAGTTAAGTCTACGCTTACGTTAATTTGACTTTAATTTTGTTTAAATAAGCCGGCCTCAACTCCGCACGCCACCTTCATCTTCCATGTCACCGCTGTCGGTCGGCGACCGCTCTGGTCCAGCGTGTGGCCACCAGGGGGCCGAGGGCAAAGCCTCTTCAACCCACCTTCGACCCACCCGCTGAGATAGGTGGGAAGAGGGCGAGGGCTGAAAAACACATCCCGCCTAACATAAATACTTCAGAAATTTGTTGGCGGCCTAATTAATCAAATTGAAACCAATGCACAAGCCTCCTAGCCCCGGGTAAGGGTGTTGCCTGCACGTGGAAATCGGGTCGGGGAGTGGGGAGGAGTATGGATGGCAAAGGAGATGGGAGATGGTTGTGGTGAACTTATCCGGACACTCCCAACAGGCGGAGATACATTGGGACGAGTCGTGCTGCGATAGGAAGTCATCTCTTACGGACCGAAATCACAGTGAGATATTCCCTGTGCCCGCCTGGCATTGGGAGTAGGCCTCGATGCGTCCCTCATTGTTCCCATCTGCGATGCTTGATATGTTTCCACGTGGTGTCCTTGGTATTCAACTAGTATTCACTCATTCGTGATGAATCATCCGCTCATAGATATCCACAGTCCCATCTTTTCTACAATCGTCATCCGCCCTAGAAAACAGCTTTCGCGGCTGGATATCCTAAAGATCTCATCTAAATAAAACATGCCCACATGGTGGACAAGATGCTCGCCCACTAACTTAAATGAAGTGCTGGAACTCGGGAAGTAGATGTATAATGGTTTTTTATCAGTAGCATAGAGGTAAAAGCGCGGATATATCTTAGCTCACCTAAAACTAAAAAAAACTTTATGCCGTAATAAACAGCAGGTGTAAGATGTTGGCATACATGAGTGAAAATTAATGTGGACTGTATGTGTGACCATATGTGAAGTACGACTTATTTCTGAGTATATTTGTGTGTTTTTCTTAACTTACATTCTGTCTACTTATTTTGAGCAGCACGAGGCATAAATTAAAGAAAAATAATAGAAGACATATATATGTTAAATAGTTTGTTGATTTTGACATTGATTCAATCCTTTTTACTTATTTTTCTAGGCTAATTAGTTCTAGCAATATTATTAGTGGTCCAACACTAGCAAGTTGGGTATTTCGTTCACAGTCACGCAAGCATTTCTCAAGTAATGGATCAAACAAATATTTCTGCTATCCTTTCTTCGATAAAAAGCTTATAGGCTTTCCAAATTGTGTAATGATCATCCTACGGACACTGATTTTTTCAGCATTACTTCCCTCGACTATTTAACTGCCCTGCAAGCACTGAGTCCTTCGCGTATACTTGAGATCATTGCCCATGATAACTTCATCCCAATGATTTACCTATGTTTGCTTATCTATTTATTATTTTCTCGCATTGAATATCTTATCCTTGGACCTAAATGCACAAGTGCTTGGTTAATGGACTCCTGCGCTACTCTCCGTGAGTCATCCAGGTCAATAAATGGTAAGATAACTCAGCACGGGAATGCCTTATCCAATAACATACGTCGTCGGCGTTTATATCCTGCGGCCATTTTGTTACCGGCATTGAAAATGATAGACCTTCGAGACGATTCACACTGGTTGGAGTGAGCACATAAAACACTCCCGTCTGTGCATACCTTTTCAACGCACGGACGGCATGGACTGACCACAAACGGTACGAACTACGAAGTGACGGGCACTGCACAGTCACCTCGAGGGCCTTCGCCTCTCCAGTGCCATAGAGCCAACCATCCTTCATGGATGCTTGCGCCGTGGAGTGGCGTTTCGAGGGCGTGGGGGGAGAATCGGAAGTGAGTAAAGAAGGGAGTGGTGGCGGGGTCGGACTAACAGAGCCGACGGGTGTAATATCCACTGGTGACTGTGGAGAGGATGGAGTCGCTTCAGGGATAACTCAATGGCCGCTACACGGCCGCCGAAGATGGTTTGGCGAGCGAATGAGAGTCTCTGGCTTCCAAATTGATCCGTGGACAAACGCAGGA
Organism: Pyrrhosoma nymphula; assembly: GCA_963573305.1. NCBI lineage: Eukaryota > Metazoa > Arthropoda > Insecta > Odonata > Coenagrionidae > Pyrrhosoma > Pyrrhosoma nymphula. The sequence continues at coordinate 134,935,673 of OY754327.1, forward strand.
AGTAGCTAGTCCTTCTCCCTCTCCCTCCCTCTCTCCCTATGCCAATCTGTTTGCTCGACGAATAGAGGAGAAGTGCGGCAATTTCGCATTAGCCCCTCGGCGAATCGTCCGAGGGAGGAGCAGCGACGACATTGCCATCACGAGGGAGAGGAGAGCGTACGCAGTCCGTAGGAGTGAAGCGCAAGGCTCAATGCTCCCATTTGCTCCACTCAACGACATGGAGAAAATATATCTCGAAGTGAGGGGGGAGCGAGTGGACTGTGGAGGCATGCTCGTATAGGAATCAATTGAGAAAACGTTTCGAAATGAAATGCTCTACCGTAATATTCTTCGCTACTATTACGTTGAAGAACGGAGTAAGCTCCCCGAGTTTTCGTCGTTTGGATACGATTGTTATCAATTTGATGATTGAGAATCATTTTTCATTCATTCGTGGGGACCCGTCATCCTTTAATCGGACAATTTTGTATAACAATGGGTTGAAATCATTATAATTGAACTCCAGTTATTCCTAGAAAACCTTTTCAGGCGTAGTTATGCATAAATCCTTCGCAAAAAGAAAACAATGAATGAATAAGTCTGAAATTTGTAGCATTTGGGATTCTTATAACATTTGGAACCCTGGATACAAAATTTAATTCGAGAATTAAGTACAATACAAAGAAAGCTGTGCGTTTTGTTAAAAACTTCTACGAGTGAACAGTGTTTCACAACTTTTAGAGGGATTAGGTTGTAACCACTAGAGACTCGGAGTCTACGTGCCAGGTTTAGATTACTTGAGAAATTCAGAACAGGTGTGTTTTAGTGAGACACTGAGAATATTATTTTGACGTCGCACTACACTAGGTCCGGCAGGAAAGAAAAAATAAGAGCGATACATTGCCGAACAGATGAGTAAATAAATTTGTTCTTTCCACACACAATAAGTGACCATAATAAAAAATGAGATTCACTCATAACGTTCCCGAAATATACTTCACCTTTTCACCTCCCTATAACATTATCCTTTACACCTTTTCATGGCTGGTGTCCTAACTCTCCCAATTATCAGTTTTGTCTTTTACTCCATCTTACAGTTCAGTTATTTAATGCAAGGTATTGTGGATAAAGACACGATTTGTTACTGTACCGGATTCTTCCGCTTAGAAGAAGAAAAATGTGAAATATTCACATTGAAAGAATCACCCTCCATGGGCTTAAAACAAGTAAATAAATAAAGTTATGTTTAATGCCGTAAATGAGAAAATCGATCGGTAAATTTGATACATCCTTTCAAAATGATTCACAATATTATTATGCTGATAAATTAATGGATCTGCTCATGTGCATAGACCATAACCCTAGTTTTTTTTCCGTTTCTCCAAGAACGAAGATATCACGATATTTAAAAAATACCTAAGATGAATTTTGTCTTTGCTGATTTCATAACTAAGTTTATTTAAAATTGTGTGATCGCACAGTAGTCACAATTTTCTCGAATTTATCCAGATTTCATAAATGAGATATAAACTAGGACATAAATATTTTGAATTCCCATTTATTTCAGCTTATCCAAGTGAAGTTTATTCACGGTGGCCGTATGAAGAGCTTCAGCCGATAGGCAGTAAACTCAACGAAGTCAAAACCGCTCAGCCAACAAAATGGGTCGATGCAGCCGAGATTCCTTCGGCAGACGACGGCGATGAATACGATGGGTGGCTCTTGAATGGCACTGCTGCAGAGGAAAATAAAAGCGGAGATATCTTGCTCTCTCCTACGGTGTGCTTGCACTTATACCCGTGCGAAGCGTTCATCTAGACGACCCTTCCCATTAACCCCTTCTTCCCATCCCTTTTCACATCCTCGTCCGTGACGCCTCCGTCCCAAAATGCACGCCGGGAAGGGATTCTAACCTACAAAAAAACCTGGCCCATTAATCAGGGAGGGGGAGGGGAGCATTGCAAGAGCTCGAACGCAAAAACCCGAAATTCTTGACACAGTTCGGTATCGCCTCGGTAAAAAAATTCCTGGTTAAGGATATATCAATGGATGCGGCGGGTATTTCCTTTTAAAGGGAGTGCAGGAGAGCTCGGCCATGCGTTCCATCCTCCTTCCCCTCCCCGCATTCCTCTCTCTCTCTCTCTCTAGAGCCGTCCTTTCGTTCTCATCCTCCTCTTTGATCTCTCTATCTCTCTCTCACTCACCCACAGTTCAACCCTTATTTATTACACGCTCCCTCCCCCCTCAGTCCTTGGCAAAAATTCACCGTAAAAATAGGCGAATGCCGTCATTTTCACATTCTTGTCACTTACAGACAAACGCGTCCTCTATCTCATAATGTCCTCAAAGTCTTACCATTTCGTCAAAATAATATTTCCCCGTCGTACACAAATGCCATTTTTGTGAAAATCTTGTGTATGAAGTGGATATATCCTAGGAAGTCGAATGGAAGTAAAATACAAAATTGTTGGCAAATTCAAAGAACTTAGATATTGGTGGAAAGGAACAAACTTTGCGAATTTCACCGTAAGTTTTTTTATTCACGACCCGGGTTTCAACAGTTTATGTCAACTTCAGGTCTTAGAGAGGTCTTGTCATATTATATATTGCTTTTAGTCACAGGAAATTCAATAATTTCAATCAATAATTTCCTCCCTAATGCCCTATCCCAGCATACCTCTTTCGCTTCTATTACATTCATGCATTGCTTCATACATATTCCTAACCTTAAGATTACTAATATTTCACCACTTCCACTACATTCATCCATTAATTTCCTGTTCAATCCCTTCCTCTCACACCATTCATACCACTATTATAAATGTTTTAATACGACTCTCATCCATTCCATCAAGGAACGGAATTAAAATGAAAACACTAATCCGAATTAGATTCAATTTAATTCAATGTAGCAAATCACTGCAAAACTTTACGTCTAAATGCGTGAGACCAATAACAACGACGCTACAAATGTTCACTCCGGCTGCATGAAACATCCATAAAAAATAAAATTGACAAATAGTCAAAATTTTTAGTGACATACCTACTTCTACTTTCCAATAGTTTAGGCATGTCATAAGTAAAAGCCACATTTTACCAACGACATAAACAAAAAGATGGATATGAGAAAACGTTTCCGGCGTAACTCTGTGGAAATGTTTAATATGCATATTGAAAAATCACTTGGTAAAATTCCACTCTTTATTTACGAAAAAACCGACCCAGGTTTCGGCAACTCAGTGCCATTTTCAGGTGCCCTTTTTTCAGTCCTTGAAAATGGCACCGAGTTGCCGAAACCTAGGTCGGTTTTTTCGTAAATAAAGTGTGGAATTTTACCAAGTGATTTTTCAAAAAGATGGAGATTCTCATTAGTTTGGACTAATACAGCCGCGAAGTAACTTGCTTTACCTTATTTTTCCTCGTCCCTCTATCCATTCTTGCTTTCCAGTACCTTGGTATCACCTCGAGCTCGAACATCGCTCACCGTTCCTCACCTCGCTGCCACATACAGTGAGCCATTCGCTCCGAACCGCGGGGTGGCCGCGGAAACTCTCGACTGCTTGTTTTCTGCGGAGACGTCCAGAATAGAGATACGGGATTGAACCTCGCCCGGGGGGGTTATTAGCGGGTTTCCCACCACCACCACCTCATTGGAGCGACGAAATCGCTCACGCGTTCAATCCGTCCGTTCAGCTGACCGACGGACCACTCCCATGGGAGAAATAGCAGGCAGTTTCAATTACGCCGCTTATTTTAAACGAGTGTTTGATTTGACGCTCGAGTGATCATGTGGCGCGGAGTGTCTTCAAAGATGAACGAGTAGGTATTTAGGAATTAGAGCTTTGAAAGATCCGGATACGTGTAATCCCTTCCTTCAAATAATTCTCACGATATAAATTTACATGACTAAACACACTCCCTTTTATGGATATTGACTCCCTTTCCTCCCTCCCTTCACTAATGTGTAGTTGCTGGTATTTGGTCAGACTTTAAAAAATCATGATGAAAGAGGAATTTCAGATGGACAACAAGTTTACTATGTGGATGCCCCAGAAAGGGCCATAATTAACATAAAAAGTTGTAACTACATTGAAAAATAATTTATCTCCTCGATTTTTCCGCCTAATAAATATTTCCTAGCATATTAAGTAATTTTTATGGGCATTGCCAGTAGATTTTTTAACTGAATTGTTCTTAAGATAATTGATTTGATCGCTCCCTTTCCACATCCTCAAGAGTTGACAGCAATCACAACGAAACTCGTCTTCATCTTCGACATAAATGAATTTAATTTATTCATTGAATTTATGTGACTCAACATAGGAACTATTCTCAATAGTTTCAATAATTATCGATAGATGGTAACCTCGAATTTCTTTCAAATATATACATTGAATAGTGGTCAGCTCTTACGGCTAAAAAGTATCAAGGAAGTTTAAAATCTCTAATTGCCGTTAATGAATTCGAATTGTTTATATCTATTGGAGATTTTCCTTTACATTCGTATTAACGAGTATTAATGAAATTGATTAATAAGTTAAAGAAACAGTTCAATGGCTACAATATTTATTTAATATGACGCCACGCCGATAGCACCACGATACTACTTAAGGACTACGGTAAACGCGGAAATGTCATCAAATCTTTTAGCCATTCTTCCAGAAGAAAAGTCTGAAAGACATTAAGGCGAAATACCTACACTAGTCCGTTACGCATAGATTTATTTTCCCCTCATTGAACATATTCCTGCGATGCATATTCAAATAGAATATCAAGTACTTACTTGTAGAGAACCCCTTCGGCTGACCTCTTCTGATCCGCCTCTCTCAGACTAGGCTTAGATTCGCTAAAACTCTTGGGGTTCTTTTCTTGCTCCGCTGGCCTCAATGTCTGCGCATTCCTTCGGGAGGTTAACTGCTTCCTTCGTCTAGCTTATCTGGATCCGTTCCTGAATCCTGGGGATGGATGAGACATAAGATGGTGCACTCGTGTAGAGGCTGCTTGTCTGTTATTGTACCGAGAATTCTTGCTTGTCGCTGGGGAAGGTTGCAAAGAAGAGACGGAGGATACTACACGTTTTTTTACTTTCTATTTTTCCTTCCCATCGCTCCCTTTTGGATCGGCGTCGGTTTCCTTTTGCCCTCTAACTTCCGATATGTCGTTCGTTTTCACTTGACGAGATAATTAGGGCAGTAATCTAAAGGGGTCGCCGCCGCTTAATAAAACGCTCGTCAATGTAACGCATGCATGAAAAAGGATTGCGGCTTTATTTCCTCAGGTCTTGCGACTTTCAAATTTGACCCATCACCTCATCGAAGCCTACTTAAGGTGAAGATGTGTCATGGCTTCCGTAAATATTTTATATAGTGGAATTAATCATTAAAATGGTTTTAGATGGATATAGAAGTAAAAGTTATATACTTCTGATACAAAAGGGACCTACTTCTTCAAGATTTATATTTCCCCTCATCTATATGGAAAATCAGGTCTTTCTTCTCCATTCCTAGGTTATCTATTATGCTCTATGCTTCGTTAACTCGAGGATTTCATCAGCCCTTATCACATTCTCTTCCCACTTACTCGGCCTAACTCAAATTAAGTAGAATGGTTTACTCTCATCACCCTTCTCCACTAGTTATAGGTACTCTCCGCCCATCTAGCTTTCACCATCCTCCTTCACACCCATATCTCTAATGCCAGCAGTTAACTTTCGTTTTCTTTCCTCAGCATCCGTACCAGCAATCCTACGCTCCTTGTTAGACTCGTATCGGCCCTTAGTTTACCAACTTTAATAAAGTCCCAGTCCTTAGTTCCCTTATATCAGGTCTTCTTTTTTAACGCTGATATATTCCTTATATAATTTTTTACTATGCCTTCTTTATTCCAAGATAAAACCTTATACATGTGTGCAAGAATAATACGAGTATTTGTGAATCCAGAGATATGTCATGTAAAGTCACATTATTTAGTGAACGTGCTTTTTGGATTTACTGATATACATGATACATAGAATGTACATTGTATGTATGTGCAATGTTTCCGCATTACACTTAATTTGGCATGCAGTAACTCGCGTCCGGATAAAACAATTGCAGAATATGTGCGTTCGTTGTTCGTAGCTATCTGATTTTTTCTAGTGAATTGTTTTTTTCTAAAAGGCTACATATGTACATGTTTTTCCATATGTAGCCCTTTAGAAAAAAACAATTCACTAGCCTACTAATGTACCTAGTCAGGTAGCCGCGAGAGAATCCTACCATTTCGCATATTTTCCACAAACTAAGCTTTAAGTTACATGGGATTATATGCAAGAATGGGAGAAGCAGACGGAAAATAGTGTTTTTTCCATCGTATAACGACTAAGCTGTAGCAAAAATCTAATTTAAAAGGAGAATTCTCCGAGTAAATTTCATAGCACGAAGATTTCTCCCTTACCATACCATTTTACCCTTTGAGTTATTAACTAATTAGTGCAATTAATAAAGGTAAAATACGTGAGTCAGGTAGTGTAATTGGCTTCCCGGTCTAGTATTTTGAACGACATGAAGTAATTTATCAGGTACCTTAGTCGTTTAGATTCACGCGGTCATCTAGGTACCCGCTGAAAGCGATCGCGACAATTTTGAACTTGCGTTGAGGAGCGGCAGGAGGCCACGGTGAAACACTTCCAATCTCTTAGTGATTAGTACTTGAATCTGGATTTTAGTTCTGGCATCAGTGGTGGAGCAATTGTAAAGCTCCGAGGTGGCTGAGGTCGAAGACCATTGTCATCCTCATTTTATAAAGGATTGGGTATAGGTATGCCGAGGGAAAATCTCAGTAGAATTTTTCTTCAGTTTAAACTCGAGGGTAAGAGTAACAGCACTTAGCACTGATTGGACGATCATCTATATACAAATTCCCGTCGAGCCCAGGATTCCAAACATCGTTGATCGAGCTGGAACCGGTGTTCACTACAAGTGGTTCCTATCACGACTGGAATCTTTCACGGTAGACTGTTTTACAAGAGAAATGACATATGCTAGAGTTTAAGAAACAAACATTTATCAATACGCACAACCTTAACTATCAGATCGAAAAAGAAGTGATCAAAATACAGTTCAGTAGAACCAAGAAAAACATTATTCTGATAGTTATCTACGACTAAGATAAAGTAAGTATGCCACCCTCATTTTTTATTAGCAAATTGGCGATGCCATTGATTCTTTGTAATAATCATATTGCTAACGCAACTAAGGTAAAAACTGGCGACAATTATCTTTTATGGCGAAACAAACGGTTGAGTGCTGCCCGATTTATATTATCTCAAGATTAAGAAAAAGTTGACGGACGATGGAAAACGTTTTTATACTTACAAATGCAGAGAGTGGCAGCAATTAATCAATTTATGAGCATTATCGATTATTATCGTCATAAATGATAACCGAGGATTACAGCAGAAATTGACGGATGAATGTTCAATGGCTATACCTAGTAATTGACCTTGTCAGTGACAGGAGAGCAAGAATAAAACGACAAAAATGAGACGAGTGTATTAAAAAAGTGTATAAGAAAATTAGCTTAAGATATAAAGTTGGAGGTTGCATCATTTAACAAGTAACTCTGGGATAATAAAATTAAAATTCCATTTTAGCAAGAAAAAAATTCACTTGCATTGCTCTATCTTTACACTAGGGACATGATTTACAGTGTGATAAATGATCCGGTGATTGCATTTGATGAATTTAAAAAATCCTGATGAGTATTTTTAGAACTTCAAATTTGGGTTAGGAACCGTTAAATTATATTATTACAATTTGCTTGTTCTTGGTTCATTGCAACTTTTAAGCAGATGAGTTCTGCATGGAACGTCATTGTGCGAATTGCCAGATTTCAATTCATGACATAGCGCAAAAACGTCTGGCACTGATTTAGGATACGCAATCAACGTATTAATTGCAGTACATTATATTCCGATCATAATATTTGGTAAAATAAAATTTTAAAGTCCGTAAAATAAAATCTTAAAGCTTAAGGCATTGAGTGCACCTATTATGGATGTGTAAATAAGCCAAAAAGAACAGATTTGTGACAATTGTTGTCACGGAGATTAAGGTCGATATTTATAAATGTATATGAGCCTATTGGTTGTTGACGTGACTTTAAATTACTTCGAAACCAGTATCTTTTTCGTCAAATGATGACTACTACCACCTGGCGGGCCAACAGAGTAACTAATAGTTGGCCACGGTAATTGGAAATACTAGAGCTTAGCGTTATGGAATGCATTCAAAAGCACCAAATTACTATCCGTAGATACCTAAATGACTATCATCTCTTTGCCATGCTCAAAAGCAATGGATTTAGGGAATGTCTTCTGCATCAGTCCATTTTCTGTTAGGACGACAGTTTCGCCCTGGTGGCAGTCAGCGTCTTCAAATCAGTAGCCACTGCCATCCTAGGAGACAATGGACCCATGTGGCAGGCATCCCGAACGCCAAAGATATTCGTCAACGTTACATTGCGTAAGCTTAATGAAGGCTGCAACTTCTGTTTATTAAATAACCGAGGTGACAGAAACATCAACGTGACCCATAGATTTCCAGGAGTTGCACACTTATGAGCCAATAAATGAGCACTGTGATGACGAGGAGGAGAACATTGATTATGATATCACCAATAAAATCAGTCACTCCTTGATATTGCCTTTAAAATAATCAAAGATAGCCAAGTAGGAAAAACGGCAGGTGAAAATGAGCAAATGGTGAATGAGGTAAACAAGCAACCTGAGATATTGTGCAAATACAAATTAGCTGTACCAAACCCGTTGTTTCTGAACTATAAGTGGAACACGTAGAAGGTACTGGAGTAGCTTAGAAGACATTGCTCATTTCTTCGTTTAGCTTCAACCTAATTCATTTTGTCCATGTTTAGTAATGGCAAAGGTTAAGTGATTCATCAACTATACTTCTAACAGATCTCAATATTTTAAGCAGTTTTGCGAGATGCAATTAGATGATCGTATTTTACATGCCTGAGACCATTTAACTTTCTTTGAAGACCTTGTCAAATCCATAACTTAACTTAAACTTAACTAACACTATAAATTTGTCCACCTTCCAACTTACCTTTATCAAGGTTAAGTCAATACCCATTAGCCACACCTCTAACAGATGATGCTTTTAGCTGCTTGCTAATACATTTGTTGTATATATTTTACCCGTTTATTGCTCTACTGGATTATATGCGTTGACGTTTTGTTTATGTCCACGAGGAGTAACTATTAATTCTGTTTCAAAGTTAAAACTCAGTGAATGAATTTGACGTTGAATTTTCTCTCTTTAATTTTTGAATAAATTTGACGGGAAATTCTCAAGCGAGATTTCGCGGAAGGCTTCCATGTTATTAAAATGAAGTTACACTTATATTCAAAAAAGCTTCGTCATCAAAACGCGTTTCGGCTCTCTCAGCCATCATCAGATGATTGTGAAATTTCAAATACATGATACCTCTATTGGCGAGAAAAAAAATCATTTACATGAAGGGATGGTTCTAAAATTTATGACATGCAAATTAAAGTATTCATCAAATGCTTTTGGTATTATTAAACCCTAAAAGAAATGTCGAAGTATTTTTAGGATAAATCTTTCGGAGGTAGTCTCTTATTTAAGAACTGAAATCAATCTATCTTATATTGATTGCATTGGGAAAAAACTTTAGATGTCAGTGTTAACTCATGTCACATTAATGGCTAAAATAATTGCAATGGTTTGCATATGCGTAGCTTAAAGAATATGTCGTCAATGGTAAACGGATTGTATAGCATACTATATTTACACTCTTACGTTAATCAAGGGCGTGTTTGTTTCACCAAGGGCGTTTAACACTAGAACCGCTGGTCTTTGCGAACCCCCTAAAACCACCGCCGGGACGAAAATGTCCCATTGGAATTTAGACATTCCCTAGGTCTGATTATTTTATTAAATTTATTACTCTGATGATTATAAAATTTGTTTATTTTACATAATGCACACACAAAAATAATTTGTTTCAATTAAAAAAATAAAATATGACCTGAATATGAACTTAAAATCTTGCGCAAAGCATCATATTTCTAAATTATTTAGTGTAGATTTCTGTATATAATATCCGAAATAGAACGTTATTTCACTTCAATGAAGCTCATGCAGTTAATGAAGCTTTACCAAAAAGTAAGTTGTACTTTAGGTTCATAAGCGTAATGTAATGAATATTGATGAAACCATGCCTATGAATGTAAATATGAATATTGATTTTTCACATAACCCTTTAAGACCTGACATTTTTTTGACATGACGCCCCAAATACACGAGAACAGTTGGTTCCCAGCAAAAAAAATATCAGAGAGCGATCTAGCGGCTATGTGCGGTACTACCTCCTCTTGGGATACCCTCACGGTTTTTTGCGCCAGGATTTTTCTACGTCTGAGACCACGGGAGGTAAAAGCGGGAGACATGCCGAACCCTCACGATCGTGAGGGTCAGGGATTAAAGGTATCCAACAAGACATTACAAGCCTAATTTACTTTATTACAAAGAGAGATAAATAATAGCATTCTAGGTAGGTAATTATGTCCCATGTATGTACTCATGTATTCATCATTACATTGAGGATTGCAAGATGTACAGGTATAAGAAATTGTGGCAACTTCTTACATGCACACTGGTTTAGAGCATGATGCACAAATATGATAACTTTTTCCTTCTTTACAAGAGTAGCTGTGGTTATGCGGACCATTTGTATTTCAATAGATCCGCGTTACCGGATGGAACCTTAGTTTGGAACCTCCAATATTGGAGAGACTGCACGCACGGTGGAAACCAGGATCAAGGAGCACAAGAGGCATATAAGACTTTTTCAACCCGGAAAATCGGCCCTGGCAGAGCATAGTCTTGATAATGCGCACTCCATCAATTTTAACGGCACCAAAATCCTTTGCCGTTCAAATGGATACTGGGATCGTTTGATGAAAGAGGCCATCGAAATAAGTTTGGAGGAGAAAAAGTTAAATCGTGACTCTGGGCAGTACATCAGCCAAATATGGAGACCGCTACTGAATAAAATCAAACGGTCGCGGTTACAATTTAAATTCAAACCGCCTTGAACGAGCCGGTCAACAATGGGTATTTTCAACCGCCGCGGCCAGCTATAAAAACCCCGGAATGGACCAACTCGGCAATCAGTCTCAGCCCTGATGACGATGAGGGAGTTACTCATCGAAACGTTGGCCTTTAAAAGCCTTACCCGGTGGCAAACCCGAGAAGATTTTACCAGGGCATGGGTGTTACTGCCAAGTTCTGGTGGTTCGGCTCCTGAGAAACCTGATGACAAGCTTACGGCTTATCGTGATCGCAGGGGCATATGGACAACCAGAATTGTCCCAGAGCAAAAAAAAAACATTTTGAGACTGCTTAAATACAATAATACATGGACCAGGTATATACATGCTTTGGCAGTTGGAACTAAATATATTATATACTTCTGATATCAGGGCAAACTTGTCATCTTTCAAATGCTCCAAGCGGATTGATTTCATATCAAACCTTAGGAACCATATGATTTACCTGAAGCTGTCACATGACATCACAGACTTACAAAATGGTAAACCCCATTTTTCGGACCTCAGAAGATCCACCTCTATTCTATTGAATTCAGTAGCACCCCTAAAATACAGAAGACCCAGAAATGCATCGAACTCTGTCAATGGCATAAACCAATCATCGATTCCCAGAATCCTACGATCCTCTGTTTCAGTTCATTCCTGTTTGTGATTTAGAGTATATCCATCAAGAACAAACGCCAGTCACTTGATAAAAGACCGGGGATAACACACCATTTTACGTAGGGATAAGGACCGCAAACATGCAGGATGGTAATATCTGGACCCTCGACGTAATTTTTCTCAGAGTTGTCTGAAGAATCTGCGGTGGAATCTATTAAACTATAATCAGAGTCGCTAAGGAAGATACTGTCTCCATCTTCGCCTTCTGATCCATCTTCCTGATTCTGATTTAGCAAAGCCACAATTCCCTCAGGCATAATGCCACGACGGCGATCCATGCTGTACTGATAAGAAATTCCCTTTGATTGCGTTCTATAGCATCTAGGGACCACATTGGCATGTCTATCTACTCATCGTAGATAGAACGTGCAAGCAGACGAGAAGGATGTGAGAAAGAGACAAATATGAGCGATGTGCAAACATATCAAGATTTGTGTCATTTATCTCACTGAAAACGTGCAACAATCAGACAGGTATGTTTATTTTGACAGCAGGGATGTTGTTACAAGTAAATTTTCACGGTAATCGAAAGTATTTGTAATTAAAGAACTTGAGTGGAGACTACAATGCAACTGTATAGCCTGAAATACCTACGTGCAAACTATGCTTCTTTGTGACTACGTAACGCTTAAAGCATTCCTAAAATTCCTAAAATTAAGCAAAAATAGGTAAACACTGTGCAATGTTATTTTACTAACCCATAATCAAGTTTTGAAAGCGAATAATAAAAGTAATCAACAACCAATAATTATTGAAAAAGACAAACCGAGCTACTTGCCTACATGGGATAAAAATGTCCCATCAGCAGTTTTAGGTATTTCTAGTATTTCCTCGGAAACTATGAGTCCGAAGATGACATTTTTTTCCAAAATTGTCTACTACATGAATAAATAAAAGTCAAATACTCCCAAGTTTTCACAACAAATATCAAGAGAGATATAGTTGATAAAAATTTGAAATGGGACAAAAATGTCCCGTCCGCGGGTCTAGTGTTAACTCACACTTAATAGGTATAAAACACTTCCCCCTTTCTCTCTTTTTTCTCTACGTGTCGGTATAACAAGGTTCTGACCTATACATCAGAATAGAAACCTTGCCGAGTTATTCACACTGCCAAAAATAAAACAAAAATGGATTCTCTCAATATAATTAATTTGAAGTGGAAATCCGAGTGATAAAAATAATTGGCAATGAAAATCAAGCTAATGGAAAACACTTGCCAAAAGGCACACTCATATTAATTATGTTTTCCTGAAATTCAGTCCTCAGATCTTTCACGATCACAAAAACTTTCTTACTCCTTCCATCACTATCTCTACTACTTTCCACCTACTTTATTTCCTACTTTCCTATCCTACTTTCCACCAGAAAAATTCTTCCGCTCGTTGAAGTTTTTGCTGTTCAAGTTTAACGGTAACTCGCAGTCTTCTCGAATAATTCCACGCCAATCCGGATATACGTCGGGTATCCAACGGTATCTCTTGTCATCGAACATCCGATGTGTCGTACTTTTTCACTTTATGAAATTATTTGGGCGGGAATCCAAATGGGTCGCCGCACCTCAATACATCGTTGAGGTAACAGATACATGAAAAATATCCACCGTTTTTATTCCTCAGATCGACAGACTTTCAAATTTGACCCTTTCTCCTCTTCCAATCATAAATAGGTCGACTACTGTTTCATGTCGACTGTCAAGGTGAGAAAAACACGACTCTTTACCAACAATTGTTTCCAGAAATTTATTACATAGAAACCTCAGGTAGGCATCATAGAGCCTTTAATATCATTGCGGTGTGATATTTTCACGTTCATGTATATGTCAGATATCATTCGTTTTGTGTGGCAGCCTATAAGTCTGCATTCTTGGGTGCCCATGGTGCCGACCTTTAGTAATTGTTTACTATTCGCATTTATTAGTTTCTATTAAAATGCCTACTGTTTTTTCGTAATAGGTTTACGTAGCAATGCACTTTCAACGTAATAAATAATAACTTTTTTGCAAATATTTGGCAATAATGATCGTAATTTGATTAAATTTGTGACACATGTACGATCCTTCAACGTCAATGAATAAAAAACACCCTTTTGAATTAACACCTATTCCACTATCATAAAAAATTCTTCATTGGAACTTACAATTAATACAAGGGCTTGCCAAATGCAAGGAAAACAAAAAAAACATACGTTCTAATTTTAAAATGCACATGTTGCTATATGAATTGCTGAAGAGGTGGTAGGGATTTTTATTTTTTTTTTTACAAATTATAGGTATTCGTATTTTCAGAGCTCTGGATCGCATAACCGACATCACATGATCAAGTAGATTGTTTTGGCTGCATATTTATCTTATGTTGAGACTTTTGTGGTGATTGAGTATGCAGCCCTGCAGTTGATAATTTATATAATTTTTCCATTATACCTCTTCGGAAATCTTAGTTATTCTCGTTGTAATTTTGATGCAAAGCTTTAGTTTATGATGGAAGAGAAAATTAATTATTCAGGATTAAAATATGATAACCTGGTGTAGAATATGGAACGAAAAAATATTTCAGCAACCCTTAATGGGAATTCAAGAAATGTGCCACAATGTAGGAAGGCGATTTTCAGTATGTCATCACGACACTTAAGGGACTTAAGAAATGCCGGTACGTAATATTTAAACGCTGATTTCCCTGAAAGCACTAGAAGCAAGTCAACTAGTAATAGTTAAACATGCATTAAATTAATAGTGAGAAGTGAATTGGTAAAAGTGGATGGCCTTAAATTGAAGTGACGGCGAATGGTGACGTAATTCTGAGAGAGACTTTAATTGACCTCAGTAGAGGAGGATAAAGTAAATATTAAAAATATCATGGCACACTCGAAATCACAGCTGAATTCATGGAAAACTCTAGTTCCATATGTAGTTGAGGATCGTACATGAGTGGTGGCTTAGGTAGTGTATTCCTACCCCGAGGAGCCGGGTACAATCGCGCTCCACAATCGGTGAAATACCCAATCAGGAGCCATGTGGAGAGCACTTCAAGTGCAATTATCCGCTCGTCAGAGGGGATAGCATTGGCCTCCAATGGCACCATTCTTTAAGAGTAGAATAATGTCAACGCCCGGTCTCCCTCTGTCCTTTCTCCATTTATTTTAGTCTCCTTAACCACGAGTTTTTTTTGCAAAGGGGAGTCCACCGACGTTTTGGCAAAGAATGAAGTGCGTTGCACTCGGTTGGAGGCTGATGAGCCAAGCGCTTCCCATCCTCCACCCCCTCTGTCTTGACGCGGTGCAAAAGCTTGATCACGGAGGGACCAACGGTGATTCGTTGCTCCCTGGGTAGGACGAGCACCTGGATTGACTCACCGCATTCCGTTGACTAAATAGACTCTGGATTCCAGCTCAAGAAATCAATACAGACACTCGAAATAATTGCGTTTGTCATACCATTTATTGAGTGATCGAATCCCAGGTTGTGTGACGGGGTCCGTTCATTCTACATGATGTTCGGGTGCCAAACATTGCGGCCCTCCCTACCCTTCCCTCTTCCCCTACCCTACCCTTCCCCCAGCTGGATAACCGGGTTGAATATTTGCAAGGGACCGGCCGGCTAGGTTTTCCTGACGAAGTAGCGTCGTTACAACACCAGTGCAATTCGTTGTAGCTGGGTGCACAATCCAATACACATTAAAAGGGGAAATGCATAACAAAATGGTACTGGCATGTAATGCCGATGCCTAGAGAGATAAATGCAGGAAAAGATATGGAATACAATTTATCAGAAAAGAGAAGTGTCGGAAGGCTGAGGACTAGATGGCGAAAGTCAATTTGGAACAGGCTTAGAGGCTAATCCTGGAATGAAGAAGAAGGTCTTTCACAGAGCATGGTGTCAGTTGACAGCCTCCTCTAGTAGTAACTACCATTGCAATATCTTGATAATATTTTAGATTCTAAGTTTTCGATAGGAGAACTATTTGGGAGCAATAAATTAGCTCCTATTAATTGGTAAGTGAATGATCGATACTCAAACTTTCTTTCTAAACTCATTGAGAAGGGAAAATTAACCCAATTTACACATGTCAACCCAACCTTGCAACTGATTTATCCTCTGTTTTAGATTCTGTGATCAGCGAATGCCTGACTATCTTTTAAAACAAGTGCTCATGACTTTGCCATCACCATTAAACAGTTACATCATTTTAGTCCTGAAAGTGATATTACGCAAGGGATTGAATTAGTCTAACCCACCAAATATTGTTCTCTACATTATTGTCTTGGACAGCAAGCGAAGAGAGATTAGACAGCGGTAGATTCATACATTTCATGCTTTGACGATATGAGAGCTTTAAAAGACTAGAATTTTGCGTTAAACTCCGTGGAAAATAATCTAAAAAACTGGGACAATAAATCTTCAACGGGAAGAAAGTGACGGCTCTAGGATAAGAAATCGACCTCCTAATATCAGGCTGAGTGCTTTGGGCATAACAGCTCGAGCGGGCGGCTGGAGTCTCAAGAAAGCAATGTTTTCCGGAAATAGATAACATTTGCCTTTAATTATCAAAGGTTTACGACTGCATACGTGGTACTCGTACGTATATGCTTTCTTGAAGGCAGTCGAAAACGACATATGAGCGAAATTTTAATCAGGCTTTAAATTCCCGCGAATTCCATACGATTATATTTTTAGATAAACCGTAATTGAATAAACATATAAAGTAACTATTCAACTCCTAGCCGTAACTCTGCCTTAAATACATACCCACTTGTACCGAAGGGAATTCCCTCGTCCCATTTAATCCCGGCGCGTAACTCATCTCCCATGATTGTTTTGGCGTACCTCCCTTTGAAGCACCGTCGCGTCGTCGGCAGGCCGTTGCCAAGCGTTTTATTCCCCAAGCGGACTCGAACGGAGAGAAGGGCGGGCTAATCACCGCGAGTAAATTTTACTTAACTGCCGCCAATGCCGCGAAAAAACCTCCCTTCCCCACCACGAGAATTACGCTTTGCTTGGCAGCTCAGAAAATGAGTTTATCCCTTTCGGTGCGTGTAACAATTTAAACCCTTTACGGGAAACCGGTCTATACTACTACTAACACCACCACCGCCACCACTATGTACAAACCCCCTCGTATCCCTCCCTGATAACTTTATGGATTCTTTTCGGTCTTCCGGAGCCATTCATTTTAAGTGCCAGGCATATCCCGCTTGAGTGGCCGCCCGAGACTGTGACAGCTCGGCCGGGTGACCGCCGGCTGCAAGGCGGGCGGGGAAACGAGGGAGCAGCGGACTTCTTCGCGGTGTCGGCAGCGCGAATTGGCCCTCGCAGCACCGGACTCTCGCGTCCGGCCGTAATAACATTCGTCTCCCACAGTTTGACACTCCGCGACGCTCAGGCAAATATCTCGCGGGGTCCCCGTCGCCTGACCACTCTTATTAATCCGAGACCATTTATCCGCCAAGGCATGAGAAGTGACTGAAATGGGGTGGGGAAAAAACAACATTTCCTAGCTTCAATCTCTTTGCTTTTCTTCTTTCACCGGCTTTTCCTCTTTCGCTCTCGATTGTGTGTCTTATCTCCCCCTGGCGTGTGAGCGAAGGATACTACTTCTCTCTCAACTATGCAAACCTAGGGATGTGATTAAACGCTAAATGAACGCTCCACTGCAACGAGTCTGAAAATCTAAAGAGGGCTAAACTAAGGTGTTCACCTGATGTAAAACGCATGCAATTTGTTTATGTTCCGGATATTATGTTCTCTTGGAAAGGTAACCAGGATCAAAATCTCTCCGCTTCATCATTTGAAGCGGATTTTAAAATTTCAAAGCGAAGAGTTTAATATTTACCTCTATTGTTTTTATGATATTCATAATGAACTACTTCCGAAGATTGGCATTCATCGATTGAAAACCGCTGAATAATATAGCCGTGTAGTCGTGCTTTACTTGTACTTTTACCCGTAAGATAATAGTATTTGTTTGAAGTGGTCAGATTCCCGGACAAATCGTTCCTTAAAAAAACCAAACCAAGAGATGATTTACACTAGATACCTTAGCTTCCCAAGCACGGGTATAAATGATGATGTTAGTGAATAATAATTTTAAATACCCTTGTTTCATAAATTATTTTTCTACGCATTGATCTCAGACATTAAAGGTGATTTACTACATTGGGTCACTTTAGTTATTAATACAACAATACTTTCGATAGGAATGAGAACTGATTGCGTTTTGGGAAGCCAAAAATTGGCGTGGCAATCATTTGAAGGCAGAAATTATATTGTCTATTGATAAAATAGAAATTATTTTGATAATATTGCTTTTTATTGAGCGGAAACATTTTTACTTTAAGATTTTCAACGCGCAAAGTGGAGCTTGCACTGGAAAGAAGAAAAGTTCTTTGATTGGCAGCGCAAAAGTCCATGTACCTACTTGTATTAACGGATTGTTGAATACCCAAGCATCTTGGACTCACAAGTGCTCTTCCGTTAAGGAGAGAGTACATGAGCTACTCATGTAACACCTTGTATTGTACATGATGGAGAGATGGTATTTTAGAAGCTTTTTAACCAAATCGGAAAACATCAAGCCTGTACATCACAAGGTATAATACTCGGGTTTCGAAGGGGAACTTTGAAAAGGGTATTTTTTCTAAATAGAGTGTGCATAACCATTGGAGAAAATTTGTCAGTTTTCCCCTCAAGCATATTATCAAGTTTTAGTAGTTTTCCTAAAAATAAAAATGGCAATAAACATGGGGGCCCCCGAAATTAGAACTCCAGAATACAACGAGAATTAATCCATAATTATCCGGTATGATTATGTATTTACAAAACATTATGCAATATTTCAGATGAAATAAAAATTCACCATACATATTGGGTTGTTAATGTGGAGTAACCAGCATTAAAAGTTCATTTCGAGAAAATCATGTAAATGTCATAAAATAGTGCCACATATTAGTCATGCATCTCCGGAAGAAACTCAACTAAAATGGGAAATACCCTCAATTTAGTCTTCTCACTTGCCCAGAACTTCTTATGCGTTTTAGTATAAAGTTTCGGTTCTATAAACGATCTATTTAATACTAATAAAAATATCCTTCTGAATGTATCTTCCACTCATACCAATAATCTCTAATCGATATCTGTGAAATTAGATAACTTGAAATTCGACCGGAGAATCATCTCGTAAGGTTGTTTTTGTAGTTTTCCAATATGTTATTTGAGAACTGGAGTTGTAATGAGCATTGGCATTAGGAGCATATTTGAATAAAGCTGTGAAAGTGGAATAAACTGGTAGTGCGAAATTATCTCTAATTGTAAGATGTCAACTCATACTTGTGCCTGTGGAATGAAACCTCATTGCCATACAGTCGGCACAAGTAAATATATAACTAGGAGCATACACATTTCATTATTTATCACACATTTTGTAGACAGCTTGAATCAATATTAATTAATAATTAATAAATTAAATAATAGGGGGTGAAGAGGATTTGGAAATTATGGAATGACCTTAGACATAGATGACTATGACTTTGATGGAATGATAAGGCTTAAACATTGAGTATCAATATAAACGAACCACATTCTATTTAGGAGTTTCAAATTAACTGAAATTGACGCAATGAAGCAAATTCAATAAAGGAAGAAAATAAGCCGAAGCAATGCATTAAAGGATAAAAATAATGTGGGTATTTTAAAAAGTGAATTTTTAAGAGTGTAATGCATAATATTAATCAAGAAGTAGTTGAAAATTTCAATTTTATCACGCGGCCACATCGCTTTCATTAGCGGGAAGGCTGATATTTATCTTCCCCTCTCCACCCGATATTTATGACATTTTTGAACACATACTTCTGATGATGACGCACCTGCATAACGGGCGCTGGCGTAATGCTGCGGCCAATTAATGGCGTCCCCCGAAGCGGACATAATCCACGCGGGAGTGTAATTTGTCTTGGGAGCGGAACGCGAGTCCCTCTGGGGACGACGCGGTCATCAATTCAGCCGGAAAGGGAATGGTGGCGGACACCGGGCACCACGCAACACTTGCTCTCGCCGGGATTCGACACCGCGAGCAAAACTCTGGGGGGAGAAATGTTCGACTTGTGACGGTTTCGGATGTTACAGAGGTCCATCTGAGTTAGCAGCATACTTCCCTCCCCCCTCATAGCAACCGCATTCCCTAACGACACTTTCAGCAACACGGAATAGCATTAGAATATGGTGTATATGTATCGATTCATTCACATACGGAAATTAAAATTGAGCCTTTCACTATCTGCACTGATTTCGTCTTCCTTCGTAACTTGGGCTGACGAGGGTAATCAGATAAAACCAAGGCATCTCACTTGGCATTCGGCGTAATACCGTACAGCTCGAACTACCTCGTAGATAAAGCCTAAAATAACTAAATATGGAATACTTAACCAGACGGCAAATCCAAATATACGTCAATTTTATGCTAAAAAAGAAATGTGCTGAAACTTCTATTGCCAACTTAATTTGATCACGTAGAATGTCGCGTTTCAACCTGCAAAACACTTTCGTCATCTTCATATTTTCACATACACGAATCCGTATATTTTTAGCGGCGTTAGATCACTCTTCATTCTGGATCTCTTATAAAAAACGCTAGAACCTACTATTACCTATTTTGGTAATACGAAGGAGAGGGGAGTTCTAGGAGAGGCATCGCGGCATTGATGAACGCTTCAAAATCCAATAAGCCATCGTTTGAGCTATAACATTAGATGGCTCTTAATTTTTGATTAGCGATAGAAAGTAGAACATGCTATAAAACCTGGTGATCATAATGAAAATAATTCATTACGCCTTGATGCACGAAATGATAGCATGCATTTTTGCAAAAAATGATCGATTGTATATTGTGTGACATTTCTCCGGTAACGTGTAATAAACTTATAACCCACTATGATTTTTCCCCAATTTTGCTATATTTGCATGTATAAATCATCATTATACCGTGACTAATCATATTCAAATACTCTGTTTACAATACTTGGTTTTCGGCGTACAAACGGAAAATCTGATGCACTCAATATGGCAGATAGCTAATTTAAAATACTTCAAAATACCTACTCCTTATCTATTCTTGCGTAGGACTCAATGCATATTTTTTCTTAGTTTCTGACGTATGTTTTTGCAGAGTTCAGGTTCGCAGTTTGGCAGGTTTTCGGGTTTCGCCCGCGTCGCCATCATTGTTAATGGCGATGTTTCACCTACTGTTCTGTAGGCGTCCTTAGGCCAGGCTGAAATGGACATTGCTTCGAAAACACCGGATAAATTTGATTCAACTGTGGTGTACTCCCGCCAGCCCTTCACTGACTGGTCCATTCCCAGCGATACGATCTGAAAAATCCGATCTACACCCTTTCCAAGACATGGAATGGCCCCAAAAAGACCATCGACCCCTTTAAGTTTACCTTACTCGTTAAAGACCTTACAGCAATGGTTATCAGCTTCAGCTGGTCGTACTTTAGTTTTGAATTTATTTTTGAACTCTTACGAGTTAAATATTTTACGTGGTTATTCCGGTGAGAATAGCAATTGGGAATTCGGTCAGTTTTTGTTTCATATCAGACTTGAACGATTTGTACTCCTTTCCTATCTCCCCATAACAAGCACAAGTAATATGTCTCAATCTTGATCGTGACTCCACCTGCTCCCATAAGTTGTCAAAACAACCCATAATTCCTTAAGCCCCATAAAACAATGATAATGCGATAAGGACTTCAGTTTCTGTAATATCGTTTTGTTTTTATCGTCGCTGAGTGAATTTTTCCACAAACTTCCTTTAGATAAAATTTGACTTGGAGCCACGACTTTTACGACACAAAGATACCGCTAAGTATTATAGATTTTGTTTTGCACATGTTGGGTGGAGTAATTAGGATGATGCCTTTTCAAAAATTTGAGCAAGAAAAAATACTTGATTATTTCCACACTGTTAATTTTATAACCAACCATGGTTGTGGCAATATGAACTACCATTACCGAAGTTGATAGCCTTGATAATGCTACATAGAGCCGAAATTATGGCCGATTAGAAATAAAAAAGTGTGGAAATGTCCAAATCATCTTCATCACTCGACATGTTGAACGTTAAACATTTCCGCCAAGTGACGCCTGAGATATCCTCAAATTTATTTCAAAGGGGTGAGACCACAGTATCAGCGATTGTACATAGCTGTTTTCTTTTTCTTTTACCTACATTGTTTGGCTCAACTGATGAAAATTTTGCAAGCCAGAGTCGTCTTGCGGAAACTATTCAAGAAAATTAAACAAGTAGCACCGACAAACGCGGCTGGGGTGAAGGAAAATGCAGAAATCAACGAATTAATTCCACGAAATATTTCAAATGCTTATGTCGACTACTCTGTACGTAGTGTATGACAGCTCATATTAATTGACTTAAAAATACAAATGACAGAAATAAATTACGCAACAAATTTATTTTTAGGTTATTTGTGTGCAGGAATATGAAATAATATTCCTATTGCCTTATGCATAACCTGCTACAATAATACTTTAAGTTAATAATACAATTAAGATAGAAATACTCAGTCATCATTTTATATGCGTATATTACTTTAGCTGACAAGCCCTGTAGATGAAAATCATCCATGCAAAGGGATTAATGCTGTCAACTTGTTTTTTCATAATGCGAAAGAAATGTAAACGTCTCTTAATTGTGACTAATATTAGGTATCAATAAACACTTTTTGAATTGTCCCGTGCAGCTCAAAACGACATGGGAAACATCAAAGCATCAAAGTCATACATGGATGCAGCGGTGAACTGCTCCCTCCCATTTTCGTTGGGATTTATTCGAGTCCCGGAGAGGCAGTGCCGGAACCTTCTCTCCCCGCGCCTCCCCCTGCCAACCGCCTCCTCCCATCCCGGAACTGGGAACTTTTACGACCCCAGCCGTCCGCACGAGACAGGGACTCTTTAAGAGCCCGTCCGCGAAGGAACAAAACAAAGTACGTACACCGAGGTACGAAGGGGAGTCGTCCCTTTTCTCGAGAGCCCCATCCACCCACCCTTCCCTGACCGACATCCTTACGGGCGGTGGCTGGTGATCGACGATTCTCTCCCCTTATCCCAATGCGATGCACCACACTCCATTTACGGGCATGAAAGAGGTGTCGCCTCTCGCCAGAACCTCGAGGGAGGTGCGGGGGCGTGGTGCACGTCGTTCGGCGTATTGGTGTTCTTGACGGGAGCGGGAGGTGTTGGAGCGGTGGGAGTGGGCAAAAGGGATGCGCGGCGCTCGCAGGAAAAAGGTGTGGAGGGATTGGCGAGTGGCGGGCGTCGAACCGACGGCGGTCAGTGCATGCGTTTCCTCCCCGTCGTGTCATCGATCGCGTCCACTCGCGACCACCGCCGCTCGCGCTCCTCGGAATACCCGTTCCGGTTACAGTTATGCGCGTGCAGTCGGCAGGGAGACAGCTGCCCACCGAATTTCACGCTTTATTGAACCGTCCCGCGAGCACGCGCACATAAATGTCTCGCTCCGACAGACGCGATTGGAATGACGAGGCGAGGAGAGGTTAACTCCGAAGGTAACGAGTAGGTAGGTATATATATGTTTAAATAAATATTCGTGCGATGCAGGTAGCGCATGCATGCATGGGTAAATCGAACGAATGGACACGAGCCGGAAGTGAGCGGGAAATAATGTCTCATGAGACTGACAACTGTGCGATTTTTCTGAGCTTGTCCAAGAAAAATGCTTGTACCGCTCCAACCCCGCAGGTAGGTAGACAGGCAGGTAGGTTTTCCACATGCCCGGAAAACTGGGAATATTCTGAATTTTGGCATATTAAAAAGGCGTCCTGAATGATTTTATTGTACCTAATATATTGCATTATTTAGAGTGAGAGATTTTCTGACTTTATTTAATTTGTATTTGAAAATGCAAATTATAAATAGGCATCAAAAACAACTTTTTGTTAATTTTATGAAATTGCGTTTAATCGTTTTGGCTTTGATTGGAATGACTCAATCACTCTAATGGCAACCTTACCCCCACGGATCATGTCATCATCAGTTGCTCAGTCCAACGAATGTATTAGTGAATCATCCCAGCCTTTCTTTTCCAGTGATGACTCCTTTACTTCATTGTAGCTCCTTCTCAATTCTCTTTTCGTTTGTCCGGGGCATTAGTCCCCAGGGCATTGACCCTAAAAAAATCCGAGTTTTGCTAACTCACTACAGCTAAATCGATTTATGTGTGTTTTACAGTGCTCCCCTATAAATATTTAGCGTGTTTTCAAATCTTATGTCAACCTGACATAGTACAGGATTTTAAAGCTTGATCTTAAAAAAATAATTATCTGGAAATACTTAAATTAATGTGAATAGTGAAAATATTTTCTTAAAAATTATTATCTATCCTTTTTCACTTTTTCGTTGGGTTTTAAACCACATCGTTCCAGAATCAAGCTTTAAAATACGGAAATTTGTTGATAAATATCAACGCCCATATTGATTGGCCCTAATGAAACAACGATTTTAAGCTGTGTCTTCACACAAGAGATCTTTCTTTTTAAGAAGCGAAAAGTAGGTATACTTTAGATAATTTCATAGTAGCAATCAGAGTTCGTTGAAGGCTGACGACTTGGAATCACTCTGAACAGCTTTCAAATCAATTCACCAATCAGATAGCCTCTTTAGATATTCTCGTTTCTTTGCTCTAAGGCACTGTTCTCATACTTTCCTCAACACCCAATCCCAAACTTCCAATTGCACCTCATAATGAATCTGGTATGTTAATTTCTTCATCTGATCCGGATTTTCTGTCATGAACATTATTCAAATGGTTTCCCAAATTTCCATTTTTCTCCAAGTCAATTTAACTCCGTTTATTCTTCGGAAACGCCTTTTTTAAAATAGCACTAATTATTCACTTTTTTGCAACAGCTTTTTATATATTTTACCATTTTTAGGAATATAGATCCATGAGCACATCATAATCAGTGTGCCTTGACACATGAAAGTATGCTTCTGATGATTTAAAATCACTTCTTCTTCCAGAGGTCAAAGTTTCACCGTCAACATGGTTATATTTTCTTATGGCTTTATTCCCCTGAACCTCCGTTAAACCTACGTCTAAAAATAGGTATAATCGGTCTCTCTTTTTTCTTTTTGGTAACTAATATAACTAAATGGGTGTTTCTATCTGTTCTTAAGCCCCAGATAATTTTCTAAGTTCTTCTATTGTCCATCATCCAATTTAGTCTTTTCCCCCACCTTCTTGGAGACTGCGTCCTCTTTTAATTTTCTTTCCTTTTCAGCATTAGTGACTTTAAAATGACGCAAAGCGTCGGAAGCCGCTGCTAAACCAATAAAATTTGTGTACCGTATAATTGTTTGGCTCATTTTATAATATTCCTTAATTGGCAGCATGTTGACTTAATCCTCCTGACCCGAGATTCTGCAGCATCCTTTTTGACTTGAATTTTTTTCATGGCAATTACTTTTGATCACTTATTTTATGTCAAAACCATTAATAAAATACAAAGGTATGAGAAAAGAGCAAATTTTATTCATAGACAAAAGTGAATGACATAGATTAAGATGAAGGCATTTTACATACGTAAACAGGTAAATATTCACCTAATGCAGGGCCCGCTCTACCATATAGGCGAACTAGGCGAAGTGATGGGGCGCCGCGATTTGAGGGGCGCCGAAATGACAAGTGAAGAGAAAAAAAAGAAAAAAAGTGGAAAAAATGGAGAAAAAAGAAAAAAAGAAGGGGGAGGGAAATAGTAAACCCTATAGTCCGACAACTTTATTACCTAAAACTCGATAACATATCTAACCCTATTTCTTAAAGTAAAGGGCTTGTTAGCTGCTTAACCTTCCGGCGGGCGCGCCCGTGAAATATTTTTAGGGGCGCCTTTTTCATCATTCGCCTAGGGCGCCTGTATTGCTAGAGCGGTCCCTGAGTCCTAATGATCTAGTTATAGGATATACTGCTCCTCAATTTATGCTAGTTGCGTTGGAGTTAGCTGCTTCAATTTAAAACAATGCATTTTATCTCGACAACAACAACGTCGTGAACTCGATATTCTCAGGCGTAACTTTGTGAAAATCCATATTCAGGAGATGTCGACTATGCGATGAAACCGGTCATATTAAATAAAATCCATTGTTAAATTTGCAATGTTTGTATTGATTCTGTCAACAACAACGACGACTTGATAGCCAAAAATCAGGACTCTCGAACTCTACTACTACTAAGTTCGAGCGAAGGCTTCCGCGGTTCGTGAGATGAAATGGCTTCATTTTCGGGGGAACCATGTCGTTTAGTTGCTTCGAAAACAGTTTACTCTGACCTGAAGACGCCATGGCGTCTGTGCCACAGCTGGCGCACCATTAGTGGCACTGGCGAAACCTCTGTCGCAGCTACAAAACAACATGGTTCTCCCGAAGCAATTTTTTCTACCGCTACTACTTCCTGCGTAAGCAGTGGCATCTATAGGTTCTGGACCCCCATCCACCATACATTTTTAATTCATTCAAAAAAGGGCATTAGGGAAAAACTTATATTTGATTTAAAAAAAGGCTGATTACATATATAATTTAGTCTGAATAACTTTTCAATTAATATGTTAACTATTTTCAAGCATGAAAAATCGTGGCTATTTTATTTATTCAAAGATTTGCACAGCAAAATCGTTTTAAAAAAATCGGATGTTACACTGCAGTCACAGTTGCACTCTGAATTGCCTGAAAACACTATTTTGCTCAT
Organism: Pyrrhosoma nymphula; assembly: GCA_963573305.1. Classification (NCBI taxonomy): domain Eukaryota; kingdom Metazoa; phylum Arthropoda; class Insecta; order Odonata; family Coenagrionidae; genus Pyrrhosoma; species Pyrrhosoma nymphula. The sequence goes on from OY754327.1 coordinate 134,962,220, forward strand.
AATTTTGTAAAATATTCACCCCCCTCCTCGTTTATAATCACCATGGACCCCCGGAACGAAATCCAGGCTACGTCACTATCATATACCTCAGGTTTGAAAATACTGTACTTCTTGTTTAGCAGGGATATTTTACGCATCAGGAATTAAAGCGATGTGGATTTAGCACCTCTGAAATAGCAAGCCGGTGCTACGACTTGAAGGCTATCTTGAAACTAGTTCTTTTTAAAACGCTTAAAAACCATACGATTTTCTTCAATTACACTTGCCTCATTTACTCACCAGTTATACAATGTTAAAACTTGCACGACCATTTTTGCGCCGTACTTTCCATGGTAAGAATCATATTTGGAAAGAATGTTATCTTTTCCTGTACTGAAACCACGCCATTAGATATTCCTTGCAATTTCAAAAAACCAGTTCGTTTTGAGTTGAAGAAGAGTCACACACTTAGCTAGGCTTATAAAAGCGTCATTATCATCGAAGAACACGAGCTGGATATACATTTTTATGTGCGGGAAAAATATGGATCTCCCAGAAGAGTTTGCCTACTAGTACCCTAATTTGGCCATCGGAATTTTATTCAATGCCACACGTGTGCTTCACTATCTCACATTCCTCGACGAAAAAGTAATTATAAAAGTATACATTTGAGCAAAAATTATCAATATCACCACTTAACTAATTCCTAGCTTAAGGAGGCTTTACAGAAAGAAATAAGGTACTTCGGATTGATGCCAATATTTTAAAGTTTTACCGCATCAAAGATACCATTGAAATGCACTTTTTATGGAGCAATGCATTTTATGTTTTTGACATATGGTTGTTGCAGGTAACAAAACCTTCTACATGAAAATTCACAATAAAAAGAAAAGTTTTAAATTATTGCATTATATTCAACAAATCAAATATAGGGTGGCATAAATATAAAATGTAGGATATATTTTATTTATAGGTGGCTAATTATACTAGGAAACAGTTTATAGTGTCATTGAAGCCTGATACTAACTTTTTGCGCTTCAGTGATATATAAGAGATTACATTGGCAACAATGGCATACTATCCATTTAAAATTGGTAAAAAATATGGACAATGTAGAAAATAATTCACAATCTCACAATATTATACATTGAAATGCCAAACATCAGCACTTATACTATTTGACTAACATTTTCAGCTGTTTTTTGATATATGCTGGTTTTAGTTTGTATATATAAACAATAGTATTTGTCTATTAAAATTGAATACCACGGTTTTTTTGTAATAGTCTCTCTTTTAATTTTTTGAGTTTTGGTCAATTAAAATATTTTACTAGATATCTAAATTTAGTTAGTTACAGTAAAATCTTTTATTAATTACTTTTCTCAAGCCATATAAATAAATCCTCATCACATAAATACCCAATACAATATTTGAACTCTCCGTCTCAAGATCTTTCTTCGACAGTATCATTGACACAAAATAATGCAAACACTGTCTCCAATAATTCCTTCTCTACACATCCATCACCTTCTGCACCCGTGGACAAATATAGATGTATAGTTTATATAAAAGGTTTATCAGAACAAATTGCAAAAAAGTTCAAAAACACTAACTTTAAAATTGATTTCAAAAATAATAATACTCAATATAAAGTTTTATATACCCCTCTTAAATCAAAAATTCCTACAAATTTGAAAAGCAATATTATTTATTCCATTCCCTGTGAAGATTGTGACAAGATTTATATTGGACAGACGTCACAATATTTAAAAGATAGGCTGAGCCGACACAAATCCTCAATAAAATTATCAAAACAAACGTGTGCCCTAGCTGTTCATGCCATAACGAATAGCCATAGTTTTGATTTTAATAAAACCAAAATTATAGATTATGAATCAAATATACACAAAAGACTTTTTAAAGAAATGGTCCATATCATGAAACACCCAAATACATGCAATTTGAGAACGGATATAGATAACTTATGCAAAATTTACATAAGTGTTATACAATAAATCTAAAGATTATTATTTATAATTTAATATATGATTTTTAATGGTGTTTTACATGCACAAAATGTGATAAATGTTTGCTTTTTCTAATTGATGTTATTGTTATCTTAGTATTTATATTAAGCAATTTCATGATTTTTTCTAAATTAATGTTTGGTGTAATCTGATGTGTTCTCTTGTTGCCAAGAAACAGTTTATATTTACCCTTTAAATTGAACTGGTTGACATCATGTTAGTGTAATTAAAATTTCACAGGTTTGTTGATATTTGTTAAATTAGTGTACCTGATTAAGAAATGTACAGTGTATCACCAAAGTTGTTATAAAAATTGTCATTTTTCTGTTTCTAGCTGTTTATGTTGTTAATTTTGTTTTGTGATTTTCAATTATCCCTGAGGATGGCAATAAATTTGCCGAAACGTTGGTAGTGAAATAAAGGAATTTTAATTGACCAAAACTCAATAAATTAAAATAAGAGATTATTTATACGTGGTCAATAAATACATTATCATTTTTTGTAGTAGCTCAGAGCTCTGAGAATTCAGATTGCCAACATCATTTCCATTGGGTGGTGGATGGCCATCATAATTTATCCTTGTTCAGCGGCACGTGTATTATATATGTATATTAGAGACAAGAGGTTAATGGTGTGACGAAAGTTACTTTCCTTACACTTAGGTATTCGACAAAACACCGCAAAGAAACTTGCACCAAGGGCGACCTTCAGCTTGAAGGGACGTGCAATAGCGTCGGCGAAAACGGCATTATTAATTCATAAAATGGCTATTGGCAGTGTTATCCCATGATGAAGTGGGACGAGCATGATTTACGTACACAATTGACTCTATATCGCCACTTGATGGAAATATCTGCGGCTGTGCCAAGCCAAATATTATATCTATCTCATACCTTTGTTAAGGAGGCACAATACCTAAATTTGGTCTTTGATTCCACAACACAAATTTGAGAATATTTTTCCCAATAAGTATTCCTCCGCGCCATTTCTATTTGTGTATTATGTTGTCACCAGAGAAACACGACGCTGCCACCAATACAAGGGGTTGCGGTTAAATCTGGCAGCATACGGCCCTCACTGCCAACGCACCAAGGAAGCCATCGCATGGCATTAAAACTTCTAACTAAGACATCTGCTCATGCACGATACACGTGCAAAATGAAATCTAACGTAAAATCTACCATGCTATCGTAATTAACCGACTCTAACCACCACCTTCCTTTCCTCATCAACAGACAAAAGATATTTTTTAATTGGAGAAATTGGGAATGCTGCCAAAAAATTTCTAACTAAATTTGAAGGTGACGGTGATAGCGTAGCATTCTTGTGACCTGGCTTCCAATCAACTCTCTGAAATTCACAGTATAAAACGGGAGTAGGATAACATTTAAAGTACCATGTTACACATCTCTAAAGGATTTGGTTTCCGAGATCGGACGGGGACGCCATTGCATTAATTAAAAAAATATACTGATTCATGGGACATCAACGCCTGCTTACCATTCTCAACAGTTGTGACACCATTAAACCAGTAGTAGTACTATGAAACCGTGATGATGATAAATATGCGTGGAACTTGGAAAAAAACTAAAAAGCATTATTATCAGTAATTTGCCATCATCCAGGGGCCCATTGGTTCATGGTTAAGAGAGAGGATAGCCCAGGTTTGAAATATGAAAGCAAGCACAAAATACATTTGCTGACATGGAGTCACTGTTAGGGACTACTCGCGGCTGGCGGGCTATTCATGACTAAGTCTAACCACAGAAATCTCAAGAAGAAGGGAGGGCCGATGGAGCACCACATTCACAAAAAACCATGGAGCCTTCAAGAAGAGAACTACTTCCATATCAATTGCCAAAGATATTCCAACACTTGTTGGGTTATTTAGTGTCCTCTACTCGAGTCTTCATTGAAAACAATATTTTAGATAACATTGTAAACATCTATCTTTAAATATTTCTAGCTCTAAATTCTCCATCCCAGAACTTGCTGCGGAGTGGTAGTAATTGCTGTTGAAGAGGTAGCGACTATTTTCCTAATTTTTATGTCTTCACTGGACAAAATTTAAATACAAACATTGTATGTGATGGTGAAAGGTCTTGTTTGTGAAATATTAACTGAAACAAAAGATAAGTTCATTTTGTGGTGACCTTTATGAACAATTTATTTAGCCCCATAAACGCGGGAAGTTACTACAAAAAACGTTCCAGTAAAATATATTACGCCTTTTTAAAAAATCCACTTGGCGTTGCACTAACTCTCACAATTTTCCATACTCGGTTATTAACCGATAAAGTGAAAAAAATGGAAAAGCTGATCAAGTGTTACTGATACAAACTTCCCATTATTATGCAGCCACAACTAGTTTCAGTTGCGAAATCGAAGCAAAAAGTCACTAGCATACAACAGAGATGGGTTTTCTTTGATAAAAAAGTTACCTTGGGTGCACGTGCCAATGTTTCCCACCTTAATATGTTAAAACAGACCCTGGCATTTTGCACGATCTCTATATATAAAACAAAGTCGGGTTAGTTACACCATTTATAACTCAAGAACGGCTGACCGATGTTTATGATATTTGATTTGTTGGATTTGTCTCCACGCCGAATAGCAGAATAACTATTAAAACATTTGGAAAATTCACGAAAAAAAATTATGAAGAAAATTCATTTTCTCATACATTTTATAAAAATGAATGTTTGTATGTTCGTCTTTTATGCACTCCTATACCATTCATCCGATTGCGATGAAACTTGGATAAGTTGTTGTACGCGAGCCCATAAAGGTTTCTGAATTATAAAATGGCCGTTTTTGGGGTTGTTTTTACCCCAATATTGTTAAAATTTACTCCCATCAGAAAAGCATTGAATACGGTGCAGGTTTTTCTTTAATTGCTTTTTCAAATTTCTTGCACTCAAGATATTGGATGGAAATTTGTATCATAGAACGCATAAAAGAATGCAGGTTTTAATTCTATCATTCCATTTTATTATACGCTTCGTTTTTGTTCAAGTATCGTGATTTTTATCTCGAAATTCGTCAATTTTTCTTCCTTTTCAACAATATAAATTTCCTTGGCAACCAGGCGTGAATATCCATTTAAGGTAGAACCTCTACTACAAGCACCTTCGAGAACATGCCCTGATATTTTCATATATTGCAGAGAAATTACGCCTTAGTCGATCTGTGAAAAAATAATTGGGGGTAATCGGCCATTTAGCTCTGATAACAGGATTTGAAAATCGTCATTTTCAGCCTCAAATTACATTGCTCTTATGGCGGAATGGTGTCGTCCCTCACTTCAACATTTTATTTCTCGAGATTTTCCTCAACAAGGCTACCTCAAAAACAACCATATGGTGATTAAATACTCAGCGGATACAATGAATTTTTTTTCAGGTTACCTTGTCGGCCATTTAATGCAGATATTTATGTTTGAAAAGCGATGAAGAGTCTTACTTTCGTTCCGTAGCCGCCATATTGAAACAGACTTGGCAACTATGTTCGAGGAGTAAACAAAAACATTGGAGTGAAACTATGCAAACAAACAAAGGTGCCGGACCGGAGTGAAACTATGATATGTTGGCCAGCTATACAAAGTTGTTGAGTTCATCGTCAGCAATTATATTTCATACATTTGTTTTAATCACGTTTACATTAAAAGAGCAAAAGCACTCACTGCTGTTTTAATTCATCCCGAATTTTATAATTATGCAGATTTACTGCAGTTCCAGAGAAAGTTTTTAAAATTCCTCTGAGACATGGCGTCAATATAAAAGCCATTATTCATATGACAGGATTACTTCATTTTGAAGAAAAGTCATGTACTGTACAGCCATGTTGATCGATTGAAAATTATTTTTAATTATTATTAATGAAATTTTGAGCCATTTTATCATGTTGCTGTCGAGTTCATCAATGTAATGAAAGCAGTACTTCGAAGCGCAGGGAAGCGAAATTAATAGTGATTTCACTCCTGCAGCATTTAAAGGCCCGGTTCAGTGACTAATTTGATAGCTGTTGCCAAACGAATACAGTTCCTCGTTTGCCTTGCCTTCTCAATGACCATCAACAAGGCACAAGGTCAATCGCTTCAAGTGTGTGGATTTAATATGGAACATCTATGCTTTTCACATGCTCACGAGTGGGGCAGCCGAAAGGTTTGTTAACGCAAGAACAAGCTTACTAAAGTAAGCTTTGTAAGCAATCAACGAAGCAGATCGTTCACGAGTTGCTCAATCGCGTGCATCAAAATCGTATCAGTGAGCCATAATATTGCGTGCATCAGATTAATATCAGTGAGACAGATTTTATGTTAAAAGTTACGTATTTTATTTGTACGTAGAATGTGATTTGGTGCAGCGGTCTCTTTGCTTGCTTTTGAACTGGTTACACTCATAATATTGCTTTTTAAATGCTTATCATTAGATAACATAAAGAACAAGGTTTTGAATTCTGGCATTAGATATTTCGTATACACTTCGCTTTTTCCTAAAATTGGACTTTAAAGCTCAAAAATCTTAAATGTTTGCACCACTTCAACATTAGAATATTTTATTTACTTGGAAACCGCAGCATAGGCATGGAATAGAAACTCATACCATTATTTTTGCGTTATGAATTCCTGTATAGGTACGAGGAAGTCATTGTACTAGGTTTCAGAATCGTTAAGGGAGTGATTTTGTACCCAGAAAACATTTGTGGACCAAGCCATGAAAAGTATACTAATCAATGAGAACTTCAAGACAGAATATTTTATATTACGAATACACAAAAAATCATTGTCCTTCATATATTTTGTACATGTCGACTTTGTATACGTCTGCCTAATTAGAAAGAAAAAGAGGCATTGCAACGTATGCCGGTCACAGCTAGTTATCAATAAAAAGAATTGGAACATGAAACATAATTTTACTTCAAATTGAAAGTTTTCCTCAATAATAATGATCTCAGCTAGATATTTTTGAACAATAATCAACTATTTCTCAGCACAGTTCAGTCACTGGGTTGAGTGACGTTGCCGTGAGTTCTGCTCTGCCTCGGAATTAGCCATGAGGCATAGATGAGGCAACACCTCCTCCGTCGCTGAAGCTGATATAAATCTTTAGTTACATTGAGACATGCAAAATGAAGTGAAAAGTTGAAAGTTTAACGTTAGCAAGAAGCTCCAGAATGGTGTTTTAGAGGATATTAAAAGAATACGGAAAGGGAAAATTGCATAAAGCTGGTAGAAAATACTGTTGGGTGAGTGTTGGGAAAAATGCTCCTCATTATACTGTGCATACTATTTTTACCATATGATTTAGCAGGGATTATCGGATTTTGTCGATACAAGAACTGTGTACTGCTTGCGACAGATTCTGCCTGTTACCAACAATAACTATGAAACGACCAAGTCAGGTTAAAGCAGTCATTCGCACTTGAAAAATTGGGCTACGCAATTCGAATGAAAAGAAATAACGATCACAGATTTATTTCATAATTAGGGGATCGCTAGATTTGTACCAACATATAAATTTCATTTAGGTACATCAACTGTCAACTCCATGTGTTTCAAATGCTCCTAAACTTGAGGGAAATTTAAAAACTCTCTACTTTCTTTACGGATATATTTGGGGAAAAATACTCAAAAGTAAAATGGATTATAAGTGAATACCTAGAAAATATCACAATAAAGAGGGTCACATATAGTTGATGCTTATATTTCTGATAATTTCCTTCATAAAGAAAGAGAAGATAACCCAAAATGGTAGGAAAAATGGTATTTCTGTGCAGTCTTTGGAAAAAGACTGTCTTTTGGTATAATGAAACAGCAGGAAGACTGATGAGTAACTGTTCAGAGAGAACTATTCATTATTATTGTGGAATTATCGGGTTTTTGACCCAAAGAATAATACTTCCGGACACCATGTGTTAAGGTGCGTAGGTATGGAATAGGGGAATAATTCATTGGAGTCCAAATGTGGAGCGCTCCTTTGTCTCCGTGGTCCCAGCAGATCAAAGTCACGAAGTTGGTGGTTTCGTAAGAATTTAGGGAAATAGTCCAAGATTTAACTGCCTTAAAAGTGATACAAAGAGAGATAATCTGCAGATACTCTTTACCTTTTACTAATAGAATATGGATGGCAATGAACCAGATTATATCTTTGGTGAAGCGCCAACTGCTTATATATATATTTCTCAGACAAAATAAAGAATGTATTCTTTCGTTTATGTACTGTGCCCTTTAGAATTTTCAGCAATAACTTCACAGTACATGAAAAATATCTTTGCTAGTCTACCTCTCCAAGTTCAGCATTGTCGAAACGACTAATCAATATGTGTCCGAATCACAAAAGACTCCAACTTTAAATGCTACTGTCTAAATAAAAACATTCAGGAATATTATATTTGCGTTTCCAGGTTGAGTCTTATCTTTCAAAATAATTACTGAATTTAAATCTGCGTATGCTCCAATTTATCCTCTTATATTTAAAACTAGCAAAAATACCCGTTGATTCTCAATGGGAGGGATAAAAGTTGGAAATAATGTGCTGTTTATACAAAAGAGAAATGGTTTCGAGTAGAAAAAACATAAGGAAGTCCCTTTTGAAATTAATTCAAAAAGTTAAAAAGTCGAAAACCAAATTATGGTATGCTAATAATGCATAGATGATGGTTTATAGTTAAACCAAAACGTTGGATAAATAAATTTTATTTTAAGTTGTATGTTTGCGTTCGTTACTTTTAGTAAATAAAGTATGTATTTTCTCTCGGAATATTTTAAAGAACATTCTCATTAATGTAATAAATGTGACTGAACAACTATTTAAATAGCAAGTGACTCCGCTGAAGTGATTCGCGGCTATTTATCACATATGCCTTAAATTACAATATGCATTAAAATAAAAACAACTTTAAAACAACAAAACAGCACAGTTCAAGGCTCCAACGGCTTTTATTTATCTAATGCGTCCCTGTACACAACATTTTTTCCCTCTGTTGCTCGGAGAAATAGATGTTTTGATGAGCCAACCCTGGAACATGCTACATAAAGCTGTCCGTGCGAAAAACACGGGAATTCTAGGTTCACACCACACCACTTTATTGACTATCCTTGGGCCTTATAAATAGTGATGGCGAAAGTAAGCCTAACAGGTCAACAAAGTGTATAAATTGTTGAGGAATGTGGTTGAGGGTTGAGCAATTGACATAACATACCTTCTTTAATGCTGTTAAAGATGTTCAAGGATGAGTTTGATGGTACTCTGGCGTTTACTTCTACCACCTAAATCCTTAAGGTAGATTTGTATATTCGTCTGCGCATAGACATTCGAAATAAAGCTCTGTTGTAATTTAAGATTTGTTTATATGTTTATCAACGTATTAAAAACTCGTAAACAAACAAATAACGAATTGAATGTTAGTGAAAATCAATAACGTGTTCTCAAATGTAGGTAGGCATAATAACTTTCCAAGAATAAGATTTTTAAAAATGTTTTTCATGCCCATAGCAACCATCGAAAACAAACAAATTACCACGAATTCTAGCGAAAATTATCCGTTTTCTCAAACAATCAACAGCAAAGCATAATTTCATTGCAAGATTTAGAAATTTTGGACATTTCTCCGTCGAACAAAGAAGAAACGAAGGAGAACCGTTAATATATCATTATTCAGTTACGGGTTAGGGTATATTAACATGTAAAAGATTGTTTATTACACCCCCAACCCTGCATAAAAACGGTTTTGGTTGAACCCTACAGTGTTTATCGTCTACCTGTAATGAACTTGTGTTCCAAATTTCATCAAAACCGGTCCAGTGGTTTAGGAGGAGATGTGGAACATACATACATACCCACATACATTGACTTATATACATAAAGATTTAAATGTAAATATTAAGCTCATCCTTCACACTTACTACAATAAATCAATACTGCGCTTCGCTTTACAATATTATTTTCCCAAACCTCTTCATTTACACTGAAATTTGGACAAGTATTAGTTCAATACTTAATGAAATATAATATTTAGTTTAAAATCATTATCGAAAAGACTCATTGTCATTCATTCATACCCTCAGCTCACTTTAGAACTCTGTTACCTTACCTTCAAACCATATTTTTCACTAAATACGTTTTTGTTGTTTACATAACTCATTAAGTTTTGTAATATTAAATTTAAAAAAATTATTAAAACTATTAATAAATACGTTTAAGGCAAAACTATTTATTTAAATTACTTAGACTACGAAAATAGTTTAAATAAATTGAATAAATACTTTTACCTAAATCAATAAATCAAAGATATACTTTTAAAACAGCATATATTGGGCTTTACATCCCATTTCATTACGGTTTCCTAACCACAAAAAATTCCACTTATTTTCAAGACCGATTAAAAATACAAGAGTACTATAATAGATGGGCCACCATAAAGTATTAAATGTTAATTATTTTATCATTTTATGATAAAAATAGGCGTGATGTAGGACTAATTCCATTTCTCATTGGCCCAAAAGTGTTGTCTCGTCGTGCACCAACAAAGAGGTTGTCAGCGGAAAAAGTATAAAAAAGAAGTTAAATAATTTACGAAACTTTGAAATTAAATATAATTTAAAGACATTTTCATTTGAAATTTCAAAAAATATTTTAATAATAAATTAATATTCAGATCTGTAGTTAAATATTATTAAAATGCACACTTCATTTAATAATGACAAGAATGCCTCAGTCCAAACGGAAGCATTATCCAGAACTCGGATTGGCATTGTTCTGGAATGTTTGAGTGCCTTAACTGGTAAGAAATACAAACTTTGAAACCCATTGCCATTAAATACATAACGTCAGAAATTTGAGTGGTTTATGTGGAAGGCATTTTATGATGTGAGCTCAGGGTGATAGGAAGGCGAAAGAGAAAGAAAGGACTTGGGCATACTTCTTCGTGGGTGAAAAACTTGACGCATTAATCAAAGAGTTGCAATCACGTGTTGCAGGCCAACAGTTGTTGCTAGCATGGGTATCGTCGATGCATCACAAAGTAGATACCTCGAGACCGGTAAGCGGATGTATGTTAAATGGCTCGCCATCAATTATATCAATCGATCAAATTCTCACCATCAGTAGTCATCAATCCGAAGAATGGTTTGCAGCAGCTCTACATCCCACTCTCGTCTGTGCCTTCCGCTTCATTCCTACGTACATAATTGTTTACTTTCACGTCCTTCATGATATATTACATTTCCGGTATTCCTCTTTAATACTTCCCATTTATTTCTCCTTCCAATTTTATCTTCATTTGGGTGTTTTTTCGCAAAATGTGTCCAATAAGATTGTCTCTCCTTCTTTGTAGAGTGTTCTTTATGCTTTTTTCTCTCCAGCTCTTCGTAGCACGTCATCGTTAGTGAATCTCTCCGTCCATTTAATCTTCATCATTCATCGGTAACACCACGTCTCCCTTGCTTCCAATCGCTGAGGCTTCACTGCCATATAAGAGAATACTCCAAATATATGTTTTTATAAAGTGCTTCCTAACATCCAACGCTGTTAATCCTGGTTCCCAGATGACAAAGTTCTTCCATTTGCGCGAGATTTTTCTGTCCATGCTTAACGGTGATTCTGTCTTCTTGAGTTCTTAGACAAACCATAGCCTTGTTTTTATTAAAATTAATCTTCATGTTGTATTTATTCAGATTTTTGTCCATACAATTCAGCATTCTCGTCAGATCTTTCTTCTCATCAAGGCTTGCTTTGTCATCAGCATGCTAATTTTTTCTCCATGCACTTGTATTTCTGTTTCTAATTTGCCCTTTATTTCCTTTAGGGCTCTTTCAATGTGTATTAAAGATCATTGGTGACAACGCGCATACTTGTCGTACTCCTTTCCCCACTCCTTTTCTGCTTCCTCTGCATTTTCACCACATTTAATCACTGCCAGCTGTTCATAAAGCCTGCATATTGCTCTTCTGTCATTAAATGACACTCCTATGCTCTTCAGCCTAGTCAGCATTCTATTCCAATCAACATTTTCAAATGTTTTCTGGGTCGATGAAGCAAAATATATGTGGGCTGGTCCTTTTGAATAATAATCTCTATGATAAGTCTCAGGACTAAAATAGCGTCCCTCGTTGCCCTACTTTTCCTGAAACCGAATTGGTTTCCATCCAGGAATTCTCCCAAATTCTGTTCCACTCTACTGAAGATGGTTCTGGTCAGAATTTTCGATGCATGATCTGTGAGACAAATTCTAAAGCCTTCACACCTCTCGCTTCTTTTCTTCTTCGGAACAGGAATAATAACACTCTTTTTGAAGTCCGTTGGCATTTTCCCACTTTAATAAATGTCACATACCAATCTGTATAGCTTATTCAGAGTCGTCACTCAAGTAAATCTGAGGGAATAACATCAACTCCAGGAGCCTTTAAACCTCTCAAATCCTTTACTGCAGCATCAAATTCTGATCATAATATGGAGTATCCTTTCTAATATTCATCCATAGTTTCTTCATTCTATCATATCCTGGGGTTCAGTTCTTTGCCGCTGTATAGTTTCTCCAGGTACTCTTTCCATCTGTTCGATTTTTCCTAATTTTCAATAAGAATTTTGTTTCCTTCACTCTGAATGAATTCAACTTTGATTGGATGTTCTTTTAAATAACTTCATACCGCTGTGTAAGTAGCATCAACTTTTCCCTGGAAGAGATTGCCTTCCATCTCCTTACATAAGTTTTTCATCCATTCTTCACTGGACCCTCTTGATTTACGACTGATCGCATTTCTTATTATTTTATACAGCTGCTGTCCTTCCTCTGTTTTCGAGTTTTTTTACATTCTTATTTCATCTATTAGGTACAGAACTTCCTGTGTAATTCATGGCTTCCGATTCTCTGTTTTTTCTCCTCCTTACCTTCTCTTCGCCTGCATTTATAATTCCTTTCTTGATATCTTGCCATCACTCTTCGATTGACCCTCGATCGTTTCCATTCTCTTCAACTTGGTGTCTAGCACTTTGATAGGCTAATCTAAGTTCTGCTTGCCTCAGACTTTCCACCTGCCAGCAATTCTTTGTTGATCTGTTAAGTTTTTGAAGTAAAGCTGATGTTTCATCATGACTAAATTATGGTCACTGTCGATATCCGCACCAGGGTAGCTCTTGCAGTCCTTAACTTGATTTATAAATCGTTGTTTCATGTATATATATATATATAATAAATACACTGGACAGGGGGTGGGGAAAGAAAAGTAAAAAGAGACGAATTACTGGGAACGTTTCGAGTTTTGTCGAAACGTTCCCAGTAAGTCGTCTCTTTTTACTTTTCTTTCCCCACCCCCTGTCGAGTGTATTTTTTATTGTTGTGGCCTATTGGCGAAACTTTCCCTGTGTGTGTGTGTGTATATATATATATATATATATATATATATATATATATATATATATATATATATATATATATATATATATATATATATATATATATATATAAAGAAAGGAAATAAATATAAAAGTATAAGCTAGCAACAAGGCGTTGAGGTTGGGGAAGGATAGGAAAGTAAATCAGTGGACACTCACAGGCAGATGATCCATGACGACACCGGTGTCCACTGCTTAGGGTAGCTTTCGGGCTAAGGACCCTTCTTCAGCTGGAGGAGATTCACTACATATATATATATATATATATATATATATATATATAATGTCTTGGTAGAAAATCGCTCTCGGCGACGATGCACATGCATAAATAAAACAGTGATACACTAAACAAACACAGAAACACGCAAAAAGGACACTCACAAAAGAAAACTTGTACGTTTCGACGTCAGGACGCCATCGTCAGCGGTAGAGGAACCTCTCCTCTACCGCTGACGATGGCGTCCTGACGTCGAAACGTACAAGTTTTCTTTTGTGAGTGTCCTTTTTGCGTGTTTCTGTGTTTGTTTAGTGTATCACTGTTTTATTTATGCATATATATATATATATATATATATATATATATATATATATATATATAGTCGACATCTCCTCGCTGAGAAAGAAGCTTTTGGCTTCGAAAGCTCAGTAAAAAATTTTCTCGTGTGTGTTCTTTTTAAGTGTTTCATTTTATTAAGTGCGTCACAGCTAGTGACTTACTGTTTTATTATTATATTGTGCTACGCGCATCATTTCCTATATATATATATATAATACACGTGGAAAATTCCAGGAGAAAAAAGAAGATTTCATATATAGGTATATATATATATATATACCTATATATGAAATCTTCTTTTTTCTCCTGGAATTTTCCACGTGTATCTTCTTCGTGGCTACTTTCCGAATAGTATGTTTGTGACGACAAGGCGATTTTGTACGCAGAACTCTCTATCAAACTCACTCCTCTATCGTTGCGTTTTCCCAACCCATACTCCCCTACTGTCTTATTTCCTTGGCCTTCCCCTACAATAGCATTACAGTCTCCAGGATTACTAAGTTTTCATCCCCTTTCACATCCCTGATCACTTCTTCTATTCCGTCGTCCATAAGTTCTATGACGCCATATTCGTAATCTGACGTGGGCATGTATACTTGTACCATCACCGTGTCCTTAGATTTTGTTTCTAATCCAGCCACAATGATCTTTTCACTGTATTGAAGATAGCTTTTCACTCGTATACCGCTACTTTTCCTGAATGTTATACCAATATTTGTGTTTCCATTTGTAGATTCAGAGTGGATAATCCGGTATCGGCCGCTCCAGAAGTACCCTTCTTCCAGCCACGTTATTTTGCTGATAACTAAAATATCCAGACCCATTCTTCACATCTCCATTTTCACGTTTTTAAGTCATCCACAGCCCCAAAGTGAATTTACATTCCAGGTACCAATCTTAAAAAGCTGCCAATTGTTCTTGACTAATGTACCCTCTCGAGTACCCCACCCGGAGATCCGAATGGGAATCTATTTTACCTCCGGAATATTTTACTCGAGAAAATTCTATCACGTTTTGTAGTATAAAAATATCAGAGAAATAGTAGAAGAGCTGCTTCTCTGGATAATAAACTGGTGGATTCCCGTTACCCTCCACCTTCAGTACTACAGCCGTACTTTACCGCACCTATAATGTCACTCTACCGACCCACACCGTCTCCACCTTCACTCATGTGAAGGAGGGGTGCACCCCCGTCCCCGGGTTACCAAATGCTTACTAGTTAGTGGCAGCCATTCACCAAGTCGCAGCATCGTCATGGCTTTTCGTAGCATTTTGGATCCGTCTTATCCAAGGATGGCCCCATACACCCTCTAAATACCGCCGCTTTTTGCCTACGATGCCCTATTCATTGAGTTATATCGCTTATTTCGCAGCTAACCTTTATATCTTAAGGTCGACCCACCTTCCGCAACCCGGTGGACGCACTTGATAGTGGTAAGCTAGCCCCAAGATCAAATTCACATAGCTAGATATATATCTGTATCACATTCGATGCAACCTTTAAATAACACATTGAATAAAATAAATATAAATAATCTTCGTTTACTTTATATCTTTAAGGAGTTCACACTCGCGACGAGGGTAAGATGGCATTGTGTTATCAATTTATGGTTACATTTTTGACGCAATATAAAAATCTTGCTGTTTTCGATCCTCAATTGCCAAAATTATAGACTAATTGCGTTTGAAATCAAAACTTCAAGAAGGTGAGGGAGAATTTTTGAGCTGAATTTCATATCGACTTTTGGATTACAACTCGGCCAATACATATGTATTTCCCCGTCGTCAAAATTACTGCATTTTACCTCAGCTAATGATAACATTCTCCTATTCTAATTGCTGCTGTTATCGAGCCAAGAGAGTAAAAATATAAACTTTAATAGAGTGTTCCGCCCTGATGATTATCCACGCATATCCTATATTCCGACGACAATCATGATGGAGCAGGAAGACGATAATCATACCATAAAATTACATACGTTCATAGGACTCTGTAATAGTCATGCTTGAAGCAGTGAAAACATTGATTACCTTTAGCCCAGAGTCATGATTCTCAACTCGTGCCAGCAGGGCCTCGAGGCTGAAACGCATAAACAAAATGCTCTAATTAAGACGAAGTGGGCATGCGCTACCGGACGTGTTATTAAAATTTCACCGATTTCAATAGCACTGGCTTATGACGTGCAGGTACGTAATAATACACCTACGTGCGCAGACAAACTTTCCAGGATATGGTGGAGGAGGGTGGGCGGTGGGGTCCAGAGTGAGTTGTGGAGGAAAGGTTTTGGAAGGAAATGGAGTTTAGGGTGGTTCCCTCGCAACTGACTGAGTCTAAACAGCTGAAAAATCATAGCATTTCCTCTGGATCGTTTCCAATATACTGCTTTCTGGAATGACATCCTTTGGCAGCTGGAAAACAAAATTACGGTACTGCAAGCGCAGATCACACGATAAATACTTTTCAAGATACGATACACACATTTTCCCGCCAAAAAGAGCCGTCTGTTGCGTCAAATCTGTAAAACTAACGCATTTTGCCTTCGATGAATGAGGTGAAGGAATTTATCAATCACAAGTAAAGAAAAACGAATTGGAGCATCTATTTTATTGCTATTCTTTTGCTCAGGAGAATGAACTTCCATAACATAACTATATCGGAAAAATTCGTATTCCCGATAAAAAGACATTTTTCACCTTTAAACACGTAATTTTAGTGCACAACCAAATATCAAGGAAAGTATAGGAAATATAAATAGATCGAAACTTCAAGGACATTAAAATATTCTTCAATATGCATAATATTACCTCAATGATCTTCGCCTGCGAAATTTTAAGAATAATTTGTGCAAAGAAATACTGGCGAAAGGTAGAATGTTGTGTGAAGTTTTCGGATAGAGGAAACATGGTCCTTCAAGTGACGCGAGTGATAAACGAATGGTATAAGTTTCAATTTATGGTGGGACCTCCTCGGGGCTGAAATGGCGAAAAAGATTGCGGAGGAGGAAGACGCATGGCCCCTGGGGGGCCGGGAGGTTAAGAGGAGCCACGGTGGTCGACGAAATTTAAAGGAAGGAAAAGGACCGGGGGTGTGTGGGGGGGGGGGTGGAGAGGGGGGGGGGTGGAGAGGGGGGTGGGAGGGGCGAGGCGAGGTGCAGGGAGGGGGCGGGTGCGAAAGGGGGACATGGCGGAATGTGGGACAACTTTCGAACGGGGAGGACGGATGGACAGTGAAGGGGGTGGTCCGTGGGTGGAGGGCGGGCGCTCACAAGACTCGCGTACGTGGAAGGGACGAGTCGAGAGACGGCCGACGCCGAACGAGAGTGACGTCTGGGCCGAATGAGGGAGAGAGATCGGGGAGGGGTTGGGTGGAGGAATTATCGGTTTCATACTTCTCCTCCACTCTCTCTTAAATGATTTGTCTTCTTCATGATCATCAAGAGATTTTCGCACATTTGCTCCGCCCGGTACTTTTATAACGCTCATCAATCACAATCCTTGCCGTAAGTTCATACTATTCCGAGAGCTCTTGGGAATGGGGCTATTTTGATCACCACGAACCCTTTATTTCTCATGCTTACATGTATGCATGGCATTAAGGCTGCTTCCTTTTGATGTAGACCCAGTCGGAAAACCCCTATTATTGATGGCAGGTCTAGATAATTGGTTTTGGTATACCACTTATCACTTTTGCCTCCGACAGAATTACGCACTTTTTCCAAGCTCTATGTCGTCCAAAGGATAGCTAATATCCCTACTCTTTTCTACTCTCAAATCCAGATACGGATTTCTTCATTTTTATTTTGCTTTAATGATTTACTACCAATTATTTATAACATTATTATTTCAATTTACCTATATTATTTTTAAATAAAAATATTTCCTAATCACTATGTGAGATATATTCTGATTCATTTTCCATCATAGCAAAAAGGTTAGGATAGGAATGGAGAGAAATAACACGATTAAATGGAAAGACCATCGACAAAGAGACATTGGTATTTCCTGGGATGGTAGATGGATGAATAAATTTATTGAGCTGGGCTAGAGTACGACTGGAGAATCTTCTCTTTCGCCGAACCTCTTGTCATATGAGAGAAAAGCATACAAGCAATTCATATGAACAAAAAAATACAGACATAAAATTATCTGGTCAAGTAAATAAGTAATGCATCGGTAAGAAGAGGACATTCGGGGAAGGACGAACATATAAATGAAGCAATGGGGAAATGAAGGCCACAAAAGTAGGAAAAATCTCGGTCTGAATGCGAAGGTTAAGAAAAAGGATGCACAATTAATACGAAGGGAGGAAGTATAATACGCGTTAGGATGAAATACTTTAAGGTAATAGTCGTTTACGGGTGAAATGGAGCGTTTTGAAATACTTCCTGAAGTTCATTCGGACATTCATTTTCTGGACAAATTTCTACGGTAATTGCATTTTGAATTAAATGGTTGCTGGTTAAAAAAACTGCCAATGAAGTTTTTTCCTTTTAGACTATTTAGAATGTTGTGAAAGAAAAATTTGATTTCGAAAAAGGTTTAAGTAGTAATCACATAAAAAGAATAACTCGGGCAAAAAAAGGAGTTAATGGCAAGGTATCTTATTAAAATTGACGGAAAAAGTTAAACTATTACAGGAAACGCAACTTCTTATGGTTGTGAAACTTTGTCATTGAAGAAAGAAGGCTTAAGTGGATCGAAGGATTCTGAAGCGCATGTTTTTAATAAGGATGCAGAAAGTAACCTTGTGTAGAGGAACACAAGAGAAGAGGTTGACTATTTAGGTGCAAAAAAGTGGTGCAAATGGTACATGTTGAGAGTTAAGGGGACCTTGAATGGTGTGATTGAGGGGAGAATGTTGGATGCTAGGGAAAGAATGGAGGGTAATTGGAATTTGTGAATTTATGTGGCGGATCAAAACAAAATATGAGAAAGGTAAAATGTTGCAGGGTAATGGTTTTTATATTGTCCAACTGCTAAAATTGAATCGTACCATTAAATCCTTAAGACCCTCACCTTGACACAATAACCATGTCCAAGTCAGGAGTTGAACAGGCGACTCATGGGTTTCAGACTGCCGGCCCAAGTAAATAATTTGGCCACCACGGTTTCCTGTAAATGTATATTGCAGAGAAGGCACGGCGTGCATGGAAATGCTTCGGATACCATAGCATTCCTTTGGCGTAGGCAATAAAAATGCCAATATAATGCGGTTGATTACTTGCAATTTTAGACTGATATCAATGCAAGTAAGAAAAAGTTTTTCAAAAAATAGTAAGGTAAATGCTTCTCCATATCCGGGTTTCCACCACGTAGGTTGCTTTTTGAGAGACAACAGTTCTGTCTGTCCGAAGTCTGTTCGATGTGGTCGAAGTCTGCCGGGCGTCTTCAGGTCAAAGGCGAAACTGTTGTCTCTCAAAAAGCAACCTACGCGGTGGAAACCCGGAAACGGAGAAGCATTCATCTGAACGCCGAGGAAACTTACTATGGAATAGGTAGGCACTCTTAAGCCACCCTCTTTCTCTTTCTTCTGCCTAAAATCTGAGCCAAGGAGGCACTCGTTTTCCTTGGAAACATGGATGAAACCTGTTCGGAGTGCATTTCTCCCCAGGGGGTGGCTCCGTCGTATGTTTTGGGAGAGGTTTTCGTGGGGAGAGACAAGTCTGATGCCAAGCGCGTGCGAAAGCGGATGGATGGGTCGTAATAAAGCCGCTATATTTATACGGGGGGGAAAATCCACATTTACATTCTCAAACGTCAGATGGAGTAGACTGAAAAGGGGTCAATCCAAATGAAATCATGCAGAAAAATAAAATGTTACTCAACGTTTTGGATTCTCCTAAATGTTTGCTAGTTTGCCTGCCAGTATTTCGGAAGCTCAAAACGAGATATAAAAAAAATCCTCGGATATTTTTTGGGTGCCACTTTTAAATTGCGGGGCCTTTTTGAAGAAAATAATGTTTTGGGGAAACTTTTTAAATTTTTAATTTTCGAAGATAATAAAGTAAATGAAAAACACCCTTGTATTTAATAAAATTATCTATAATTTTTGTTACGGGATAGTTAAGTTTTTTTAAGCATTGAAAAAATTGCTTAAAATTTATCTTTCAAATAACTCCCAAAATACTGGCAGACTAACTGGCATAAATCAGGAAAATTAAAAATGTCAACTGACATGGCTACGATGATTTCACATGGATTATTGACCCATCTACATTTTTATTTCAATTTTTCCTTCTTACTAATGGATTTGAAAGGCTTCGCTCACGCTTTTCCAGTGATTTCACGGCTGCGAATTATTGGATTTCTACGTTCTCCGTGACGGAGAAGAATTTTTGAGGATATACCGAGCACACTTTGTTAAATATAATTTTAATTCATTCTATATTCCCATTTGTTATAGAACTGTATGGCTCCATCTACTTTCTTCTTAAATCTTTAGTTTCAACTAAATACTTTTGGGACCACTCATAAGCGTCAATAATAACTATCGGCATTCTTGTTGGATTCAACCTGTCCGATCAACCGGCTTGTTTGTGTTCATAGCTCTAGGTCGAAGGAGGAGAGGACAGGGGTCGGAGGATGAAAAGGGTTTTACGCGGCCAATGGACGGGTGGCGGATGTCTGACGACCGACTGGACTGGGAGTCGAATGGGACGTCCGTGTTTGATAGGACGTCAGTGGAAGCAGAAGAGGTGGAGGAGGTACGTCAGATGAAGGGATGTAAAAAAAAACTCCTTGATAGGAAGATGTAGATGAGCTCACTTGAAAGTGAAAAAGAGAAAGTTCGGGCGTCTCTCCTCTTCAACTTCTGTTATTTTTTCGTTGCTCTCCTTCCCGAGGGCGGTCGAAGACAAAAAAAAACTGTCGCAGAAGCGTTTACAACCATCCCGAAGGGATTCGACGCGATCAACGCACGAGATAACGAATTCTCTTTAGTGCAAACGAAGTTCGGAATTGGATTTTTCGATGAAAATTTCACTGTTGGAAAAATATCTTTATAGCTAGATGAGAGACAACCAATAGCCATGAAAATGGAGGCCGCAGTTGAGCAGAGTGGAACTGGATAATGATATCCTAAGTCCTAAAACAAAACGTTAGATCTTTAATTCTTCTCGGATTGCATACGGGGTCACGTTCTCCATCTCCGGTGACAATCAGAAACCCTGAAGACGATGAGAGAGTTCCACATCGAAAAGTCGACGGAGATGGAGGAGCTGACCCGGTGTGTAACCCGAGAAGTATTTACATTCAACATTGGCCGGGAAAGAACCCATTCTTAGATAAAATATATGAAATTAAGTTGGCTGGAGAGGCTATTGTGGGTCATTGAGTGCACATTTAATAGTTATGTAAGTAAGTCGAAAACAAAATTCTTGGACTACATTTAACTTGAGTGAATCTGTTCATGCATTGGAGCTCACCATACAGGCAGTAATGGAAATGATAAAATAATTATATTTTACACTTTTTTTCTTAATTAAAGCATGTCATGACCAGAGTTTTTGGCGCGGTAATCAATATTTCAACAAAATTATATTAGGATATGTTTTTTCAGAAAGTTTGGCATGGTGTGACACCTTGATATTTATATGCAACAGTTTTAACAATAAGAAATGTATTATTTCGCGTTTAGAAGATCATCTGTAATAATAAGTAATCGAATTATTCCGAAACAAGTTTCATGCCATAAGGCTACGTTTTCAAATTAGGTTGAATTGCCATTAAAACAAATCGCTATGGTGCGTGCGATTTTTCACTTTAATCTTTAGATATCACTAATGAGAACACGTATGCAACTTTTCATGCTAATCTGTACACAAACAGAAATCGCTCCTGCCACGATAAAATGATCGACGTGTCATGCAGGGCACCTTATGCTATGTTACATCTGCTCCTCTGCTCCAGATTAATTTGTTATGCAGGCGTGAATCTTAATCTGCTTGCACTGGTTGGGTGGGCTCAACAATCGGCCGACTCAAGAGCAAATACGAGATGCACTCTTGTAGCTTCGTGATATGGGAGAGATAGCAGTTCAGAAGGAAAAGTTCGGGATTATTTTTATTATGAATCATTTTGAGGGGATAAAGTAGGTGAAAGTGATGGAGTTGTCTTTCAATTCTAAAGGTCAGGGTTCGAATCCCAGCAGTGGAGGAAATTTTTCTGAGGATTATCGATATCTTATTGGGTTCAATGTGGAGAACACAGCGAATTTAATACTAGTCTGTCGTGAAAAGACGTAAATCTGTGTATCCTTTAGAGTACGCCTTTCATTAAGAGGAGGCTAATGATCGAGCCTGCTCTTTTTTCACCTGTCCCCCATTCGCTGAATAATCCTTCCCTTAACAACCTATCCTGAATGGCGCAAATGGCGTTAGTTGTTAGTCTCCTCCCCTTCACCAACTTAACTATCCATTGTTGGAAATAATCTTGGCTCGATTAAAAAGATCTCAAAGCCATAAATGCCGAGGTTGCAGGGAGGCGGAGTGGAATTGGGCCATAAAACATTTTATCTTCAATCAAATCCTGATTATTATTAGAGTAATCTACTTGTTAAGATAGGTTAAAATAGGATATAGTAAAAATCCTCTTGATTTTTAGACGCACTGGCTCCTATCTCCTAACACACTTTCTTTCTTCATCTCAGCATACGTCCTACCTCTCTTCATTACGTGATTAAAAGCTTTTTTTCTTCCTTCTAAGCTTACTCAACGTTCTCCCTTCTATTTACTACCCTACCTTACACTACCTTCAGCGTCCCCTCGCCTATACATTTCTATTCAAATCCCCTACTTTGCCTTCTACTAATTTCCTCGGGTAGTTTCCTCTCCTGAGGCGGACAGTGGAAAATACGGAGGAACAGAGAACTGGAGGAACTCTAAGATCACCATAATATAGTCTCAGTAATTATGATTAATAGATTAAGGTGGTTAGGGGCTTTTGAGAGAATGCCTGAAGATAACATGGTCAAAAAGATATACCTAGGACTTGCAGGAGGTATAAGATTGAGAGGATGGCCACGTAAATAATGGTTGAATGATGTAAAGGATGATCTGAAAAATATGAGAATAAGAAGATGGAGAACGCGTACAGAAGATTGTGATGACTGGGCTAACATTGTTGGAGAGGCCAAGACCCCACAAGGTCTGTAGCGCCGAGGAGTAAGTAAGTTTCCTCACCTACCATTGCAGGCTATCCATACTTAGTGTAAATTATCAGTATTTCATTTTCTTTTTAGCTACTCCTGCTTCAGGTTAATTTGTCATGCAAGTGCAAATCTTGATGTGCCAGCAATGGTTCCATTAGTCAATCAATTTGCCGACGCAAGAATAAAGAAGAGGTGAATTCCAACGACGTAATATATGAGGACGATACCTACACTGCTCCGCTGAACCTACTTTGTTCTATCTTTTATGACTGGTACAAATTTAATGCTCCAGGAGCGAGTGGCGATAACCAGAAAAAGGAATATTTTTCTCGCTGAGCATAGGTCAAAGTCAAAAGAGACAAATTTAATAGAAACCTTTCTCTCGCGACCTTTCGTAAAATCTGTCAAGGCTGATTGAGCACCAACACACCTATGCTACAGCGCATACATGGTGGCATCATTAATTACATAAAGTTTTTCGCTATTCGGGGATCTCGTGATTAAGTGATTACATCACTGACCTTTCAAGTGGCGAGTAGAGTAAAGCCCCTTGTTAATGGATGCATTCTTGCTCCGGGCATAAGGCAAACATATCCATTAAGGCTAGAAATCACGGAAGAAACATTCGCTACATCTAACGAGAGAAAGGGAAAGGGAGGTTAAGTCATGTCTACTAGAGGTAGTTTTGCGCCCGCCTTTATCTCACAAATGACTGGCTGCTTGCGATTTAGACCTCCTTCGTTTCTGCTGCAGCAGCCAAACAGAAATCCGTGTGAAAATTTGACAAGTTAAATGCATGGAAACTTTTATTAATAAAATGGCCAAGATTACTCCGTTATCTGAAAAAAACTTAATAAGTGTTCGACAATTTTTCTTTGACCTGCATGTGATTCCATTAATTTTTCTTCCGCAGTTGGTTATATGAGGATGAAGCTTCGAACTGGTGCAAATAACAACATTACATTCAGATTTTTTAAAATTTATTTTACACCTCGTGCGCTTTTAGATTTTTATGATCCTGAGCATAACCTCTAAATCAGTCATAGAATTATTTAAGAGGTAATACTGAGCTGAGAGACATATTGCGTTTGGTTTGACTTACCTTTAGAATATCTACCTAGAAATATGTAAATATCATTTTCTATTGAGAATTACATTCTAGCTGTACCAACTTTCAATTGATCCATTAAAAACAAAACTAGTAATATCAGAAGTTCCGTCATCCTCTTCCTCTGGTATTCATAATTCCAAAATTTCTGCTTCTTTTTTACCAGTATTCCTCTTGCTTATTCATTGTTTTTAGTATAGATAAAATAGATAAATGAACGATCTACGGCCCGTAAAATTTGAAAGAACATAAATTCCCCCAGGGCCGTACTCTTTATTGGGCAAAGGAAGGGGGGGGGGGGGAAGGGAGGGGGAAAGGATGGATAGGGTGTTGAAAGGTGAGTTTGGACGTCAACGGGTTAAAAACTTTATGTAAACTAAAAAACACACACGTACTGGTTCACTCACCCAGCAGACACGTCAAGGGGGGGGGGTCCCAATCACGCATACACTCAGGCCCGCGAAGTCCTCACTGGAGCCAGTGACCTACTCCCACTAGCAGGCTTGTCAGGGGGACAAGAGTTCTTCCAGCGCTGGTCACTCACAACAGCACTACGAAGTCCCCACACACACGCCAGTGACGCACTCTGCTCTCGCTCACACACGCTTCACAAAACTTTGCGTGGGGTTCAGTCACGCGCACAAACAGTTTACAAGGTTTTCACCTACGGCAGTGACCACTCACAGCCAGTGACCGTCAACCACACGGGGAATAGGAAGGAATTTTGATGGTTGGAAGTGCCCAAGGATGTTCTCCGACACCCGGTGTTTCTCCTGCCAAGTAGGCCTCCTCAAAGTTTTTACCCCGTTGACGTCCTTACCTTTCAACACCCTATCCATCCTTTCCCCCCTCCCTTCCCCCCCTTCCTTTGCCCAATAAAGAGTACGGCACTGGGGGAATTTATGTTCTTTCAAATTGTTTTTAGGTTTACCAGTTTGAGCTCTTTTATCAATTCCGCTTCATACGCCTTCCTCAATTTTATTTTACACTATATCAGAGGAAGAAAAATGGACAGATATGTGATCAAACCAATGATCCGTCACGGGTACCTACTATCAAAGTTCAGGGGAATTAAAACGCAATAGAAAAATATGAGAGACCACTGTGAACATTTATTCGTGAAGAAATACTAATGACGATAATGATCTAAGTTCCCACGCATGTGCGGTTCTATTTAACAAAGACGGTGATTTACTGGCACAACGAGTTCTTCTCTTATTATAATATAAAATAGTATATATATATATTAATGCTCCACCTGAATTAAATAGCAACTACCAACGATATTAGCATACTTCATATTCTATAACACATAATTTTTATCACTTTACACCCCTCGGTTGAGAGTGGAAAGTACAATTCCCTCTGATGCCAAAGTTAAGCAACACCAAGACCGTGCCACATTCATGGATTCTCGAATACCGAATAAAAATGTAAATGAAGTCTTACTGGTGGTAGTTATTCCTATTCCATTAAATAATGAATGGAAATAAATGTAAATTACTAGGAATGTAGATACGAGTGCGTCGTAAAACTATCAAGGGCGGTGGTTCTTTCCCTCGGGTATAATTGAAAAGAGATTGACGAAGGTACTTCAAACAATAAGCCTTCAAGATATGAATATATATTATGGAGAGGGCCTAGCTCAATCACAAATTGACGTCGTTCGATCCTCGATATCGCAATATGCACGCACCTACCTGATTCTCACCAACGAGAACCCGAAAATCTAAGCAATCACACCGAAAACAAACTGAATTTTACGAGATTTCCTAAACTTCACATGCTCAAGGAGAAAATGTTGCAAGTACTTCATGAAGTTGAAGTCGGAGATAAAATTGAACATCATTAGCTGTAAATTGATTTAAATTGATGAAAAATTCATATGTGCAAATAAAATGTGTAAACTTAAATAAAACAATTTAAAATGTTTATTTACAATTAACCTGATTTCCGTCACTTAAATTTCCAGGGATATAATTGAGGGACTGGTAAAAACACTTACCTATAGGAAATTTATTCTTTTGGATTAAAATTATTTTTGAGACCTAAGATAGAATGTTTGCGGTAAGTCTAAAAAATTCTGCTGAGTCAATTCATGATGCTCTTTGTGTGAAGGAGTGAGTTTAATACTGATATATTTCTATCTAAAAATGCAACTAATTAGAAACTAAGCTGTTTAAATATTTCCAAATACCAATGGTTCGCCTACAAGACGTAATTAATCCACCGAAGGCTAAGTTTTGGAATATCAAGGATAACATTTAAAGTTATTTGATACAGGCTGTGCCTTTAAGAGATTAATGTTGATTCAAAATGACTGTAACAGTGGGGGGTTGCTGGAGAGGTTGTAAGTTTCTACACGTGAGTAAAACTGTATGAGAAGAAGTGGTAGACCAATTGACGGTTTTGAATGTATACGCTACATGCTACACAAGTCGATTGACAAGTGTTCAAACCAGCAATGCTAGTTAATGAATGCATAGAGAACGCATTTCTTAAAATGAACCTTTGAATGGACATTCCTATCGTCATTAAAATTTTAGCACCATAAGATGTAACAAACTACAGTGTCATCTTTGAGAGCAGGGCTCAGGTCTGAAGCATTGGAAAGGAATCTGATCTACAGTTCTGACCAGGTAAATATTAACAGTCTCCGATCAATGATGAAAATTACATTGAAAATTGGTGTTCTGCATCTAGATAGTGAACAAAGTAATTCACACAGAGTATTCGCAGGTGCTTAAGTTTGATATGTCAGAGGAATTTCACGCCACTATCAATGGGAAGTCAACTAAAAACATATATGTCGAAATTCTCAATTTTTTACGCCTTTAAGATACTGAATCATCAATAGAGCCGGAAAAGGTCAGATCCTTTAGTAGACATACGTTTCTTTCTCTCGTCCGTTGGACAAATATTCTATACAACCTGCAATGACTTGGGATAGCTATCTTTCAAAATCTAGTAGTTATAGAACGCATTATATCAAAGAGAGTAGGACCATAATTTTTGAAAAGTACAAATATTTTAATAGCTAAAGGTAAAAAATATTGTTGAAATAAACTTGAAATTGGTATACTTTATGAATTAAGAGATCACCAAAATATTACTTTAACTCAGTTGTAATAACTTTCATGTGCAAGAAGCTTGTTCTGTTCATCATATTTAAAGTTCTCTAAAACTAAGGCCAAGAGTATGCATGATGAAAAGCTAAGCACCAAGCTACTTGTGTCATTGGCGGATTCACTTAATGGCCGAATAACTCTATCCTAACCAATTTCTGGTGACATAAATGTGACGGACTAATGGCTTTGAGGCTCTATCTACCCTAAATTGAATTGCTACCATATCTGCTTAGACAAAGCGTAACGCTAACATTTACTGACAGGGCTGATTATTTTATCATTCCCCTTCGCCCTCTGCATACTTTGCTCGGGCTAACAACTGAGGAGCGTCATAACCAGATAACTGAAGTAGAATTTTCTCTTGACACCTGTTGCAATGGCTATGCATCTCAATCTTATCTTCGGTATCGTGATGCACATCGAAGTTGACACACGCTGTCAGAGGTTCTGAAAGCACGCCATCGGAATATAACCTCACCTGATCGGCCGGGGAGATGCCGCAAATTAATGGTTGCAACGCGTGGGATACAATTACAATATTGTGACCTTTTATTGTTTAATATGCACTGATTGATGGAATTGCGTAATGTTGATGCGTTGGATTCTCATGAATTTAAATTGAAATTACGCTTGGGGAGATAATGAATAGGCATCAGGCGGTTTTTTTTTCTTTTACTTCGCGAATTCCAATGGATGTCAGGACTCCTTTGATTATCAATCCCGATCTCAGGGGAAGAATCCGCCGCAGAAAGACGGGTGTAAGGGGAAAAAACAAAAGCGAAACAGGCACGGTAGCATCGGCGGAGGCGGGTAAACGAGCATGTCCACTGGCATTGATCACCTGCCGTGACATGCACACGGAGAGAGAATGAGCGAAGGAGTGGAGAAAGACAGAGACGGGAGGTAAAGGGGACGGACATCTCAATGCGGTGCGTTGTGGCAGGTCGAGGAACGGACGGACAGCCCGGGACGACCGCGATATATATAATGAGCTGCCGCGCCATCAAAACGGAATGAACGATGATTAATGGATGATCGGACTCGATCCAGTCGCTCACTCCGCGAAAGCGTGATCTCATAGTCTTCGGACGCCAGGAGATCCATGGGGCGGGATCATTCGACGGTGGAACACACGGGAAGGACGCCCCATTTGATCCGCAGGCCTCTCCCCACTTCCCACCAGAAGGACTTCCCGTCTCGATCGCGCGCGGTATAAGGACGCGAGGCGAGAGGAATCGATGAATGTGCGAGATTGCGAAATGAAAACGGAAGCAGTCGGGTTGGTAGGCCGCCATCGTGGGAGTCAGAACGCAGGCGATTCTCGGAACGGAAGTAAGGAGTTGGGTTCTTTTGGTAGCTGGAGTATTGGTATCCCGTCTCGAGGCATCACGTTCGAGTCCCGGTAGATGGTGGAGATTTTTCAGTGAAAGTCTGGTCTATTTGATGGATGCGGCCAATATTTTGCGGAATTCAATAGCTATTTTAGAAGAGGAAAGTACCTACTAATACACTAGTAGGTAGCATCCTCAGACATTGATCAATTTAGGAATGTTCCAAAATTTACTTATTTCTAAAGATGCTGCAGTATATCAACCATTGGCGGCCCCAAGGGGGGGGGAGCAGTTGGAGCAATTGCCTCCCCATAAAAACCATTTTGCATATAGTTTGTTACGAATTTCCGGGACGAGACCCACAAACCCCCCATTTCCTAGGGGGTTATTCCATACCCCAAGAGCCGCTGGTGCCCCCCGAACCTCTGGTCTTGAGCCGCCCCTGGTATCAACTCAAGTGATAATATATCTAAAACAGTGGATGGCAAGATTTGGATCATTAAATTCCTCTTTTGCCATAGCTATCCCGGCCCCTACTTGGGATTTAAGTGGAAAGCACTTCAAGAGGACAACTCCATGCGGCTGATGGGACGTTATAGTGTAAAACATGCATAAAGAGCAGTTTGTTACGGGCACCTAGTTTTCCTCCACCCTCTCTTCCTTCCTCGAGCAAGCCATTCCTTTCCAATCTAAGCATACTTAAAAGACCCACATGATCTCAGTTTCCGGTTGCCTCCCCCAATTTCAAGCCAACCAGGAATGAAAGTCTCTTTACGATCACCATTAACGTGTACTTCTACTTCAACCAACAGTATCAATCAATTGTTTTTTATGGAAGCATTAACGATAGCATGAAAGCGTCAACCGTAATTTCGCGAACTTTGCGGTGAAATAAATTATTTGCTTCGACTGGTACTAAAATCCACCACAATCGCTGTACGTGCCCATAATAATAAATTTATCAACCTCTTACGCTAATAAGGTGGTAGTAATCGAACTTCTCCGTATCTTCGCCCACTATCTGCATTCACCGTGGTATTGTTTGCTATAATCGGTAAACACTGTGGTATCAAAATTGACTGAATGGAAGAAAGAAAAAAGGCGCCCAAAATCATCTAAATATCAGAAACCAAACCAAAGATGGACAGCGATTTCCGACGGGCATTGATGCAGATGGCCAATCATTTGATGAAGTCTTAGATGTGAATCTCATTCACGGTTAACATTTGATGTCGACGCCAATGTCCAACTAGGCGCGATGTTTTTTCGACACCAACGCCAGAACTCTGAAGAACTCCGCACGTCGTCGGGAAGGTGATTTTTTTCATTAAAACGGGGAAAAAAGGCTCTGTGGATGCGCACCCTTATGGCCGAGGGGTATTCATGCTGGGGAGAGAGAGATGCATATCTCGACGCCGCGTTGACTTTGCCCACCGGTGCGCGTCTCACATGTTTTATTATGCGTCAGCCGTCCGGGTGTTGACATAATGGCTCAAGAAGTATCTTCTCCGGCGAGAGCAAC